>JAPDPM010000004.1:20117500-21367500 GCA_032173925.1 Heritiera fomes | reverse complement strand
TTCATAAAAATAATTATTTGTTCTTCATAAGAACTTTATTCATAATAAGAATTTAATATCTCATTTAATTCATCCTTAAATCATATCATCTGTATTTCTATCAATTTTCCTTATGTACGTGAATTTCATTATTCACTAATTTTCCAGAATTATTTCTTAAGCTTTTCGGATTCCTCTATGTTCTCCGATATAAGCTTAGAATAGATTTCATATAATCAATCGAGTCAATGTTAGCTCGATGTCTCCAATCCATATAACTCTAAAATTTATCAGGAATCTCATCCGATACTTTTTAATCACAATCTCATACCATTTTGGACCTTTCATCTCTATGTCCCATCATTTCACTGTACATCCTCAAGGCAGAGACATTTAATAATCAAATCATTTTAACATCTACTCCACCTTGATTCACTTATTTCCTTATACTTCACAGCATATCAATCATCTTAATTTATATGTTGAATTAAGTGTAATTATTTGATTAACACCTTTCACAGCTAATCGATTTATTATTTAAATTTTTTAAATTTTTTTAATCATCTTCATTTATAATTAAGGTTAGCTGTCATCATTCTCATCTCTTATCTTCACTTACTGACCTTATGTATATTCTCCAATTTCATATACTCCATACAGTACATCATTTCCATAAAACATATTTCAAAATATTTTGGTTCTATAATTATCTGTTTGATACCTTAAAATAGTAGGAATGTATAGAACTAGAATTAACAGTACTGTTATGGATTTCATCCTCTATACTGATCTCTTGTCAGTCATCTCCAGTAATCATATTACTTTTCATCATATCCAACGATCCCATAATCAACATCTCAATAATAAACTTTTAACTCCGACCCTTAAGGATCAAAATTGAGTCGCTCATCCTACGACTTTCCTATAACCATTCAGGTCACATCAATCATCTAAGTGTAAGTAAAATTTATAATCGAGATCGTTATACTCATATTATGTCCTTATACCATCAATAACTCCATTTCTATTAATGGAATTCAAGATTGACTTGGTTTTATCACTATTCAAACCATGATCCCACATAGGGGCATTTTCGTCATTTCTTCATTTATTTCTTTCTCCTCAATATACATTTAAATCAATGATCTTATAATCTATTTGCTGATAGTACTCCTTTCTCATACCAATATCAACAGTTTAAAATCTTTTTCGATTTTGACAGAGAAATCCAATATAATCCATAATTGGATTAATTTGCATGAAATGAAGCTTTACATCATCAATTACTCTGTCAAATCAATCAATTTCAACTTTTGGTGATCTATTTTGACTCCCAGCAAAATTTTGGAGGTAGGGGTATTTTGGTCATTTTTGGACAAAAATTTTCTCTCTCCTTAAAATACCTTTAATCAGTTATCTTAATGTCCAATTAGTGATGATACTTCATTCCCCTCCTTTATATCATCACTTTTAGGTCTCAGTTTGATCCGGACAGAAAAGTACTGGTGAGGCCCTCACCGAGTCCATTTCTGTTCCTTACCGAACCGACCTTCATTTAGACTATAAGATCACCATTTCAAGTATCATTCCTGAGCCGTTTTCCCTTTTTGACATCCTTAGTTCATAATTCTCACCCCCTTCTAAACACTTAACTCAATTTAAAATCATTTATTTTCTCTACGTATTTAGACTACACAGTACTACATGGGATGTTAACATTTTCAACATGTTTCCTTTCCAAAGTATCGACAGACATCAGGCCAACCCTGCTCTGATACCATTAAATCTGTCACAGCCCGTGACCCTATTTTTCACCTTATTCTATACATCTTATATGGTTGGGCTGTCTGCGATACTTTACTTTTCTTTTACATATTAACAATTTCATATTAAATTATAATATGAATTACATCCCCAATTTCTATTTCATAAGAAAGTAGTACTGTCGATAAGTCTAAATACAGAAAATAAATGATCATACCTTATTAAATAAATCGACCTGTCCCATCGTCCCCAAATGCGCAGTCGAAAATCCTTTAAATGCTAAACTCCCAGTCTTCGAAAACCTGAAATGTTAAAATTAAAGGGTGAGCAAACCACGGCTCAGTAAGGGAATTATATGCATACTTGATATTCAGCTTCCTATATGCTGAAAATCTTTTTCATTTTTCCCATGGGGCTCTAAGCTCGCATGTAGGAAGGATACTACAGTCGGCTAGGAATCCGGATGGAGTAAGGTAGGTATTTTGAAATACCTATCTTGTCCCGGAACCTAGAAGCAACTGTAGAGAGTAATAAATTTCTTTTTGTTTGAAATTTATATCCTTTTACATTTTTATTTCATATCATTTTTATATTCTTTTCAAAATAATGCTTTTATAAAATAAAGCATTTAAATAAAGTAACTAATATTCATAAATTCTTTGAAAAGAATATTAGTTAAATCATCATCATTCTCATTTAAACTCTTTTCATATTTTATTGTACAATAATAATTAGTATAGTACTTTAAATAGCAAAATCAGCTATTAAACCTTTTTCGTATAATATATAAATCATTTAAATCTAATATTCAATTTAAAATTTAAAATAAGAATATTAGATTTATTTTCCTCCTCTTTCCTTTTGAAAACATATTACATATTCGTGTCACATATCATATGTGTCATAACGTTTCCTAGGGTTAGGATGCTAGACATTAAACAAATGGAGTCGCCACCAATCTTTTTTAACCTAGGTGTGATTGGCCACCTAAATGACTCTAGGACTGATCTACATTTTTAAGTTTTGGGTTCGGGAGTTCATTTACGTGTAGGGAAGGTTATAGCACCCCTACAACGCCCAATATTGGTACCATTTTAATCTTGTGTTATTTTAACTTAGTCTTAGTTATGTGGCCTTTATATTTTATTGTTTAAATATTGAAAATTCTTTTAAGAATCCTCCATCATTCTGAATGAACTCTTAAAAAATCTTCTCACCTCAAGAGTATTCAAGGGGTACCATTCGACTCCCCTGAAGAGGCTCCATCGTCGGAATTATTTTAATTTATGTTTTTTATTAATTATTATCTTAAAAATTTTACTATTATGTTTATTATTATATTTTTTACGACTATAATTTTTATGTATTATTCTATTTTAATTATTTGGAGAATAAAATTTAACCTTCATTTTTTGAAAATACCTTTTAAATCTTCCATCATTCTGGATAGACGTAAAAGGATTCTCTTACCTAGGAATTCCTCGAGTGTTACTCATTCGTAATCGCCTCGAAGATTCCATCATCAGAAAGGTCTAACTCATCCTCACTGTTTATTATACCGTGATTTATTAATATTAATATAAATCCTTTAATTTTATTTATTTTTATTCATTTTTATTATCATAGTTATTCAATCTATATTATTTATTCTTTATTATATTTTTATTTAATTTATTTTTTAACCTTATTTCTTATTTAATACCTTTCTTTTTTATTTAATTTGTTCTCTAACTTCGTTATCATCCAATGTATTATTCCTACTTACTTCTACGAATTTTATTTTTACTTTTCATCTTATTCTAAAGAACAACAAAATAATACGTCAAGTATAACATTCAACGATTTATAAAAGCCTATCACATGGAAATAGGAAAGCAAAACAAACAAAAAAGAATATCCTTACTTGGGTTCTTGACATAAACTTGCAATAGGCCTTTCAACAAATGGACGTGGGTCCCGGTAATAAGCTGGGATTTTAAGAGTTCTAAACCCAACAAATGCCTTTAAAACCACAGTAGAATATTGAAGCTATTCCGTGGAATCAACAAAGCTTGCAGTTATACGTACTGTTGCTTCAATTCTGTCTGGAAAGGAGGAGGGAAAAGCTTCTTTCTCTTTCTTTGGTCTTCTTCGGTCTAACCTTAACAACCAGCGGAGGCATCGTCACGCATAGATGGCAAAAAAAACTCGGGGGCAGGGCAGTGGTGTAGCTCGTTCATGCATAAGCAGAAGGTGCAGCAGCAACTCTAGAAGCTAGGCGATGTGCTCGGCAATGGTAGTAGTACAGCAGCGGCTAATCGAGTGGAGCGGCAGGTCGCAGACGTAAGTTGGTGCTGAGGACGATGCAACAAGTGCTAGAGCTTGAAACAGGGACGGGCGCCAGCGGGTGACGTCTGGCGATGGTACGTGGATGGTAGCAGGTTGCGGAACAGTGGCACAATGCAGCAAGTAGCAGCGGTGGTGAAGCAGGGGCCGTTTGAAGTGATGAAGATGGTGCTGTTTTGAAAGGGTAGTTGTGAAGGTTGGCTTATGGGTTGATGGCTTAGATGATGAGGATAAGTGGTGAAGTGATGGTGCGGCAAGCGGCAAACAACGAGGCACAGTTTGGAGGGCAGGGTGCAGGAAGACGATGATGACTAACGGTGAAGGGTTGTAGCTTCAGTTCGACGAGGAGGATGGAGACCAAGAGAATGATCCCCGGTTTTGGAGAATTTATAAACTGAGATGCTAGCTTCCTCCCCCCGTTATGGGGTTTAACCCCTTTTTATAGTCATAAAATTGTTAGAGTCCTAATACAACTCAATCTATTCTGTTAATTATCCCTTATTTTTAATATTTATCTATTTAATTTTTATGTTAATCTTAATCTAACTTTATCAAATTTAACATTAATCTAAATAATTATCCTTAAAAAAGATCTAATTATCCTATCCTAAAAATATTTTAATTTACAATTATCTAATAAATCGTAACCTATACAATTATCCTAATCTATTAAATAATTCTAATTTAAATAATCCTAATAATGTTAATCCTAATTTTTCTAGATGTTAATTCAAAATGTCAATTCAAAATTTACAAATTATTATTTTTTACAAAAATACAACCCGGACAAAATGAGGTGTCTACAGCTGCCCCTCTTTGCACATTTTCTGAAAATCAGGAATTGTGCAAAGACAATTAGACAACTATTTTGTCCGGATTTTTTTATATTTTTTTTTGTTTTTTTTCTTTTTTTACAAAATATTTACAATTTTAAGAAACATTTAGTTTCTCTTGCCAGAGGCTGTAAGACTTTGAAAAATAACCTTTTGCTCCTCTCACCAGAGGTATTGGAACTTCGAAACATAACCTTGTGCTCCTCTCACTAGAGGCATTGAAACTTGAAACATAACCTTGTGCTCCTCTCAGTAGAGGCATTGAAACTTTTGAAAAATAACCTTGTGCTCCTCTCACTAGAGGCAATGAAACTTTGAAAAATAACCTTGTGCTCCTCTTCCCCGAGGCAATGAAACTTTGAAAAATAACCTTGTGCTCCTCTCACCAGAGGCAATGAAACTTTGAAAAATAACCTTGTGCTCCTCTCACCAGAGGCAATGAAACTTTGAAAAATAACCTTGTGCTCCTCTCACCAGAGGCAATGAAACTTTGAAAAATAACCTTGTGCTCCTCTCACCAGAGGCAATGAAACTTTGAAAAATAACCTTGTGCTCCTCTCACCAGAGGCAATGAAACTTGAAAAATAACCTTGTGCTCCTCTCACCAGAGGCAATGAAACTTTGAAAAATAACCTTGTGCTCCTCTCACCAGAGGCAATGAAACTTTGAAAAATAACCTTGTGCTCCTCTCACCAGAGGCAATGAAACTTTGAAAAATAACCTTGTGCTTCTCTCACCAGAGGCAATGAAACTTTGAAAAATAACCTTGTTCTTATCACTCACTAATATACCAAATCCAATAGTCTTAATATCACAACACGACATAAGATTCAAAATTTCGTTTCCAAGAATTTCGACCTCTCAAGTTTTAATCTATTTCCTTCAATGTATGCACCTAAATAATGCAAATGTAAATGTATGTCAAATAATGCAAATGTCCATGCAACACTGACTCTTTTTTTTTTTTATGTTAATGTGAAAGTAATGAAATTGACAACATTCCTATCATGAAGTGAATGCCTATAACCTAAATGTATGATGCAAAATGTTAAAAATCAGTTTTTAGTTAAAATCTTCGTTTTAATGTCCTCCAAGATTAACCCCCACATTCCAATTTCCATTCTTCCACTATTCTTGCCCCGCTCGAGATCAGTGTCATACTTCTATTGAATCAATCTTTATCTTTCATGTTTTTGCCCCAAGTAATGTTGGCAATCATCATCCCTTTGTATTTCCTTCAATGTAATGCAAACACCCTCTTTTTCTTTAAAGACCCTATAGTACGCTATTCAATTCCAATTAGAACAAAAGCAAGATGAATAAGATAAGAACACGATGGTGTATTTATTTGAACAAGGTATATCTATTTGAATAACAAGTGAACATTTTCAAGAATTGATAGGGATAAGTACAAAAGCAATGGCTAGTGAGTCACAAATAATGAATACCCAGACAACTACAAACCCATCATCACAGAATTTTGCTTTAGAAGCCTCGTTAGTAGATGTCCATAATCTTCCAAGAACCTTTAGATCAGAACTTTGCCCCCTTCACTATGAGACATTCCTCTTTTCAATCTTTGGCCCAATTATTCTTTTTGTTCAAGCCGCCTTTTCAGGTTTTCAACTTGAAATTTCTTTTTTTGTTTTTTTCCCTTTTTTTTTTTGAATTCCAGCCGCCTTTTCAGGTTTTCAACTTGAAATTTCTTTTTTCTTTTTTTTTTTGAATTCAAGCCGCCTTTTCAGGTTTTCAACTTGAATTTTCTTTTTTTTTCTTTTTTTTTTGAATTCAAGCCGCCTTTTCAGGTTTTCAACTTGGATTCTCTCTTCTTTCTTTTTTTTTTGTTTTTTTTTGAAATCAAGCTGCCTTTTCAGGTTTTCAACTTGAATTCTTTTTTCTCTTCAGGCATAGTACTTCTTCACTGCATCTGAATTTATTGGATTTGGTAAATCATCTCCGTCCATTTCACTAAGTAATAATGCCCCTCCTGAAAAAGCTTTCTTCACCACATAAGGGCCTTCCCAATTTGGCGCCCATTTTCCACGAGGATCTGGCTGATTTGGTAGAATTTTCTTTAATACCAATTCTCCTTCTTGAAGATGTCTAGGACGAATTTTCTTATCATGAGCTCGCATCATCCTCTTTTGATACAATTGCCCGTGACAAAGAGCCTTAAACCTTTTTTCTTCGATCAAATTTAGTTGTTCATAACGACAACGAACCCATTCAGCTTCTTCTAATTCAACTTCCATCAATACTCGTAATGACGGGATTTCTACCTCGATAGGTAATACTGCTTCCATTCCATATACCAATGAAAATGGGGTGACTCCAGTAGATGTACGAACTGAAGTGCGATAAGCATGCAAGGCAAATGGTAATTTCTCATGCCAATCCCTATATGTTTCTGTCATCTTGCTAACGATCTTCTTTATATTCTTGTTAGCTGCCTCTACTGCTCCATTCATCTTCGGACGATATGGTGCTGAATTGTGGTGTTTGATTTTGAACTGACTGCACACTTCTTTCATCATTGTGTTATTCAGGTTAAGTGCATTGTCTGAGATGATTCTTTCTGGAAGACCATATCGGCATATTATCTCTTTCTTGATAAACCTACACACCACGGCTTTCGTCACATTAGCATATGAAGCTGCCTCTACCCATTTTGTGAAATAATCAATGACCACAAAGATGAAACGATATCCATTCGAAGCTTTTGGAGTAATAGGCCCAATGACATTCATACCCCACATAGAGAAAGGCCAAGGAGTTGCCATTACATGCAAAGGCAACGGAGGAGCATGCATCTTGTCTGCATATATTTGGCATTTATGGCACCTTCTAGCATACTTAATGCAATCACCTTCCATAGTCATCCAATAATAACCTGCCCTCATAATTTGTTTAGCCAATCTCTGACCATTAGCATGGGTCCCACAAACTCCTTCATGAACTTCTTCAAGAATTCTTCTTGCTTCAACAGCATCTACACACCTCAAGAGCACTTGATCCTTTCCTTTTTTGTACAAGACTTCACCATCTACCAAGAAATTCATTGCCAGTCTTCTCAATGTTCTTTTATCGTTTTCAGAGATCGAATCTGGGTATTGTTGATATTTCAAATATCTCAAAATATCATAATACCATGGTTTTCCATCAACTTCCTCTTCAACATTGCAACAATGTGCAGGAGACTCTTGTATCCTTAGCTTAATGGGATAAATTTCGGCATTAGAATCCACTTTAAACATTGCAGCTAAGGTAGCTAAAGCATCAGCCATTTGGTTCTCTTCCCGAGGTAAATGATTAAATTGAATTTCCTCAAACTGTTCAACCAACTTAACTATGAAGTCACGGTAGAGAAGTAACTTTGAGTCTCTTGTTTCCCATTCTCTTCGCAATTGGTAAATTACTAAAGCTGAATCACCATAGACTTCCATCTTTTTGATTTTCTTTTCAATAGCAGCCTGAAGCCCCATGGCACAAGCTTCGTATTCTGCCACGTTATTGGTGCAATTGAAATTCAATCTTGCAGTGAATGGGCATTGATCTCCTTTTGGGGATATCAAGACAGCTCCAATGCCATGTCCTAGGGCATTTGATGCACCATCAAAGTACATCTTCCATGTATCTTTTTCTACTTGATCCTCATCAACTTGCATGACAGCCATTAAGTCTTCATCTGGGAAGTCAAAATTTATGGACTCATAATCTTCTAAAGCTCGTTCTGCAAGGAATTCTGCAATGGCACTCCCTTTGATGGCTTTCTGTGACACGTACACAATATCGTATTCAGAAAGCAATACTTGCCATCTTGCTATTCTTCCAGATAGAGAAGGCTTCTCGAATATGTACTTGACAGGATCTAATTTTGAGAACAGCCAAGTGGTATGATATAACATGTACTGTCTGAGTCTATGAGCTGCCCAGGTCAAAGCACAACACATCTTTTCCAAGGATGAATACTTGGATTCATAGTCAGTAAACTTTTTGCTCAAGTAATAAATAGCCCTTTCTTTTCTACTTGTAGCATCATGTTGCGCCAGTACACATCCCATCGATTTTTCATGCACTGTCAGGTAGAGGATGAGAGGCCTCCCTGGAACAGGTGGGACCAATACTGGTGGACTTGAGAGATACTCCTTAATCTTATCAAAAGCCGCTTGACAGTCTTTATCCCAATCCCCCTTATCATTCTTTCGTAGGAGTTTGAAAATTGGATCACACTTGGTCGTTAATTGAGAAATGAAACGGGCAATATAATTCAGTCTTCCAAGAAAACCCCTTATTTCTTTTTGAGTACGTGGTGGAGGCAAGTTTTGAATAGCACGTATTTTGTCTGGGTCCACCTCAATGCCTTTTTCACTGACAATAAATCCCAACAATTTTCCAGAAGTTGCTCCAAACGTGCACTTAGCGGGGTTCAACTTGAGTTGAAACTTTCTCAATCTCTCAAATAACTTCTTGAGATTGACCACATGATCTTCTTCTTTATGGGATTTGGCAATCATATCATCCACATATACTTCTATCTCCTTGTGCATCATATCATGGAATAGAGTTACCATAGCTCTTTGATAAGTTGCCCCTGCATTCTTTAATCCAAATGGCATGACTCTGTAACAGAAAGTTCCCTACATCGTAATGAATGTAGTTTTCTCCATATCATCTTTATCCATCTTGATCTAGTTGTAACCTGAAAAACCATCCATGAAAGAGAATAGGGAGTACCTAGCAGTATTATCAACCAAAGTATCGATATGTGGCAATGGAAAGTTGTCTTTTGGGCTAGCCCGATTTAGATCCCTGTAATCGACGCACATTCGTACTTTCCCATCTTTTTTCGGAACAGGAACAATGTTTGCTACCCATTGAGGGTATCTTGCCACTTCTAGAAAACCAGCATCAAATTGCTTTTTAACTTCTTCTTTGATCTTCAAAAGCATGTCTGGCTTCATTCTTCTTAACTTTTGTTGAACTGGTTTACATTCTAGTTTCAGGGGTAATTTATGCACCACAACGTCTGTGTCTAAACCGGGCATGTCTTGATATGACCATGCAAATACATCCTGGAACTCATGGAGCAAATTCACCAGATTCTTTCTTGTAGAAGATGAGATGGAAGTTCCAATCTTGACTTCTTTCTTGACTTCTTCATCCCCTAAATTGATGACATCAGTAGATTCCTTATGAGGCACGATTTGTTTTTCTTCTTGCTCTACTAATCTCAATAAATCGGGAGGCAAAGCATAATCATCAGAATTCTCATCTTTATTAAGTTCACCCACACAACTAGACCTCTCAAAATCAAATCCTGGATCATCATTATAATTGTCTACGTATTCATCATCTTGACACCTGGCATTGGGCAAGAAAAATAGGAAAATATAGAGAAGTGTATAGGCAAAAAGAAATGAATGCAAAAGAAAAAGGAAAAGGGAAAAAATGGAAAAAGATATGAGCAAATGCATCATGCTTTTATTTTATTGAAATTGAATAAACGCCCTACATAAGGTCCCTAATGCTTTTGGGCATAAGCATTGAGAAAGGATTTATTGCATTACTTTGAAGAAGTCTTATAGACAGTAGGGATCTCAACAGCACTCCAATTCTTCAACTCAAAACCTGGTGGGCAAGGAAGTACTTTTAACATCTCGATGTTCTCTCTAATCTCCTCTTTATGTATCATCTGGATAGAAAGTTCTTCAAAAGCCTTTTCCAATGCGGAATTATTCACTCCAAGATAGACATATCCTGCTGAATGGAAGGTATCATACAATGGAGGGAATACCATTGGTTCAGTTTCCAGATCTTCCTCGTTGAAAGCAGCCCTCCTTTTCTTCCTCTTTTCTTCAACAAACCTCTTCATCTCAAACCCTTTTGGCTTGTAGCCTAAGCCAAACCTATCTTTTTTCATGATAACCTTCACAGGCATCTTGATTCCTTGCAGCCTTTTTCCCAAGCCTGACCCAGCACGGTATCCTTTTCCTACAATCTGACAAACGCCTGCTTTAGTAACCCTAGACAATCGTGGCACAGGCACAGTAGATCCTTCTCCTACAAAAGTGGCATTGACCAACTCCAAAGACCTGAAAGAACATTCAACGGCATCTTCTGTGATTTCCACATATGGTGTTGACAAGAAGGTTGTGGCAATCATATCCTCTTCAGCATTCACAGTCACTAAGTGTTCATCCATGACAAATTTAATCTTTTGATGCAAAGTTGAAGGGATTGCACCAGCTTGATGAATCCATGGTCTTCCTAAAAGACAATTGTATGAGGGGGTGATATCCATCACTATGAACTCAATGTTGAATACATGTGGCCCAATCTCGATAGGCAATTCAATCTCTCCTATTATCTCTCGACGAGTACCATCAAAAGCTTTGACTATCGTGTGGCTTCTTCTCATGTGAGACTTATCAACTGGTAACTTAGATAGAGTAGCCATTGGCATTACATTCAGAGCTGAGCCATTGTCAATAAGGACCCGTGGCAGGATATGATCTTTGCATTTGGTAGTTATATGCAAAGCCTTGGTGCTACCTCTTCCATCAGGAGGAATCTCATCATCACTAAATGAGATAAAATTATTAGCCGTGATATTTCCCACCAATCTATCTAACTTTTCTACCGAAATGTTATGTGCCACATGTGCTTCATTGAGTACCTTTAGTAAGGCATTCCTATGTGGCTCTGAATTTAGCAATAAAGAGAGCATTGTTATGCGAGCCGGCAGTTTATTCAGTTGTTCTACAACACTATACTCACTATGCTTGATGAACTTTAGGAATTCACAAGCTTCTCTTTCTGTCACGGATTGCTTAAGTTCCGCAGGTATTATTGTCTTTCCTTTGTCATCCTTCAACAGAACCTCTTCAACCTCTTTCCCTTTCTGTGACATCAGCATTTGGGGTGTATAGCAACGCCCACTGCGGGTTATCCCACCTTCATTTGTTAGATTCCCAGACATCGCAGCACTATTAACATCTGATGCATTTTGAGTTACAATACTGCAATTATAGTTCCATGGAACTGCTTTATCATCCCTATATGGGAATGGTTTTGGAACTTTGATGGTGACTTTGGGAACCATTGGAGTAGTATTAAGTGCTGGTTTCTTCTTACAAAATATGGTCACTGGCTCTATTCCTTCAAAAGGGTGATCTTTTTTTGAATCTTCTGCCATAGCAACAACTGCATCTTCAGCCGTTTCCTCATAAAATTCTATTGTACCCTCATTCATCATCATCTGTACTTTCTCTCGAAATTGTTCACAAAATTGAATGGTATGACCAACTGATTGTCCATGATATTTGCAAAAGGTTTCTTCACTGTTCTCTTCTTCAACTCCCAATCCCATATTAGCAGGTTGAATCATCTTTGCTTTTATCATTGCATCCATTACCCTTTCCATTGGTGTCTTGACTTCATCGATGCTACCCTTAACCCAACATATTTTTCCTTCAATAATAGCATTGACTTTTCCTCCATGATCCGGTAAAGGATTTCCAACTACATTTGGTTCTTTTTCAACATCAAAGTTCAAAATTCCTGCTTTTATAAGATCACGAACTTTGTACTTGAGCCCTGTGCAATTTTCTGTCGAATGACCGGTGATCCCATAATGATAATCACAATGAGCATTGGGATCATACCATTTAGGAAAAGGAGGTTTAAATGGCTCAATGTGGACTGGTGCTATTAGGCGTTTTTCAATGAGTTGTGGTAGCAATTCAGTGTAGGTTATTGGGATGGGATCGAATTGGTATTTGTTTTGATTATTCCAAGACCTTCCTGGGTTGTGGTCTGAATTGTTGGCTTGGTATTGTGTTTGTGGAGTGAATGGGGTTATTGGACGATAGGTTGGAGGTCGGGACACCGATTGGTGAGGGTATGGATTTTGGGACATTGGTTGGTAAGAGTAGGGGCTTTGTGATACATTGTTGCTGGTAGGGTAAGAATTATAGTTGGATCGAGCATGGTAAGGAACATTGCTTGGTTGCCTACTTCCAAAAATGATGTTGTTGGACTCCCCTTCTTTCTTCTTGGAGTTTGCCCCTTTTCTGAAACTTGGAGCATCACTTGCTTCAATTCTCCCATTCTTTATTGCATTTTCAATCATTTCTCCTGCTACCACTAAATCTGCAAAGTCTTTTGTTGCATTGCCAACAAGCCTCTCACAATAAGGTGTTCGAAGCGAATTAATGAACAACATGGTCGTCTCTTTTTCTGTGAGAGGTGGGTGGACTTGGGTAGCCATGTCTCTCCATCTTTGTGCATATTCTTTAAAGCCTTCATTCGACTTCTTCTCCATATTCTGAAGAGATAACCTATCTGGAGCCATGTCCACTACATGTTTATACTGAGCTTTAAAAGCTCTAGCCAAATCTTTCCAAGAGTGAATTCGCTCTTTATCGAGTTGAACATACCATCTGGCTGCGGATCCTGTCAAACTATCTTGGAAGCAATGGATTAGTAACTTTTCATTGTTCGTATACCCAGCCATTTTCCGACAGAACATTGTGATGTGAGTCAAAGGGCATGTCGTTCCATCATATTTTGAAAATTCAGGAACTTTAAATTTTGGCGGAATCACCAAATCAGGAACTAGGCTCAGTTCACTTGCATCAATGCAATCAAAATTATCTTTCCCTTCTATGGCCTTCAATCTTTCTTCTAACAAATCATATTTAAGCTGAATTTCTTTATCTTCTACAGGTTCAGAAGTTTTTCTCCTCAGCTTTTCATGTTCCAGAGGATCGTCCGGATTTGGATCATATAAAGGGTTCACAAAGCCTCCTCCAAGGTTTGATTCCACTTGAGATTGATTTCTTTGTTGCCCTATAGGAATAAATGGTTGCTCTACAGCTGGTGAATGACCTTGAATAGTTACGCCATGAGAATTCTGTGGCGGGGTAAACCCTGGTGGATAAACTGGTTCAGCACTGAATTCATGAGACCCGCTTTCATCTTTTAAGGGGGATGTTTCGACAACAGCTTTCCCTTTTGTCATAGCTTTCATCATTTGCATCATCTCGAACATTTGCTTCCTCATTTCTTCCAATTCTCCTGCCATTTGTTCTCTCATTTCTTCTTGCATTCTCTCCATCTTCTCAACTCTTGCAGACTGTTCATTCTCCATTTGTTTGCTTCGAAGACGGGTACTATATGGATGTTGGGTAGATCGACTTGCCACTTTGGATCTTGTCACCTCGAGACCTTTGTGATTGATACACATCCCAATATTAGTTCTTTTTATTCTCATTTTGTTATGAATGAATTTATGCATGTATGCAAAGAAGACTTGGAAAATAATTATTTGTTAAATGAAAGAACCTTTATTATTAAAAAAAAAATCTGAGATTACATCCAAGAGAAAATCTAAAGAACTTGCAGCCTAACATAAGCATAAAATGAAATCTACTACATAAAGAGGACCTATGGTCTCCATAATAGCCTCTTGATCAGGTTATAGTGATGTTGCACCTCATCAAGTAACTGCTCTAATTGTCTCCCATGATCTGAAATAGGGCTTATCCCTGGTTTTATCTCTTCTATCCTTTCTTCCATTTCTCTGGCTTTGCGCGCGGCTAGGTTGAATTGCTGGAACATCTTCAATAACAATTGAGATCCCTCAGCTTTCCTCCAACCATCACATTCTTCTCTTAGAGTAGTCACTTCATGAATCATTTGCTGAAGTGCCTGTCTATATTCTTGGGTTTCAGAAAGTGCGGCTTGCATCTGTGCTTGCATCAAATCTTTCTCTGTTTGAAATTCTTCTTGCTTAAGCTTCATTCTTTGTATTTCATCTTTCAATTGTTCATTTTCTTGCTTTTTCGTCTGCACTTCTGTTTTCAACTGCTCTTTTTCTTACTTCAATCGTTTATTTTCAGATTTGGACAATTCCCTTCTCAGTCTGGTGGCTAGTTCTGTTAATTCCTTCTTTTCTTGGTCAGCTTTCTTGATTGTCTGGTTACATTGTCTCAATTCTTCCTTCATATCTACTTTGAGCTTCTTATTTTCTTGTTCAAGTTGCTCTTTCTCTTCTTGAAGCTTTCTCAAAGAAATTTCCAAATCTATCATGGGGTCTCGTGGAGTAGGTTCAGTCGATTGATCTAACTTTACTTCCTTAGGGATTACCACATCCTTGGCTCTCCTCATGTGCCACACCGCATACTCTGGAGTCACATCATTAGTAAGTCTTCCTTGATCGATCCTCAAAGTTTGTTTCCATGCCTTTATAACTTCTTCAATCATCTTCAAAGCTCCTGCTTCAGTGTATGCAAATTCCAATTTATCCAGTCCTTTGGTCATAGGAATGAATTGTTCATAGCCTGCCTGTCTCCTTACCATTATTGGTGCATAACTGATAGCACCCCACAGCCCCAAAAGTGGAACCCATGGTTGGCCCCCACAACTAAACAATACGGCATCATGTCACATCCAAGGTGCCATCCATACGATCTCTTGACTGGTACTAGAAAGCTTGCGAAAAATTGAGACCCACTCATTCTTGGATTTGGGTTTTGGCCATTGACTCTTGCAAAATTCCTTGATAGGGAAGCTGGTATTAAAGAAAGCTCTGCGAAATTCACTTTTTTCGCATACAAGATGACTTCTCATCCAAAGGTATAATAATTGGGCACAGCCGATGAAGCGTCCTTCCCCATTTCGTCTACAAAAGCTCAAAGATCTGAGAGTTTCAGCTAGAATAGTTGGAACGGGATTAACTCCATGCTCAACTTGATCAAGGAAATCTATCACTGTGACATCTATATATCCCAAGACTTTGGGAAAGACCACCAAGCCATAAATCGCCAATGCCATCATGCTCATACTCTGATCATTCTCCATATTCTTCCTAATGTGATCTCGTAAGAAATCCCAAGGCACAAAATCTTGCCCTCCTTTCTGTCTCACCCATTTATCAATTTCTGGCAAACTGACATTCATCATTCCGGCGAGCTTCCTACGATAACCAATCTTCTTGTTCTTCCAATATATCTTATCCGCATTGGAACATTGGATGCGAAGTAAGAGTGAGTACTCTTCAACCGTTGGAACCATGTCAACTTCATTAAAAACAAAGCATCTATAGGAAGGGTCCCAAAATTGCGTTATAGCTCTAATCAAGTCTTTGTCTACAGGAACTGCAATTAATAATGCTATATCACCATACTTCTTTTCAAAATCTTCTTTTTTTGAAAGACTCCAAAGCTTCCAAAGATCAATGAACTCAGTAAAATCATTTTGTTTGAGATCCAGGTGAACTTTTTCAGGGAGTGGTGATATAAATTCTTGAGGTAAACAGTCTCCTTCTCTTCGTTGAGCTTCTTCAGATCTGATTCTGACACTGTTGGAATTCTCAGTGGGGAAAGGTGTGGCTTTAACGCTTGATAAATCCTCCATGGATGTAACTGAGGTTCAATCAATTAACAAATTGTTATGTAAAAAGCCTTCTTTTATATGATATGACAATGCATGAGAATGCAACTATGGGAAAGATATTGGGATTTTGTTCCCTCATGTGTCCTAACTTTGGCCAACTATTTCACAGATAGTCAAGGTTCTAACTTAAGGGTTGGCTCTTAGGCTTTTTATATGCTAGGTTTGGACATAATAGTTACTAAAGGTTCCCAAATTGTTCCTCACTGTCGTCCACTCTGGACTAGTAAGGCACCCCAATCCTCACCCATGACAGGCTACAAACGGAAAAGGTTCAATTTGAGTGGGAGTATTTGGCTAGCCCATGCGGAGGTTACCACCTCACGAGAGCGGTAGCTACTCTACTCCCTCCTAGAAAGGACTGAGCTCGGTTCGAGAGCTTTATGCATGCAAATGCAAGGTGTGGTGTGTGAGAGGGAACTTTATTTTAACCAACTCTTCAAAACACTAAACAAACCAAAGAGAACATCAAATAAGATTAGTGCAATAAATTCCAACAAATTTTAGGCCATCAAAATTTAGACTTAGTATAACACAAGATCAAATTATGGCTTGACTCACTTTGATGTCCCCAGTGGAGTCGCCAAGCTGTCATAACGTTTCCTAGGGTTAGGATGCTAGACATTAAACAAATGGAGTCGCCACCAATCTTTTTTAACCTAGGTGTGATTGGCCACCTAAATGACTCTAGGACTGATCTACATTTTTAAGTTTTGGGTTCGGGAGTTCATTTACGTGTAGGGAAGGTTATAGCACCCCTACAACGCCCAATATTGGTACCATTTTAATCTTGTGTTATTTTAACTTAGTCTTAGTTATGTGGCCTTTATATTTTATTGTTTAAATATTGAAAATTCTTTTAAGAATCCTCCATCATTCTGAATGAACTCTTAAAAAATCTTCTCACCTCAAGAGTATTCAAGGGGTACCATTCGACTCCCCTGAAGAGGCTCCATCGTCGGAATTATTTTAATTTATGTTTTTTATTAATTATTATCTTAAAAATTTTACTATTATGTTTATTATTATATTTTTTACGACTATGATTTTTATGTATTATTCTATTTTAATTATTTGGAGAATAAAATTTAACCTTCATTTTTTGAAAATACCTTTTAAATCTTCCATCATTCTGGATAGACGTAAAAGGATTCTCTTACCTAGGAATTCCTCGAGTGTTACTCATTCGTAATCGCCTCGAAGATTCCATCATCAGAAAGGTCTAACTCATCCTCACTGTTTATTATACCGTGATTTATTAATATTAATATAAATCCTTTAATTTTATTTATTTTTATTCATTTTTATTATCATAGTTATTCAATCTATATTATTTATTCTTTATTATATTTTTATTTAATTTATTTTTTAACCTTATTTCTTATTTAATACCTTTCTTTTTTATTTAATTTGTTCTCTAACTTCGTTATCATCCAATGTATTATTCCTACTTACTTCTACGAATTTTATTTTTACTTTTCATCTTATTCTAAAGAACAACAAAATAATACGTCAAGTATAACATTCAACGATTTATAAAAGCCTATCACATGGAAACAGGAAAGCAAAACAAACAAAAAAGAATATCCTTACTTGGGTTCTTGACATAAACTTGCAATAGGCCTTTCAACAAATGGACGTGGGTCCCGGTAATAAGCTGGGATTTTAAGAGTTCTAAACCCAACAAATGCCTTTAAAACCGCAGTAGAATATTGAAGCTATTCCGTGGAATCAACAAAGCTTGCAGTTATACGTACTGTTGCTTCAATTCTATCTGGAAAGGAGGAGGGAAAAGCTTCTTTCTCTTTCTTTGGTCTTCTTCGGTCTAACCTTAACAACCAGCGGAGGCACCGTCACGCATAGATGGCAAAAAAAACTCGGGGGCAGGGCAGTGGTGTAGCTCGTTCATGCATAAGCAGAAGGTGCAGCAGCAACTCTAGAAGCTAGGCGATGTGCTCGGCAATGGTAGTAGTATAGCAGCGGCTAATCGAGTGGAGCGGCAGGTCGCGGACGCAAGTTGGTGCTGAGGACGATGCAACAAGTGCTAGAGCTTGAAACAGGGACGGGCGCCAGCGGGTGACGTCTGGCGATGGTACGGGGATGGTAGCAGGTTGCGGAACAGTGGCACAATGCAGCAAGCAGCAGCGATGGTGAAGCAGGGGCCGTTTGAAGTGATGAAGATGGTGCTGTTTTGAAAGGGTGGTTGTGAAGGTTGGCTTATGGGTTGATGGCTTAGATGATGAGGATAAGTGGTGAAGTGATGGTGCGGCAAGCGGCAAACAACGAGGCACAGTTTGGAGGGCAGGGTGCAGGAAGACGATGATGACTAACGGTGAAGGGTTGTAGCTTCAGTTCGACGAGGAGGATGGAGACCAAGAGAATGATCCCCGGTTTTGGAGAATTTATAAACTGAGATGCTAGCTTCCTCCCCCCGTTATGGGGTTTAACCCCTTTTTATAGTCATAAAATTGTTAGAGTCCTAATACAACTCAATCTATTCTGTTAATTATCCCTTATTTTTAATATTTATCTATTTAATTTTTATGTTAATCTTAATCTAACTTTATCAAATTTAACATTAATCTAAATAATTATCCTTAAAAAAGATCTAATTATCCTATCCTAAAAATATTTTAATTTACAATTATCTAATAAATCGTAACCTATACAATTATCCTAATCTATTAAATAATTCTAATTTAAATAATCCTAATAATGTTAATCCTAATTTTTCTAGATGTTAATTCAAAATGTCAATTCAAAATTTACAAATTATTATTTTTTACAAAAATACAACCCGGACAAAATGAGGTGTCTACAATATGAAAATCATTTCATAGTACTTAAAAACAGTACTGAAATTAGCATTTATAAAAATGCTATAAATCATTTCATTTCACGTATCACATATCATATAAAACATTTACATTTCACATATCACATATCATGTAAAACATTTACATTTCACATATCACATATCATGTAAAACATTTTCATTTAAAACATATCATATATAGAGACTTAGAAGACTTAGGCACGCACACCTAGCCCGTCCACTGGGTCGCTACTCATATCATGCTATAGACCCCGAAGGGTATAAATAATCATGTCAGATCTATGGCCATAGTCTATAATTGCCCTCGGCGGATCACTGATCAGGTGTCGGCCGGGACTACATATCACATATCACATGTCACATATCACATATCAGCATGATAGGATGCCAACTAGTCTCAAAACCGTATTTTTCATCATCAGAAAACCTTTATGGAATTTTTAAAAATATATAATTTCATCATTTAAAAACCATAAAGGTAATAAAACCATTTAGTGAATATTTAAGAAATATTTATAAAAATATTCATAAAAATATTCACTTTACTTCTTTTCATTTTTTCTTCTCGTATTACGTGTAATTTACATATTAAGAGAATTTTCAGTGATTTCATTGTCACCATTCTCGAAAACAGGAATATTTTAAAATCACTTTCATTTTATTCATGTTTTTATGAAAAATATTCATTTTCTCGATTTTCGTGGTTGAAAATCATTTCTCGTGAAATAAAATCATTTATTATGATTTTATGAAATTTTCTAGAAATTTTCAGTAATTTTCGATAATTTTTCGGCAGTATAACGGCTGCCGATAGGCTAGCCTCCTGCACGAAAAATACAATTTATAATTTCCAGCCAGTACATCATCACAAATTTCCAACTGATAAATCACCACAATTTTTCAACCAATCATTTATCGCAATATTTTCATAAAATATTTCATAATTAAAACATGCAGACTGAATATCCTTACAGTGCTGCACATGCATCCCTTACCTTTTTCGGGTCGGCGACTGCCTTTCGAAGGTCGCACCCGTGTTCACCTCGCCCGATTCCTCATCTCGATCGTCGAGAATAATTTCTGGAAATTATAATTCTAAAATTTAGAATTTTCTCAAATTATTTAAATAAATAATTTATTTAAATAATTATCATTAATAATTTCTCGGATTTCTTACCGATTCCCGAGATTCTCGAGTTCCTGAGAATTTTTCGAATTCTCGAAAATTTTCCTTTTTCTCTCTCTTTCTTCTTTTCCTCTTTTCTTTCTTCCTTTTTCTCTTTTCTTTTCTTTTTCTTTTTCTTTTTCTTTTTCCTTTTTCTTTTCCTTTTTCCCGTTGGCCGGTTCAGCTTTCTTCCTCATCGGTTCTTCACCGGCGGCCGGTTCTCCGGCGGTTCACTGGCTCCTCAATTGGCCGATGGCACGGCGAAGCTACCGGTGCCCTCCGTTTGCCCTGGATTGGCGGCACGGCGACGGATCGACTCGATTTAGCTTCGGTTTCTTCCGCCTCTTCGCCGGCCTTCCTCCGCCGTTCACCGTGCCTCGGGTGGCCTCCATTGTCTTCCTATCCCTTCGGTGATGCTTCGGTCGCAGTGGCGGTGGCCAATTTGGCCGGTGCCGCCAGTTCCTCTTTTTCTTCTCTTTCGGTTTTCCGCCGGTTTCCGCTTCGATTTCGCTTCGTTTTCTTTCCGTTTCTTCTCTTCTTTCCGTCGCCGGCTTTTTTCCTTCCTCTTGTCGGCGGCGTCTTCCCCTTCCCTTCTCTTTCTCGCCGAAGGTGGCAGCTGTTGCTGCCGTCGGCCCTGTTGAAATGGAGCGGGGTCGAGTTCTCCCGATCCCGTTTACTCTCTTTTTTTTTTGTTTTGTATTATAATTATATTTATATAATATATATCAATATAATTATAACAATATATATATATATATATATATATATATATTCCATACATAATATACATATATATATACACCCTTTAATTAGAATTAACATATATATATTTCATATATATATTTTTATTTATATACAAAATTGTATAAAAATATACACATGTATTTATTTAATAAAAATAGTATATATTCATTTATAATATATATATATATACTATATTTCAAATACATACATATGTATTTCTATAAAAATATCTGCAAATATATTTATATAATCTAATTATATAAATATATTCTTATACGCATTTTATTCCGTTAAATTTGATTTCTTAATATCCAATTATTTTCTCCTTTTCATTTCTTATTTAATTTGGATTTCCATTTATCCAAATTAAATTCCTCCTTTCTTTATTTTCTGTAACTCCGACTTTATTTTTATTTTCATTTTATCCAAAATTAAAATTCCTCCCTTTCCTTAATTTCAAAAATTTCAACGATATTCACATCTCGTAAATAAATTTTATTTATTTACTTTTATTTATTTATTTCCTCTTATCTATTTTCTTAAATATTAATTTTTCAAAATAGAAAATTTGCAGTTATCACACGTGCTTGAATGGATTAGTTAGCTGGTCTAGTGATAGATTTTCATTAAAATTTTGTAGATGGAGATGGACGATACCAACGTTGCACATACAGATTCTATTCCTGATCCAAAGGATCTGGGGTTGGAGGATGATGATTGTGTGGAGATAAATCAAACAATTGATAGCCACCAAGAGATAGGAAAGGGCAAAGGGAAGCGTAAACGAGAAAAGAAACTTACATCTCGTGTTTGGGCGGTATTCGATATGTTGCCTGAGAGTGAGAAAACAACCAGTGGTACTGCTAGGAAGGTAAAATGTAGATATTGTAATGAAATAAAGAATTATGACACCCAATATGGGAATGGTAATCTCCTCCGTCATATCAAAACTTGTGTTAGGCTTCACACACATGATGTAAAACAAATGATTTTTTCTAAGGAACATGGTGGGTCTATGCTAATGAGGTCTGCAAAATTTGATCCTGAAGTATTTCGTGAAAAATTTGTAACTGCAATTGTTAAGCATAATCGCCATTATCATTTGTGGAGTATAATGGAATGAGGGATGTGCTTTCTTATTTGTGTCCTGATGTGATTTCAATATCTAGGAACACTGTTAAGTCTAATGTCATGAAAATGCATAAGAGAGAAAAAAGTAGGTTGAAACTCTTGTTGAAAGAAATACCCGGTAGAATTTGTTTAACTTCTGATTTATGGACTTCTATCACTACCGATGGGTATATATGCATCACTGCACATTTTATTGATCATGATTGGAATTTACACAAGAAGATCTTGAGTTTTTCCTTTATGCCACCTCCACACAATGGTGTCAGTTTGAGTGAAAAGGTGTATTCTTTGTTGTCGATTGGGAGATAGAAGGGAAATTGTTCTCTGTGACGTTAGACAATGCTTTTTCGAATGATACTTTTGTTGATTATCTGAAATTGCAATTAAATGCTCGGAAAGTGCTTTTAGGAAATGGTCAGTTTTTTCATTTAAGATGTTGTGCCCATATTCTGAATTTGATAGTCCAAGATGGTTTGAAAGAAGTTGATGAGTCTGTTAGAAAAGTGAGGGAAAGTGTTAAGTATGTGAAAGGGTCTCAAGTCAGAAAACAAAAATTTTTGGAGTGTGTGAACCTAGTATGTTTAAATGCCAATAGAGGATTGAGACAAGATGTTCCAACTAGATGGAACTCCACATTTCTCATGCTTCAAAGTGCCCTTTACTTTCGCATGGCTTTTACTCACTTGGAAATTAGTGATTCAAACTATAAGAGTTGTCCATCTAAAAGTGAGTGGGATAGAATTGGGAAACTAAGCGAGTTCTTAAGTGTTTTCTATGAGATTACTTGTGTGTTTTCTGGATCAAAGTATCCTACATCCAATTTATACTTTCCTTCAGTATTTTGGGCACGATTAAGCTTGGAAGAACACATGAATGGTGATGATGTGCAGTTTAAAAAAATGGCTACTTTGATGTTTGAAAAGTTTGAGAAGTATTGGTCTGAGTTTAGTATGATCTTATGTGATAACCGTAAATTTTTCATTTATTGGAAACTATTAATATTGGAAATTTAATGGAATAAATAAATATAATATGAGATCGGAATATTGTGGAAATTCCAAAAATGGAGGAAGTGACGGAATTGGGAAATTCGAGTGAAAGAAATGAAGTTGGAGATAAAATAAGGAATAGAGGAAATCTAATTTGGATAAATAAAAATCCAAATTAAATAAGAAAATGAGGGAGAAATATATATATTATAAATACAATATATATAGTATTATTTCATTTATATCAAAATATATAAATGTAATTTAAGTTAAAAGTATGTAGATATATATATTAAATATATATATGTGTTGATATATAATATATATATCTATAAAATATTATATAGTATGTACTATATAATATAATATTAATATTATATTCATAAAGTAAATTATAAATATAATATATAACAAAAATATAATAAAAATAAAACAAAAAAAAGAAAAGAAGAGAAGAATCGGGAAAATCCTGATTCTTCCTCGATAATGGCCGACCACCATCGGCGGCCAAGAGAGGAAGAAGAAAAGAAGGTGAAGCTGCCGGCGACGTGAGGAACGAAGACCGGCGACGAAAAACGGAAGAAAAATAGAAACGGAGGAAGTAAATTTTGGCGGAAGCCGAGAGGAGAAAAGAAAATAGGAAACGGCGGTGCCGGTCGTTTTGGCCACCGCCACTGCCACCGAAGTACCGCCGGAGGAAGAGGATGGATACCACCGGAGGCGCGGTGAACGGCGGAGGAAGGCTGACAGAGGAGGAGAGAAACCGAGTCAAAAACTGAGTAGATTCGCCGTCATGCCGCCGATCCAGACCAAACGAAGGCCACCAGCAGCTTCGCCTTAAGGCCGGCCAGCTGAGGGAAGGCCGAACCGTCGGAGAACCGGCCACCAGAGGAGAACCGGCCGTGGAGGAAGGGTGACTGGTCTGAACCGATCTGACCGGAGAAGAAAGAAAGAAAAAGAAAAGAAAAAGGAAAAAAAGAAAGAAAAGAGAAAAAAAAGAAAGAAAAGAGGAAAAAAGAAGAAAGAGGAAAAGAAAAAGGAATTCCGGGAATTTGGAAAATTCCTGAGAATTCGAAAATTACGGGAAATCTCGGGAAACTCAGAAATCCGAGAAACTTAGTAAGAAATTCAGGAATTATTTCCGAGTAATTAATTTGAATAAATTATGGAAAAATTCTAAATTTAGAATTTTAATTTCAGAAAATCCCCTCGATGACCGAGCCGATGAAATCGGGCGAGGTGAACACGGGCGCAACCTTCGAGAGGCAGTCGCTGACCCGAGAAAAGGTAAGGGAGACATGTGCAGCCTGTAAGGATATTGGCACACATGTTTTAAATTATGCATTTAATTTTTATAAATGCTATTGATAATGATTGGTTGGAAAATTGTGGTGATTTACCGGTTGAGATCTAAATTGTATTTTTCGTGCAGGAGGCTAGCCAATCGGCAGCCGTTATACTGTCAAAAATTATTGGAAAAATTACCAAAAATCATAATAAACGATTTTTCATCATGAGAAATGATTTTCAACACGAAAATCGAAAAATCGATTAGTTTTCATAAAACATGAATATATTGATAATTAATTTTAAAATATTCATGTTTTGAAAATGGTGAAAAAGGAAATCACCTAAATTTATTCCGATAGGTGATATTTCACGTGAAACGAGGTGTAAAATGAAAAAGGACCAAAGTGAATATTTTACTAATCTTTCTTCAAATATTCACTTGATTTTATAAATAACCTTTATGGATTCGATGGTGAGAACAAGTGTTTATAGAAAATTCCATAAAGGTAATTAAAGGTGAAAAACAGTGTTTTGAGACTAAAAGGTCTCTGCATGTGTTTACATAGAAAACACGGGACGGGAGTGGTGATTTGGAAAATAAATATTTTGATTTTTCATAAATCATAAAAATAATTGATTTGAATCCCGATAACTTTGAAAATCATGTTTTCATAGAAAGCACGGAAAAACGTGCGTATATGTTTTACGGTGAAAAAGGACAGTTATGACCTTTTATGTTTTACCGTGATTATTTTATAAACTGTTTTCGCCGTATGGAAAATATGATTTATGATGTTCTATAATGTTTAGAATATTTTCGGGAATGATGACCCCAGTATGAATATTTTATAAATGTTATTCATAAGATGAAAATATTTTCCTTATGAATATTGGTGGATTGATTAAACTTATATTTAGTGAAAGTGATTTCATAAATGGGGTCTATATCACGTGTTTACTGTTTTGAGACTGTTAGGCCTCATATCATGCTCACGTGTCACGTGTTAGTGCTGATAGATACTGATCCTATTATCAGCGTCCCAGAGGACACCTGATCAGTGCACACTGAGGACCCCATAGACTATGGCGATAGATCTCATGTGTTTCCCCTATTAGGGATGATATTATTATAGCATGATATATTTAGGGTGTTGCCTGGTCTCCATGATACTGAATTGAAAGCTACCGTATACTGTTTACTGAATTGGTAGCTATTGTTTACTGTTTACTGACTGAACCGTATCAAGATATTGTTTTACTGATTTACAAAATACTATTTTACCAAATGGTACTGTATTAAATATTACTGTTTTACTGTACTGATGAGAAAGAAAGCAAACTACAAGTCTTGCTACTGTACTGTCATGTGTTTCAACTGTACTGAAAGAAACCACTGTTTTATTACTGAACTGTCACGTGTTTTAAATCGTACAAAAGTGAAAAAGAAATAAGTGGTTTACTTTGTGAAAACGAAAATTATATCGTTTTGAGAACAAGGAATATAGTACTCTCTACAGTTGCTTCTAGGTTCCGGGACAAGACAGGTTTTCTAAAATACCTGCCTTACTCCATCCGGATCCCTAGCCGACTGTAGTATCCTTCCTACATGTGAGCCTAGAGCTAGCTAGGAAGATTTAAAGAAAGTGAAAAATTATTTTTAGCATATAGATAGCTGAATATCAAGTGCTGCATATAACTCTCTTACTGAGCCGTGGTTTGCTCACCCCTTAATATTAACATTTCAGATTTTTGAGGACCAAGAGATCTGACATCTGAGGATTTTGAGCTGCGCATTTGGAGACACTGCGATAGCTTAATTTATAATATGAGGTATGATCATTTATTTTCTGTATTTAGACTTTCTTTCAGTACTACTTTCTTGAGAATTAAGATAGGGGATGTAATTGATATTACTAAATTTATATTCAATAGGTAAATGAATATGAAAAGTGAAGTATCACAGACAACCCAACCGAATAAGTTGTATAGAAATAGGTGAAAAATGCGGTCACGGGATGTGACATCTTAGCTATAGCTGTGATATTGGATCCTCGCTACAAGATACAGTTTGTGGAATGAAGTTACAATAAGCTTTATGGGCCTAATTCAAGAGAGTTCAAAAAAGTTAAGGAGGCTTTGTTTTCTTTATATTCTGAATATGCTGATTCTGCTAATGCTGGGAAGGCTTCTTCTGTTTCTGGCTCTTTCTCAATGGATGGTAACAACCAAAACTGTCGATGGTGACGAGTCCATGGTTATGGGTTTAAGTCAAGTGGATATTTGGAAGGTAAGTAAATCTTGTCTCGTTTTATTTGCTGTTACTTTTTCTAATAAAATAGTCAATTAGTTTATTGTCGAAAATGGAAGATATCAAGATTGGCAAAAAAAAATGAAGAAGATAAGAAACCTAGAAGACTGTACAGATAAAATAGTTAGTTAGTTACATATATGTTTCTTTTGTTGTCTTTCTCTTTCGAAAAAAGATTCATTTGTTTGCAAATTGTTTAGATTATCTGTTTATGACATTTGGATTGAAAGAAATGGTTTATTGTTAACATGTCAACTCTTCAAGCATAAGCACTTTTTTATATAATTTACAATTTGTATGTAATTAGTGTTCACAATGTGTAAAACAAATATATACATATATATTGAAATTCATGTCAATAGATCCTGTGTAATTAATATTTTATCAAAATTCATATATAATTTTTATCGAAATTTAATTTGTATAATATTTATTTTTTTTATTCATACCATTTTTATGTCATATCAGTTGATTATCCGTTTAGTTGAAACATAAGTAACCCCTTTCCCAGTCCATTGGATCACATCTTAGAATTATAGAAGCTCGACCATTGCCACTTTAGTACTGAATATGTGTCTTTCATTACAAGATCTGGTGGCAGCAGCAAGCCTTTTATTTTTTATTACTTTATAATGTTATTACTAGTTATATTTTTTAATTTTAAATATTTGTTTTATTATCTATTTTATCTCACAATTAAATAATATTTTATGACCTTCAATTTCATTGTGATTGTGATATCAAAATTTACATATTTTTATTCAGTTTTACAGATTTTAAAGCAATATATTAACTTGAAATGAAATCAACAAGAAGCTATGGACCTAGAACAGTTGGACATGGTACATCAACGAGATAAAGATGAAGGCATCACTCTTGAATTTAAGTTCTTTGAGATAAATATGACTGACCAACTGTATTTCAGATAAAGAAATGGTTGAAATTAAAATGATTTTTCTTGTGTGTTAATCTAACGGTTCAGCAGCTAGCCAGTACTCGCAATATAAGTAACAAAGTTCCATGTAATTTCTGGTACTTGCAATACATTTTACCATCATCAATTCGTTTGTTATCTTCTTTTTTTTTTTTAAATTTTCTTTTATCTGTTTCTACTTGTTTCATGACTAATTATCCATAAGCCAATTCTATTAGGATGAATGAATTATTTTAATTTTTCATTTGATTTTGATTTTTGTCAATTAGGAATTCGAATCTTTTGATGTTGAGTATGGTATTGCTGTAAAAAAGTCTCAATTGGAGCTGCATTTGGAAGAACAAAGAGTTGATAGGACACACCAATTAGATATTTTGCAATTTTGGAAGCAAAGTCAGTTTCGGTATCCTAAGCTTGCTGCCATGGCTAGAGATATCTTGAGTATTCCTGTTTCCACAGTAGCGTCTGAATCTGCTTTCAGTGTTGGTGGTAAAGTTCTTGATCAGTATCGTAGTTCACTTAAGCCAGATCTTGTGGAGGCAATTGTTTGCTGCAAAGATTGGTTACTTGATGATGTTGATGGGATCGAAGAGACGATAGATGGTGTTATCAACTTGGATATTAGTAAAGAAGACTCGACATCGTTGAAGGGTTCTAGTTCTTTTCAAGTTACTGAATCGTTTTAAGTTATATTAACTTCTTAAATTGTTATTTCTTGCATGATTAATGACTTAATGTTTGAATGTTTTATTAAATTATTTATGCTTGTTGACTTAATGTTAACTATGTATGTTTTATTTGTATGTTTTTGTAATTTTCAATATATAGTATATTATGGATTGTATGGATTGAAAATATTATTATTTTGTTATGTTTGTTATTAATATTTGAATGTTAATTAATATAGATGTAAAAAATGTAAAAATTTATTTTTTTATCATTTTTATTATATTTTATTTTTAATCGTGTCATTCGTGTCGTGTTAATTTCGTGTTATTTCATCTAAATCGTGTCGTGATGTGTTGATCGTGTCGTGTCGTGTTGTGTGACACGATTAATTATCACGTGTCAGTCGTGTCGTGTCACGTGTTACACGTATAAAAAAGTGTCGTGTTTCGTGTTTACTCTTCAGACACGTTTTATAATTCGTGTCGTATCTTAACTCGTGTCGTGTTGTGTCATGACACGGAGACACGGATTGCCAGGTCTAGTCCAACTTTGCTTTTCAAACAGGTCCTGTTGGTGGAATTAAGCAAAAATGGCTTAATCACACAATATCATATCCTCGATTGTATCCTAACTTGACCTTATTTATTATTATGATCTCTTAAATTAAAATTTTTTTATATAATTTATAATATATATTTGATATTTTTGAAATTAATAAACAATTATAAATTATTGAAAACTATTTCCTATCAAACAGTATTTTTTTTAATAAATAAAGATACTAGATTTTCACATCAAATATTAATATTTAGCATTTATTTTTCAAAATTTTTAATAAATAATAATATATTATTTTATATATTTATTTAAATATCGTAATTAACTAATAAATAATTATATAATTTCATTTATTATATTGAATGAATAAATAATTTAAAAATATTAAAATATTGAAAAGTAAAATAAAAATAATAAAATTTTTAAGTAAAATAAATATAAAATTAAAAAATATTAAAATTTACTTAAAAAAAGGGTCAAAATTGCAAAAAAAAAATTACCATTAAACAGGGGATTTTTTTATTGGACCCCAACGGGTCCAATCAAATTTTGGAGAGTGGCACAATGAAAATTATTTCATGGTCCAGCTTTGCTTTCCAAACAGGTTCCATTGGTGGAATTAGGCAAAAATGGCTTAATCACACAATATCATATCCTCGATTGTATCCTAACTTGACCTTATTTATTATTATTATGATCTCTTAAATTAAAATTTTTTTATATAATTTATAATATATATTTGATATTTTTGAAATTAATAAACAATTATAAATTATTGAAAACTATTTCCTATCAAACAGTATTTTTTTTAATAAATAAAGATACTAGATTTTCACATCAAATAATAATATTTAGCATTTATTTTTCAAAATTTTTAATAAATAATAATATATTATTTTATATATTTATTTAAATATTGTAATTAACTAATAAATAATTATATAATTTAATTTATTATATTAAATGAATAAATAATTTAAAAATCTTAAAATATTGAAAAGTAAAAAAAATAATAAAATTTTTAAGTCAAATAAATATAAAATTAAAAAAATATTAAAATTTACTTAAAAAAGGGTCAAAATTGTAAAAAATAAATACCATTAAACGCGGGTTATTTTATTGGACCCTAATGGGTCCAATCCAAATTTTGGAGAGCAGCAAAATGAAAATTATTTCATGGTCCAGCTTTGCTTTTCAAATAGGTTCCATTGGTGTAATTAGCCAAAAATAACGTAATCACACTATATCATATCCTCGGTTGGGTCCTAACTTGACCTTATTTATCATTATGATCCCTTGAGAAAATATTTTATTAGAAGCAATCCACTCAAGAGCACTTAACAAATGTAAAACTCTTACTATTTAAGTTTAAAAGAATAATTAGAATATAAATATTATCAGTTAAGTCCTTTAATATATAAGAGTTTCGATTTTAGAAAATAAATGTCAATTGCACAATAGTCAGATTTATTTGGGTATTTTTTTAAAAAAGAAATTAGTTTTATTTTTAATCAGATTTAATTTTTTTTACAAAATTTGTAAATATTAGGGAAATAAAATTTAATAAAATAAAAATAAAAATAAAAAAGAAAAATAAAATTAGAGAATGGATTGAGAATTATTACTCTTTGCTATCATATGAAATATATTTATTAGAAAAAAATAAACTTTTTAAAAATTATTAAGAAAAAAATGTAGTATGTCTTCTTGATTTCAATTTGAATTTTTAATACATGAAACAAAAATGATACTTTTGTTTCCTTTAAAAAAATATTATTTTTTTCTAATAAATATATTTTGGTATTACAATAATGACTAATAATTCTAGATATATTTTCTTATTTTATAATTCTTTTCATATTTTTACCTAAGATAACACGACATAAAAGTGACACGAATTAAAGACACAAAAGTAATATTGGCTAAAATTAAGTAAAAATTTAATATAAATATGGTAAAAACTAAAAAATAAGATTTCGTGTTTTCTGTGTTGACACGAAATTTTCGTGTTTTACATGACATGGATACAATTTTACATAATACGAACACAAATTATAAAAACGAATTGTGAGGTCAAACCTAAGAGGACCAAATGACACATTTTAAAAAATGTTTGAGACTTTTATGAAATAATTTAACGATTAAGTACCAAAATGAAATCAAGTGAAAAGTTTAGAACTACAAATGCATCTTAAGTTAACAACTTATTTAGTAGTGTTTTATAGGACTTAAATGACTTAAGGTTAGTTCATAACCTCTTAAAATTTCCTATTGTGTGGTTTTATATTTTTTTTATTATTATCTGATAATTTTTTAAATTATCCATTGAAATCTAAATGTAATAACTGTCCACCGATAGAGTTACGTGTTTAATGGGAAGATGTATATAAAGAAAATACAGGGTATTGGGTCTTTAATCTAAGCATTCTGAAAAATACACAATTAGTGAGTTTGCTTAAGATTTGAAAATCAAATACGAAAAGAACATAACATTGTCATAACTCAATATTATCGATATCAATAGCTAAAGATTAGTGTCTTGTTCCATTTTTTATCTATGTTGTGTTGTTTATGATTTAACATTAGATAGATCGATTCAGTTTTTTACAGTTGGTATCCGAGCTATTAAATCCTCTACATTGATTTTTTAATTGAACAAATTGTCATTGCTTAATGTCGAGTAAGCTTAAATTTAATATTAATATAATTAAGTGCTACTCGACCCAATGTGAGATTTAAATTTTCTAGTACCTTAATATATTGTTAAGGAAGCTAGGAAAATAAGATATCTCATGATTGCTCAAATGCCTTATGCTTTGTAGGTATAAAAGAGAATTGGACTATAGGCCATACTAGACTTTTACTATTCTGATGAGGACGAAACTCAATAGTATGGACATTTAGAGCTAGATATGGAGATGGTACGAATTTGCATCTCAAACTCATCTATTTATGCATGTTTGGAAAAGCGTGTAACAATTTTGAAAATGACGGTTAAGTCCATAGGACAGGAAACTCTCGTGAATAATGGTCAAACAAAGTTGACTTTTGACCAACTGATAGTCCTATATGAATCCTTATGTGAAGAAGTCTCACACCATTTTAATTGATAGATTGAATCACACAACAATTTTGAAAATGACAGTTAAGTCCACAGGCCAAGAAAACTCTCGTGAATAATGATCAAACAAAGTTGACTTTTGACCAACTGACAGTCCTATATGAATCCTTATGTGAAGAAGTCTCACACCATTTTAATTCATAGATTGAATCACACAAAACTCTGAAAAATTACACAATTGGATAGTTAGGGCTATTTTGGTAATTTCACCATTTTGACCAATCAAACCCTATCAAAGGCCTAACTAATGATCGGAATGAGTTAAATAGATATATTTTATGAGTGAATAAAATATTTTGGAGGTTAGACTGAATGTTTAAACAGAAATTAAATAGTGAAGGGCAAAATTGAAATTTTTGGTAAGTATGAAGGCATTTTCGTAATTTATCTTAAAAGATATTTTAAATTTAAAATTTTCTACACATTTCTTCCATTTCGGTCGGCCTCTCTTCTTCTTCTTCTTCTTCATCCACTATTGTTGAAGCTTCATTTAGAGAGAGAAGATGACTTAAAACACTACCTAAACCACCTTAAAACCTAAATCACCTAAAGCAAACTTGCTCATCTCCTTTCCCTCTACAACATATCTTCAAACTAAGTGTTTGAGTGGTCGTTTCCATAGTGAATCACACCCTTGAAGATTCGACCAAGGTGAAGGAGGTGAGAGAAAGTTAAATTTTTATGATTTAATGGTGTTTTGTTATGTGTTTAAGGTGTTTAAGCATGTATTTATGCTTGAATTGAATTAAACTAATAGAATCCTTTCCTTAGGGTTTCAGCCAAGCATACCCATGCATGAATATGATGTTGTTCAATGCAAAAATGATGTAGAATTAATGTAGAGGCTGTGTAGGACATGAATTGAGCTTTAAATTGAAGAAATGAAGGTGTAGGAGAGACAATCCAATTTCGCCAAGTGAAAGGCATGGTGAAACCATGCTCAATTTAATATAATTTGGGTCTTAAAATACTGTATAAATTAACACAAGACTGTTAGTGAAGTTAGAATCGAAAAAAGAGGAGTTCTGACGATAGTTGTAGTGTTAGCACCGGTATGAAGTAGACCAAAATTGCAGCTGCTGTAGGTAATGTAATAGGTTTCAAAGAGTTAAATACTTTTTATAACTGAAGTGTGAAGCATTGACTGTGTTTGTGCAGTGTTTTGCAGCTCAAAAGTGAGGAGTATATGTAAGAGGCATAAGGATACTGTGTTGCATTAAAATGATGAAAATGGAATTTTATGAGATTGAATATTATGATTGGATTGAAATTAAGACACTGGATTTGTGGTTATTAAATTGTGTTTTCGTGCAGGAGGGTTAAGATAGATAGTACCGTTATCTGCCAAAATTCCTAAATTAAACGTAAAACCCTAAAATCACCATTTGACACTATTTTTACATGAGGGAATGACATGAAGGTGTGATTTGGTTAAGTTTCCATGTAAACCTAAAAGTGTGTACAGATTTGTAACTCAGTTTTCGAAAGGATTTTTATTGATTTTTTTATTTTTTGAGGTACACATAAGTTTTAGTGTGACTCTTATATGTAAATAAAATATTTTGAACCCTATTTGTTGAATTGAGAATTTTTGGTGAACTTTTATGCTTCAACTATAGTTGTCACTACTTTTAAAGATTTATGAATTGACTGAAGATATGATTTATTGAATTGATCTCCGTAAATGATTCCGATTGGTTTATAAACTATTTTGAGACTGTTGGCCCTATAGTAACCTTTAGGTATATCATGCTATTCTGAGTGTGCGTGCGTGTATTGTTGTTGATTAACCTTGGTCACGCCTTCGGCACCTACAGCTGTTACCTAACCCATGTATTCTGTGGACCCTTTTTTTGACTATGGCCATATGTCTTACTATATTCCCTATTGGGATACTGATATTGCATGATTTTATTGGGTGTTACCTGGTCTCCACTATATTGTTTACTATACTTCCTTCTAAGTGTTACTGAACATGTTTTATTGGACTGATTTTCGTACTGTTTACTGAAAATGCTTACTGTGCCGTTTACAGAGTATTCATTGAACTATTTTACCAGAGTGATTACTATATTGTTTAATGGAAGCTATTTACTATACGATTTGGTAATGTTATAGGTACTAATAATAAATTACTTTACTTAAACCTATAGATAGGGCAAGCAAAGGTCGATTCCACATAGATTGTTTTATTCAAGTTAATTATTTAAATTAAATACTTAACTATTATTTAGAGAGAGAAAAGAGAATTTTGGGGGGTTATCAATTAAACTACAATAACTAAGAAAATAACCAAAAAAATAAACAAGTAAATAAATTAGAAAATATCAAATACCACAAAACATCAGTTACAAGGTAATTAATTATTCATGGGATATGATGTAGATCATTGACTACAAAAGATCATTGTCAATTAAGTAGTCAATCGTAGTGTAATTCCCCAGCATCCAGTTGCACTCATCTTTCCTTACTGTGTCGTTAATTAAAGGCTCAACGTCTTAATTAATCTATAACTATCAAAATTTACATATGCTGAGTAATATAGATTAAGTTTTAATAGCAGCATTAACATTTAGAAAGATTTGAGTCAACATTAAGTAACAAACTCACTTAGTGCGGTTTATTTAACTTAAACTTTAATTCTCCTAGATCCCCAGTGATTAAATCCACAAGCAATTACAGACTTATGTTTTTAACTTGGTTGTAGATTATTTAATTTAACTAAATAGTGTGCACCTTATCTAATCAAACAAATAATCATGTTAATATGTTTAGAGAATTTCAGATACTTAATCAACAATTATATTATAAGCTCATAATCTCACAACATGTTTTTTTCAAGAACAATCAATTTACCTCATAACTGAATAAGAAATCTACTCACTAGACATGATCAAGAACATAAATATCAAATTTAATATTATAAAGATATCGAGAATCATGCAAAAAAAATTAAACAATCAATCTTTAATTATATCAAATCTAAAAATTAATTCAAGTTCAAATCTTAGCAAGAACACAATAACAGTAATTAAAACTAACAAAGAAAATGGAATTAATTATTAAACTTAAGTAAGAATCGAAAATCAATAGCGATTAATTATAAAGAAAACGTGAATCCCCCTTAAAAACCTTTAAAGAAATCAGTCTTGATGAAAAAGAAAGAAAGAAAACAGCTTTTATAAAAAGATAATATCGACTTTAACTATTAATAACCTAAAAAAATAGAATTTAATAAGAGCAAAAGAAAACAATCAGTTTTTAAAGTAAGAAAGAAAATGCAAGAACTTGAAAAGAAAAACTAAGAAATTGATAAAACTAATTATTAAAATCAGTAACTATAGGAATAAAAAAATTGTAAAATTTTTTATTAAAAGCCTAAAAAAAACCATACAACCCAAAGGAAAAGAGAGATCTGATTTTTATGAGAGCCAATGTGCTCTTTATATAGGCCTAAGAATGTTAGGTAGAATAGAAGTCTGAGAAGAGTTTTGATTGGTTTAAACTCTTTTTAAAACTTCTCTCTCTTTACAATTCTTTTTCTACTCAAACTCTATTTTCCTACTTTATTACATTGTCTTAAAAAAATTTAAAACTTTAAGACATAACAAAATTTTAAGACATGTCTTGTCTCAGCTAAATTTTGTCTTCACAAATTCTTATCTTAACAAAATCTTGTCTTGGCCTTGCTTTGTTGGAACTCTTTCTAAAAATAGAAATTCTGGGTAGATTTTTGTTATAACTTTCCATAAATATTTGACCCATCAAACCAACTCCACTTTTCACGATCTTATATATTTCGGAAACCTTGAAAAGTCCTCTACAACTTCCATGAAGGCCACTTCTTCAGATCAGGTCATTAAGATGGTAAAAAATGTTAATCTTTCAAACTAGACAGAAAATACTACACTTCGTTCTTTTTAGCTTCAGTTAATTCCAACTTTGATATTTAATACCTAAATCATAAAATAAATGTTAGAAAGATCTTTTAGGCATAAAATATCAATAAAGCAAATATATTAACACATATATAATTCAAAGAATTTCATCCTATCACGATCTTCTGAGTGTCTACTAAACTACTTGATTGAATAATTTTCCAATAAATTTCCTATAATCGAAATTAGAGACCGGGACAAGTGAGGTGCTTTAAAGCATCCTTCTGTACTTAGCTTGGTTATCTAACCTATTAGCTTTAAATTGATATATATTTTTAAATTAGCTTTAAATTGATATATATTTTGAAATGACAAACACTTAAGCAAAATTAAATGAATGATCAGTATTGCAAATTGCTTTATCAATTACGATTTTTACAAACCATATTAAGTGCTTTTATCAAATATAAAGCCATGATTTAATTAACTATCTTTGTTGGTTTTAATCAATTTAGAAAACAACTTTAATTATTGGTTTAAGTAATTTTCTTATGGAATTATTGAATATATTTTAAGAAAATTACTTAATAAATTTTGGACTCAAATTCAATTTTTCAAAGTCATGTCATATTTAGAAATATTTAAAATTGGCTTAAGAATGTTTTTAAGGCTTAAAAAGCATAGAAAAGGCAAATGAACAATGCAAGAGATAAATCCCTTAACCAAAAGGAAACATGAATAGTGCAAGGGATCCATCCCTATAGTGGAGGGATCCATTCCTTGTTGGCAGAATACCCTTGAATAGTTCAAGGGATCATCAATCCCCTCCTTAAAGGGATCGATCCCCTCATGAGAAATGTGCCCAATGACTATTTTTTTATAAGTGCTAATAGGAAAATCAGTTTTAGACTCCATCAAGCTTCAACAACCAAGGGAGTATAAATAGAAGCTTAAAAGTTCAAGACACTCAAGAGACTTCATTCTTCATCTTCTCCAAGCTTAAAAAACATTTCAAGTTCTAGAAATTCATTATCTTTTATCATTCTCATCTTTCTTGTATACCATAACACAAAACATTGTATAGATTGTTGGATTATGCCCTTAGAACCATTCATTAGATGATTGACTTTGGCATTTTTATGTATCATGACATTTTATTTATAGTTCATTATTATATTTGTCTTATAACTGCGTAATGTAATCTTATATGATAATGTCCTTAGAATAGTAATAACACACTATTCTTAAAATATCCCTAGTCAAGTATTATTGTGAACAAGGATAACAATGATACGATAAGACTAGTATGTGGTTGACTGATGACCATTGTCATGGATATAGGATATCAAGTCATCACATAGGTACATGTTAGAGAACTATGTACTGGATCGACCCTCCATGAGAACGCTACATGGATTGTTATATGAGTGTCATAAGCGATTCTCATAGTGATGATGGTGTATGTGATCCTTTGACTTGAGATCATCAGAGATCCCAACATAGAGAATTGCATACTTTAATGCTGCTAGATGTCATTCGTAACAGGATGGACTATAAAGGTAGTAATTGGGTATGCCTTGATCTATGTAGAGGGATGTTGAGTGATCAAGATAGGATTTATCCCTCTTATATAACAAGAGTGATGTCTTGGGCCCTTTGATAGAGTGAGACTAAGAAATGCATGGCCGTACTCGAATAAGTCAATATGAGATATTGATTTTATTTGTTTAATTAGTCTACTCAGGAATCAAGAAACGCTGATTAGACTATACAAGTGTGACACATTCCATGACTTGTGTCTAATCAAGACATCAAAGGATAAAGGGATTAGACTACACGGTAACATCTATCACGAGTAAGGTTATGTCGAGTCATTGACATTCTCGTTACATGGGTAGCAATGATGTGTTGCTAGATACCGCTCATTGCCTGTGACAATTTTGTCATTGCCATTGTTTTGAGAACCTATTGGGTCGCACACTTAGAACGGATCAATGAGGAGCTTAATTAATCCTATTCTGAATTGGATTAAGGATATAACTAATCCTATTCTGAATTGGATTAGGGATATAACTAATCCTATTCTAAGTAGGATTAGAGTTCTGTTTGGCAGTAAATTTTAGGGTAAAATTTACTGCCTATAAAAGGATGTTTTCTGAAACATAGCCGGACAACAATTAGAAAACATAAAAGTATTCTTTTAATCGAAGCTAGCAGTTCGGTTATAAAGAATCAAAAACGCTCCTTAAGGCTTCTGATCGTGAGACATTCAAGAGTCGTGAGATCCGTTCGTGTGGATACCATAGAGGCAGGAATGAAAAGTTGTTGCTTGTGACTCGACCAACGACAGAAATCTGAGAAAACATTAGGTAAAATCTCGAAACCCTAATCAGGCAACCCTCCGAATCGATCCTGGTGGAGGCCGAATGATTTAAATTCAGCTGCATGTTTGTTTTCGGTTTCCTTCATAGATTTCTCTAGAGTTCAAATTATTGTAATCATCCACCTACTTAGAGGTTATCCTTGATTACAAATCTTGTAAACCTATTCACAAATTGTAAAGGGAAGTGAACCCTTGAGAGCTTCGTTGTAAGTGAAGTTAGGGTAGAAAAAGTTTTCTCTTTGAGCCATTAAAGGGAGAGGTTGTAAGGTTTCCTTCTTGATCCTAAAAAAAAGAGTCTTGAAGGTTACTCTTGAGCCTACGAACAAGAGTATAACAAATTCAAGATAGTGAATTAGGGGAAAATCCTTGGGAGCATCTCAAGGTAGAGGACATAAGCAAGGTTGCCGAACTTCTATAAATCACTTGCCTACAATTCTCTAACCCTTTACTCTTTATTTTCTTGTGATTTAATTGTGTATATTGTGTTGTTATTGAATTGTATGTTAGAATAGCCTAGAGAACTTAGAGAACTTCATCATAGGCTAGAGAAGTTAGAAAAACCAAAAAACGAACCTAAGGTTAGTTAAAAACCGATTCACCCCCTCTCGATTAGGTAATGGAGCCAACATAACCGATTACAGTATCTTTTTTGATAGTATGCCTAAATACTATATTGTTAATGATTCTGAGTGTAAGAGCATGTTTTAAGATACATGGATATAGATATGCATAGTATTAGCTCTTATATATATATTTCTTATTGGGCGTAAACTCACCCCCTTATTTTCCTTCCAGATTACTTACAATAGTTTTTGTCTTTACACAGGAGGATTTTGACTACAGTAACCTTTAGGCGATTACTTAGCATCGTAGAGGTATATTGTTTTACCTTTATATGTTCGGACTACCTTTGTAAGGTACTATTTTGTGTAAATTATCATGTATGGGATGTAAACTGAACTATAGTGTACTGAATTTAAATTTGAAGAATTTCATATATATATATATATATATATATATGAAATTGAAGTTGAAATTTTATGCTTCATATCTTAAAGAATTAATCAGTCGAACAAATACAAAATATAAATAGTTGATGAATGATAAATCTGAGTGAAGACACAACAGACAACCTAACTAACTATATTTAAAAAGGAAAAAGTTAGTTCTGATTTTTGAAAATTAGATTGTGATAGGAAGATTAGCATCAGAGCAAGGCTGGTTTGATGTCTATTAGTGTCGTTAAATTAGAATTGGTTTACATCCCATGTAGTACTGTACTTGTCTGAATATATAACTGTTTGCAGCAACTAAAAATGATTCTCGTGTCTATTTGACAGAATGAGCGATAGGTAAAGGGGTATTAGACGAGGAAGAGGCCGAAGATGGGGATAGAGATAGGTGGAACCATTTCCAGAACTATCACTTGAACGTTTTCTAGAACTTGCCCTCCCACTGCAGCTTGAGAGTCCTAATGCCTATATCTCCAGGCTGGAGTGCATGTTTGTAGAGTTTATAGCAAATTTTAGTAATAATGCTAATGTTAGAGCACTAACACTAGAAGTGGCGCAACCTCCTTCTCCTCAAGTTAATGCTCTTCCGGCGCTTCAGCCACAACCTGTACCACTACCCCCACAGCCTCAACCATGGCTTGTACTACCACCACCACCTAGCAAGCTGATCTAGTGATTGACTGTAACATAAATCTTCTGAGGCAGTTCAAAAAATTTGATCTATTGAAGTTTAAGGGTGATAAGAATCCTATGGTGGCAAAGGATTGGGTAAATGTTATGGAGAAATTATTCACATACATGCGGTGTATAGAGACTGAGAAAGTGGGTCTAGCCATTTTTTTGTTAATTGATGATGCAGAGCATTGGTGGAAATCTACCAAGATAATTTTAGCTGCTAGACATCCAGCAGTGACTTGGGGTATATTTCTAGATGCTTTTAACAAGCAATACAATCCTTGCACCTCTCAGAAGAGGTTACAGGTTGAGTTTTTGAATTTATGTCAGGAAAACATGACAGTGGACTAGTATGAGTCCAAGTTTACTGCATTAAGTCGCTTTAAGCCGAAGATAGTTAAGAGTGAGTAGCATAAGATCGAGAGGTTTATGGCTAATCTAAGGTTGTCTAAAGTTAGCTCTGTTTGACATATCCACTTATGATTGGTTATCCACTAAGCTCAATTGTATGAGTAGGATTATGAGTTTCATTAGGCAGAGTTTGGATCTCGCAAGGGTGAGGAAAAAGTGAAGTGGGGTTTTGATGACATATGTAATAAGAGACCGACTAAGTAAGCTAAGGTTACTGGGGGTAAAGTCACTGGAGGTTGGTTTGTTAAGTTTGTCACTACGGATAACTTCACTACCACACAGAAATGTATCACAATGAGATATGATAAGTGTGAAGGTCACTTGGTACTAGACATTACTTTTACGCTATGGGAGCATGTTTTCGATATAGACAGATAGGGTATCTAGTTAAAGACTACCCTAATGATAAGGTGCTAGCACCAGTAATAGTAGTTAAGGAGCTAGTGAAGGCTACACCACCCTTGTCGAAGAGAGCTACAGTTGTAGAGATAGGGAAGAAGACTATGACTTAGGGCAGAGTACACACCATCGATAAAGAGTCTGCTGACACTTCATCTGATGTCATTAAGGGTAAGATTTCTGTTTTACATATAGATGCACTTGTATTAATTGATCTAGGTTCTATGTATTCTTTTGTATCTTCGATGTTTGATATCAAAATACCGGTGGAGCTTGAACCGTTAGGGAATCTGTTACATATCAATATGCCTTTTAGAGAATCTTAAAAGACTGATATAATATGTCGTAATTGTAAATTAAGTGTAGGAAAGAAGGATACAGTAGCTGACTTGATTTTGCTTATATGTACGATTTTGATGTGATCTTGGGAATGGATTGATTAGCTATAAATCATGTTAGTTTAAATAGTTATACTAAGTATGTAATGTTCTCTTTTCTCAAAAAACTATACTGTAAAGCTTTTTGTTTAGTAATGATTTCAATTATCTTGTTGAAAATTTGTTTGAGATTGAAATCTGAAAATTTATGTTATTATTGAAGGAATCATTGCTTATATGGAGGACGTAGGAAAGAAACACTCGGAGTTAAACAAGATTTCTATGGTCAGGGTTTTCCCAGATGCGTTTTCGGACGAATTACTTGGACTTCCTCTTGATTGAGGATAGAGTTCAGCATTAATTTGCTGCCCGATATTGAGTCCATTTCCGAGCCTCCTTATCGAATAGCACTAGTAGAGCTTGATGAGCTTAAGAAGCAACTCTAGGAGTTATTAGACAAGGGTTTTATTCATCTCAATGTTTCTCCTTGGGGTGCACCAATCCTATTTGTCTCAAAGAAGGATGGTAGCCTGCAACTCTATATTGATTATCAGTTGCTCAATAAAGCTACTATCAAGAATAAGTATTCTCTTCCTAAATTAGTTGACTTGTTTGATCAACTTAGGGGTGAACAAGTATTCTTTAAATTTGATATAAGGTGGGGATATCATCAGTTGAAAATTCGAGAAGGAGATGTCTCTAAAACTGCTTTCAAAACTCAGTATGGCTATTATAAGTTCTTGGTTGTGCCATTTGGACTGACTAATGCTCCTGCAGCTTTCATGAGCCTGATGAATGAGGTATTTAACCCTTTTTTGGATAAGTTTGTCATCATGTTCATTGATGACATTCTTGTGTACTCTAAGTCTTAGGAAAAGCATGACCAGTATATGTACATCGTTTTACAGACCCTTAGAGATCGGAAACTCTATGTTAAACTGAGTAAGTCTGAATTTTGGCTACATTAGATTTCATTTTTAAGATACATGGTGTTTAAAGACGAGGTGTCAGTTGATCCGTCTAATATAGAGACTATAGTACAGTGGGAAAGGCCAAAAAAGATGATTAAGATTTGAAGTTTTTTGGGTCTAACTGGTTATTATCATCGATTTGTTGGGGGTTTTTCTAGATTGGCTACTCCTCTGACATGCCTCATGCACAATGATATAAATTTTGAATGGACTAATGCATGTGAGTGTAGTTTTCTGGAACTGAAGCGTAGATTGACCACAATACCAATCCTTACCATTCCTAATGGGTCAAGAGGTTTTTCAGTGTATAATGACGCCTCTTTACTAGATTTGGCTTGTGTAATGATGCAAAATGGGAAAGTTATCGCTTATGGTTCTCGTTAGCTGAAGGATCATGAGAAAAACTATCCCACTTATGACTTGGAATTGACTGCCATAGTGTTTGCTTTGAAGATATGGCGATATTACCTACATGGTGAGAAGTTCCAGGTATATTACTGATCATAAAAGTCTCAAGTATTTATTCTTGCAGCATGAATTGAATATGAGGCAACATAGATGGATGGAGCTGCTGAAGGATTATGATTGTGAGATATTGTACCACCTAGGGAAAGCAAATGTGGTGACAGATGCCTTGAGCAAAAAACATTTGGGTATGGTCTTTTATATGATGATTCGGGAATATGATTTGTTGGAATAATTTGTGAGCCTCAGTTTGAGTGTCACTCTTTGTGAGAGGTATGGTTTAAAGGCTAGTCTACGGATTGAGCCAGATTTGATGGATCGGATTAAGAGTGCTCAGAAGGAGGACTCTTACTGTATTAAGATTGCCACTCAGATGTAGTTGGGTACATAGTCAAATTATGGGATTGGCACTGATGGTATTCTGAGGTTCAAAGATTAGATTGGTATTCCTAATGATCAGTAGTTGAGAGAGTTGATTTTGACAAAGGCACATACCTTGAAGTACACTTTACATCTAAGTAGTAATAAGATGTATTATAATCTTCATAAAGTGTACTGGTGGCTAAGATGAAGCGAGACACCACTAAGTTTGTCGCAGGTCTCTCACTTGCCAGCAGATAAAGATAAAGCATAAAAAACCAACAGGATTGCTTCGGCTTCTACCTATACCAATGTGGAAATGGGAACATATCACTATAGATTTCAGTATGGAATTGTAAGGACGAAGAGGAGCCATGATCCAATCTGGGTTATTGTTGATGATTGACAAAATCAGCTTACTTCATTGCTATTAATTCTACGGATTCTTTGAGTGTCTTAGTCGATCTGTATGTCAAAGAGATTGTTAGACTGCATGGTGTTCTAGTGAGCATTACTTCTGATAGAGATTCTTGATTTACCTTTCATTTTTTTTTGGCACTTTTAGGGTGCCATGGGATCTTGACTGAATTTTAGCACAGCTTTCCATCCAAAGATTGATGGTCAGTCTGAGTGCACAATTTAGATGCTTAGGTATATGTTGAGAGCTTATGCATTGGACTTTAAAGGCTCTTAGGACGATTATTTACCACTGGCAGAGTTTACCTATAATAATAGTTATCATTTTAGTATCAGCATGGCACCTTATGAAGCTCTATATTGCAGGAGATCTCGTTCCCCTATTGGTTGGGAAGAAGTGGGTGATCGAAAGATTTTAGTTCCCGATCTTGTTAAGTAGGCTTCTAAGAATGTTTGGATTATTTGTGATAGATTGAAGATTGCTTAAAGTCAGCAAAAGAGTTATGCAGATACTAAGCGCTAACATTTGGAATTCTTAGTGGGGGATTTAGTGTTTTTGAATGTTTTATTGTCCAAAGGCATCACGAGATTCGGGAAGAAGGTAAATTAAGTCCTCGCTACATTGGGCCTTTTGAGATCTTAAACCGAGTGAGAGATATGGCTTACCAGTTGGCTTTACTACTAGTGTTATTCGGGGTACATAATGTCTTCCACGTATCTATGTTACAGACGTATCATCTAGATTCGTCCTATGTTATTCAGTACAAGCCTTTAGAGATTAGAGAGGATATGAGTTATGTTGAAAACTGGTTCGAATCTTAGATCAAAAGGTGAAAGTGCTATGGTCTAAGACGATTCATTTGGTTAAAGTTCTCTAGCAGTACCACTCATCAGAAGAAGCTACCTAGGAATTAGAGAGCCTAATGAAGGAAAAGTATCCAAAGTTGTTTGACTGACAGGTTTAATTAAATTGGGAGGACCAAATCTCCTAAAGTGGGGAGGATGTGAGATTCACAATTTCTAGTACCTTTATATACTGTTAAGGAAGCTAGGAAAATAAGATATCTTATAATTGCTCAAATGCCTTATACCTTGTAGGTATAGAAAAGAATTGGATTGTGGGCCCTACTGGACTTCTACTGTTTTGATGAGGACAAAACTCGATAGTACGAACATTTAAAGCTAAATATGGAGATGGTAAGAATCTGCATCTCAAACTTATCTATTTATGCATATTTTGAAAAGCATGTAACAATTTCAAAAACGATGGTTAAGTTCACAAGTTAGTAAAACTCTTGTGAATAATGGTCAAACTAAGTTGAATTTTGACCAACTGACAGTTCTATATGAATTCTTGTGTGAAAAAATCTCACTCCATTTTAACTGATAGACTAAATCACACAAAACTGTAAAAAATTACGCGATTGGATGGTTGGTTTATTTTGGTAATTTCGCCCTTTTAAACATTCCCTCTTGAGCCTAGAAAAAGAGAGAGGTTTCTCTTGAGCCTTGAAAAGAGGGATTGTAAAGACAAATTCAAAGATAGTGAATTTGGAGAAAATCCTTGGGAGCGTCTCAAGGTAGAGGACGTAGGCAAGGTTGCCGAACCTCTATAAATTGATTGTGTAAATCTCTCTCTCCCTCCTCTTTATTTACTTGCAATTATATTGTTTTTATTGCATTCAACTTAGATTGCATGCTTGCCTAGCCTAGAGAAATTAGAAATTACTAATATAGGCTAGAGAATTTAGAGAAACCGAAAAACGAAGTTAAAGTTAGTTAAAAACCGATTCACCCCCCCTCTTGGTATAGCCTATAAGAGCCAACAGGTATGAAGTAGATCGAAATTGCAGCTACTATAGGCAACGTAATAGGTCTCAAGGAGTTAAATACTTTTTATAACTGAAGTGTGAAGCATTGTCTGTGTTTGTGTGGTGTTTTGCATCTTGGAAGTGAAGAGTATATACTAGTGCTACCAAATAACACTATGAAATCCGAGTGGTAATGGATATATGTAAGAGGCATAGGGATATTGTGTTGCATTAAAATGATGAAAATGGACTTTCATGAGATTGAATATTGTGATTGGATTGAAATTGGGACACTAGAATTGTGGTTATTAAACTGTGTTTTCAAACATGAGGGTTAGGGCAGGTGGTACCGTTATGCTACCGAAATTCCTAAATCAAGCGTAAAACCCTAAAATCACCATTTGATAGTATTTTTACAAGAGGGAATAACATGAAGGTGTGATTAGGTTAAGGTTCCATGTAGACCTATAAGTGTGAACAAATTTGTAACTCAATTTTTGAAGAGATTTTTAATGATTTTCCCAATTTTCGAGGTACACATAAGTTGTAGTGTGACTCTTATACGTAAATAAAATATTTTGAACATCATTTGTTTAACTGAGAATATTTGGTGAATTTTTAAACATCAACTGCAGTTGTCACTACTTTTAAAAGATTTATGAATTGACTAAAGATATGATTTATTAAATTGATCTTCGTAAATGATTCCAATTGGTTTACGAAATATTTTGTGATTGTTGGCCCCATAGTAGCCTTTGGGTATATCATGCTATTCTGAGTGTGTGTGTACTATTGCTGATTGACCTTGGTCACATCTTCAACACCCACAACTGTCACAGCCCAATACATCACTTTGTTCTACGGAAGTAGAAATTAGGGCTAATTTTTTTTTGGCTTGAATCCTTGGCTATACCGTTTGAGTGTGTATAGTATAGGGATCAATTAAAGCTTTCTTTAATAAATAGTTATAATTTGGATTCGTTAAGTCATAGATTTCTTAAAAAAATCCGGTAGCATAACGGCTTATTACTAACCTAACCCTCCTGCACGATAAACACAACAAATATGCAACTCCAACCATAATATATTCACCAAAAGGCATATCATAGCTGATGAAACTATAACATCATCATACATCCCACATGCTCGACCTATATACAACTACTACATTGTGAATGATTGCATAATCTTTGTATATATACATACATGTACAAACAAAATATAATGCCGCTATCGATACCTCAAGCTAGCTACTAAGCGTCTTGGAGTATCGACCCAACTGTAGTCCATAGGGACTATCACGAGCTACTCTGTGAGGAAAGGAAGGGGGGTGAGCTTGGGAGGCTCAGTAAGGGAAAATATAAGCAGTAAAAATCAAAACTAAGTTAATGATGCTTTTATAAAACCTTGCATGTAAAAAATCACAAGAAAGAACACTATGCAGTTCTTTAGAAGTCATATGTTATAAATGGTATTATAAATCATTCGACATGCAATCAGTTAATCGTGGTCCACAATCATAACATTTAAAGTCCGCTATGCAATCATCAGAAATAACATAGCCGTATATGCACTTATAAATCGTATAAATCATAAATTTCAAAAGCATACTAAAACATAGTTTTAGGAAACAAGTTAGGCATATACGTAAAAGTGTGAGGTTGCACCAATTTGTGTCATGCCTAGAGCTCATATCATCGTCACCGGATCACTGCAACGCTATCAATGAACCTACTCGTTCCTTTCTAGGAACTGTCCCTCTCTAGGAACCTACTTATGTGCACACAAGTTCAACTGGCCGTTGATCAGACAGTACCTGACAATAAATACCGATCCTCTTACAGCAGGACCAAACCATATACGGATCCTCTTATGGCAAGACCAAACCTAATACTTGCTCTAGTAATTTAAAAGTGCTATCCTCACCAAATCACCATAAAGGGATCCAATCCCAACACTACTCGGACCATGAGGGAAAATCATAGTGTGCTGGAAACATATCGTTTATCTCAAAACCCTGTTACCTCTCTCTTAGACTTTAAATTCATATAAAAATTTATATAAAACATCACGTTTGGCTAAGTATGGGAAAAGCATGCTAAAATTAATTTTATTTCTTTTAAAGTACGATGCATCATTAGTTTATAAATCAAAACTCTGCAGGTATACGAGCATCTACAATAAACACCGGGGTAACTATTGTGATAACTGCAAATTTTCTATTTTTGGAAATAAATATTAAAGAAAATAGAAGAGGAAATAAATAAATTAAGGTAAATAAAAAAATTTATTTACGAGATGGGAATATCGTTGAAATTCCCGAAATTGATGAAGTGAAGAAGTGGAGAAAATTAATTTGGATAAAATTGAGGAAATTTAATTTGGATAAATGGAAATCCAAATTAAATAAGAAATGAAAAAGAAAATTAAATTGGAAATAAGAAATGAAGGAGGAAATTTAATTTGGATAAATGGAAATCCAAATTAAATAAGAAAAGGAGAAAAGAATATAAGATATATTTATATAATTATATATTATATAAATGTATTTTTATACAATACATATGTATTGAAATATATATAGTATATATTAATATAAATTAGTATATATATGTATATATACTATTTAGTACATTTAAATAATACATATGTATGTAAATATGATCTTTTATGTATATATATAAATATATACATATATAAGAAAAGTAAATATTATTTTTACCAAAATATATATATATTGTAATACAATATATATCTATAAATGCATATATATATGAAATATATATATATATATTAATTCAAATTATATATATATATGTATTTTGTGTAAAAAATATATATGTTATATTATATATATATATAATATAAAAAAAAGAAACAGAAAAGAAATGGAAGGAGTCGGGATACCTCGACCCCTTCCCAGCCAAGGCCGACGGCGGCTGCAGTGGCCATCGTCGGCGAGACGAGAGAGAAGAGGAAAAAGGGACGACGCCGGAGACATGAGAAGAGGCGACCAGCGACAGGAAAAACGAAAAACAGAAGCGAAATTGAAGCGGGAATCGGCGAAAGCCGGAAAAGAAAAAAGAAAGAGGATCTGGCAGTGCTGACGGAATTGGCCACCGCCACTGCCACTGAAGCATCGTCGGAGGGAGAGGAAGAGGATAGAGGCCACCGTTGGGGCGCAGAACGGCGGAGGAGGACCGACGAAGAGGTGGAAGAGACCGGACCTAAAGCGAGTCGGTCCGCCTCCGTGCCGCCGATCCAGGCCGAACGGAGACCACCATTAGACTAGTCGTGCCGTCGGCCAGCTGAAGGGCGCTTGAACCGCCGGAGAACCGACCGCCGGTGAGGAACCGGTGAGGAGGGACACTGACCGGTCTGACGGGAAAGGAAAAGAAAAAGAAAAGAAAAGGAAAAAGAAAAAGAAAAGAAAAGAAGAAAGAAAAAGAAAAGAAAAAGAAAAAGGAAAAGAAAGAAAGAAAAGAGGGAAAAGAAAAAAGAGAGAGAAAAAGGAGAATTTCAGAAATTACGGGAAATTCCGAGAATTCGAAAACCCGAGAATTACGGGAATCGGTAAGAAATCCTGGAAAGTGATAAATTATTTAAATAATTTATTTATTTAAATAATTATGAAAAAATTCTAAAATTTAGAATTTTAATTTCCAGAAAATTCCCTCGATGATCGAGCCGATGGAATCGAGCGAGGTGAACACGGGTGCGACGGACGAGGCGGTCGCCGACCCGAAACAGGTAAGGGATGCATGTGCAGCACTGTAAGGATATTCAGTCTGCATGATTTTAATTATGAAATATGTTATAAAAATATTTTATGAAAATATTGCGATGAATGATTGGTTGGAAATTTGTGGTGATGCACTGGCTGGATTTTAAACTGTATTTTCCGTGCAGTAGGCTAGCCAATCGACAGCCATTATACTGCCGAAAAATTAATGAAAATTATCGAAAAATTCTAGAAAATTTCATAAAATCATAATAAATGATTTTATTTCACGAGAAATGATTTTCAACCACAAAAATCGAGAAAATGAGTATTTTCCATAAAAACATGAATAAAATGAGAGTAATTTTAAAATATTCATGTTTTCGAGAATGGTGATAATGAAATCATCGAAAAATCTCTTCGAGAATGGTGATAATGAAATCACCGAAAATTCTCTTGATATGTAAATTTCACGTAATACGAGATGAAAAATGAAATGAAATAAAGTGAATATTTTTATATATATTTCTTAAATATTCACTAAATGGTTTTATAACCTTTATGGTTTTAAATGATGAAATTATATATTTTTATAAATTCCATAAAGGTTTTCTGATGATGAAAAATATGGTTTTTGAGACTAGTTGGCATCCTATCATGCTAATATGTGATATGTGATATGTGACATGTAATATGTGATATGTGATATGTAGTCCCGACCGACACCTGATCAGTGATTCGCCGAGGACAATTATAGACTATGGCCATAGATCTGACATGATTATTCATACCCTTTGGGGTCTATAGCATGATACGAGTAACGACCCAGTGGACGGGCTGGGCGTGCCCCAGTCTCCATATATGAAAATGTTTTATATGATATGTGACACGTGAAATGAACATGTTTTACATGATATGTGATAAATCAAATGAAAGTGATTTACAGCATTTTACAAAATGCTTATGTCAGTACTGATTTTAGTACTACGAGATGATTTTCATATGACATGTGATATGAATATGCAATATGTTTTCAAAAGGAAAAGGAGTTTATAAGTCTAATATTCTTACTATGATTTTAAATTGAATATTAGACTATATGTGATATGAATATGTGATATGTTTTCCAAAAAGGAAAGAGGAGGAAAATAAATCTAATATTCTTATTTTAATTTTAAATTAAATATTAGATTTAAATGATGTATATTTTATATGAAAAGGATTTAAATTTCCAAACGAAAAGGAAATTATTCTTTACAGTTGCTTCTAGGTTCTGGGACAAGATAGGTATTTCAAAATACCTACCTTACTCCATCCGGATCCCTAGCCGACTGTAGTATCCTTCCTACATGCGAGCCTAGAGCCCATAGGAAAAAAATGAAAATTTTTTTTCAGCATATAGATAGCTGAGTATCAAGTGAGGCATATAATTCCCTTACTGAGCCGTGGTTTTGCTCACCCCTTAATATTAACATTTCAGGTTTTTCGAGGACTAAGAGATTTGACATACGAGCATCTCGGCTGCGCATTTGGGGACGATGCGACAGCTTGATTTATTACATAAGGTACGATCATTTATTTTCTGTATTTAGACTTATCTACAGTACTACTTCCTTATGAATTAAGATAGGGGATGTAATTCATGTTATAATTTAATATGAAATTGTGTTTATGTAAAAGAAGAGTAAAGTATCGCAGACAGCCCAACCATATAAGATGTAAAGAATAAGATGAAAAATAGGGTCACGGGCTGTGACAACTATTTTACAAGTTCGTCATGTCTTCTTAAATAAATCATGATGTAAATCAATTAAGCACACTTTGCATAAAAATCAAGGAATCGAAGCATGATCAAAACAGGAACTTATAAGATATTTCAAATCATGCAATTTCTACTTATACTTCCACTTACTCTTATATACGTCAATTGCACTACTGGGTCCACATTTTCTAATTCCGCGTGAATTGCTACATAGCTTGACATTTAGCTACAAATAAGAATTATACGATGTATTAGTTCCCTGAATTTGTGTTAGTCATTCTAGCTCAATTTTTGTCGAGCAATAGAAGTTACTATTTGACCTTACTGTTCACATTTAATTATGACATTTTAACATTATTCTGGCCTTATTCAAAAAGTTTAGAGTCTGATTGTCAAACCGTAAATTTTGTATGAAACCTAGCCCAAATCCCTATTTGGAAGTGTATGACTTATAATTTAACTCTTTCTAGATCAACACCAGCAATTTTTTCAAAGTTTCACTATGTTCAGCAGTTTTCTGACACAGTATAACACTGACCCACTTGCACAAAATACTTCATATTTAATTTTAGGCATATCCAATTGGTGCAAACCCAGAACCATCACAATCCTAACTTAATTACCTTTCTATAAATGTAAGACTTGCAACCTAATTCAATTTAGGCTATTTTTTTACAATTTTTCAAAGTCAGAACCATGATTCACATTTTTGGACAGAGTACCCTACACTCATTTGTATATATCTCAAGTTATAGAAATCCAAATCAAGAAATTCCAAAACCGACTTTCTCCTAACTAAAAAGGCCATTTACCATAAGTTTTTCAGAATTTTGCTCCTTGTATAACAATTAAAATGAATGTTTTAATTACAACCTAAAACAGAACATCAATTTTAGATTTGAACATCAAGTTGGAATTCAATTAATCCTTCATCCATACAATAGCCATCTGATTCAATTTATTGTAATTTCATTCTCATACTTAACAAACAAATTTTATAAAGTTAGAACCTTACCCCTTAAATTGAGCAAAACCAAGAATTTTATTGAAACAGCCTAAACCACTCCCTCACAGCTTTCTTTGCTGTTATGCCTAGACACATAAATATCAATCCTGTGACCATATTACATTTTGTTTTAATAATTTAATTTCAGAAAAACATAATGAATCACCTTAATTTATTACCTTTGCTGTCTTAGCCAAAAAGTCCCAAAAATCGCTTGCTTCAGTTTGGGTTTTAATCCCTCAATTCATGCAGCCACCAATCGTGAACAACCCTTCTCATTTCTTCCACTCTAACTTCCGATTCCTAACATATTCCCAACTAGGAATTCTCACATTTCATACATTAAAACCAAATCATTCATCTTCCTAATTAGCTGGTGCAAGGAAGTCAAGATTTTTTTTTACCTTATTTTGGTTGAACCGAGGCTCCCCTGCACTTATGGCTCACGATTTTCCCTTGGTCAGCTTAAAACCAACATGCAATGTCCTCCTTTGTTTCGTTTCTACCTCCTTAGCAATGGAATTCCCTCAATGAACCATGTGAGTTTGCAAGAGTCACACACTTTCCTTCATGATTTGCTCTCTATCATTTTCCTTAATTTTGGTTTCCTGTTTTCATCATCAATATATATATATGTATATATTTTTCGTTAATCACAAGGATGGCAAGACACAAGAGGCTTCACGTGTGTTCTCTCCCTCTTTTAATTTCCACTTGTGTTTACCTTACTTAATGACTAACCATGTAGTGGTGACTCATATTTCCACTAGGTATTTGTAGATTATATATTTACACATTACACGCACACTTTCCACTTATTTCTCCTATATTCTTTATATTTGATTATATATATAATTCGGTAAGATATTTGTGTGTGTGTGTGTGTGTGTGTGTGTGTGTGTATAAATCAATTACTTAGTTAAATTATATGGTATTTCCCACTATCTCGTCTAATCACTCTCACTACCAATTTAATCTCAAGTTATAAATTACCATGTTATCCTTTGTTTTGGAATTGTCCCAAACTCCACTTCGATCCTTGGTGTGTATTATCTTCGATTTGATCTGTCGAAATTTTTTTCAAAAAAGTAAGTTAAATTAGCTCGAAATGCAAAATTTAACTTAATCGAGCTTAGTGAGTTTAGGATTGTCACATCACCTGACCCATGTATTCTGTAGACCCTTTTTTGACTATGGCAATATGTCTTACTATTATTCTCTTTGGGATACTAATATTGCATAATTCTATTAGGTGTTGCTTGGTCTCCACTGTGTCGTTTACTATACTAATTTCTGAGTGTTTTTTTTCCAAAGATTTCTGAGTGTTTACTGAACCTATTTTATTGGACTGATTTCTATACTGGTTACTAGAAATGCTTACTGTGCCATTTACGGAGTATTTGTTGAACTATTTTATCATAGTGATTGGCGTATTGTTTACTAAAAACTGTTTACTGTGCAGTTTTCTGACTGTTTACTAAACAGCTTGATCAAATAATTTTCCAATAAATACCCTATAGTTGAAATTAGAGACTAAGACAAGTGAGGTATTTTAAAGCATCATTCTGTACTTAGCCTGGTTATCTAACCGATTATAGTATCTTTTCCAATAGTGTGCCCAAATACTATATTGTTAATGATTCTGAGCGTAAGAGCATGTTTTAAGATACACGCATATAGATATGCATAGCATTAGCTCTTTTATATATATTTCTTACTGGACGTAAGCTCACACCCCTTTTTTTCTTCCCAGATTATCTACAGTAGTTTTTGCCTTTGCATAGGAGGATTTTGACTATAGTATCTCTTAGGCGGTTACTTGAGCACTGTAGAGATATATTGTTTTACCTTTATATGTTCGGACTACCTTTGTACGGTACTATTTTGTGTAAATTATCATGTATGAGATGTAAACTGAACTGTAGTGTATTGAATGTAAATTTGAAGAATTTTATATATATATATATATATATATATATGAAATTGAAGTCGAAATTTTATTGTTCATATCTTAAAGAATTAATCGGTTGAACAAATATGGAATATAAATAGTTGATGAATAATTGATTTGAGTGAGTACACAACAAACAACCCAACTAACTATAATTAAAAAGAAAAAAAGTTAGTTTTGATTTTTGGTAATCGAATCATGACACCTAACCTGTCACAGTCTGTTTATACAGTAATCATCACCTTTATTACATATCACACATATTCAGTGGTTGGTTGGGCTGTCTGTGATGCCTTTAACACTATTCATTTAAACAATAACGTTTTACATATTATTTTATTCATATAAATAATTAATGTTTACAACAGTATAAATCAATTCACATCCCCTGAAATTAAGTTTACAACAAGTAGTAATGTATAAAAGTGTCTAAACATACAAATGTAAACACAATACCTCCAGGATCCACTATAAATTACTTCAGGATAACCAAAGTGCAGTTGAAATCCGCGGATAGTAAATTACGTAGTCATTAAAAATAATCTGTGGATAGTGAGAATATAAGAGTGAGCAAACCACGGCTTAGTAAATAAATTGTATGCAAAACTTGATATTACGAAATCTATATGCAATAAAATAATTTTATTTTCCTATAGGTGTAATAGGGACCGTAAAGGAAGGATACTATAGTCAGCTAGGGATCCGGATAGAGTCTGGAAGGTATTTTAGAATACCTGTCTTGTCCCGAAACCTAGAAGCGACTATAAAGAGTAGAATTTAAATTTGATATAAAACTCATTTAATAATTCTCCATTTATAAATAATTTACAAAAAAATGGTATAATAAACCATTAAATAAATCATATAGGAAATAATTTAATTTCCATATTAAGATATCACTTTCACAATAAAATAAGCCATAGTGATAAGTGCTGTAAACAGTTCTGCATGATAAACCGTTCAGTGATATCAACATTTCAGTAAATAGTACGAAAACTCGTTAGGTAAACCTGTGACATCTTCATCACTACCAATTAACATATAACTTTTTCTTTCACATAAAACTTGATTAGGCTCATTTGTCAATGTCCTTCCTTCTTCTTCTTATGCTTGATATTAAATAGTTCATCATAAAGATCTTAAATTTAAGTAAAGCATAATTATTATATTTATACATACCTTTTCCAAAGTATAGGATTTTACACAACTTATATAACCTATATCCCCAAAATTTCTTATTGACATCACTATACTATAGCACTATTTGATTTACATAACAACGTAAGTATACCTTCAAGAAGTTTAGGAAGCGTACCTCGAAGGAATACAGATCCAATAGGCTCTTTTATCGAGAGCGAGGGATTACTTCAAATAGTCTGAAAAATAGTTGTAAGGGAATGAGTTTACGTTCAGTAAGAAATATATATAAAAAAGCGTACTATGCCTCTATATGTAGTTTTCCTGATGGCTCTATAATGTCATGTAAAACCATTATAAAGCATATATCATATACTTCCTTCAAATATCTTATACATGTAAAATCAAGTAATTCAAATACTTTCGATTTCTTTATTCATTTGAAATCACATTTGCAAATATTCCATTTCTTCAAATACTTTCACGTATCTCACATTACGTCAAATCACATGTACAGCTATCTTTCAAATAACATGGAGACTATTTGCATTTCAACGGAATCATGCACTAGATAAATCTCATCAGGGATACAGCACATATATCCCGTATGGGATAATCCCAAGAGATGTCAAATAAATGGCGTACCCACGTATGGGCTAGGAATCCTCCCCTAGCCAAACATATAACAGAGACAATTGGCCAAATGTCGATAGGCCACAGTGAACACTAGTCAGGTAACATCTGTGGCACTAAGGATCGGACTATGGCTCCTTAGTCAAGTACAAATACAGATAGTGCACGATCATCAAGTAGTTCATAGTCTTAAAACATTTGTCATATACTTCTTTGGTAATACAAATGTACTTGTTTAAAATAGGCCTTAAAACCTCATTTACAAACATGGCAGTCAACTGGTTTTATAGCGGCTGCTATCACATCTCTTGGTTTATTGAATTTATTTTTTTTTAAATTTCGATATTTCAAAATCTGAAAACACATGGGGCAGTCGACTGGTCATATTGGGCAGTCGACTGGTCGACTGGTTTTGTAACAGAATGCTTTTCGAGAAAATGCAGTCGACTGGTCATATAGCAGTCGACTGTTTTCGCAAACAGAATGCTTTCTAGAAAATAGCAGTCGACTGGCTTATATAACATTCGACTAGTTTGCATCGATTTTTCAGAAAATCTACGCTTTGGTTGTCTCTAGGCAGTCGACTGCTACTTAAGGCAGTTAGCTGCTCTTAGCAATTTGGTAACTAGGATAAAAACCCAAAATTGACACTTCCTGCACTTCAATCAGCTTTTGTCTCATCCCAAAACATTTAAAACATGCGGACATAGTCACCTTACGTCCGTTACATATATTCCTTACCTTAATTACACCAAGACACGTAATCGCTTGGTTGCACCAACGATTTCCTTCACTTCTTCAAAGCTGTAAATATCATCATAATTTCAAACTTTAACTTTCTTTCATTTTAATACCATAAGCATACTATACCAACATAACACAACTCCAAACCCTGGACATAATTGAATGAAATCACTTTTAGCTCTTACCTTTGTTAGTAGCCAAAATAATAGCAACTAGATCTCTTCAATTACTTGGATTCAGTCTTCCGAATTAAAGGTATAGCTTAAGCTAGTGATAAGGATCGATTTTCGTTATGTAAGCTTAACGATTTGATGATAGTAGCTAGGTGTTTGTCAAGGTGAGTGGAAATGGAAACTTGGGGGATTTTGGAAGGGAAGCACGATGGCTGCCGACTATTGGGAGGGAGAAGATGACAAGGCACATTTCATTTAATGCATGCTAATCCCTTTACCATATCAGCCATTGACCCTTTGACCAATTTAATCACCTTAATCTCTCTTTCTTCATACGACACATGTCCATTAAACTCAATAAAAAAATCTGATATTTCTTTTTCTCATACTCCAATTATTCTTACAATATCAGAATTTATTTCTTAACTATTTGACTATCAATTGTTCTAATTCCCTCTATGTCTCATATACCATTCATATATCAAATTCTCATATTTATTTACATCATTTAAGCTGGAATACTATACAAATATGGGAAAATTACAAGAAATTGGGGATTTCAAAAAACAGTACTAATTAATTAAATGAATAATCACATAATGGTTTATAAAACTAATTAAATAAAATACTTTAATTAGTATTTTACCAATCACTTTATACATGTTTCACACCTTTTTGAGAAACCTTGTAAATAATAACAGTTTAGTATGGTAAACATTTTTCTTTGGTAACTGTAATCCATGACAGTTCAGTGAAAACCAAAATATTAAATCAGTAAAATGTGAATGGAGACCAGGTAACACCCTCAATATATCATGCTATAATCCTCGTAAGGAACAGTATCAATATCATCATGAGACCTATGGCCATAGTCTATAATTTTCTTTGGTCGTACACTGATCAGGTGTCAACTAAGACGTTGAAAATAGGACCAATATCAATAACTTCACATATCATATATCAGCATGATAAGGGGCCTATCAGTCTCAAAACAATTTATGAAAAATCACATCACTTTTACAGAATTTAGTAAAATATACAATATCGTTAAAATCCATAAAGGTATAAAATCACACAATATATATTACGGTGAAAACAGTGTTATAAAATGTTAGCATTGAAGAAGTAAATTTGATAAATATTCTTTTTCACTGTAAAACACATATACTCGCATTTCAATACTTTCGTTTCGATAAAACTCAATTTCAGGATTTTTGAAATATCATTTTCAGTAGTTTCACACCTTATGGAAAATAGTAAATATTTATTTCCCAAGGCTACTATTAGTTTTCATGAACACACTGTTTCACTGTGGAATACATTTAGGAACATTTTAGTCTCAAAACCCTATTCACACAATAGTATCACCTTTTTGGAAATCAATAAAAATAGGTAAAATCTTTAGTTAGTCCATGAAGGTTAAATTTATAATACAGTGAATATTATAATGAAAATAATTTATAAAATATTCACTTTTCGACAATTCCCTTCACATATCATTTATTACACTATAAATCACTTAGGAGAAATTTTTAGTACCTTTAATTTCGTGAAATTCGATAACACGAATAGTTAAAGAATATTTTTCGGTAAATCCATGTTTTATGAGAAATATTAAATATCTCATTTCCAAGGCTAGGAAATCACTCAGATATGCACTAAAATATTTCATGACATTTTTAGAAAATTTTCTAAGGAATTTCAGCAGCATAACGGCTGCTAATACCCTAGCCTTCCTGCAATTCAAATACAGTGTAACTCTAGCCAAAAGCCACATATTTCACATTTTCCAAGGCAATTCACTTTCAAAATATTCTCATAAAATATTTGCATTGAAATCATGCATTCGAAATATCCTCACAGTCCATATATGCATCCCTTACTTGTTTTGTAATATCGGACTTCTCAATAACACCACTCGTAATCCGATACTCTCAGGCTGCAAATAAATTCACCAAAAATATTAACTCACTTAACACTTATTTTTAAACTACTTTTGATGCTTAATTGTAGCCACATTGTACACTGCAAATATTTATGCAATATATTTTCTACCGATAGTAAAGCTTAACTTCTTCGTTTTAAGTCGAAATTTAAATCTGATTTCATTGGTGGACTCCTTATAATTTCTACAATTTAATGTCACCCTAAAATCATCAAATTAAGCCATGAACATAGGTCCCCTTATGTTGACCAAATGTTTCATCTAGCCAATTCCATGTAAATTCAACAATCTAAGCTTACATACTTGTCTATCCATGCTCACTATGCAATTTGGCACCATTTTCATGCATGAAACACTAAGTTTTCCTTAGGTTCTCATCATGATCGAAACCCCCATTCATGGCACATTTTCATTTTGTTCAATTTAATCAAAACTAATGCTGCCAACATGTTTAGCAAGCTTAAATGAATCTTCCCACATCATTGAAATTAAATGAAACACCATGGATGAAGAGAACCTTACCTTGACCAAAACTTCAAGCTCTCTTTTCTCTTTATTTTCTCACTTATTCAATAAGCTATGGGTATAGGTAGATAGATCTTGAAGAGAGGAAGAGGTTTGTAGAAGAGATTTTTGTAAGATAAGGTGTGTATGTAGAGTTATGGAAGCTTTCTTTTCTTTTCTTCTTTCTTTCTCCCATGGAGGATGTGAGAGAGGTGAGGAAGATGAATGAATAGTTCCAGCAGCTAATGGGGAGAAATATAAAGAGAATTCTGAAAGGGGCAAAATTACAAAAATGCCCTTGGTTATGAAAATTTCAGACAATTTTGCTCTTAAGCTTCTGTAATCGTAAAAATTATGTAATTGCACACCAAAATTTTGGATTTCATCACCAAATGATCTTATTAGATGTATTTTGATGAATCATGGTGTTTTATTAACGCACGGTACACTGACTGCTAGTGACATTTTTCGATTTAACCACCGATTCCATAAATCCATTGACACTATCTTAAACTCCTTTTCACATAAAATATTATGGCATTTTTACTTCATCCCAATTCATTTCAGTTTAGGCACAATTTACAAAAATACCCTCGGGACGTAACTGTCATTTTTTAATTTGTTTGTCACACTTCCCAAAATAATAAAATAAGGTATTTTAGTCTCAAAATTTTCACAATATCATTATTACACCTTCCATACACTGTTTCGTCAATCATACTTACATCCAGGCACTGTAAATCAAGTTAGGCCCACATCACGATTTACTTATAATTTACAAAATTTACCCAAAATTAAATTAATAAATAAATATTTATACATGTACAATACAATATAATTGGTTCTCACACAACCTCCCATATTTGCATTAGCAAACAATTTTGGTTAGATTTCTTGTATTTGCTTCGATAAGTTTCAAGATTTACATATGGGCTATTTCGTTAATTAGCTTGCTGTATTCCTAGACAATCAAATCCTAAGCCCCAATGTAACTCTTAATATTGTTATTGGAACAAATTATACTTAAAAAATATAAAGTTGTTGTTTCCATGATTACTTTGAAATAAATTTCAATTCCTTTTGCTTGGTTAAATATGATGATTGATGGAATGCCTAAATCACATTGTTTGCTAATGATCACATCATTAGTGCTTCTTCTAACACATTTGTAACACTAAGTTAACAATTTACAGAAATTGATTAAATATGCGTAGCGCTAATTAAAGCATTGTGATAATGGGAAGCCAATATTATATGTTATAATATGTTGATTGTATACATTGTAGTAAACAAAAATATTATTATGCATAAGATTTGATGTCATGTGATTTATATAATTTTTCTTGATCAAAGAATTGCCACAACATCTTTGGTTATGTCAAATTATATATTAAGTTTATTCTATCACATATTGAAAAATGACATTAGCTGTAAATAATCATATTTAATATAATAAATTTTATCCTACATGAATTTCTATTGTATTTATATGATTAATTAGGATGAAGTAACAAAATATTTTTCTTAATTTACCAACAGGAATTAAGAAAAAGGAATATAATTTGATAGTTTTATCATAATGTTTTATATATGAATGTGCTTAAATTAAAACTTTGCCAATAAAAAGTTTTGTATGTTATTTGATTTACGTTGGTAAAGCATGATAGATGTTTACTTGCCTCAAGTTTTGTAACATAAGCATGAATGTTTGATTTATTTGTAGTTATACAACCTGTGAATTTTTCTAATGAAAAAACCTTATATTCTCTATTTAAGTGGTGATAACTATAAACTATGGAAGGAGAGAGTTCTTATTCAATTAAGGTGTATGGACATTGATTATGCTATTCAAAAGGATGAATCACTTGTGTCTACTGAAACTAGCTCCCAGGTTGTGATTTCATTGTATAAAGGATGGAGGCAATCTAATTGCTTAGGTATGATGTTCATAAGAATACGTATATACGCTAGTATTCATGGTTCAATCCTTGAGTGTAAAAATGTCAAGGAATTGCTCAAGGCTATTGATGAACAGTTTAAGTCTTCAGATAAAGACCTAGCTAGCTCATAATGACAAAGTTATCATTTATGAAGCTCACCAATGTTAGAGGTGTGCATGAGCACATCATGTAGATGATGGAGATAGCGGCTCAATTAAAGTTTTTTGAATTTGAGATGTCTGAATCTTTCCTTATGCACTTTATACTGAATTCTCTTCCACATCAATATAGACATTTCAAAATCTCTTATAACACACATAAGGAAAAATGGTCAATTAATAAACTCCTAACCATATGTGTTCAAGATAAAGGGAGGTTGATAATGGAAATGAGTGAAAGTGCACGTATGGCAACACAAGGAAAGAAGAAAGCACAAGCCAAACAAAAGGGAAAGGGTAAAATACCTATTTAGACTAAGAAGGCAGAGTTTAAGTATTTTTTCTATAAAAAAAAGGGCTAAATGGAAAAGGACTACAACAAATATAAAGCTTGGCTTGAGAAGAAAGGCAATCCAATCTCACTTGTTTATTATGAATCTAACATGGCTAATATTTGTCATAACACTTGGTGGATTGACTTTGGTTCTACAATGGCCATGTTTCAAATACCTTACAAGGTCTTCTAAATTAAAAGAAACCAATGGCTAGTGAGCAATGCATCTGTTTAGGAAATAAAATGCATTATCAAGTGGAAGCAGTTGGGATGTGTAAACTAGTTTTAGATTTTGGTTTTTTTTTTTGAATTTGGAAAGAACATTTTACATTTCAAGTTACTCTAGAAATTTAGTTTTAGTTTCCTTTGAATTTTATGAAAAAGATTTTTGTTTGTTTTATAAATATGGTATTATTAGAAATGGTACATTGACTGATGATTTTTTTAATTCATTTACAAAACAATATTTCAAATAATATAATGCACATCTAGGGCAATATTGGTATCAAATGATGTGTTTGAATGAAAAATCCTCTATGTTGTGGCATCGGAGATTAGAACATATCTTCATAGAGAGAATTAAAAGGTTGGTGAATGATAGAGTACTTAGTACTTGGAATTTTACTAATTTTGATACTTTGTGGACTACATAAAAGGAAAGCAGACCAATCAGATAAAGAAAGGTGCCCATATGAGTTCAGACATATTAGAGATCATACATATACATATTTGTATTCTAGGTATAAACTCGTATGGTCAAAAATACTTCATCTCATTCAAAAATGATTGTTCACGGTATATGTGTCTCTACTTCCTTCATAATAAGAACAAAGCGTTGGATGCTTTTAAGGAGTTCAAAGAAGAAGTAGAGAAACAATGCAGAAAGCAAATTAAGATTGTGAGATTAAATAGAGGTAGAGAATATTATGGTAGATACACTGAGGTTGGACAAGCGCCTGGTCTACTTACAAGGTTTCTTAAGGAGCATAGAATTGTGGCCTAATACACTATGCTTGATTCTCCAAACTAGAGTGGTGTAGCGGAAAGAAGAAATCGAGACTTATTGGACATCGTGCGGAGTATGCTTAGTAACTCCAAGCTTCCTAAATTCTTATAGATTGAAGCTCTTAAAATGATAGTGTATATATTAAACTAGGTTCCAACTAAGGTTGTTTCAAAAACACCTTTTGAATTATGGAAAGGTTGGAAACTAAGTTTGAGACATATACATGTCTAGGGATGGCCATCTTCGATAAGAGTTTATAATCTACAAGAAATGAAATTGGACCCAACGACAAGTGGGTATTTCATTGGATATGCTGAAAAGTTTAAGAGTTATAGATTTTGTTGTCTATCGCACAATAGTAGAATTATGCAATCAAAAAATGCAAAGTTTCTTGAAAATGACTTGTTTAGTGGGAATGATCGATCTCGAAACTTTGTTGTGAAGGATCATTCAGATATTCAAGCTCCCATTTCAAGTGATAGATTAGTTATTATTCATTACACCCTTTAAGTTCAAATGGATGTTGAACAACCAATCATTGAAGCTCTACATACTGCTGATAACAAAATAGCAGGTCCAGTTGTTCAACAATTGCTAAAGATTATTGAGCAACCAGTTGTGCAACATATTCCGCAAGAAGATGCTGTCATAACATTAAGAAGATAAACTAGAATGAAGAAATAAGCAATCCTTAGTGATTACATTGTGTATCTACAAAAGGTTGACTATAATTTTGGAGTCGAATATAACTTTGAAACATTTTCACAAGCTGTGAGTTGTAGTAAATCCAAATTGTGGTATAATGCCATGAAAGACGAGTTGAACTCTATGGTATCTAATGGAGTCTGGGATCATGTTGAGTTGCCTAATGGTGCAAAGGCCATTAGATGTAAATGGGTCTTTAAAACGAAGAAAGACTCATTAGGCAACATTGAGAGACATAAAACAAGACTCCTAGCTAAAGGATTCACTCAAAAGGAAGGAATCGATTACACAGAGACTTTTTCTCTTGTATTAAAGAAAGATTCCTTTCTTGTTATCATGGCTTTAGTTGTCCATTTTGACTTGGAACTGCATCAAATGGATGTGAAAATAGAGTTCCTTAATGGAGACCTAAAGGAAGAGATTTATATGAAACAATCAAAAGGATTCTCCTCTAGTGATGGTGAGTAGTTGGTGTGCAAGCTCAAGAAATCTATGTATAGATTGAAACAAGCCCTCCATCAATGGTATTTGAAATTTCATGATGTTATCTCTTTATTCAATTTTGTAGAGAACATCATGGATCAATGCATATATCAGAAGGTTATGGGAGAAAAATTTGTTTCCTTATCCTAAATATAGATGATATTCTATTTGTAACCAAGGATAAAAGTTCATTGCATGGGGTGAAGCAATATCTCTCTAAGAAATTTGATATGAAAAATATGGGTGAGGCATCTTATGTCATTAGTATTAAGATTCATAAGAACAAATCTCAAAGTATTTAAGGATTGTCTCAAAAGACATATATCAATAAGGTTCTTGAGAGGTTTTGGATAAAAAATTACTCACCAAGTGTTGCATCAATAGTAAAGGGTGACAAGTTAATTTTGAACCAATGTTCGAAAAATGAACTTGAAAGGCAACAAATGCAAAACATTCCATATGTTTCAGCTGTTGGAAGCCTAATGTATGCTCAAGTTTGCACAAGACCTAACATTGCATTTGTTGCAAAATATTGAGAAGATATTAGAGTAATCTAGGTATAGATCATTGGAGAGCCGTAAAGAAAGTAATGAGATACTTTCAAGGGACCAAAGATTACATGCTTATGTATAGGTGAACTAACAACCTCGAGGTAGTTGGTTATTCAGATTCAAACTTCATTAGATGTCTTGATTCATGAAAATAAACATTTAGATATGTTTTCATGCTTGTTGGTGGAGCCATATCTTAAGAAGTGCAAAGTAGTCTTTAATTGCTACTTCACCATGGAAGCTGACTTCGTTTCTTGTTTTGAGGCTACCTCACATGGTGTATGGTTGAAGAGTTTCATATCTGGGCTTAGAATTTTGGATTCCATTTCAAGGCCATTAAGAATATATTGTGACAATTCAACTGCGATTTTCTTGGCTAAAAACAACAAAAGTGGTAGTCGAAGTAAACATATCAACATTAAGTATTTAGCCATAGGGGAATGTATTAAACAGAACAAAGTAGTCATTGAGCACGTTAGCACTAAATTGATGATAGTAGGTCTTTTAACAAAAGGGATGCCACCAAAGAGTTTTAAGGATCATGCAGTGCGAATATGACTTGGTTCTATCATGTGAATTAGTTGTACAGACAACTTTTATTTGTAATAAAACTTTTATTCATTTGTTTTGTTTTCTCATTTTTGGTGCACATACTGATTATTGAAAATAAAATAAACATAAGGTTTATTCATTAAGTTATATTATCATAAATAGGTTAACATCAAAGAGATGGAATATATTGTAATACATGAAAGATATTACTCATTCTTAAAGGACTTGTCACCATGATTTATGTATTTTGTTTCTATAATTTAAGCATAATGATTCATATATTATGGATGGAATAGTAACTATAATAAAATATACGAACCAAGTGGGAAAATGTAAGTTACCCACATAAGTTAACAACTTAGTTAGTAGTGTTTTATAGGAATTAAATGACTTGGGGTTGTTACATAACCTTTTAAAGCTTCTTATTATGTGGTCTTATATTTTATTATTATTATTTGATAATTTTTTAAATTATTCATCGATATCTACAAGTCATAATTGCCCACCAATAGAGTTACATTTTTAATAGGAAGACGTATATAAAGAAAATACAGGGTTGTGGTCCCTTATCTGAGCATTCTAAAAAACACACCAGTAGTGAGTTTGCTTAAGGTTAGAAAATCAAATACAAAAAGAACGTATCATAGTCCTGGCTTAATATTATTAATTTGAATGGCTGGAGGTTAGTGTTCTATATCGAATTTTTTGTTTATGATTTGTTGTTTTTGATTTAACGCATTAGATATATTGATTAAGTTTCTGATGCACCTTACCCTCTCTTTCATTTTTACTGAAAATTTTTAATATTTCTTTTTTGAACATTATCGTATATTCATTTTAAAGAATTAACAGTATGATCACTTTAACAAAAATATTTGAGTTTTTTGTTGCCTCTTTATAGCAATAAATTTATCTGACGTTAGAATCTCGATCTTTGTGTCCATGTGTCAGTCAAGAACTTTACATAAAAAGTAGAAATCAAAGAGATAGAGGAATCTATCCCAATGCGTGTACTCCGATGCTTAAGTCAAAAGTTGAATAGTCTTAATCAGAAAAATAGTAAATAATTAATTCTAAAAGTCATCTGACCTAGTATTTATGGAGGTAGATAAGACTATAATAACCTTTTTACCCTTTATCTAAATTGATTTGAATAGAACAAGTGGTCCCACTTAATTATACTTGTACATTTTCAAATACGTGGGGCCTAGGCGCTCGTTTGGGCCCAACATTTTGAGAGCCTTTTGTGAGAAAAGGTCAAATTAAGTGGTCTCCTACTGTGATAACTGCAAATTTACTATTTTTGGAAATTAATATTTAAAAAAATAGATAAGTTGAAATAAATAAATAAAATTTTGATAACAGAATATTGGTGAAAATTCCGAAAAGTGAGGAAGTGATGAATAAGGAAATTCGGGTGAAGGAAATTAAATGAAAATAAAAATAAGTCGGAGTTATAGAAAATAAGGAAAGGAAGAATTTAATTTGGATAAATGGAAATCCAAATTAAATAAGAAAAGAAAAGGAGAAAATAATTGGATATTAAGAAAATCCAAAATTAAATAAAATAAGAATGCGTATAAAAATATATTTATATAATTAGATTATATAAATATATTTACACATGTTTTATATAAATACATATATATATATATATATATATATGAAATATAGTACATATTATAAAATGATATATATACTATTTTATATTAAATAGATACATGTGTATATTTTTATATACAATGATGTATATAAATTAATATATATATATATGAAATATATAATAATTTTAATTAAAGTATATATATTGTTAAAACAAAGTATATATATATATGTATATTGTTGATAATAAAAGTAATATATATAATTATAAATATAATTATATATATTATATATTATATATGGTAAATAATGTTATATAATTATATTTATATATGATTATAAATATAATTAAAATAATAAAAAAACGGAAATGAAATGGAAACAGAAATGGGAAATTGGATCCCGTTTCTGTTGAAACAAAACAAAAAAGGAGAACTAAGCTAGGAAGAGCTGACCACGTCGGCCGGCCGGGAAGAGAAGAAGAGAAGGGAGAAAAAGCGACGTCGTCGGCGAGAGAAGAAGCAAACGACAGTGGCCGGCGATGGAAAGAAGAAGAGAAACGGAAAGAAAACGAAACAGAAACCGACGGAAAAAGTGAAGAGGAAAAAGGAAGGAAACGGCGGTGCCGGCCAGTCCAGGCACTGCCACCCCAACGTCGATCTTGGCGGAAGCGAGAGGAAGGTGGAGAAGCCACCGGCGGTGAAGGAAACGGTGGAGGAAGGAAGAAAAGAGAGGAGGAAGGGGCCGAAACCCACGGACCTAGATCCGGCGCCGTCACCGGGATGGGAAGAAACCGAGGCCAGATCCGGCGTCCCCGCCACTCCGGCAAGCTATGGGAGGCCCGAACCGGCGGTGATGAGGCGGACCAGGTTGAACTGGTTTGAATCGGTCCGAACCGGTTCAGACCAGAAAAGAGGAAAAGGAGGAGAAAGAGAAAAGAAAAAGAAAAGAAAAGAAAAAGAAAGAAAAAAAAGAAAAAAGGAAGAAAGAAAGGGGAAAAAGAAGAAAGAGAGAAAAAGAAAATTTTCGAAATTCGAAAAAATTCTCGGGAACTCGGGAATCGGTAAGAAATCCGAGAAATTATTAATGATAATTATTTAAATAAATTATTTATTTAAATAATTTGAGAAAATTCTAAAATTTAGAATTTAAATTTCAGAAATTATTCTCGGCGATCGAGATGAGGAATCGGAAGAGATGGAGTACGGGCGCGACGGTAAGAGGAAGTCGCCGACCCGGAACAGGTAAGGGATGCATGTGCAGCACTGTAAGGATATTCAGTCTGCATGATTTTAATTATGAAATATTTTATGAAAATATTTATGAAAATATTGCGATAAATGATTGGTTGGAAAATTGTGGTGAAGTACCGGTTGAAATTATAAACTGTATTTTTCATGCAGGAGGCTAGCCAATCGGCAACCGTTATACTGCCGAAAAATTATCGAAAATTATCCAATATTTCTAGAAAATTTCATAAAATCATAATAAATGATTTTATTTCACGAGAAATGATTTTCAATCACAAAAATCGAGAAAATGAGTATTTTCCATAAAAACATGAATAAAATGAGAGTGATTTTAAAATATTCATGTTTTCAAGAATGATGATAATGAAATCACCGAAAAATCTCTTCGAGAATGGTGATAATGGAATCACCGAAAATTCTCTTGATATGTAAGTTACACGTAATATGAGATGGAAAATGAAAGGAAATAAAGTGAATATTTTTATATATATTTCTTAAATATTCACTAAATGGTTTTATAACCTTTATGGTTTTAAAATGATGAAATTATATATTTTTATAAATTTCATAAAGGTTTTCTGATGATGAAAACTATGGTTTTGAGACTAGATGTCATCCTATCATGCTGATATGTGATATGTGATATGTAACATGTGATATGTAATATGTGATATGTGATATGTAGTCCCGGCCAACACCTGATCAGTGATCCACCGAGGACAATTATAGCCTATGGCCATAGATCTGACATGATTATTCATACCTTTCGGGGTCTATAGCATGATACGAGTAACGACCCAGTAGACGGGCTGGGCGTGCCGCAGTCTCCATACATGATATGTTTTAAATGAAAATGTTTTACATGATATGTGATATGTGAAATGTAAATGTTTTACATGATATGTGATACGTGAAATGAAATGATTTATAGCATTTTTATAAATGCTAATTTCAGTACTGTTTTTAAGTACTATGAAATGATTTTCATATGATATGTGACACGAATATGTAATATGTTTTAAAAAGGAAAGAGGAGGAAAATAAATCTAATATTCTTATTTTAAATTTTAAATTGAATATTAGATTTAAATGATTTATATGTTATACGAAAAAGGTTTAATAGCTGATTTTGCTATTTAAAGTACTGTACTAATTATGGTTGTACAGTAAAACATGAAATGAGTTTTAAATGAGAATGATGAGAATTTAACTAATATTCTTTTCAAAGAAAATATGAATATTAGTTATTTTATTTAAATGCTTTATTTCATAAAAGCATTATTTGAAAAAGAATATGAAAATGTTACGGAATAAAGAGGAAAGGATTTGAATTTCAAAACAAGAAAGAATATTACTCTCTACAGTTGCTTCTAGGTTCCGGAACAAGATAGGTGTTTCAAAATACCTACCTTACTCCATCCGGATCCCTAGCCGACTGTAGTATCCTTCCTACATGCGAGCCTAGAGCCCATAGGAAAAATGAAAAAGATTTTCAGCATATAGGAAGCTGAATATCAAGTATGCATATAATTCCATTACTGAGCCGTGGTTTGCTCACCCCTTAATTTTAACATTTCAGGTTTTCGAAGACCGAGAGTCTAGCAATAAAAGGATTTTCAACTGCGCATTCGGGGACGATGCGACAGGTCGATTTAATTACTAAGGTATGATCATTTATTTTCTGTATTTAGACATATTCACAGTACTACTTTCTTATGAAGTAAGATAGGGGATGTAATTCGTATTATAATTTAATATGAAATTGTTTATATGTAAAGGAAAAATAAAGTATCGCAGACAGCCCAACCATATAAGATGTATAGAATAAGGTGAAAAATAGGGTCACGGGCTGTGACAGATTTAATGGTATCAGAGCACGGTTGGCCTGATGTCTGTCGATACACTTGAAAGAAAATGTGTTGAAAATGTTAACATCCCCTGTAGTACTGTGTAGTCTAAATACATAGAGAAAATAAACGATTACAAATTGAATTAAGCGTTTAGAAGGGGGTGAGAATTATGAACTAAAGATGTCAAAAAGGGAAAACGGCTCAGGAATGTTACTTGAAAGTGACCTTATAGTCTAAATGAAGGTCGGTTCGATAAGGAATAGAAATGGACTCGGTGAGGGCCCCACCAGGACTTTTCTGTCCGGATTGAACTGAGACCTGAAAGTGATGATATAAAGGAGGGGAATGAAATATCATCATTAAATAGACCTGAAGATCACCAATTGAAGGTATTTGGAGGAGAGAGAATATTTTTGACCAAAAATGACCAAAATACCCCTGCCTTCGAAATTTTACCGAGAGTCAAGATAGACCAACAGAAGTTGAAATTGATTGATTTGACAGCGAAATTGATGATGTAAAGCTGCATTTCATGTAAAATAATTCAATTATGGATCCTATTGGATTTCTCTGTCGAAATCGAAAAAGATTTTAAACTTCTGATATTGGTATGAGAAAGGGGTACTATCAGCAAATAAATAATAAGATCATTGATTTAAATGTATAGTGACGAGAAAGAAATAAATGTGGAAATGACGAAAATGCCCCTATGTGGAATTATGGTTTGAATAGTGATAAAATCAAGTCGATTTTGAATCTATTGATAGTAAAGGAGTTATTAATGGTATAAAGGATACAATATGAGTATAACGATCCCGATTATAAATTTCATTACACTTAGTGTGCGGATACGACCCAAATGGTTATAGGGAAGTCGCAGGATGAGCGACTCAGTTATTGATTCTTAAGGGTCGGAGTTAAAAGTGTATTAACGGGATATTAATTACGGGATCATTGAATATGTGTAAAAGTAAAATGATTTCTGATGATGAATGAGAAAGAAATTAGTATAGATGATGAAATCTATATCAGTACGATTAATTTTGGTTCTATACATTCATATAGTTTCTGAAGTATCCAATGGATAATTATAGAACCAGAATAGTTTGAAATATGTTTTATGGAATAATATACTGTATGGAGTATATGAAATTGGAAAATGTACATAAGGACAATAAGTGCAGATAAGAGATGAGGATGATAACAGCTAACCTGTATTATTAATGGAAAATGATTGTAAAAATAAATTACAGAAATAATAAATCGGTTAGCTGTGAAAGGTGTTAATTAAATAATTGCACTTAATACAGCATTGTAAATTAAGAGGATTGATATGCTGTGGAGTACGAGAAATAAGCAAATCAAGGTGGAGCAAATATTAAAATGATTTAAATATTAAATATCTTTACCTTGAGTGAAATGATAGGACACAAAGATGAATGTCCAAAATGATGAGAGAAGAATGATTAAAGAAAGCATCGGAGGAGATTCCTGATGAATTTTCAGAGTTATATAGATTGGAGGAATCGAACTAACGTGACTCGATTTTAAATATGAAATTTATTCTTAAGCTTATATTGGAGAATATAGAAGAATCCGAAAAGCTTAAGAAATAACTCTGGAAAATTTGTGGATAATGAAATTTACTTGTATAAAAGGAATTGATGGAAATACAAATGATGTGATTGAGGATGAATTAAATGATGTAAAGGATGGAAATATGGATGAGGTAAATTGAGGATGAAATATAAATGGGGAATTAAATTTCTATTTTATAATAAAGTTCTTATGAAGAACAAATAATCCGCTATGTGAAGTGATGCCTTATTTGATTTAATCGGAGATGTACAAGGACCTTATAAGATCAATCTCTGTACAAGGCATCACTAGATGGAAAGTTGGAAATTGATGGTCGTAAGATGATAATGATTAGAACTCGAGATAATGTTTACGAGTTCTATAGAGGTTTACAAGGTAAATGAAATACCTTACTGAGGTACATAAGACTAATGAATAAGACAATTATATAAGGATAAAGTGATGGTATACCATACAGCCTAAGGCATAAATGGAAAATGAGCAGCATAGTGGTATAACCCCACAGACTCTCAAAGACAATAGACTATATGTAAGAAGGGCAAATAGAAGATTTAGCTAGATAATATCTCTTTCTAAGATATACGATCTCGAATGACAGAGCGATATGGATCTGTCAATGATGAAGAGATAATGATTGAGATACATAATGAACTGGGTCTAGCTAAATACTATTGCCAGTCTATGGAAGAGTTATTGGGTTAGCTGCTCCACTGACGTGATTAATAAGTAAAAGGTTAAAGCCAGGGAATGAATAAATGTAAAGACGGTATATGAACGATTAAAAGAGGTAATAGTGGAATATGTTATCACTAAAGAAAAGTGAATGAAATGATGATGAAGGAAAAGATGAATATGTCATAAGAGGAAAGTACATAATGAAGAGGGAACACGAATATGAGGTAGTTCCTGAAGTTAAAAGCTAAAAGTGATTTTGTGGTTATCACATAATTATGGCTAGATGTAAGATCGAGCCAAAACTAAATAGAGGAAAAGTAATCATACTCAAAGGAGTAAAGAAATGATCTACATTTTACTGCTAGTAATGTAAATGGAAAATGATATATATATACCACCACTTCGAAATGATGGAAATAGTGGAATTATATGGATAATGAGGTGATTAAATTGATAATTATAGATTCAATGATGAAGTTATATAATGAGAAGATCAAATTATAATTTGATTGTGTCGTTATGGAATCTAAATTATCAAAAGAGTATAATTACAAGTATATTCTAAGATTAAAGTGATAATGAATATACCATAAGAATAAGAGATGTAATGATAAGATTACATGAAAAGATGATATGGAGAGAAAATGATTGTCTCCTGATTAAAATTATGGTAAAAGATGGTGAATGGTAAAGTCTGCAAATGAACTGCAGCAATTGGATGAAATAAATATGAAATGAGTATTGGGGATAATAATGAAGAATCTAAAAGAGATATGATAATATAAAAGTGATTATAGACTGATAGTCTAATGAAATCACTTCTCCATTATCAAACTCTTAGATTCTTTAGTGCTATAGTCGAAATACGATTATAAAATGATAAAGATGTATGTGAAGTTCCGTGAGCACTATATGTGATGGGAATCTCTGAGTAGCTATATGTTAATGGGAAATAACAAAAGGCTCTGAGATTCCAAATCTATTGACAGCACCGCTCCGTACATGATGTAAATGTGTGAGCGTAGTATGAAACGCTCGATGATATGTTGAGAGAGCGGATGCATGAGATGTGAAAGCTACTGGACAATTACATACAATTGATTAACCTGTTTAAATGACAGTACCAAACTATATCGACTTGGCACCAAATAAGAAAGATGAATGAGGAACAATATGAATCATATGTGATATGAAAAGGAGTGGAAATGGATAACTCCCAAATCGATAAGAAATTTAAGGGAGTATAAATATGATGAAAAATGATATGTAATGATATATTAAATGATTCTGATGTTGATAATATACTGGCAGTATAATATGGAAGCTGATCAAAAGATCAAGAATGATAAGTATACGAGATGATGAGTATACAGAATGGCACCACCTTTAACTTAAGTTAAATTCGGAGGACCGAATTTCTTAAGGTGGAGAGAATGTGATAACTGCAAATTTCCTATTTTTGGAAATTAATATTTAAGAAAATAGATAAGTTGAAATAAATAAATAAAATTTTGATAACAAAATATTGGTGAAAATTCCGAAAAGTGAGGAAGTGATGAATAAGGAAATTCGGGTGAAGGAAATTAAATGAAAATAAAAATAAGTCGGAGTTATAGAAAATAAGGAAAGGAGGAATTTAATTTGGATAAATGGAAATCCAAATTAAATAAGAAAAGAAAAGGAGAAAATAATTGGATATTAAGAAAATCCGAAATTAAATAAAATAAGAATGCGTATAAAAATATATTTATATAATTAGATTATATAAATATATTTACACATGTTTTATATAAATACATATATATATATATGAAATACAGTATATATTATAAAATGATATATATACTATTTTATATTAAATAGATACATGTGTATATTTTTATATACAATGATGTATATAAATTAATATATATATGAAATATATATTAATTTTAATTAAAGTATATATATTGTTAAAACAAAGTATATATATATATGTATATTGTTGATAATAAAAGTAATATATATAATTATAAATATAATTATATATATTATATATTATATATGGTAAATAATGTTATATAATTATATTTATATATGATTATAAATATAATTAAAATAATAAAAAAAAACGAAAATGAAATGGAAACAGAAACGGGAAATTGGATCCCGTTTCTGTCGAAACAAAACAGAAAAGGAGAACTAAGCTAGGAAGAGCTGACCCCGTCGGCCGGCCGGGAAGAGAAGAAGAGAAGGGAGAAAAAGCGACGTCGTCGGCGAGAGAAAAAGCAAACGACAGTGGCCGGCGATGGAAAGAAGAAGAGAAACGGAAAGAAAACGAAACAGAAACCGACGGAAAAAGTGAAGAGGAAAGAGGAAGGAAACGGCGGTGCCGGCCAGTCCAGGCACCGCCATCCCAACGTCGACCTTGGCGGAAGCGAGAGGAAGGTGGAGAAGCCACCGGCAGTGAAAGAAATGGTGGAGGAAGGAAGAAAAGAGAGGAGGAAGGGGTCGAAACCCACGGACCTAGATCCGGTGTCGTCGCCGGTGATGGGAAGAAACCGAGGCCAGATCCGGCGTCCCCGCCACTCCGGCAAGCTATGGGAGGCCCAAACCGGCGGTGATGTCGGCGGGATGAAGCTGAACCGGCGGTGATGAGGCGGACCAGGTTGAACTGGTCTGAATCGGTCCGAACCGGTTCAGACCAGAAAAGAGGAAATGGAGGAGAAAAAGAAAAGAAAAAGAAAAAGAAAGAAAAAAAGAAAAAAGGAAGAAAGAAAGGGGGAAAAGAAGAAAGAGAGAAAAAGAAAATTTTCAGAATTCGAAAAAATTCTCGGGAACTCGGGAATCGGTAAGAAATCCGAGAAATTATTAATGATAATTATTTAAATAAATTATTTATTTAAATAATTTGAGAAAATTCTAAAATTTAGAATTTAAATTCCAGAAATTATTCTCGGCGATCGAGATGAGGAATCGGAAGAGATGGAGTACGGGCGCGACGCTAAGAGGAAGACGCCGACCCGGAACAGGTAAGGGATGCATGTGCAGCACTGTAAGGATATTCAGTCTGCATGATTTTAATTATGAAATATTTTATGAAAATATTTATGAAAATATTGCGATAAATGATTGGTTGGAAAATTGTGGTGAAGTACCGATTGAAATTATAAACTGTATTTTTCGTGCAGGAGGCTAGCCAATCGGCAGCCGTTATATTGCCGAAAAATTATCAAAAAATATCCAATATTTCTAGAAAATTTCATAAAATCATAATAAATGATTTTATTTTACGAGAAATGATTTTCAATCACGAAAATCGAGAAAATGAGTATTTTCCATAAAAACATGAATAAAATGAGAGTGATTTTAAAGTATTCATGTTTTCAAGAATGGTGATAATGAAATCACCAAAAAATGTCTTCGAGAATGGTGATAATGAAATCACCGAAAATTCTCTTGATATGTAAGTTACACGTAATACGAGATGGAAAATGAAAGGAAATAAAGTGAATATTTTTATATATATTTCTTAAATATTCACTAAATGGTTTTATAACCTTTATGGTTTTAAAATGATGAAATTATATATTTTTATAAATTTCATAAAGGTTTTCTGATGATGAAAACTACGGTTTTGAGACTAGATGTCATCCTATCATGCTGATATGTGATATGTGATATGTAACATGTGATATGTAATATGTGATATGTGATATGTAGTCCCGGCCGACACCTGATCAGTGATCCGCCGAGGACAATTATAGACTATGGCCATAGATCTGACATGATTATTCATACCCTTCGGGGTCTATAGCATGATACGAGTAACTGCCCAGTGGACGGGCTGGGCGTGCCGCAGTCTCCATATATGATATGTTTTAAATGAAAATGTTTTACATGATATGTGATATGTGAAATGTAAATGTTTTACATGATATGTGATACGTGAAATGAAATGATTTATAGCATTTTTATAAATGCTAATTTCAGTACTGTTTTTAAGTACTATGAAATGATTTTCATATGATATGTGACACGAATATGTAATATGTTTTAAAAAGGAAAGAGGAGGAAAATAAATCTAATATTCTTATTTTAAATTTTAAATTGAATATTAGATTTAAATGATTTATATGTTATACGAAAAAGGTTTAATAGCTGATTTTGCTATTTAAAGTACTATACTAATTATGGTTGTACAGTAAAACATGAAATGAGTTTTAAATGAGAATGATGAGAATTTAACTAATATTCTTTTCAAAGAAAATATGAATATTAGTTATTTTATTTAAATGCTTTATTTCATAAAAGCATTATTTGAAAACGAATATGAAAATGTTACGGAACAAAGAGGAAAGGATTTGAATTTCAAAACAAGAAAGAATATTACTCTCTACAGTTGCTTCTAGGTTCCGGAACAAGATAGGTATTTCAAAATACCTACCTTACTCCATCCGGATCCCTATCCGACTGTAGTATCCTTCCTACATGCGAGCCTAGAGCCCATAGGAAAAATGAAAAAGATTTTCAGCATATAGGAAGTTGAATATCAAGTATGCATATAATTCCTTTACTGAGCCGTGGTTTGCTCACCCCTTAATTTTAACATTTCAGGTTTTCGAAGACTGAGAGTCTAGCAGTAAAAGGATTTTCGACTGCGTATTCGGGGATGATGCGACAGGTTGATTTAATTAATAAGGTATGATCATTTATTTTCTGTATTTAGACAGATTCATAGTACTACTTTCTTATGAAGTAAGATAAGGGATGTAATTCGTATTATAATTTAATATGAAATTGTTTATATGTAAAGGAAAAGTAAAGTGTCGCAGACAGCCCAACCATATAAGATGTATAGAATAAGGTAAAAAATAGGGTCACGGGCTGTGACACCTACAAGGTGGGAGAGTGGTCTCCCGCTAATAGGGGACATGTTTGGTCTCCTACCAAGTTGTAGACATATGGTTCCGCACATAGTGTAAGACCTATGCAGTCTCTTGCATAGCAAGAGACACGTGGTCTCCTGCTAGGTCTCCCGTCGTATTGGACACTCGCCTTACGCAAGAGGGTCTACCTTATGGGTTCCATTTTTGTATGCCCATGTGGCCCATCGAAATTAGTGACACATGGTCTTTCTATTAGCTTGTTTTTTTTGTTTAGGCTTTATTGTCTTATTTTTTAAGGATTAATAGGAATACAATATCAATTGCTCCCCACTCTTTCATGAGTCATGACACATGGAAGAGTATAAAAACAAGTTTCTTAATCTTTTTTTGGGTCATATTGGGTTTTTTTTCATACTTTACTACTAGAATTTCAATTTTTTCAAAGAGAGATTATATGTTTACTGCAGATTTGCCTACCTCTACCACTGCTGAGTGTCTCATTGTTTCACGCATTCTCTATTTCACATTCATATAAATGTCTTATGAGTTTCCTAACTTATTTTACTTGTTCACAGTCCACACAACAAGTAATTACGATTAATGCCCAGCACTAATCGTTTAGGGTGCAAGCCATAAGAGAACTCGAGCAGTTGGACATGCTTTGTCCTAAATATGATTTTAAGATGAAGAAGGCTAAGATTGCCTCCGTTGAGCACTATTAGGATGTGTTTTCCTCCACTTTAATTGAGCTAAATGCTCTTCAAGTGGACCATGCAACTCTTTTATCTAAACACAAGGTTTTAGTTGATCGAAACTAAGAGCTAGAGGGAGAAATTTCAAGATTGTAGAGCCAACCAAAGCCTTCTTTCAGCCAAGAGGAGCAAGACCAAATTCGAGCTGAGGCCATAAGGGAGCACTGTCTTTCCAAAAACTACCACGAAAGGAAGCTCATAGTCTCAATTGGTTTTGTCAAATATGGTTTCTATCTAGCATGCTCCTGATTGGACAAAGCATGATTTAGATGCTTAGGGTTTGGAACCGTTTCTGAAGATGGGTGTTTATGATGATCTATCTAATCTCATCAGCCCTTAGGAGCCTTGTCATTAACCCAAAGTGATTGAGGCTCTTACAAGCGTGAGAGGAGATTGTTTAAATAATTCGAAGGCCAATCTTTTATGGATCAAGCTCCTAACATTATAGTGCCTCTAGACGCACATGCCTAGGAGTCTATTGGTACAGATACTCCTCCAACTACTAAGGTTAATTTTGTGCACTTTTTGCTTCAAGTCCTTACATTTCACGTGTGTGGCTTGTGTCGTGAATTTGTTGATTCAAGCCCCTGTATTTTCTTGTCTTTCATATGCATGGCCAACGTCACGTATTTTTTGATTCAAGCACTTGCACTTTGTCTTTGTGACTTACCTCCTGCATTTTTTTTGCTTCAAGCCATTCTCTTCACGCATGACTTACTTTATGCACTTTTTGTTTCAAGTCCATGCATAGCCCACTTAGCACGTTTTTTTGCTTAAAGCCTTTTTTCTTCGAGTACATGGCATACTTCACACATTTTTTACTTCAAACCTATGTACTTTTGTCTTCTCGCATGACTTACTTCACGCACTTTTCGACTCAAGTCCATGTGTAGCCTACTTCGTGTGCACTTTTTTCTTTAGGCCGTTACATTATGTGTGCATGGTTTATCTCAAGCTTTTTTCACTTCAAGCCCTTACACTTTTGTCTTCATGCATGACTTACTTCACGCACTTTTGTTTTAGGCCTTTTTTCTTCGAGTGCATAGCTTACCTAGCATATTTTTCGCTTTAAGCAGATGCATCTTTGTCTTCATGCATGACTTACTTCGAGTATCTTTTGTTTCAAGTTCATACGTAGCCTACTTCGCACATTTTTCACTTCAGGCTTTTTATGTTAACCTTTATTTGTGCCTTTTTCACTTTAAGTTAGGTAAATTTTTTCATTTCTGTTGTAAGATATACAATCGTATTGATAAAGATAAATAAGAATAATCAGGAGAATCCTCGATTCATTTATCGCATAACAAATAGATCACAATGACAAAGAATAACAATGAGGAATACAAATAAAAAATGTTCCGAACAACAGAGTTAATGGGATACCATATGAAAATATAAAAAATTTTCCTTAAACATTCTATGGTCTCTTCCTTTTCCTCTTCCACCAATTGACCTCCCACATAAACCTTCTTCTCCTCACCATCCTCCAACAACTTAACAGCCTCAATTTCTCCAATAGGCTTTGGCTTAGTAAGAGTCAGTAATGGTAGGGGTTTCTTTTCTTTAAATCCCTTTGCAAGTAGTGGATGAGATATAACATGCCCTTCCCTTCTTCTAGTCCTCTCTAACTTGGCCTAAACCATTAGGTGTGAGGAATTTCATCAGTAAATAATACGAGAAAATTATAATACTCATGTTATGTGAGACCTGATTCTATAACTCTGTACACCATATTTTTGTACACAGTTTGTTATTTGTTTGATAAAATTTTTGATTGAAAAATAATTGATGAACAATAAGAGATGAAGGGGAGTTATTTAATTGATGAATAATAAATTGATTTTTGAGACTTTATGGGATATAGCCTATGGTTCTTGGCAGTTGAAGGATCATGAGAGGAATTACCCGACACATGATTTGGAGCTAGCCGCAATAGTGTTTGCACTGAAGATATGGCGGCATTACTTGTACGGGGAGAAATTTCAGATATATACAGACCATAAGAGTCTGAAGTATATATTCTCGCAGCGAAAGTTGAACTTGAGGCAACGATGGTGGATGGAACTGCTAAAGGATTATGATTGTGAGATTTTGTATCACCCAGGTAAGGCGTACGTAGTGGCAGATGCACTGAGCCGTAAGCATGTTGGCATGGTATATTACATGATGATCAGGTAGCATGATTTGATAGAGCAGTTCTCTAGCCTTAGCCTGACAATTATTTCCTCTGACCAGTGTAGATTTATGGCTAGTTTTTGTATAGAGCCGAATTTGATGGATCGGATTAGAGAAGCTCAGAGTAGTGATGATTATTACGTTGGGGTAGCCAGTCAGATTCAGATGGGAGTTGTGTCAGATTTTGAGATTGACACCGATGGAATACTGAGGTTTAGAGGTAGGATATGTGTTCCCAGAGATTAACAGATTCAAGATTTGATTTTATCAGAGGCCCATACCTCTAGATATACATTACATACGGGTAGTACTAAGATGTACCAAAATCTCCGGAGAGTATATTGGTGGCCTAAGATGAAAAAGGACATCGCTGATTTTGTTACTAAATGTCTGACATGCCAGCAGATTAAGATTGAGCATTAGAAGCCTGCAGGTATGCTTCGATCGTTATCGATTCCTACATAGAAATGGGAGCATGTGACTATGGATTTTGTTATGGGTTTACCATGAACCCAAAAGGGTTACGATGCTATTTGGGTGATCGTGGATAGATTGACTAAGTCTGCTCATTTCTTGGCCATGAGATCTACAGATTCAGTTAGTGCCTTAGCCGAATTGTATGTCAGGGAGACAGTGAGATTACATGGTGTTCCAGTGAGTATTACATCCGATAGGGATTCCTGCTTCACATCTCATTTCTGGGAGAGATTTCAGGAGGCTATGGGATCCCAGCTGAAATTTAGCACCGCTTTTCATCCACAGACTGATGGATAGTCGGAGCGTACGATACAGACGCTCGAGGATATGTTGAGAGTGTGTGCATTGGTTTTTAGAGGCTCATGGGACAATCACTTAGCTCTGGCAGAGTTTGCTTATAATAATAACTTTCATACGAGTATTGGCATGACACCTTATGAGACCTTGTATGGCAGACGATGTAGATCCCTGATAGCATGGGAAGAAGTGGGAGACCGTAAATTCTTAGCTCTCGATTTGGTCGAGCAGGCTTCCCGTAATGTACAGATGATTTGTAAGAGGCGCAGAATAGCTCAGAGTCGGCAGAAGAGTTATACAGATACTAGACGCCGACCACTAGAGTTTGTAGCGGGTGATTATGTATTCTTAAAGGTCTCACCGTCCAAAGGTATAATGAGATTCGGGAAGAGAAGAAAGTTGAGTCCCCGATACATTGGGCCTTATCAGATCTTAGATCGCGTGGGAGATGTGGCATATCGGTTAGCACTACCACCAGCGTTGTCTGGAGTGCATAACGTATTCCATGTCTTGACGTTGAGAAAATAACATCCAGATCCTTCTCAAGTAATTCAACATGAGCCATTAGAGATCAGAGAGGACATAAGTTATGTTGTGAAACCGGTACAGATCTTGGATAGGAAGGATAAGGTATTGCTATCTAAGACCATTCCTTTGGTTAAGGTGTTCTGGCAGTATCACACTGAAGAAGAGGCTACTTGGGAACTAGAAAGTCTCATGCGAGAGACGTATCTAGAGCTTTTTTAGTGACGGGTTCGGATGAAATTTGGAGGACCAAATTTCTTAAGGAGGGGAGAAATGTGAGACCTGATTCTATAACTTTGTACACCATATTTTTGTACACAGTTTGTTATTGGTTTGATAAAATTTTTGATTGAAAAATAATTGATGAATTGTGATAACCGTAAATTTTCCATTTATTGGAAATAAGGAATATTGGAAATTGGTGAAATAAATAAATAGAATTGAGAAAGGAACGGATGTTGGAAATAAAATAAGGAATAGAGGAAATTTAATTTGGATAAATGGAAATCCAAATTACATAAGAAAATGAGAAATGAAAGAGAAATATATTTATATAATTATAAATTATATAAATGTAATTTTAAATGAATACATATGTATTGAAATTATTATATAGTATACATATATATACTGAGGTATATATAGATATATATATATATATATACTATTGTACAAAATAAAATAATACATATGTATCTAAGTAAAGTATTTTATGTATATATATAGATATATACATAAATGAGAAATGTAAATACTAATTTACATTAAAGTTTAAATGTATATATATTGTAAATACAATATATATGGAATTATGACATTTATATAAATATTTATATAAATGTTATTTAATTTTAAGTATATAAATATACATATATATATACTAGATATATATTTTTGTAATGTACAATATATATAATTTATATAATATATATATATTGTATTACATTATACATGAAATAATATTATATGTATAATATATGATAAATATTATATGTATAATATATGATATATAGTATATAATGTAGTATATACTAAATTTAGAAAGGAAAATAAACAAAAAAAAAAAGGAAACTAAACAGAAAAGAGAAACAGAATCGGGAAGACCCCGATTCTGCCTTCCCCAGGCGAGATCGCCCCCGTCAGCGGCCGCCGGAGAAGGAAAGGGAGAGAGGAGAAGAGAAAGTCGTCGCCGGCAAAGGAAGAGGAAGCTGATGGCAACGCCGGCGAAGCGAAACGGAGAAGGAATCGACGCAAAACGGCGGAAAACCGAGGAAGAAAACGAAACCAGATCTGGCGGTTGCCGGCGGAATTGGCCGCCGCCACTACAGCCGAAGCATCGGTGGAAGGAGAGGAATGGGATGGAGGCCACCGGTGAGGCCAACGACGGCGGAGGAAGGCCGACGGAGGAGGAGAAGTAATCGAAGGTAAACCGAGTAGATCCGCCGCCGTGTCGTCGATCCAGGCCAAGCTGAGGCCACCAACAGCTTTGTCTCAACGCTGGCCAGCTGTCGAGCCACTGAACCGCCGGAGAACCGGCCGCCGGAGGAGAACCGACCGTGGAGGAAGGTTGACCGGTCTGACTGGTCTGAACCGGTCAGACCAAGGAAAAACAAAAAAAAAAAGAAAAAGAAAAAAAAAGAAAAGAAAAAGGAAAAAGAAAAGAAAAGAGAAAAAGAAGAAAAGGAAGAAAGAGGAGAGAGAAAAAGGGAATTCCGGGAATTTAGAAAATTCTCGAGAATTCGGAGATTACGGGAAATCTCGAGAAAGACGGAAATTGGTAAGAAACTCGAAAAGTACTAAATTATTTAAATAATTGTAGAAAAATTCTAAATTTTAGAATTTAAATTCTAGAAAAATTCTCTCGATGATCGAGATGAGGAATCGGAACAGATGGAGTACGGGCGCGACCGGTAAGAGGCAGTCGCCAACCCGAAACAGGTAAGGGAGACATGTGCCGCCTGTAAGGATATTCGGCCATGTTTTTAAATTGCATTTAATTTTATAAATGCTATTGATAACTATCGGTTTTATAGTGTGATGGTTTATCGGATGAAATTGTGATGAAACACCGGTTGAAAATATAAACTGTATTTTCGTGCAGGAGGCTAACCAAATCGGTAGCCGTTATAATGCCGAAAAATTATCGAAAAAAATTACTGAAATTTACCGAAAATCACCGAAAACCAAAATAAAAGATTTGATTTTACGTGAAACGATTTCTAACATGAAAATCGAGAAATCGATTAGTTTTCATAAAACATGAATATATTGATAATTAATTTTAAAATATTCATGTTTTGAAAATGGTGAAAAAGGAAATCACCTAAATTTATTCTGATAGGTGATATTTCACGTGAAACGAAATGAAAATGAAAAAGAGACTAAAGTGAATATTTTTACAAATATTCTTAAATATTCACTTGATTCTACAGAAAACCTTTGTGGTTTAATTATGGAAATAATTAATTATGAATATTCCATAAAGGTTAAGAAAGGATGAATAATTATGATTTCGAGACTAAAGGTCCCTACACTTGTTTTTAAAAGAAAACATTGAGATGAGAATTTAAAGTTAGAAAATAAATATTTTATTTTCATAAAGTATAAAAATAATTTATTTGAATTCCGATAATTATAAAATCATGTTTTCAATTTAATGCATGGAAAAACGTGCATATATGTTTTATGGTGAAAAAAAGACAGTTTTACCCTTTTACATGTTCAGTGATGATTTTTCAAACTGTCTTCATCGCAATTTATAAAGAAATGTTTGAAGCATGAATTTCGTTCTGAAATTAAATTCCATAGTCTTTTGATAATTAGCTAAACGAATTTATGATTTCTATGTATATTTTTCAATAATGCTATAAGTATGTTTTCCGAAAAAGGTATCGGAGTGGCACCCCCCAGGCTAACTTAGACCCTGGCACGCCCGGTCCTTACTATTTTATATCAGTTGTATGATTTAAGTATATGTTTTTCGAAAAAGGTATCGGAGTGGCACACCCCAGGCTAACTTAGACCCTGGCACGCCCGGTCCTTACTATTTTATATCAATTGTATGTAAGTAAGTTTTGAGACTAAGGCCTTCCTATAGTTTATGTTATTGCCTGTCATGTCTGCCACATTGTGGCATAAGTTTAACCACGTCGTGCATGTTCTCGCCCACATTGTGTATGATTACATCCTTTGTGGGTATGTTGGTCCTTCGTGGTGTATGTATATGTTTGCTGTACGACTCTGATCAGGTCTACAGCCCATACCATGGCCATAGGTATTATGTTCCCTCTTCGGAGGAAGAAGTAAGTGTCATGACCGCATACTGGCTATATGATTTTGCCTAGTCTCCATGAATTGTATGAAAAGTTTTATAAATTATGAAGTTAAGTTTCTAAAGTATGATACATGTTTGAAACAAGTATGAATTTTAGATATATGCATTAAAGAATTCATACAATGATTTAAAGTATGAAATGCATTATTATGGCATTTGTTTTCTGCATATATCGATACTATGACTATTTTAAATGCATTTCTTACAAGGCTTTAGTACGATACGGATACTGATTTGAAAAGAGAAATAAATGTTTGTTCTAAAAGAATAACATAAGAATTATTTTAAGATAAAGAAAATTGAAGAAGTAATTATCCAATGATTTGATATTTACAAATCATTGTACTGTACTGTTTTTACTGTACTAAAAAGAAGAGAAGTAAACCACTATTTTTATTACTGAACTGCCAAGTGTTTTAAAGTATACTGAAGAAAAAAAAAAGGAACACATGGTTTACTCTATGGAAAAACGAAAATTTTATCGTTTTGAAATAACAAAATTGATATTCTCTACAGTTGCTTCTAGGTTCCGGAACAAGTATGGTATTCTAAAGTACTTACCTTATTCTATTTGGATCCCTAGCCGACTGTAGTATCCTTCCTACATGTGTGCCTAGAGTCAGCTAGGAAGATTTTAAAGAAAGTGAAGAAAAAAAATATTTTCAGCATATAGATAGCTGAATATCAAGTGTGACATATAACTCTCTTACTGAGCCGTGGTTTGCTCACCCCTTAATTTTAAACATTTCAGGTTTTAATGATTGTGAGATCAACTGATTGTCGATCACGGCTGTACACAAAGGACAATGTGACAGACCGACTGATTTATATGAGGTATGATCATTTATTTTCTGTATTTAGACATATCTACAGTACTACTTATCTGATTAATTAAGATAGGGGATGTGTATAATATAAACAATGTACTGTACATTTGTTTAACAGTTAGTAAAAGTGAAGTATCACAGACAGCCCAACCGAAGGAATCGTGTAAAATAAGGTGAAAAATACGGTAACGGGATGTGACATGAATAATAAGAGATGAAGGGGAGTTATTTAATAGATATATGGTAAAATATTCCTAGCTAAATTAAACCTCAAAAGAGGCAAAGTAAGGTCAAGAAAGAGTAGCTAAGAAATCCTTTTTGTTACGCCATGCTTCTTGTTGCTATAGTGGAGTTTAGCTGAACTCACTTAAAGACTATTGAAGTGTAGTTTTAATAGTATAAAAATACAAACAAATGAGACTTAAATGGAGAGAAAATCTAGTACTTGGAATATTGACTAAATACTATTGGATGCAATTTTCAAAAGAAAGAAAAACAAGCACCAACGTACAACAAGAAATGATGAACCATGCCACTTAGACTGTAAGTAGCGTTCGGTTTAGTCACCAAAGATGTGTGAAAACAGAATTTTTGCAATATAAAATTCAATAAAAATAATATTTAAAAGAAGATAGATTAAATGTTTACACATGTAAAATTATTTTATCAGCTGGAACACACAAGAGAAGAGGAAAGAAAGACTAGACCGTGCAGCCAACAAGGTAGACTTTCACGCCACTTACTTCTTGTGTTGCACGGTTAAGTCATTTAAAGAGCTGGAAAAGTAAACTTTGATAGAATAAAATAACATACAATAAAGAAATTTTAACACATGAAATAATAGCTAAAAGCCCATTGGTTAAGGCTTTGAAAAAAGGGAGTGAAATAAGTCTACAATTGTGCAGCCAAAGTGGACCTCAACGCCACTTTTTCTGCTATTGATGGTACCACACAGCTTCACTTAATAAAGGTAAGTGAAATGCAGATTTTTGTCTCATAAAATATAATATATGTTACTTAAGAGAAGAGAAGAAATTAATGCTTAGCAGGTGATCAAATTCTTGGATGGAGAATAAAAACAAAGACATCAAAATAAGTTAAATCGAGTGGAGAAAATGAACTCCCCGTCGTCTGTGTTGGATGGAGTTTTTCTACAAGAATTTAATTCACAAAAAGACAACGGAGTGATGAAATAGAATAGATAAGATGCTAGGTGATTAAGTGTTATTGGTTGTCTTAAATATATGGAGACATAAAAGACCTCAGGAAATTGCCTCCCTCACCATCGAACTTGCTGTTCTACGAAAGGCAGAAGTGATTCCATTTTCGGTTCTGTTTTAGCCTATATTCAACCAAGAAAAATTCAGCAAAAACATTAGACTTTGATACTTATCCTTGCTTACTAAATCCTTACCTATTTGGAGAACCCTCAAAGGATCAAGAAGATAGAAGGCTAACAAGAAGAACGAACAAGTAGAAATAACTGGTTCTGTTTTGAAGTCCACCAATTAGTCAAGGTAAGCTTCCATGATTTTATGCTTCTTGATATTAAGGATAAAATTCCATGTTTTATGACTTAGTTAATATGACTATAAGATTAGTCTTAGTTAAATCTTGTTAAAGTATGACATTGGAAGAAGTTAAAGTCTTGAGTTAGACGAAGAACAAAAGGAAATAGGTTAGAAATTTTAATAGGATGATAAGAAATAAAGTATGGAGTATAAATAAAATGAAGAGTAAGCTTGGAAATTTGAAAAGATGAAGGATCTGAAATTTGACAAATTTTGGAAGGTTCGGTTGGCATGAAAAGATGAAAGAAAATTGTGGTTTCATGCAAGTAGAAGACAAGGAAGGTATACGTGAACCATAAAGGACCAAATTGAAAACAAGGAAATAGAAGAAAAATATTGAAAAGTCAATGACCATGGCCATTGAGAGGTTCGTCCATGACAACTGGACAGGGAAATTTTGCTGAAAATTATAGATTTTGGTGAGAAATAATTATAGGAATTAAAAGAAGAGAATTGGTGAACTTAAAATCAAAAAAGAAGTTTAAGTGAACAAGTTGAATTTTAGCACCAGTATAATTTATACTGGTTGTACTCATGACATAAAGTTAGTGGCTGCATTTTACAAATGTTATTGACTTAAAAATAAGAATAAAAATTATTAATAATTTTTTGTAAAATTTTTTACAGCCCGAGTTGACGAAATTCGATAAAGGCAATCGGGAAGCTAGGCTTCGTAAGACCAGGTAAGGGAGTAGTATGTGAAGTGAAATGCATGTCCTGTGGAGGAAAATGTTATAAAAATATTGAGAAAATGATTTGGTTTGAAACATTCATTTGTTTGATAAACCGTTTTGAATTTGGGTGAGCCAAAGATAAGCGACCCCTTTTATATAATTCTGGGCGAGTCAACAGTAGGCGATCCCTTTTTTTTTAAAGAAAAATATTTGGTGGGCGACCCCTCAGTTCAACTCGGTGTGAGAGCCACAGTGGTTGATGTTAGTTCACCACATTGGCGAATGAAAACATGCGACCTCAATCCACTACGATGGGTGAGCCGTAATGGGCGAGCTGATAAGGGGTGAGTTAATTTAACTTGGGTTTTTCTCACACAAAAAATCGTGAAATTACTGGCTGTTTTTACTGTATTTTGTAAACAAAAAATATAACACCTTTTTGGAAAACAATCATTTTAAAGAAATGATGAAATATATGAAATATTACTTAAAGGTTCTTTATGGGATATAAATTGATTTTTGAGACTTTAGGCCCCGAGTTTCATGCATTACTATTCACGTGGCTGATTGAACCGCCAAGTCATCAGAGGTCTCGAGGTCACCTGGCAAGTGTACCCGAGGACCACCTATAGATTATGGTCATAGATCTAGCTGTGTCTCAGTGGGGACGATTACTAGGTTCCTTGGGGACGATTACTAGGTTCCTTCGGGAACGATGCATTTCCTTCGGGAACGATGCGTTTCCTTGGGAACAATGACAGCATGATTTAATTGTAGGGTGATGCCTAGTCTCAACTTATTGATTTCTGTTTACTGTTTACTATACTATATTTTAAACTGTTTAGCCAGTGATTTGAATATTCAAGACTTTTCACTATATCCATTGTTTTCCTATTGGGTATGTTGTTAGGGAAAATAAACGTTTTGTGGTATATAGTTTTAACTTAATAAAGCAGCATATAACTTCCTTACTGAGCATGTTGTCGCTCACCCTTTATTTCCACTCCACAAGTTGTTGATTTTGGATTAAGAGATTTACCTTCCAGAGATTCTCGACTGCTAAAGTCAGCAGATATTCGATATCGAAGGTATATGATTTTCTTTTATATATTTAGCGAATTCGTACAGTACTACTTTGAATAGAAGGGAATGTATATATCATAAAGTAATAATGTAACAATTCATATTTCCATATTGGTACGATGAATAAGAGTACTAATGATTACTAAAGGGTTAACGGGTTGTTAAGCATCATAGACAACCCAACCGGTGAAAATGTGTGATTTATAAGTAAATATTGTGTTATACTGTGGATTCGAGATGTTACATGTTATTCAACAGTGGTCATCCAAGGATAATGTTGTATGCTACAGAATTTGACTTTACAATCATAAACACTTGTTGGGTCACATTTTTAATACCTTCTCTAAAGTGATGGGTAGCTGTATAGACCCGGCTACCTTCATCTGTAAATCCATATAAAGGTGTTGTAATAGGTTTTAAGCTGTCTTCAGTGATGTTCATCTTCTCAAACAATTCCAGTAGATAAGCTTCACTGAGCTCCCACTATCCACCAGAATTTGATTGACAATGTGCTTAGCCACCATGGTGGATATAACCATCGAATCACCGTTGGGGAGTAATCATATCAACTTTATTAGCAGGGATGAACAAATCAGCTTCTTGTCCTTCATTTCTTCCATCATTGAATTAATCTAATGCGCTTGCTGAGCATAAGTTTCTTGAGATGAAGCAAAACTTCTGGCCATAGAATATCCTCTTAAGATAACATTAATGGATTATTCTTTAGGTTCATTTTCTTATTGTGGACCCCTCTAGTCATTCCTATCTCCTGTTGTATAGCTTATCCCGCGACAAATTCCTTTCGAGCACGTGGGAAGTAGCAGGTTTCCTTATTTCTCTAAACATATCTATCTATCTTTCCATCCATCTTGAGCTAGTTTTTTTAGTTAGTTCATGAGTTCTTGGCACTTTTCAGTTGAGTGCCCATGCGTGGAATGAAAATTACAGTATGAATCCAAGTCTCTTCCTAGACTTCCCATTATCTTTTTAGAGAACTACAACAATCTAGTCCTCTCTATTGCTACAAGGATGGAAGCTTTAGGCTCACTAAGTCGAGTGTAATTATAATACCTTAGCTTGGAAGCTTTGTTAGACTTATCTGAATTGGTTGTGTTTTTTATTAACAGATTCTCCTTCCAATTTTCTTCCTTCCTTTAGATCATGAGGCTTATCATTTTCATCACTTCCTCTTGCATAGTATATTTGTTTGCTCAAGAAAACAACTTCGACACCGTAGTAGGTTGATCTAGAAAAAGTGATTTTTGAAACTTTTCGGATCTAGTCCCTTGCAACATAGTTACCACTACAACATCGGCGTGCAAGTCATGAATTTCCAAAGTTGCATCATGAAATCTATCCACATAACTTTTCAATGATTCATTACTACCTTTCTTGAAAGTAAGTAGATACGTGGCCTCCTTCTTTCTCTGACTATTAATCATAAATGCCTTTAGAAACTCACTACATAACTGATTAACTAAAGAAATAAATCTTTCCTTCAAACTATTGAACCACTTCATTGCATGGTCCATTAAAGTGAGTGAAAAGGCTCTACATATAATCACATCATCTTGGCCATGAAGAAGCATTAGTGACTTATAATTTTGTTTGTGATTATACGGATCGGTCTTTCCCATGTATGGCATCATTTGAGGCATCTTGAATTTGTAAGGCAAAAGCCTCTCCATAATTGAGGCATTGAATTGTATCCACTCTTTTGGCTACCTTCAACCGACACTAGCCTTTTTTCTTCCAAAATCCTTTCAACCATTTTCTTTACACCAGTTGTTTCCTAAGTCATAAAGACAGATTGACTCCTTACTCTAGAAGAACCTACTTGATCCACAATTCTCTTTCCTTTATCTTGAGCAAACAATACTGGACTTTTACGTTCCCCTATCATCCTATCTTAATCTCCTTCTAACTCTAGATTCCAGATGGAGTTCATTTTTGAGTCTCATATCTTGATCTATCTAGTATCAATAACTCAATGTGTTTCTTCATCAACCATTCCAACACCTCCCATACCTTGGGATTATTGTCACCCGGGCTATAGCCTTGGATCTAAACTCTCTGTTTGTCTCACCCTACTTAATACATCAATCTACCTCTCCAGGTCTAAAGCATCGATCTATTGCACCTAATCTACAACATTGGTTTATCGCTCCTGGTTTACTGAACCAGTTTGTTGTGGCTGAATCCTCCTGCTAGATCTTGAAAGTCAGTGGCAAACTTATTTGGGAAAGTGCATCCTTAAAGAAATCTACGAAGACCTTCAATGCCTTAGTGGTCTTCTCATTTCTTTGATTTAAGGCTTCAAACTCCGCTAGTGAGACCATAGCCACAAGTTTAGCTTTTGGCACTTGGGTTTCCTTATGTGATTAGCAATTAAGAGAGCTAACTAAATCTTCTTTGCCATTGGTTCCTATTGCTGTAGATTGTTTTCTCACCATCTTATATAACCAAGCTTTTTAATTTCGAGATTCCCACATACGGTGCTAATTATTGTTTCTTGTTTACAACAATAAATTTATGACATAGGAAAATTCATGTCTACATGTCGATCAAGAACTCAACAGAAAAAGTAAAAATTAAAGAGACGCATGATTTGTCCTTGCATGCACACTTCGATGCTTAATTCAGAAGATGAATAGAGTCTTAGCCAGAAATAGTAATTAATTAATTCTAAAAGTCATCTCACTTGGTATTTATAGAGGTAGTTCAGGTCATAATCAACTTTTTGCCCTTTATCTGAATTGATTTGACTAAAACAAATGGGTCCTTCTTAATTATATCCGTACATTTTCAAATAAGTGGGACCTTAGCATGCATCTGGACCCAACATTTTGAAAGCCTTTTGTGAGAAAAGGCTAGACTAAGCAGTCTCCCGCTAGGAGGGAGAGTGGTCTCCCACCAATGGGAGACATGTTTGGTCTCCTGCCTTGGTGGTCTCCTGCATAGAGGGAGACCTAATAGGTTTCCCGTGCAAGAGGCCTATGTGGCCTCCCACATTGGAGACCCTTGCGATCTCTCCTATAACAGAAGACGTGGTTTCCCACTGTGCGGGACACTTGCATTGGGAAGGAGAGTAGTTCGATTTCCTGGCAAGTAAGAGGCTTCACTTTTATGGGTCCAATTTTTATGGGCTCATGTGGCCTATCGAAATTAGTGATACATGGCCCTTGGATTGGCTTGTGTATTTTGTTTGGGCTTTACTATTCTATTAACTAAGGATTATCGTGAATACAATATTAGAGTTTTTACTCTTCTTTTTCTAAAGGATTATTTTTTAAAAGACCAAAAAAATCATAACGTTTCCGTTCACTTATATTTGTAATAAGGATATAACTTATTTCTAAAAAGACAAAAAATATTGTCATAACGTTTCCTAAGGCTAGGTCGCTAGACATTAAACAAATGGAGTCGCCACCAATCTTTTTTTTAACCTAGGTGTGATTGGCCACCTAATGACTCTAGGATTGGTCTACATTTTAAGTTTTGGGTTCGGGAGTTCATTTACGTGTAAGGAAGGTTCTAGCACCCCTACAACGCCCAAAGTTGGTACCATTTTAATCTTGTATTATTTTAACTTAGTCTTAGTTATGTGGCCTTTATATTTTATTGTTTAAATATTGAAAATTCTTTTAAGAATCCTCCATCATTCTGAATGAATTCTTAAAAAAAATCTTCTCACCTCAAGAGTATTCAAGGTGTACCATTCGACTCCCCTGAAGAGGCTCCGTCGTCGAAAATATTTTAGAATTTTATTATTCCCTAATTTATTTTTTATTTAATTATTTTTATTATTTTTATCTATTTATTTTAAATATTTTTTATATATCATTTATTAATATTTTTAGGATTATTGGTATCTAATATTGAGAATATCTTCTAAATTTTCCATCATTCTGGATAAACTTAGAAGAACCCTCTCACCTAGGAATTCCTCAAGTGTTACTCATTTGCAATCGCCTTAAGGATTCCATCATCGGAATTATTATTTTATTATTTATTAACTTTATTTATTATTTATTTTTTATCTTTATTATAATATAAATTTTATTATTTATTATGTTTTTATCGTTATTTATTATTTGTTTATTTTGAAAATGCCTTCTAAATCTTCCATCGTTCTGGATAAATTTAGAAGGATCTTCTCACTTAAGAATTCTTCGAGTGTTACTCATTCGTAATCACCTCAAAGATTCCATCATCGGATTTAACTGTATAATTTATGTTTTTTATTTATTATTATCTTAAAAATTTTACTATTATGTTTATTATTATATTTTTTATGACTATGATTTTTATGTATTATTCTATTTTAATTATTTAGAGAATAAAATTTAACCTTCATTTTTTGAAAATACCTTTTAAATCTTCCATCATTCTGGATAGACGTAAAAGGATTCTCTTATTTAGGAATTCCTCGAGTGTTACTCGTTCGCAATCGCCTCGAGGATTCCATCATCAGAAAGGTCTAACCAATTCTCAAAGTTTATTAATTAGACGTTTATCCTAATATCCATTCATTCAATTATTTTTATTTCTTATTTTTACTTATTTTTGTTATTTAATTTAAATTTTTACTTTTTCTCCTAACTTATTATCATTATTTATTTATTTATTATTCCTAGACATTCCTATGTATCATATTATTTTAATCATTTTTAATCTAAAGAAGCAAATTAAAATGTCAAACATTACTCTTTAATCATTACTAAAAGAAGTGCCAAATAAAAGAAAAGCAAAAAAAAGCACTTACCTGATTAATGGATGGACGTGTGGGCAGAAGAATGGCGTGGAAGCAGCAGGCAATTTGTTCACCAAGAAACGGGACTGGACAGGCTTGGGTGATGAGCAGGCAGATTAACGGAACAAAGGCAGCAAGCGAGGTGGCAAACTCAGATAGCAAGCGGCAGCAGTGTGCAGCTCGGTGATGGAAAAATCAGAGCGAGATAGGTGGAGCAGAACCGAACTGCTTTAGAAGCATAGAGATACGACGGTTTGCGTTGGTAACAGGCTGGTGCGAAAATGGTGGCAGTAGCTCGAACATGGGTGATGAAGCAAATTAGAGAATGATGCAGAGAGATGATGATGATGGAGGTCTCGGCTTGGATGATGCAAGGAAGGGTGAAGTGCAGCTTGGGCCAAAAGAAGAAGCAGCAGGGGCGACAGCTGCGTGTGGTGCAAAGGAGTTGGCTGCCTTCTTTATGAATTTTTCTCTCCGAATTGTTGTGTCCTTTAAGTTATGGGTTTAACCCCTTTTTATAGTCATAAACTTGTTAGAGTCCTAATACAACTAAACCTATTCTATTAATTATCTTTTTATTTTTAATATTTTATCTATTTAATTTTTATGTTAATCCTAATCTAATTCTATCAATTTTAATATTAATTATCCTAAAAAATCTAATTATCTTATCCTAAAAATATTTTAATTTATAATTATCTAATAAATCCTAACTTATATTACTATTTATCTTATATTAATAAAATTATCCTAATCTATTAAATATTTCTAATTTAAATAATCCTAATAATGTTAATCCTAATTTTTCTAGATGTTAATTCAAAATTTACAAATTATTAGTTTTTTTTTTTACAAAATACAACCCGGACAAAATGAGGTGTCTACAAATATAACTTACTAACGGTTAACAATAATAGTAAAAAGGAATTAGCTTATTAGTGTAAAGAATTGTGATATTAGAACTTAGAGCATAGTTTAAATGATTCATGTAGTTATTTTGGATATTTGATTAGACTAATTTTTTATAATAGTATTGTTCGAGTAGAATTGTTTTACAAATGCTGTCAATTGAAGTTAATAATAGTGTTTGTAAGCTTAAAACCAAAGTATTGTAAAATGTTGAAAATTATTTAATAAAATTTTTACATATTTTTAAATGAAAAAAATATTAAACTAAATCACAAGTTTTTAATTGAAACAAATAAATAGAATAAAAAATATTTTTCAAATTAAAATAAAAAATGAAATTAATATAAAAATTTAAAAAATCAAATAAATTAATGTGAAATAATATAATCTTATTTTTACTTTTCTAAATTATTAAGCAGCAACGTTAAAATGTAAAAAAATTCACTAAATATATGTTATTAAAATTGACACTTCTTAATGACCAAGGGTTGGCTAAAGCAGTCTATAAGCCTCCCATAGCCCTACCAAAAATTTAAAAATCCTTAATTTATATATTTTTATATTTATATTAAGTAAATTTAAATTATGTACATCAAATTAAAAAATTTACCTTATGTCAATATGTATCTATTTATTTTACTCATTAATCATTATTTACAAACACTTAAACTCGATTAATTTGTCATGAATATTAAATTAAAATCGTATAAAATTTAAAATATTCAATTTAACTTCTAAACACTTAAAATTAATTGTTTCATTACGAATATATAAAATTTTCTTTTTAAAAGAGGCTGATAATTTTAGATAAGATTATTTATTTGATATTATTTTATTTTTATGCTTTTGTTATGAGTTGATAAATTTTTTGATTTTATAACATTTGCTATTTTATTAATACATTTTTACATTGGAAGAGCTAAAATACAAATATTTGAAAAAAAAAACTATTTTAAACATTTTGTCAATTAAACATTATTCGCCCAATTTTTCGATTTAATTGGTATAATTATAATGAAATTAAAGATCATAATCTTAATTTTATGCGCCAAGAGATCAAGTTGTTCTTTACTTTTTTTTAGTAAATTTTGAGGATTTGTTTGGATATTAAACTTAAAGCATAGTGATATAACTCAAACATGAAATATATGTATATATAACCCAAACAAGAAATATATAAAATTTTCTTTTTAAAAGAGGCTGATAATTTTAAATAAGAGTATTTATTTGATATTATTTTATTTTTATGCTTTTGTTATGAGTTGATAAATTTTCTGATTTTATAACATTTTTTATTTTATTAATACTTTTTTATATTGGAAGAGCTAAAATACAAATATTTGGAAAAAAAAAACTATTTTAAACATTTTGTCAATTAAACATTATTCACCCAATTTTTCGATTTAATTGGTATAATTATAATGAAATTAAAGATCATAATCTTAATTTTATGCGCCAAGAGATCAAGTTGTTCTTTACTTTTTTTTAGTAAATTTTGAGGATTTGTTTGGATATTAAACTTAGAGCATAGTGATATAACTCAAACAAGAAATATATGTATATATAATTTTAGTTTTTTAATTGGCCGCTCGAAATCAAACGTCAAGATTTGCCATTGAGGCTTGGCCTGGTGATTATTTTCATTCTTTAGGAGGGATTAAGTTTAAAGTTTGTATCCCCTTACCCTTTATACCCCCTATAAACAAAAAAAAAGTACCATTTCTTGAACAAGCTTTAATTTATAACTTCTACTTCTAGCATAAGCTAAAAATTTTAAAATTTTAAGAGTCAAAACATTGGCTTGTCCTTCTAAAATAAATAAGCTTTTTTATAAGCTAGATCAAACATACACTTAAGAGATAGCATCTAACAAAATTAGAGTTCAAATCTTAATATGGCCTCTTTTGGACAAAAAAAAAATGTGATCTTAATTTGATAATTAACTAATTATAAAATGATCTGATTTTTAAAAAAAAATTAAAATTAAGGCTGGTCAAATTAAGTGGACTCATGCCAACATAGGAAGAAAATAAAAGTGGGGGGCGTGCTTAGAAATAATTAATAGTTGTCCACAATTTGGAGAGAACCATCCGGATTTAACTAATTAATCCATAAAGTTCAAATCAAGAATATTTGGTGGGAGTAACAATTGCTACCTTTTTATAATTCCACTTTGAATTTGTTGACTTTTTTATATTAAAATCAAACACTCAAAAGTTTACCAAATCAAACTGTTTTTTCATATTTATGATCGTGTAATTACGTTACAGATTAAGCTTTGAATTGTTGACTTCCATGATGGCTTTCTTTTTTTTGCTGGAATCTGTACTGTTTTTTTGTTTCATTTTGTTATTAATTATGAATGAATTGGTTTATGTATAAAAAACAATTATGCATAAATTAATAGATTCACTAATAATTATTTTTCTTAAAGAAATATAACGGATGTATTTTCTCATTCAAAAATGAATATTGATTGGTACAATCATATCAATACTAATGCAGCAGATTTTATAGAAACTATACAACTAAAAGTGTTTAGGCGAGAGTAATATTAGAATGAATAGCCTTGATTTGGAAATCAATATCCGTGTGAATTTATGAAATCAAATAAAAAATTCACAAATATAAGTAATAGAAAGAGAAGGGCACTGATGTGGGTCAAGTTAAAGACTACTGGGCTTTTCTATAGATCAAGTTAAAGACCATTGAGCCAAATGATAATCTAAACACAAGAGGAAAGAGGACTCAGACGGCCCATAAATGATCCACTGGGTTATTATTTAAGCTGTGAGGCTTAAAGGTAATTACGCGCAAAATAACTCCTATAAATAGGTTACAAGTATCATTCTTAAACTCTAAGCTCTATTTGCCTACTAAAATCCTGTCTGACTTAAGCATCGGAATGCGCGCGCAGGGGAAAACCCCGCGCCCCTTGATGGTTTTCTATTTTCCAAAACTTTTCTGGAGGCATGTGGAGAAAGAAGACAATATCGACGTTTGTACGTATTTATTGTTGTTTTAGATAACAACAATTGGCGCCGTCTGTGGGAAACAAACAAAAAGCCAAGTATAGAATTCTGCGATAGGGTACGGGAGACTCTATTACCTATGGAAGACCTGTTAAAAAATAATAAAATAAAATAAATATATATGCGACAGAACAATCTGTCACAGTTTCACGGGACAGAACAGTCTGTTGCCTGTGAGGTTTCACGCAACAGAGTGATTCGCTTGCCTACATACATGCGACAAACACTCTGTCACAAGCTACAAGGAGACTGACGCAAAAAAAGCAATTAGACGAGAGAGTGGCTTCCGTACGAGATAGCATTGGGCGAGAGAGTGGTTAACCTGTCACATAAGTCTGTCGTCAAAAGTCTGTCGTCACAGCCTCACATAGCCTGTCGCACACAAAGTCTCACGTACAAGGTTTCACGCTCACATAAAAGAGTCTGTCGCCACAAATAAAAAATATATAAAAAAAATTAATTATGTACACATGACAAATAGTCTGTCGCACACTACAGAGTAGTCTGTCGTGCGCAAGGTGCTCGCGACAAAGCGATTCACACGCACAAACATGCGACAGGAACTCTGTCGCAATCTAACACGAGGCTCTCGTGACGGAACAATTCATGCGACTGAAGACATATGCGACAAGTCATGGACGATAGAGTGGCTATTGCGCGCGACAGGCTTTCTGCGATAGAATGCCTATTGGCGACAGCCTTGTTTGTTACTTGAAAGATATATGGCGATAGAGTATAAAAGGAGCAGGCGAGAGAGGCATTGGGCGAGAGAGTTTTTAGCCTGTCGCATAAAATCTGTCGCACAAAGCCTGTCGGCACATTTCATAAATTTGGTTGCAGTTGGCATTAATTAATGAAAAGGGCCAAATCTAGCATGTGAGGACGTACCTTCGTCATCCAATCCGAAATCAGAATCAGACAACGCTCAAACTCCAAAACCCCAGAACAAGGAGAAAAGAAAAAAATATAAAATAAAATAAAATAAAACTTCTTTTTCATCAAGCACAGACACAAGTGCTATTAACACCAGCAGTTTCATCATCGTCCTCTCCTATTCATCATTATCTTCCTTCATGCTCTGTGGCTGTCATTCCCATCGCTTCAACCCAGTCTCGCCGCTGCTGTGCGCCTGCATCAGTCTTGGCACGCGCACCAACCCCTTGTCCAAACTATGGCGACCTTGCTCTCTTCTCCAGTTCGCTGCACCAATCCAACCACTAGCCTTTTCTTCTCCTGACACCATAACCGCCCCATCACTGCATCCTCCAAGCACTACTGCTTATCATCGAAGCTCCCATTCACCATCATCATCTTGTTGTCCTACTTTGGTTCTTCACTATCGCGAGGCCTCTCATTTCAAATGTGTTTGCTACCGTCTACATGAAAAAGAAAGCAAAAACATGGACAGTAACAAACTCAAAACCACCACTTGTTTGCTGCTTGCATATCCATAGCTCCCAAAAATGCATGAAGCCTAGCTTAAAGGGGCTGAACGGAGACATACAGGAATACACGGGCAAGAATAAAAAAAAAGGATAGTCGAGGAAGAGAAAGCTTGAAAAGCCGAAACTTACTGCTGTTTGAAGCCAAGACCAAAACCTACTAACAACTTGAAGAGGAGCTGCTGCAGATTTCCTACCGCTGTTGCTACTGGCTTCGTAGAGAAAGGAAGAAAGTTTAAAAACACCCGTGAAGGTTAGAAAGAAGACAAAACAAGAATAGAGAGTTGAGAAAGAAAGTTTCAAAACTAAAGTCAGAGAAAGCTTTAAAGAAATACAAAGAAGACAAGACAAGCAGCTTCAACACTGTCGCTCGTCGTTGTCCTTGCTGCTCGTACCTGTTGTTTCCTGTTTATTCTTGGTAAATCATAGGTTGCAATTGCTAAAGGAAAGAAGGCTACGTGATACCAAGAAAAGAAGACAAGGGAAGAAACGTTGAAGCATAAAAAAAAAAGAGAAGAAACAAACCGGGGCTGCGCATTCTTCATCGCTGCCACTTCTCTACTCATCGTCGTAGACACCCTAGTCTTCTCGCTGTTGAAGCTTCATCGCACCAGCTTGTACCCTTGCCCAACACATCTACTGTATCACCCTTACCAAGCCAACTTCATTCGACCAATTAAAGAAGAGATGGATTGGACCGATTTCCAGCTAGCTCGACGCATGCTCTATGCAGCAAGTACACACTATATCCAAACCATCCTTTTCTACAACCTTAAGCAGATTACTTATCACCCTTCGACAGGCTATCCTGGCGTCAAGATTCCTTTGCAAGTTCGCATGAGACAGCATTGGGAGAGAGGGGTGGATAGCCTGTCGCACAAAGCCTGTCGGCGCATCATCTATCCTTGCATGTGCGGCAGAGCGATTACTAAAATATACTCGATACCAACATACTATCAAAGTGGATTCGTGGTGCAATGGTAGCGCGTTTGACTCCAGATCAGAAGGTTGCGTGTTCGATTCCTTTCGTGTGTGTTTGATTCCTTACGTGCGCAAATAATTTTGTGATTAAGCGCAAATAATGCAAAAATATTTACGCCGCATTCGACTCGAACATGGACTGTCCAATGCAACAGACAAGCAACCAGCCATCAAGCAACATAGATTTGTTGTGATGCTAATTGGCTTCAATTATATTTGAAGTATTCCTACATAATGTTACAACATTATGGCTCTTACACTTCGAACCGCTCTCCAAACTACCTCGGGTCAATAAGGCTCATGCATTCGAATACCATGGGTTGATGGGCTCCACACTCCCTACTACCATGGGCTGACAAGGGCCCATGCTTTCGACCACCTTAGGTTGACAGGGTTTACACTTCTAGTTACCTTAATTGACGCGGCTCACACTTTCGATCATCTCGAGCCGACGAGGCCCATAATCCTCGCCATCTTGGGTCAATGAGGTTGTATTTTTTATCACCTTGGGCCGATGGGCCCGCAGTCCTAACCAACTTGAGTAACGGGGCCTAAAACTCTATAGGCAAAGCTCGAACCAAGAATTACTAGAAAAGCTTTTACTATGATGTTTTTATCCAACTCCACTTTGGTGTGGGTGAAATTTTAAATACGCGCAGTAGGTGCCCCGGAAGAACAACTGATGCGTGCAAACAAAGCGTAACTAGAAATGCTTGTTTGGCGATGGCGAGCAAAGGATTGTTACATTTGCTCATGCTAGGAGCGGTATGTGGGAGAGCAGGACCATGCGGCAGGACCCTTTGGCGAGAGATAGCCACTCACGCATGCAAGGGAGGTAAGGTACCACACGAAGAGCACACGCAGGCGTGAATATGGCAAGCATGTTGCATCACAGGCCTTCAATTAGAGATTATGGCTCGCCTATCGACAGCCAAAACAGGTAAGCACAGTTAACGCGACATGAGTTTTGGCGAAAGAGTAGGCCATAAGGATGAACAACGCACATACGCGGCAGTCTTGGGTAGTAAAGAGATGATGACGAGCACGACTTGTAGAGTAAAAGATCGAAAAAATAGCTAATGTACGACAGGCACCACCGCAACAGAAGGGCACCTGCAATGACAGGTCAATTCGTCGTACGCAAGGCGGTAGTGCAAATACACGAGCACTAATCCCAAGCTGCATGCTTGCCCAATAGGTAAAACGCAATGGTGAGCACATTCGATAGGATATATCACGATAAAACGGTTCGTTCTATGCAACAGCTGTGCGGGATAGAAAAAGTCACACTGCAGGCATTCTAGACGAGCGAATGGCTCCCGTGAGCCTAGCATCCAGCACACAAGGCATAAAGCAATGCTGACGAATGTAGTGTCATGTGGCGAGCACAAGACCATTGGCATTTTTGACGATTGAGTGGCATATGGCGATTACATGACCAACGCCACAGTCCAGCCTTCACAGCAAGGCTCGCTTGGAAAACACTTGCCAAGGTGAGAGAAGCAATCTAGATGGACAAGCAATGAACAAGCTGAAGGGTTTGGCAGAGATGCGCACACAATGCTAGATGAGCTCGCCCAGGAAAGGAAAAAGCTGGACGAAGAGCTCAAACAAGTGAGCGTAAGTCTAGGGGAGCTCTATTGGGCAAGCCCCCACTAAAGACCTTGGGGAACACACCCAAAATTCAAAAGCCAGCTCGTGCTCACTCGGCTGTGTAAAAACATAGACAAGCAGCTGAAACTGGGCAAGGCACAAAAGGTTAAATGAGCCAACGGCCGCCTCGCGAGTACGGTTGTGGGTGGCGAGCAAGAATACGACCATCCTAAGACCTAGGCGAGCAAGCCCTTTGTCAACCGAGACAGGAACTCACCTAGGAAATAGAACTCTATGGGCGAGCCATTCAGAGTGACCAAAGCAAGAAAGGATTAAGCGACCCTGTACATCATTAGGTGCATGCCCACGTAATGAAGGACCGAGCGAGGATGCGCTCCCCCGGACAACGAGAACTCCACTTTGCAAGTGAGATTTTGGCGAGCCCAGCCGTAAAAGCTCTCCATGAACACAGCAAAGCTCGATTGGTGATCTGGCTGAACGCCCAGCAAAGAAGAAATCAAGATGGTGAGCACATTTCAAATGCGACAGGCTCTCTACTTTGATAAAATAACAACGAAAAAAATTAGGTGAACACAGCACCCGTAGGCAAGATTCCCCTGTTAGCACAATACAGGTGAGCAAAGAACGCCTGAGTCATGCCTTTCTGCAGTGGCTATCAATGCTGGCGAGCACGGAATCCACACTACTGGTTCGCCCATTAAAAAGTAAAAACTTTGGCGAGCACATTTAAATTTGACGATCCAAGCGCACACCCAATTGCGGGATCTGAGCGGAATGATCTAGAGTCTTCTAGACCTGGTGTGCGCACTAATCCGACAGAATGTCCAAAAGCTTCCTTTGGCCCATCTGTAAATCGTCTGCACATAAGCTTTCAAGAACTGCTTTAGCAACCATCTAGAAGTGGGTTAAGAGCCACACACTTGGCATATTGACAACCACACATGTGAAAGAGGGTTTGTCTATATAAATGGTGTGTCAGCTTCGTGAGTCCTTTAAGCAAGACAAGGATGTGCCAGTTTAGGGTGTCGAGATCAAGGCTGTATTTCCCATGTAAGCCCTTATGCATAGCATTCTTGAGTATCAATACAAGTGAGTGCTCGGCACAACGGAAATTGCAAACATACTCAAGCAGGGACATACGGGTGGTAACCAGATTTGAAGTACTCTCATACGATGTTTTCTATTTTCTTGTCCACTCTAACAGTTGTGATTGAATTAGGCAGGTGTCCGAGGCAGGCACTAGCCATTGTCGTGTAAGATAGCAAGCCAGGGAGATCTTGTTTTGATATAGTCGGATCGAAAACTTGTGGTAAGCTCGTAAAGGTACAACTTAGTGCACAATCCATGGTCAAAAGCAGAACATCCCAGCACTCGTACTTTACAGATTTTTCAAAGACAAAGACTTGAAATGGTACTGGTGGTAAACATTTGCTATTATTGTTTTAACATTTGCTGCAATTATATTGTTACTTACTCCATTTAATTGAAAATACTACATTATGAAACGAAAGGCCAGTTATTTTTATCTGTACTATGATAATCCTTCATGTTTGATAGACATGTTGCATGAATAGAAGAAGAAAAAACGGAAGGTGGCTAAAGAGGCGCGAGACGGGCACAAATAAGACCTTAAGCATGAAGAAGACGCGAGACGAGCAAAAATAGGTCCCTAAGTGAAAAATGCGTGAGACGGGCACAAATAAGACCTTAAGCGTGAAGAAGACGCGAGACGGGCAAAAATAAGTCCCTAAACGAAAAATGCGCGAGATAGGCACAAATAAGACCTTAAGCGTGAAGAAGACGTGAGGCGGGCAGAAATAAGTCCCTAAGCGAAAAATGCGCGAAACGGGCACAAATAAGTCCCTAAGCGAAAAATGCGCGAGACAGGCAAAAATAAGTCCCTACGTGAGAAAGTCAAAAGTCCCTAAGCGAAAAATGCACGAGACGGGTAAATCAAAAGTCCCTAACCGAAAAATGCGCGAGACGGGCAAACAAAAAAGTCCCCAAGCGAAAAATGCGCGAGACGGGCAAACAAAAAAGTCCCTAAGCGAAAAATGCGCGAGACGAGCAAACACAAAAGTCTCTAAGCGAAAAATGCGTGACACGAGCACATCTATGTGACAACCGCAAATTTCTGAATTTTTATAGTACTTATTCGGAAATTTAATTTTAAATGCGAAAGATAAATTAAAGTAAATAAGGGAATTATTTACAAGATGGAATACTGTTGGAAATTCCGTAAATAATGAAGTAAAAGAATTGATAAATTATATGGAGAAAATTAATTTGGATAAATTATAATCCAAATTAAATAAGAAAAGGAAAATGGAAAATTATTTGGATATGAAGAAATCTAAATTAAAGGAATAAAAATGTTGGTATTTGCATATTTATATATTTATATAATTAGATTATATAAATATATTTTTATATGTCTTTATATAATTACATATGTATATATATAAAATATGGTATATATTATAAAAGAATATATACTATTTTATATTAAATAAATACATATGTGGATTTTATACATTTATGTACACATATATATACATATATATATATATGAAATATATATATGTAGTATTTAAATTAAGGTGATATATATATATATATATATATTTAATGTGGTAAATATATAATTATATATATTATATTTATAAAAAAAAAGAGAAGATAAGAAACAGAAACAAAAACGGGATTGGGACGTCATTTCTGTTCTCTGTTACGAAATAGAGAAGCCACCCGACCACCGTCAGCGACGAGAGAGAAGACTAGAGAGAGAGGAAGATGGGAGCGACATTGGCAAGAATAGAGAAGGAGGAAGCCGACGTCGGCGAAGGGGAACGCAAAACAAAAACGAACGAAACAGAGAAGAAAAATCGGAGGAGAAAAGGAAAAATGGCAGACGGCGGTGCCGGTCGATCCAGGCACCGCCACCGCCACCGCCACCACCACCGCACCGAAGCACTGCCGGAGGGAGAGGAAGACGATGGAGGCAACCCAAGGCGTGGTGAATGGCGGAGGAAGGCCGGCGAAGAGGCGGAAGAAACCGAAGGAAAATCGACTCGATTCGCCGCCGTGCCGTCAATCAGGGCAAATGGAGGGCACCGGTAGCTTCGCCGTGCCGTCGGCCAGCTGAAGGATGCTTGAACCGTCGGAGAACCGACCGCCGGTGAAGAACCAGCAAGGAAGGACACTGACCGGTCTGACCAGTCCGGCTGGAAGAAAAGAAAAGGAAAAAGAAAAAGGAAAAAGAAAAAGAAAAGAAAAAGGAAAAAGAAAAAGAAAAAGAAAAAGAAAAGAAAAAGGAAAAAGAAAAAGAAAAAGAAAAAGAAAAGAAAGAGAAAAGAAGAAAAAAGAGGAAAAAGGAAGAAAAAGAGGAAAAAGGGAGAAGTTCGGGAAATCGGAAGATTTATGAAAATTTATGAAAATTCGGCAACCTGAAAATTTATGAAAATTCGGTAAGAAATTTTCGGAAATTAATTTTTAGAAAAATTTAATAAATTATGGAAAAATTCTCAAATTTAGAATTTTAATTTCCAGAAATTATTCTCGGCGATCGAGATGAGGAATTGGGAGATATGGAGTACGGGCGCGACCGACAAGAGGAAGTCGTCGACCCAGGAAAAGGTAAGGGATGCATCTGCAGCACTGTATAATTATGAAATATTTTATGAAAATATTGTGATGATTGTGTGGTTGGAAATTTGTGATGATGTACTGGCTGGAATTATAAACTGTATTTTTCGTGCAGGAGCCTAGTCAATCGGCAGCCGTTATGCTGCCGAAAAATTATTGAATATAATGGCTGCCGAAAAATTATTGAATATAACGGCTACCGAAAAATTATTGAAAATTATCGAAAATTTCTAGAAAACTTCATAAAATCATAATAAATGATTTTATTTCACGAGAAATGATTTTCAATCACGAAAATAGAGAAAATGAATATTTTTCACAAAAACATAAATAAAATGGAAGTGATTTTAAAATATTCATGTTTTCGAGAATGTTGATAATGAAATCACCGAAAATTCTCTTAATATGTAAATTACACATAATACGAGAAGAAAAATGAAAAGGAGTAAAGTCAATATTTTTATGAATATTTTCATAAATATTTCTTAAATATTCACTAAATGGTTTTATAACCTTTATGATTTTTAAAGTATGAAATTATATATATTTTATAAATTTCATAAAGGTTATTTCTACGATAAAAACATGGTTTTGAGACTAGTTGGCCCTTCTATCATGCCAACATGTGATATGTAATACGTGATATGTGATATGTAACATGTGATATGTGATATGTAGTCCCGGCCGACACCTGATCAGTGATCCGCCGAGGACAATTATAGACTATGGCTATAGATCTGACATGATTATTTTATACCTTCGGGTATTATTGCATGATAGGACTCGGTGGTTGCCATTGTCTCCATATATGATATGTTTTAAATGAAAATGTTTTACATGATATGTGATATGTGAAATGTAAAGGTTTTACATGATATGTGATACGTGAAACGAAATGATTTATAGCATTTTTATAAAATGCATATTTCAGTACTGATTTTAGTACTACGAAATGATTTTCATACGATATGTAATATGAATATATAATATGTTTTCAAAAAGGAAAAAAGAGGAAATTAAATCTAATATTCTTATTTTAAATTTTAAATTGAATATTTGATTTAAATGATTTATATGTTATACGAAAAAGGTTTAATAGCTTATTTTGCTATTTAAAGTACTGTACTAATTATGATTGTACAGTAAAACATGAAATGAGTTTAAACGAAAATGATGATGATATAATTAATAATCTTTTCAAAGAAAATATGAATATTAGTTATTCTATTTAAATGCTTTATTTCATAAAAGCATTATTTTGAAAAGGAATATGAAAACGATATGAAATAAAAAGGAAAAGGATTTAAATTTCAAAATATCTACAGTTGCTTCTAGGTTCCGGGACAAGATAGGTATTTGAAAATACCTACCTTACTCCATCTGATCCCTAGCCGACTGTAGTATCCTTCCTACATGCGAGCTTAGAGCCCCATAGGAAAAACGAAAAAGATTTTCAGCATATAGGAAGCTGAATATCAAGTATGAATATAATTCCCTTACTGAGCCGTGGTTTGCTCACCCTTTAATTTTAATATTTCAGGTTTTTCGAAGACTGAGAGTCAACACTTAAAGGATTTCGGCTGCGCATTTGGGGACGATGCGACAGCTCGACTTATGACATGAGGTATGATCATTTATTTTCTGTATTTAGACATTCATAGTACTACTTTCTTATGAAGTAAGATACGGGATGTGATTCATATGGTAAATTTTTATGAAATTGTTTATATGTAAAAGAAAAAGTAAGGTATCGTAGACAGCCCAACCATATAAGATGTATAGGATAAGGTGAAAAATAGGGTCACGGGCTGTGACATATTTAATGGTATCAGAGCAGGATTGGCTTGACATTTGTCGATACTTTGGAAAGGAAACATGTTGAAAATGTAAACATCCCCTGTAGTACTGTGAATCTAAATACGTAGAGAAAATAAATGATTGTAAATTGAGTTAAGTGTTTATAAGGAGGTGAGAATTATGAACTAAAGATGTTAAAAAGGGAAAACGGCTCAGGAATGACACCTGAAATGGTGATCTTATAATCTAAATAAAGGTCGGTTCGGTAAGGAATAGAAATGGACTCGGTGAGGGCCCCACCAGTACTTTTTGTTCGGATCGAACTGAGACCTAAAAGTGATGATATAAAGGAGGGAAATGAAATATCATCATTAAATAGACTTTAAGATCACCGATTGAAGGTATTTTGAGGAAAGAGTATTTTTGACCAAAAATGACCAAAATACCCTTACCTTCGAAAATTTACCGGGAGTCAAGATAGACCAACAGAAGTTGAAATTGATTGATTTGACAGAGAAATTGACAATGTAAAGCTGCATTTTATGCAAAATAATTCAATTATGGATCCTAGTAGATTTCTCTGTCGAAATCGAAAAAGATTTTAAAATACTGATAGTGGTATGAGAAAGGGGTACTATAAGTACATTGATAATAAGATCATTTATTTAAATGTATAGTGAGGAGAAAGAAATATATGTGAAATGACGAAAATGCCCCTATGTGGGATTATGCTTTGAATAGTGATAAAACCATTTAGATTTTGAATATATTGATAGTAATGGAGTTATTGATGGTATAAGGATATAAAATGAGTATAATGATCCCGATTATAAATTTTACTACATTTAGTGTGCTGATACGACCCAAATGGTTATAGAGAAGTCACAGGATGAGCGACTTAGTATTGATTTTATGGGTCTAACTTAAAAGTGTATTAATGAGATGTTGATTACGGGATCGTTGGATACGATGAAAAGTAATATGATTACTGGAGATGACTGACAAGGAGATCAATATAGAGGATGAAATCCATAGCAGTACTGTTAATTCTGGTTTTATACATCCCTACTGTCCTTGAGGTATTAAACAGATAATTATAAAACCGAAATATTTTGAAATATCTTTTACGGGATAATGTACTGTATGGAGTATATGAATAGGAGAATATGCATAAGAACAGTAAGTGATGATAAGAGATGAGGAAGACAATAGCTAACCTGAATTATTAAATGAAAATGATTGTAAAAATAAATTACAGTAATAATAAATCAGTTAGCTGTGAAATGTGTTAAGGAAATAATTCCACTCGTTACAGTATATAAATTAAGATGATTAATAGGCTGTGAAGTATAAGGAAATGAATGAATCAAGGCGAAGTAGATGTTAAAATGATTAGAATATTAAATATCTCTGCCTTGAGAATATTCAGTGGAGATGATAGGACATAACGATGAAATGTCCAAAATATAAGAGATGAATGATTAAGAAAGCATTAGATGATATTTCTGATAAATTTCAGAGTATATAAAAAGTAAGAAATCGAGCTAACATTGATTCGATTTTGAATATAGAAATTAATCGACCTTATATCGGAGAATATAGAAGAAATCTGACAAGCTTAAGAAAATAATTTTTGAAAAATATTGTGGATGATGAAATTCACATGTATTGATGTAAAGGATGGAAATACAGATAATATGAATTGAGGATGAATTAAATGGAGTATTAAATACCTATTATGAATAAAGTTCTTATGAAGAACAAATAATTATTTTTATGAAAGTGATGTCTTATTTGGTTTAATCGGAGATGTATAAGGAGCTTATAAGATCAATCTCTGTACAAGGCATCACTAGATGAAAAGTGAAAGATTGATGGTCATAATATATATAATGATTTGAACTTGAGAAAATTTTTTTCGAGTTCCTATTGAGGTTATAAGGTTAATGAGTTGCCTTGTGAAATATATAAGCCTAAAAATGAGGCATTTGTACATGAATAAATTGAGGAGATATTAATAGAGCCTAAAGTACAAATGGAAAATGAGCAGCATTTTAGTATGATCATTTAAACTCTTAAAGACTGTGGATTTGTGTTAAGATTGACGAATAAGAGATTTGGCTAGACAGTATCTCTTTATGAGATGTATAATATCGGATTGACAGAATGACAGTGAATCTGTCAATGATAGTGAGAGAATGATTGAGATACGAAAGTAATGAGTCTTGCTAGAAACCACTGCCAATCCATAGAAGAGTGAGGGGACTAGCTGCTTTATAGATGAGATCTAATTAAAGAAATTAAAGTCGGTAAATGGATAAGTGGGAAGAGAAGCTGGTATGTAAAATGTTAAAAGATTTTAATAGTAGAATATCATACTACTTGAGAAAACCAACTAAGATGATGAGAGTAAAAATATGAAAAGATGAAAGTGGAATAAGGAAATAAGTTGCATGATGAAAAGGGAGCATCAATATGAAATAGTTCCCAAAATTAAGACTGAAAAGTAACTCATGTTGGTTATCACATAATTGTGGCAAGATGTAAAAATCAAGCTAGATTTGATAAATGGAAGTAATGGTACTCAAAGGAGTAAGATAATTAATATGTTTACTGCTAGTATCTAAATAGAAAAGTGTTATACATACATATAACCACCTTGAAATGGTGGAATTGTATAGATAATGGAATGACTAAATGGATAATTGAGGATTCAATCATCGAATGACCATACTACATGAAGAGGACATGATTGTCTCATGATTGGTGATTAATAGTAAAGTCTGCAAATGAGCTGCAGTAATTGATGAAACAAATATGAAAAGAGTGTTGGGGATAATAATGAAGAATCTAAAAGAGATGATAATATGGAAGTGATTATAGACTGATAGTCTAATGAAATCACTTCTCCATTATCAAACTCTTAGATTCTTTAGTGCCATAGTCGAAATATGATTAAAAGATGATGAGAATGTATGTGAAGTTCCAGTGAGCACTATATGTGATGGGAATCTCTGAGTAGCTATATGTTATGGAAAATAGCAAAAGGCTCAGAGATTCCAAATCTATTGACAGCACCGCTCCATACATGATGTAAATATGTGAGCGTAGTATGAAAATGCTCGATAATATGTTGAGAGAGCAGATGCATGAGATGTGAAAGCTACTGGACAATTACATACTATTGATTTAAATGTGTAAATGATAGTTATCAAATTATATCAACTTGGCACTAATTGAGAAAACAGATGAGGAACAATATGAATAATATGTGATATGAAAAAGAGTGTAAATGGATAACTCCCAATTGATAAGAAATTTAAGGGAGTATAAGTATATGATGAAAGATGATATGTAATGATATAAGAGATGACTATGATATTAAAGGTATACTGGTAGTAATACTTAAAAGATGATTGAGAGGACAAGAATGACGAGTATACGAAACAGTGCCACCTTTAACTTAAGTTAAATTCGGAGGACCGAATTTCTTAAGGTGGGAAGAATGTGATAACTGCAAATTTCTGAATTTTTATATTACTTATTTGGAAATTTAATTTTAAATGCGAAAGATAAATTAAAGTAAATAAGGGAATTATTTACAAGATGGAATACTGTTGGAAATTCCGTAAATAATGAAGTAAAAGAATTGATAAATTATATGGAGGAAATTAATTTGGATAAATTAGAATCCAAATTAAATAAGAAAAGGAAAATGGAAAATTATTTGGATATGAAGAAATCTAAATTAAAGGAATAAAAATGTTGGTATTTACATATTTATATATTTATATAATTAGATTATATAAATATATTTTTATATGTCTTTATATAATTACATATGTATATATATAAAATATGGTATGTATTATAAAAGGATATATACTATTTTATATTAAATAAATACATATGTGGATTTTATACATTTATGTATATATATATGTACATATATATATGAAATATATATATATAGTATTTAAATTAAGGTGATATATATATCTATATATATTTAATCTGGTAAATATATAATTATATATATATATATATTATATTTATAAAAAAAAGAGAAGATAAGAAACAAAAACAGAAACGGGATTGGGACCCCGTTTCTGTTCTCCGTTACGAAACAGAGAAGCCACCTGACCACCGTTGGCGGCGAGGGAGAAGACCAAAGAGAGAGGAAAATGGGAACGACGCCGACAAGAAGAGAGAAGGAGGAAGCCGACGCCGACGAAGGGGAACGGAAAACAGAAACGAACGAAACAGAGAAAAAAAATCGGAGGAGAAAAGGAAAAATGGCAGACGGCTGTGCCGGCCGATCCAGGCACCGCCACTGCCACCGATGCCCCGCCGGAGGGAGAGGCAGACGATGGAGGCCACCCGAGGCGCGATGAACGGCGGAGGAAGGCTGGCGAAGAGGTGGAAGAAATTGAAGGAAATCGACTCGATCCGCGGGCATGCCGTCGGCCAGCTGAAGGACGCCTGAACCGCCGGAGAACCGACCGTCGGTGAAGAATCGGCGAGGAAGGACACTGACCGGTCTGACCGGTCTAGCTGGAAGAAAAGAAAAGGAAAAAGAAAAAGGAAAAAGAAAAAGAAAAAGAAAAAGAAAAAGAAAAGAAAGAGAAAAGAAGAAAAAAGAGGAAAAAGGAAGAAAAAGAGGAAAAAGGGAGAAGTTCGGGAAATCGGGAGATTCTCGAGAATTCGACAACCCGAAAATTTACGGAAATTCGGTAAGAAATTTTCGGAAATTAATTTTTAGAAAAATTTAATAAATTATGAAAAAATTCTAAAATTTAGAATTTTAATTTCCAGAAATTATTCTCGGCGATCGAGATGAGGAATCGGGAGATATGGAGTACGGGCGCGACCGACAAGAGGAAGTCGCCGACCAGGGAAAAGGTAAGGGATGCATGTGCAGCATTGTAAGGATATTCAGTCTGCATGTTTTTAATTATGAAATATTTTATGAAAATATTGTGATGATTATGTGGTTGGAAATTTGTGATGATGTACTGGCTGGAATTATAAACTGTATTTTTCGTGCAAGAGGCTAGTCAATCGGTAGCCGTTATGCTGCCGAAAAATTATCGAAAATTTCTAGAAAACTTCATAAAATCATAATAAATGATTTTATTTCATGAGAAATGATTTTCAATCACGAAAATCGAGAAAATGAATATTTTTCACAAAAACATGAATAAAATGGAAGTGATTTTAAAATATTCATGTTTTCGAGAATGGTGATAATGAAATCACCGAAAATTCTCTTAATATGTAAATTACACGTAATACGAGAAGAAAAATGAAAAGAAGTAAAGTGAATATTTTTATGAATATTTTCATAAATATTTCTTAAATATTCACTAAATGGTTTTATAACCTTTATGATTTTTAAAATATGAAATTATATATATTTTATAAATTTCATAAAGGTTATTTCTACGATAAAAACATGGTTTTGAGACTAGTTGGCCCTTCTATCATGCCGACATGTGATATGTAATACGTGATATATGATATGTAACATGTGATATGTGATATGTAACATGTGATATGTGATATGTAGTCCCAGCCGACACCTGATTAGTGATCCGCCGAGGACAATTATAGACTATGGCCATAGATCTGACATGATTATTTTATACCTTCGGGTATTATTGCATGATAGGACTCGGTGGTTGCCACTGTCTCCATATATGATATGTTTTAAATGAAAATGTTTTACATGATATGTGATATGTGAAACGAAATGATTTATAGTATTTTTATAAAATGCTTATTTCAGTACTGATTTTAGTACTACGAAATGATTTTCATATGACATGTAATATGAATATATAATATGTTTTCAAAAAGGAAAAAGGAGGAAATTAAACCTAATATTCTTATTTTAAATTTTAAATTGAATATTAGATTTAAATGATTTATATGTTATACGAAAAAGGTTTAATAGCTTATTTTGCTATTTAAAGCACTGTACTAATTATGATTGTACAGTAAAACATGAAATGAGTTTAAACGAAAATGATGATGATTTAACTAATATTCTTTTCAAAGAAAATATGAATATTAGTTATTCTATTTAAATGCTTTCTTTCATAAAAGCATTATTTTGAAAAGGAATATGAAAACGATATGAAATAAAAAGGAAAAGAATTTAAATGTCACAGCCCGTGACCCTATTTTTCACCTTATTCTATACATCTTATATGGTTAGGCTATCTGCGATACTTTACTTTTCTTTTACATATTAACAATTTCATATTAAATTATAATATGAAATACATCCCCTATCTTACTGCATAAGAAAGTAGTACTGTGAATATGTCTAAATACAGAAAATAAATGATCATACCTCATGTCATAAGTCAAGCTGTCGCATCGTCCCCAAATGCACAACCGAAATCCTTTAAGTGTTAGAATCCCAATCTTTGAAAACCTGAAATGTTAAAATTAAGGGGTGAGCAAACCACGGCTCAGTAAGGGAATTATATGCATACTTGATATTCAGCTATCTTATATGCTGAAAACTTTTTCAGTTTTTCCTATGGGCTCTAAGCACACATGTAGGAAGGTTACTACAGTCGGCTAGGGATCCGGATGGAGTTAGGTAGGTATTTTGAAATACCTATCTTGTCCCGGAACCTAGAAGCAACTGTAGAGAGTAATTTTCATTCTTGTTTTGAAATTCAAATCCTTTCCTTTTTATTTCATAACATTTTCATATTCTTTTTCAAAATAATGCTTTTATGAAATAAACCATTTAAATGAGATAACTAATACTCATATTTTCTTTGAAAAGAATATTAGTTAAATCATCATCATTTTCTTTTAAAACTCATTTCATGTTTTATTGTACAATCATAATTAGTACAGTACTTTAAAATAGCAAAATAAGCTATTAAACCTTTTTCGTATAACTTAAAAATCATTTAAATCTAATATTCAATTTAAAATTTAAAATAAGAATATTAGATTTATCTTCCTCCCTTTTCCTTTTGAAAACATATTACATATTCGTGTCACATATCATATGAAAATCATTTCATAGTACTTAAAAACAGTACTGAAATTAGCATTTTATAAAAATGCTATAAATCATTTACATTTCACGTATCACATATCATGTAAAACATTTACATTTCACATATCACATATCATGTAAAACATTTTCATTTAAAACATATCATATATGGAGACTTAGGCACGCACGCCCAGCCCGTCCACTGGGTCGTTACTCATATCATGTTATAGACCCCGAAGGGTATAAATAATCATGTCAGACCTATGGCCATAGTCTATAATTGTCCCCGGCGGATCACTGATCAGGTGTCGACCGGGACTACATATTACATATCACGTATCACATGTCACATATCACATATCACATATCGGCATGATAAGGTTGCCTACTAGTCTAAAAACAGTATTTTTCATCGTTAATAAACCTTTATGAAATTTATCAAAATATATAATTTCGTAATTTAAAACCATAAAGGTTATAAAAATATTTAGTGAATATTTAAGAAATATATATAAAAATATTCACTTTATTTCTTTTCATTTTTCATCTCGTATTACGTGTCATTTACATATTAAGAGAATTTTCAGTGATTTCATTATCACCATTCTCGAAAACATGAATATTTTAAAATCACTTTCGTTTTATTCATGTTTTTATGGAAAATATTCATTTTCTCGATTTTTGTGATTGAAAATCATTTCTCGTGAAATAAAATCATTTATTATGATTTTATGAAATTTTCTAGAAATTTTAAGTAATTTTCGATAATTTTCAATAATTTTTCGATAATTTTTCGGCAGCATAACGACCGCCCATTGGCTAGCCTCCTGCACGAAAATACAGTTTATAATTCCAGCCAGCACATCATCACAATTTCCAACCACAGAATCATCACAATATTTTCATAAAATATTTCATAATTAAAACATGCAGACTGAATATCCTTACAGTGCTGCACATGCATCCCTTACCTTTTTCGGGTCGACGACTTCCTCTTATCGGTCGTGCCCGTACTCCATCTCTCCCGATCCATCGTCTCGATCGTCGAGAATAATTTCTGGAATTTAAATTCTAAATTTTAGAATTTTCTCAAATTATTTAAATAAATAATTTATTTAAATAATTATCATTAATAATTTCTTGAATTTCTTACCGATTCCCGAGATTCTCGAGTTCCCGAGAATTTTTCGAATTCCCGAAAATTTTCTATTTCTCTTTTTCTTTCTTCTTTTCCTCTTTTCTTTCTACCTTTTTCTCTTTTTCTTTTTCTTTCTTTTTTTTCTTTTCTTTTCCTGGTCTGAACCGGTTCAGACCGGTTCAGCTCCCTTACCGTCGACTCTCCTCCGGTGGCCGGTTCTCCGACGTTTCGGCGGCTCCTCAGCTGGTGGAGATGGCCACGATGCTGGATTCGCCCTCCGTTTCTCCAGATCGATGGTGGCGACGCCGGATCTAGTGGCAGAAGATCTCGGCTCTTCTCCTTCTCATTTCTCCTTCCTCCGCCGTTTCCTTCACCGCCGGTGGCCTCCTTCACCTTCTTTGGTCCTCGCCGGTGGTGTTGGTGGCGGTGGCGGTGCCCGGATCGGCCGGCACCACCGATCTCCTCTTCCTTTTTCCTTTTGGTTTTTCGCTTTGCTTCGCGCCATTTCCTTTTCCTTCCGCCTCATGCTGTCGCCGTTCGCTTCTCCTCTCGCCGGCGACATCGCTTTCCCTTCCTTTCTCCCTCGGTTGGCCGGCAAACGGTGGTTGGCCGCCCCTCTTCTCCTGTTTCGACAGAAACCGGATCCCATTTCCCGTATCTGTTTCCTTTTTTTTTTGTTTTCTTTTTTTTTGTTATATATATATAATTATTTCTTTTATATAATTATATACATATATAATTACAATTTTCATATAATTATATTTGTATAATTATATCTATAATTATTATATTAGATATACATATATATATATATATATATATATATACACATATATATATATCTCTACACTTTAACTTTAAAATAATATATATATATATATCGTATATATATTTATTTGTATACTATGTATTTATTTTATGATATACAATAATATATATCCGTATATCATATGTATATTATATTTCATACATATACATATGTATTTATATAAAAACATATGTAACTATATTTATATAATCTAATTATATGAATATTGTCTTATACATATTTTTATTTCATTTAATTTTGGATTTCCTAATATCCAATTTATTTACACCTATTTGCATTTCTTATTTAATTTGGATTTCCATTTATCCAAATTAAATTTCCTCAATTTTATCCAATTGATTTTTCTCCACTTCTTCACTTCATCAATTTCGGGAATTTCAACGGTATTCCCATCTCGTAAATAAATTTTATTTATTTACTTTTATTTATTTATTTCCTCTTATCTATTTTCTTAAATATTAATTTCCAAAAATAGAAAATTTGCGGTTATCACATTCTCCCCACCTTGAGAAATTCGGTCCTCCGAATTTAACTTAAGTCCAAAAGGTGGCGGCATCCTGTATGCTTATCGTCTTGTATACTTATCATTCTTGACCTTTTGATCAGCTTCCATATTATACTGCCAGTATATTATCAACATCAGAATCCCTTTTCATACCATTGTATATCATCTTTCCTCATATACTCATACTCCTTTAAATTTCTTATCAGTTGGGAGTTATCCATTTCCACTCCTTTTCATATCACATATTATTCATACTGTTCATCATCCATCTTTCTTATTTAGTGCCAAGTCGATACATTTCGATAATTTTCATTTACCGATTTTAATCAATAGTATGTAATTGTCCAGTAGCTTTCACATCTCATGCATCCGCTCTCTCAACATATCATCGAGCGTTTCCATTCTACGCTTAGATATTTACATTATGTACGAAGCAGTGCTATCAATAGATTTGGAATCTCAGAGCCTTTTGCTATTTCCTATTAACATATAGTTACTCAGAGATTCCCATCACATATAGTGCTCACTGGAACTTCACATACATACTCATCATCTTTTAATCATATTTCGACTATGGCACTAAAGAATCTAAGAGTTTGATAATAGAGAAGTGATTTCATTGGACTATCAGTCTATAATCACTTCCATATTATCATATCTCTTTTAGATTCTTCATTATTATCTCAAATACTCTTTTCATATTTATTTCATCAAATACTGCAACTCATTTGCAGACTTTGCTATTTACCATTTTTTTTACCATAATTTAATCAGGAGACAATCATTTCCTCTTCATATCGTCTTTTCATGTAGTATGGTCATTCGATTTTTAAATCCTCAAATTACCCATTTAATCACCTGATTATCCATATAAATCCACTATTTCCATCATTTCGAGGTGGTATATATATTTATCATTTTTCATTTACTTGACTGGCAGTAAAATGTAAATCACTTCTTTACTCCTTTGAGTATAATTATTTTTCCTCTATCGAGTTTGGCTCGATCTTACATTTAACCATACTCATGTGATAACCACAAAATCACTTTTAATTTTAAATTAAGGAATTACCTCATATTCGTGTTCCCTCTTCATCATATACTTTCCTCTTATGACATATTCATCTTTTCATTCTCTTCATTTCAATCGGCTTTTTCCTCAGTGGTATCGTACTCCACTGTTAACATCTTTTAACCTTTTACATACCCTCTTTATGTTTATTTATTCACTGACTTTAACTTCTTTACTTATTAATCACATCTGTAGAGCAGCTAACCCATACTCTCCTATAGACTGGCAATAGTATTTAGCTAGACCCAGTTCATTATGTATCTCAATCATTATCTCTTCATCCTAGACAGATTCACATCGCTCTGTCATTCGAGATTGTTGGCTCTATAGGCTATACCGAGAGGGGGCGTGAATCGATTTTTCACTAATCTTAAGCTCGTTTTTCGGTTTCTCTAAATTCTCTAGCCTATATGAATATTTTCTAAGTTCTCTAGGCTATTCAATCATGCAATTCAAATTCAATACAATGAGCACAAATATAATTGCAAGAAAGTAAAGAGAGTAGGGAAAGAGAGATTTACACAAGCAATTTATAGAGGTTCAGCAACTTGCCTACGTCCTCTACCTTGAGACGCTCCCAAGGATTTTCCCCAAATTCACTAACTTGAATTTGTGTTACACTCCCTCTTTTCAAGGATCAAGAGAAACCTCTCTCTTTTTCTAGGCTCAAGAGAAACCTCTTCTCTCTCTTTTTCTAGGCTCAAGAGAAACCTCCCTCTTTTTCTTAGGCTAAAGAGTAACCTCCCTCTTTTTCATAGGCTAAAGAGAAACCTCCCCTTTTACAAGGAATGAATTGGTTTACAAGAGAAGTAATCAAAGAAGGCCTCTAGATAGGCAAATGATTACAAATATTAAGCACAAATAAAAGCCTATACAAGATTTGTGCTAAGCACTACAAGGAATAAGAGAATGATAGATGATGGAAACTTTGTAGCTCTTGATTTGTTGTTTGAGGCTTGTAGATTTGAGGAATATGAGATTTGAAGTTACTGAGTGGTTCCTCTTTTTTTCTTTAGCTTCTAAGCCTCTATTTATAGTCCCTTGGATGTATTCTAGCCGTTGGGTGGAGCCAAGATTGAATCTGACCGTTGTATCTCACAAAACTAGCCGTTATAGGCTATTTTTGGGCAAAGGGATCGATCCCTTCCCATAGGGGATCTATCCCTTCATTCCAGATCTGAATCTTCTGGGCTGAGGGACCTTTTCTAGCCGTTGGGAGCTTACTGCCAAAAGGGGATCGATCCCTTCCCTTAGGGGATCGATCCCTTCTCTCCAGAAGGTGATTTCCTGCACTTTTTGAGTTAGAAATGATGTGGTCTTTGATCCTAATCCAACCCAAAACATTTTGGCATTTTTGTGGGAGTTTTTATTGACTTTCTCAAATGAAAACATAGTCTAAAAATTCATCAAGTGATTTTCTAAAATATTCAAAACATTTACAAAGTATTAAGACCAATAAGAGTATGCATCATTAAATCATGGTTTTAATGTTTGATATGATCACTTGAAATGTATTGAGAAAATCATGTGTGATAAGGCAAATTTACAATATGAATTAAAGCATTAAAGCTTACTTAAGTTTTTGTCATTTCAAAATATATATGTCAATTTAAAGCTAACAGAGATCGTATATCTTAGAAAGAGATACTGTCTAGCTAAATCTTCTATTTGCCCTTCTTACACATAGTCTACTGTCTTTGAGAGTCTGCAGGGTTATACCACTTTGCTGCTTATTTTTCATTTGTGCCTTAGACTATATCGATATCACATCATGTTACTCATATACGGTTGCCTCATTCATTAGGCTTATATATCTGTCACAAGGTATTTCATTAACCTCGTAAACTTCCATAGGAACTCGTAAGAATTATCTCGAGTTCTAATCATTATCATCTTATGATCGTCAGTCTTCAACTTTTCGTCTAGTGATGCCTTGTACAGAGATTGATCTTATAAGGTCCTTGTAGATCTCCGATTAAATCAAATAAGGCATCACTTCCATATAGATATTTATTTGTTCTTCATAAGAACTTTATTTCATAATAGGAATTTAATACTCCATTTAATTCATTCTCAATTCATATTATCTATATTTCCATCTTTTACCTCAATACATGTGAATTTCATTATCCACAATATTTTCCAGAGTTATTTCTTAAGCTTTTCGGATTCTTCTATATTCTCCAATTTCATATACTCCATACAGTACATCATTTCTATAAAACATATTTCAAACTATTCTGGTTCTATGATTATCCATTGGATACTTCAGAAACTATATGAATGTATAGAACCAAAATTAATCGTACTAATATAGATTTCATCATCTATATTGATTTCTTTCTCAGTCATCTCCAGTAATCATATTACTTTTCATTATATCCAATGATCCCGTAATAATATCCTGTTAATACACTTTTAATTTAAACCCTTAAGAATCAATAACTGAGTCGCTTATCCTGCGACTTCACTATAACCATTCGGGTCACATCAATCATCTAATTGCAAGTGCAATTTATAATCGAGATCGTTATACTCATATTACATTCCTTTATGCCATTAATAAGTCCATTACTATCAACAGAAATCAAATCATCTTGGTTTTATCACTATTCAAACCATAATCCCACATAGGGGCATTTTCATCATTTTCACATTTATTTCTTTCTCTTCATGATACATTTAAATCAATGATCTTATTATCTATTTGCTTATAATACCCCTTTCTCATACCACTATCAGCAGTTTAAAATCTTTTTCGATTTTGATAGAGAAATCCAATAAAATCCATAATTGGATTATTTTGCATGAAATGCAACTTTACATCATCAATTACTTTGTCAAATCAGTTCATTCAAACTTTCGTTGGTTTATTTTGACTCCCGGTAAAATTTCAGGGGTAGGGGTATTTTGGTCATTTTTGGCCAAAAATTTTCTCTCTCCTCAAAATACCTTTAATTGATGATCTTAATATCTATTTAGTGATGATACTTCATTACCCTCCTTTATATCATCACTTTTAGGTCTCAGTTCGATCCGGACAAAAAAGTACTGGTGGGGCCCTCACCGAGTTCATTTCTGTTCCTTACCGAACCGACCCTCATCTAGACTATAAAATCACCAATTCAGGTAACATTCCTGAGCCATTTTCCCTTTTTAGCATTCCTTATTCCATAATTGCTCACTCCCTTCAAATCATTTTACTCAATTTGTAATCATTTATTTTCTCTATGTATTCAGACTACACAGTACTGCAGGAGATGTTAACATTTTCAATACATTTTATTTCCAAAAGTATCGACAGACATCAGACCAACCGTGCTCTGATACCATTAAATCTGTCATAGCCCGTGACCTTATTTTTCACCTTATTCTATACATCTTATATGGTTGGGCTGTCTACGATACTTTACTTTTCTTTTACATATTAACAATTTCATATTAAATTATAATATGAAATACATCCCCTATCTTACTTCATAAGAAAGTAGTACTGTGAATATGTCTAAATACAAAAAATAAATGATCATACCTCATGTCATAAGTCGAGCTGTCGCATCGTCCCCAAATGCATAACCGAAATCCTTTAAGTGTTAAAATCTCAATCTTCGAAAACCTGAAATGTTAAAATTAAGGGGTGAGCAAACCACGGCTCAGTAAGGGAATTATATGCATACTTGAAATTCAGCTATCCTATATGCTGAAAACTTTTTCAGTTTTTCCTATAGGCTCTAAGCACACATGTAGGAAGGATACTATAGTTGATTGGAAATCCGAATGGAGTAAGGTAGGTATTTTGAAATACCTATTTTGTCCCGGAACCTAGAACAACTGTGGAGAGTAATTTTCATTCTTGTTTTGAAATTCAAATCCTTTCCTTTTTATTTCATAACATTTTCATATTCTTTTTCAAAATAATGCTTTTATGAAATAAAGCATTTAAATAAGATAACTAATACTCATATTTTCTTTGAAAAGAATACTAGTTAAATCATCATCATTTTCCTTTAAAACTCATTTCATGTTTTACTGTACAATCATAATTAGTACAGTACTTTAAAATAGCAAAATAAGCTATTAAACCTTTTTCGTATAACATATAAATCATTTAAATCTAATATTCAATTTAAAATTTAAAATAAGAATATTAGATTTATTTTCCTCCCTTTTCCTTTTGAAAACATATTACATAGTCGTGTCACATATCATATGAAAATCATTTCATAGTACTTAAAAACAGTACTGAAATTAGCATTTTATAAAAATGCTATAAATCATTTACATTTCACGTATCACATATCATGTAAAACATTTACATTTCACATATCACATATCATGTAAAACATTTTCATTTAAAACATATCATATATGAAGACTTAGGCACGCACGCCCAGCCCGTCCACTAGGTCGTTACTCATATCATGCTATAGACCCCGAAGGGTATAAATAATCATGTCAGACCTATGGCCATAGTCTATAATTGTCCTCGGCGGATCACTGATCAGGTGTCGACCGGGATTACATATCACATATCACGTATCACATGTCACATATCACATATCACATATCGGCATGATAAGGTTGCCTACTAGTCTAAAAACAGTATTTTTCATCGTTAATAAACCTTTATGGAATTTATCAAAATATATAATTTCGTAATTTAAAACCATAAAGGTTATAAAAACTATTTAATGAATATTTGAGAAATATATATAAAAATATTCACTTTATTTCTTTTCATTTTTCATCTCGTATTACGTGTCATTCACATATTAAGAGAATTTTCGCTGATTTCATTATCACCATTCTCGAAAACATGAACATTTTAAAATCACTTTCGTTTTATTCATGTTTTTATGGAAAATATTCATTTTCTCGATTTTCGTGATTGAAAATCATTTCTCGTGAAATAAAATCATTTATTATGATTTTATGAAATTTTCTAGAAATTTTCAGTAATTTTCGATAATTTTTCGACAGCATAACGACCGCCGATTGGCTAGCCTCCTGCACGAAAATACTGTTTATAATTCCAGCCAGTACATCATCACAATTTCCAACCACAGAATCATCACAATATTTTCATAAAATATTTCATAATTAAAGACATGCAGACTGAATATCCTTACAGTGCTGCACATGCATCCCTTACCTTTTCCGGGTCGACGACTTCCTCTTATCGGTCGCGCCCGTACTACATCTCTCCCGATCCATCGTCTCGATCGTCGAGAATAATTTCTGGAATTTAAATTCTAAATTTTAGAATTTTCTAAAATTATTTAAATAAATAATTTATTTAAATAATTATCATTAATAATTTCTCGGATTTCTTACCGATTCTCGAGAATTTTCCGAATTCCCGAGAATTTTTTTTTTCTCTTTTTCTTTCTTCTTTTCCTCTTTTCTTTCTTCCTTTTTCTCTTTTTCTTTTTCTTTCTTTTTTTTTCTTTTCCTGGTTTGAACCGGTTCGGACCGGTTCAGACCAGTCTAGCCCCCTCACTGCCGGCTCTCTTCCGGTGGCCGGTTCTATGCTGGTTCGGCGACTCCTCAGTTGGCGGAGATGGCCACGATGCTGGATCCGCCCTTCGTTTCTCCATATCGATGCCAGCGGCGCCGGATCTAGTGGCAGAAGATCTCGGCTCTTCTCCTTCTCATTTCTCCTTCCTCCGCCGTTTCCTTCACCGTCGGTGGCCTCCTTCACCTTCTTTGGTCCTCGCCGGTGGCGGTGCCCGGATCAGCCGGCATCGCCGATCTCCTCTTCCTTTTTCCTTTCGATTTTTCACTTCGTTTCGCGCCGTTTCCTTCTCCTTCCGCCTCACGCCGTCGCCGTTTGCTTCTCCTCTCACCAGCGACACCGTTTTCCCTTCCTTTCTCCCTCGGTTGGCCGGCCAACGGTGGTTGGCCGCCCCTCTTCTTCTGTTTCGACAGAAACGGGATCCCATTTCCCGTTTCTGTTTCCTTTTTTTTTGTTTTCTTTTTTTTGTTATATATATAATTATTTCTTTTATATAATTATATACATATATAATTACAATATTCATATAATTATATCTATAATTATTATATTAGATATACATATATATATACATATATATATCTATACACTTTAACTTTAAAATAATATATATATCGTATATATATTTATTTGTATACATAAATACATATGTATTTATTTTATGATATACAATAATATATATACGTATATCATATGTATATTATATTTCATATATATACATATGTATTTATATAAAAACATATGTAACTATATTTATATAATCTAATTATATGAATATAGTGTTATACATATTTTTATTTCATTTAATTTTGGATTTCCTAATATCCAATTTATTTACACCTATTTGCATTTCTTATTTAATTTGGATTTCCATTTATCCAAATTAAATTTCCTCAATTTTATCCAAATTAATTTTTCTCCACTTCTTCACTTCATCAATTTCGGGAATTTCAACGGTATTCCCATCTCGTAAATAAATTTTATTTATTTACTTTAATTTATTTATTTCCTCTTATCTATTTTCTTAAATATTAATTTCCAAAAATAGAAAATTTGCGGTTATCACATTAAATTTCAAAATAAGAAAGAATTTTACTCTCTACAGTTGCTTCTAGGTTCCGAGACAAGATAGGTATTTCAAAATACCTACCTTACTCCATCTGATCCCTAGCCGATTGTAGTATCCTTCCTACATGCGAGCCTAGAGCCCCACAAGAAAAACGAAAATGATTTTTAGCATATAGGGAGCTGAATATCAAGTATGCATATAAATCCCTTACTGAGCCGTGGTTTGCTCACCCCTTAATTTTAACATTTCAGGTTTTTCAAAGACTGAGAGTCTAACACTTAAAGGATTTTGGATGCGTATTTAGGGACGATGCGACAGCTCGACTTATGACATGAGGTATGATCATTTATTTTCTGTATTTAGACATTTACAGTACTACTTTCTTATGAAGTAAGATAGGGGATGTGATTCATATGGTAAATTTTTATGAAATTGTTTATATGTAAAAGAAAAAGTAAGGTATCGCAGACAGCCTAACCATATAAGATGTATAGGATAAGGTGAAAAATAGGGTCACGGGCTGTGACAATCTAAAAGTCCCTAAGCACAAAAGGGTGCGAGATGGGCAAAAATAAGTCTCTAAACGAGGACCAATACTGCAATAAAAGTTCTTCTTTGGACACAAAAAGTCGCAAAGAAAAACTTGGGGAGCACACAGTATACAGGCTGTGAGGTATGTTACAAGGTATGCTACAATTTTATCATATTTTATGTTGACATTTCGGATATAAGCGATGTTATATTCTTATCAATTCTATAAAGTCCATAAGCACAAAACAGTGCGAGACGGGCAAATTCAAAAGTCCCTAAGCAAAAAATGCGCGAAACGGGCAAATGAAAAGTCCAAAAGCATAAAAGGGTGCGAGACGGGCAAACCAAAAGCCTGAAGCGAAAGATACGCGATGTAGGCTACGCATGTACTTAAAGCAAAAAAGTGCGCGATGTTAGTCATGCATAAAGTGTAAGGGCTTGAAGCGGAAAATGCGCGAAGTAAGCCACATACTCAGAGATGCGCGATGTAGGCTACGCATGCACTTAAAGAGAAAAGTGCATGATGTAAGTCATGCATGAAGTGTTTGTGCTTGAAGCAGTAATTGAGCGGCATAAGCCACATATGTAAAAGAACTTGAAGCAAAAAGTGCACGAGGAAAGTCTTATTATTACGTAAGACTAATACCAGGTAAATGTGTAGTTGCCTTTGTAAATGAGTTTAAAAATGTGTTGATCAGTTTGTAAAAGACTAAGCTCTTTCACAAAAAACTAGGGAGCACTCTAGATTAAGTTATGCCTCAAAAGGAGCATCGATACTAACCAACACCCAAGCATGTACGCCATGAGGTGCTATAATTATCTGAATCATCTTCGTCCGAGCCTGTGAGAACCCCGACCATCTCGAGTCGACAAAAAGGCTCTTAAGGCTGGTAAGATCAGATAGATCTTTATAAATGCCTATCCTCAGAAAAGGTTCCAAATCCTCAGCATCTGGATCAAGCTTCAACCAATCAGGAGCATGCCAAGCACAAATCGCATTTGATGAAACCAATTAAGAACATATGCACCCTCTTGTGGCATTTCTTGACGATGCAACCCCATGGCCTTAACCCAGATTTGGTTTTCTTCCTCTTGGCTAATAGAAGGCTTTGGTGGCTCTGCAATCTTGTAATTTCTCCTTATAGCTCTTGGTTTCGGTCAGCTAAGACCTTGAATTTGAAAAAAAGGGTGGTATATTCCACTGGAGAAGCATTTAGCTCAGAGGAGAAAAACGTATCCCGGTAGCGTTCTGAAAAAACACTTGACAAAAGAAATAATGACACGACGTCGTTTCTGTTACAAATAATAATGAAGTTCACTAGTCTAGCCCTCAAGTGAAGATGAAAAGACTCTTGTGATATTCCCAGAAAGAGGACAACAAAAGAATTTGAAAAGCCCATTCTTTATATACTCTTTCACAGGGTAAACCGTGCAAAAGAGTGGGAAGCAATTGATGTGGGTCAGGTTAAAGACTACTGGGCTTTTCTATAAATCAAGTTGAAGACCATTGAGCCAAATGATAATCTAAGCCCAAGAGGAAAAAGGACTCAGAAGGCCCATAAATGATCCACTGGGTTATTGTTTAAGCTGTGGGGCTTAAAGGTAATTACGCGCAAAATAACTCCTATAAATAGGTCACAGGTATCATTCTTAAACTCTAAGCTCTATTTGCCTACTGAAATCCTGTCTGACTTAAGCTTCGGAGTGCGCGCGCAGGGGAAAACCCCGCGCCTCCTGATGATTTTCTATTTTGCAAAACTTTTCTGGAGGCACGTGAAAAAAAAGACAATATCGACGTCTGTACGTATTTATTGTTGTTTTGGGCAACAACAGGCACCAATAAGAGCTTAAGCAAGAAAGCATGAGGAGAATAGTTTCACCATACTTACAAATCTCAAAATATGAAATAAAAAAAATTAGATAAAGATAAAAAAAAATTTAAAAACTCATGTAATAAATAAAAAGAAAATATAATTAACAACATTAGTGTTAAGCTTAATGCTAATGCAAACAAACACAAGATTAAACCCCATGGGACAATTTTAAAATTTCAGGACTAATTAAAATTTTCATGAGACATTAAAATTGTTATTAACAATTCAAGTTTGACACGATGTTATTTAGTTTTAAGAGAGATAGGTTTATATTCTATTATCTTTTTTCTCTTATATTTCTTTACGGGCAAAAAAAAAACTGTTATTAAATAGTGAAAAGCATGTAATAATTTTCAATTACATGTACCTTCAATTTGCGGAGAATATGAGGGACTTGAAGAGAAATTACAAATGCCCTCTTGTAAACGAAGTCTAAAATCTGGTAAAAAAAGTCTTAAACGTAAGCCGCAAAGCAATTTTTAGAACAAATTGGCTATTTAGTCGTGCATTAATGGGATCCCAAATTAATGAAGTGACTTCATCATAATGTTTGTCCTTTTTCTGTGTTGGCATTTTCTTACACTCTTTGATCACGGAGGAAGGCGGCTAAAGATGGAGAAAAAAAAAGTTTTTCTTTAACACAAATTTCTTCAAGTATGAAACAAATTAAAAAAAATTATTTACATGATTTTAATTTTTATTTTATAGAAAATAAAAGCTTTAGCCTTTCAAACTATAATTTTAATTCTTAATGATCGAATGTGAATTGGCTCTCTATACCATTTGTAGGATACTTACATATATAAACATACATGACTTTATGTTCAATCATTAAAAAAAATTAATACGAAAGTGTGTCTGAATTCATTGGAATCAATTCATTGAGTTAGCAGACTTTCACATCTAAATTTTTGTTTACTAAGAGAAAACCTTTGTCTTGTTCTTTGATGGGATGGAATAAAAATTTACGTTTCGTTTAGAGTGGAGACTATAACTTATTTGTATTTGTAATATATTTTATTTTATTTTGATCCATTATAAAAATAAAATAAGATAATGGTCTCTACATATTGTATAGCCCATATCAAATGAGATTTTCTTAAGTCTAATAATTCAAATATTATATGATCACTTTTAAATAGGCTAAACACATTAGATGCCTTGTAATGTATAATTAATTAATATATGCAAACTCACTTAAAAAATTTCACAGCAAAAACATTTTCATTGTCAATTTGTTTCTTAAAACTATCACTTTCTTTTTATTCATCATGTAATTTTGAATTTTTGATTTAGCAAACCAAGTCTCAACACTCTCGGTAAACTTTATTGTACAATATGGTGAGTATAGTACATTGTCCACGAGAATCCTTTTTTTTTTTTTTCCTCCACAATAACGACTGATGGCTTGTAGTCTTGTGGGTGGGACCCAAAACAATTCTGCCAATGCCCTAGAATAAATAGTATTAACAAGTTGAATGTGGAATTTCAGGGTTTTTTTTTTTTTTAAATTGAAACCGAATGGGCAAAATAGATAGTCTTGTTGGGTGCTATTGGGTCTTCTTATCCCAAAAGCTAGCTCAAGAGGTGAGGCTTTCCCTCACACTTATAAACACACACCTAGCTCCTTCCACAACCGATGTGGGAATATCCCAACAATCTCCCCCTTCACACATCGGGCCTTGGAAGAGCATTTTTCTGCCTGGAACCATGAACACTGGGAGATGTTGGGAACCCCGACAATCACTTCCTTCACCCATCGGGCCTTGGGAGAGCAGGGGGAACATTTTTTATTACCCAGAACAGAGGAAGAGATGTTGGCAACCCGGGCACTAATACCAGTGTTAGGAGCTATTGGGCCTTCTCACCCCAAAAGCTAGCTCAAGAGGTGAGGTTTTCCCTCACACTTATAAACACACGCCTAACCCCTTCCACAACCGATGTGATAATATCCCAACAAATCTTCCATTTCAATTATTTAATACACTCTTAAGTTTAACTCAGGAAAAATATTGATTAAAAAGATTATGACTTAAGTCGATATTTAATAGTTTTTAATGCAAAAATTGTAAAAATATGAAAAACTAATATGTAATATAAAATTGTTAAGTATTCAAAAATTAAAGGAAAATATTGCTTTGGAATTTTATTCTATTTAAGGATTAAGTCAATTGCTTTTTTTTTGGTAATAGATTAAGTCAATTGCTACAAAAAAAACATGTGAATAAAGTATCTTAGTTAGTCCAAACACAAGATAGAAGTCAAAAAAATATACTTAAAATGTGACAATTAAAGTGGATAATAATAGTTTTTTTTTTTAACCTCGAGTCCATGCTTCATATTTTGTCCACAAATTCAGATATTTTTTAACAAAAAATATTCAGATATTTTGGTTGTGCCTCTCCCACGCAGGCAAAGAGAAGCCTTTTTTCACGGTGCATTTTCCATATCCCAAAATCGATGTCCAATGGGAAAATAAGGTTTTAGTTTTCAAATTATGAAAAACCAAACAGTCACTTTCTTCAAACATTGGTGGAGGAACCCTTACAGAGGGAAAGGTCAACCTCTTTTTATTTATGTTGTTCAAGTCTTTTCGTCCTTCAACTCTAGACTCAGGCCTCAAGCTTTTACACATAATAAGAATAAGATTTTAATATTTTATTACATAAAAGTCAATTTATAAATTTTTATTTTATAATAAATAAATTTTTAATATTTCAAAATCTTATAATTAAATTCAAATATATTAAATTACACTAATTTTTATTAGTATTATACACGTGAAATGCCATATTGTAACTAATTAAACTATTCACGTCAGCTTCCACATAGGATGTTTAAATGATAGTTAGTGTTATTTAACATATTTAAATTTAATTGTATGATTTTGAAAGGTTAAAGGTTTATTTACAGTGAAATAAAGTTTATGAACTGATTTTTACGTAATAAAACATTAAAAATTTATATTCATTTTATACAAAAAGTTAAAGGTACTTTTGGTTATTAAGTTTTGTTGTTATTATAGTTGTGAACTAAGTTTGTTGAAGCAAAAAGCACGGTCTGAGAAAAAGGACAAGGAAAAAAAAACTATAACCTTATGCCCAAAACAAACACAAACAAAGAGAGTATATTTAGCTATTAAGCCAATCAATAATAATACTTACTAATGCTATGACACTTTAAGAGGATGAAGCATCTATTTCGAGTTGTAAAACGAATAATAATCCATTTGACCTAAATGACATAAAGAAAACAGAATTTAGAAAGGGAATCTGTTTCAAGATAATATCTTAGAGGCTAATAATTCCATATTCTAATATATATTTTTTTATCATGTAATTCAATATTTGAGATAAAATTATTTTTATTATGCAAAAATCCAATTTATGTCTTGGTTGTATTTTTTTTTCACCGCAAAAAAATTTTCAAATTACACTTTTCACAATACAGACATTAGTAATGCTTTTACACGAGATTTGCAGACAAGAAAATTTGTTTTTTCTCTTCTTTTGTCCGTCATTAAAATATCATGAACATGGAATTAGGTCTCACATCAATGTCACGTTTAATTTATAAAACTTCCATTTTAACAAAGGATAAGCTTGGGTACCATAAAACTGCCCCCTAACATTACTTTCTATAGCTTTATAGCTTAGTTTTGCCTTTTTTTTTTTTCCCGAGTTCAAAGTTTCTAGCAAGATAAAAAAAAAAAATAAAAGAAGAATCCCATTGTAGATTATAATATTTGGAATACTGTAAATAAGGTTAAGTAGTACCACAAATTCAAATTTTACAATATTAGTTTAGGTTAATGAGTGACTGTGATTTTTATTGATTGTTTTTCACAACCAGAAATAAAAACACACACAGCGTAAATAAAATAAAAAAGAATTACAAAATTAATTTTACTTTTGCATGCAAACAAGTTGTGTTTCAACTAATATTAATTTTTAATTGTTTGTGAAAATTTTAGTGTGGATCTTAACTAGTTAATTTTTTCTTAAAACATAGCAAAAGCAAGAAAATTATGAGATATATGCTTTGTCGTTGTTGTAGTTCATGTTTTGTTATTGTTATTATTATTATTATTGTCGTTGCCTGATTAAAACAATATATTTTTTCGATGTACGAATTTCAATCTTTGTATCCACATGTCTATTAAGAACTCTACGGAAAAAAAAATCAGAGAGACGCAAAGATTTTTCCATGTGCGCGCATTCTGATACTTAAGTCAGAAGCTGAGCAAAGTTTTAATCAGAAAGAACAGAGATTAATTGAAATTAACGATTATCTGACCTGTTATTTATAGAGATAGCTGGCTTGAGTTATACTTACTTTTTTATCCTTTATTCGGATACATTTTGAATAATACTTCTAAACTCATTAATTGTGGTCTAGGCGTGTGTCTGGGTTGAACTCTATTAGGCCAGTGACTTGTGGGCTTCATTAATCTCTTATCGAGGTGAGAGGAGAGTGCTTCACGCGTGTGGGAGAATTATCACGAGATGGATGGAATGGCTTGTGGGCGGCAGACCTTGTGGGAGGGTTTCCCGCATAGCAAACCTGTGCAGGAGTGTCTCCCCTGCGCGAGTCTCCGTGTGGCAAACCCGTGTAGGGGCACACGCTACATTGTCTCCTGAGTGGTAGGTCTTCATGTGGGAGTGCCTCCAGCACAGGGGTGTGCTCTTGCATGGTAGGGCCCTTGCGCGGGAGTTTCTTGCATGGCAAGTGTAACACTCTCGAAAGCTAGGATTTTTAGACTAACTTTTTTCCTTTAATATCATGATTTGTCACTATGTAGAGTAAACTCAAATTGTCAAGTTTAATTTCACTTGATTTGCTTTAAGACTATTAGCTTAAGGTCCCAAACTAACTACCTCGTGATGTGCGCCATTGTTCTTATAAGATCATGATTTCCTAATTTAAGCAACACTTTCTAATCACGTTCGCATAATACACTAACTTATAATTATATATATCACTAGTATAATAATGCTTTAATGTTTACATCAAAGTTCCTTGCTTTACATTCCAAACTTACATCCTGACTTACATTACTGCATACATAAATGTCTGAAAATATAAACATAGAGGTTATACCTCCAAAATATGGTAGCAGGTTTTAGAGGATGTATCAATTCCAAATCTACCCCAAGCTTAACCTAAACCTATTCGAGAAGATTTGTAAGGTGGGAATAAAGGGGGTGAGCTAACACCCAATAAGCAATATACATAAATGCTAAGTGTTATATAGTGCCAATGCTTGCATGTGGGTGCATAAAACGGACTTAACATGAAATAGAAAATGTGTTATGTAAACCATGATATGCATTCCAAACTCTTTCACATCCATTATAGTAAATTGAGATCCACAACATATCCCATGGATTGTATATCCCTGAATGTCTATGTGAATATAACGTGGACAAGTTTGAGTATATAAATCAAGATTTCAAAGTCTAATTCAAGAATTGAGATATAAACAGTTTGCATAACATTAGGCAGTATAAAACAGTATGTAGTAGTGTAAATTGAAGTAAAATCTTCATGTATAGTCTTTATTCTCAAAACACATAATTATCTGAGGTTGCTTATTCATAAACATTCATACATAGTAGTTTAATTAAAACACTTATACTGTTCATTTCCTTTAGAGACTAGGATGGTATCCTTCTCCACATGGTAATAACTCCCTTTTTCCTAGGGCTTTATCTATGATCATAGATCTTCCTAATGCTACTGATCAGCTGGCCACTGGTGTAACTTGTCTCGACAAGTTTGTTGGACAACAACTTTGCCACACTTATATAATATATATATATATATATATATATATATATATATATATATATATACACTGAATCCCCTTGATCACTCAGTTGGAGCTTGTGATGTGTGTGTGTATATATGCGTGCAACCTAGCCTTTTGTATGTTGGTACCTCTTGGTCACAAAGCCGAAGTCCGTAATGTATACATAGGCTAAATAGTGATATATATTGGTACCCCTTGATCATACAGCCAATGTCCGTTATGTATATATATAAACTAGATCCCATAGAGAATCCAACATAGAGTGCCAAAAGTCTCAAAACAAAATCCTTTAAAATAGGACTGTGTAACAAATTCACCTTTTTAAAACTGCACTGAATGCATTCAAATCCAATCAAGTGACTTTGCAAACCAGGAGTTTCATGCTCATTATAAAACATGTTTATGAATTGTTTCAAGATATTTATAAACACATCAGTTCATGGCTATTCGAGCATTTAAATAATCACATATTCTAAAAGGATTTCAATGCAATATTTATAATCCAATACTATAATTATAAAATCACATATTGATCTCAGATATAATAAACACATGCTATGCATGATAACTACAATATACGATGAGGACTTAGGCTAACCTTACAAGGTGTGCCCGGAGTAATGTCCAACCTAAATTCCGACATGGTAACGGCGTAAATATAATCATCCCAATACAATGATCAGATGGCTAAATTCCGACATGGTAACGGTGTAAATATAATCATCCCAATACAATGATCACATGGCCTTTTATCCTAAATCATTCTTCAACATATTTATATTACATTCCACAAGACAGATATCATTTCAAATCACATCCACATCCAAAAATCAATACTAAGACCCTGTCACAGTCCGTAATTCACAATATTTAACACATTTACACATATATGATAATGATTGGGCTGTCTGCGATGCCTTTATCACACACTTACTTTAAACAGTAACCAATTTACAAAAGTAATTTATTTGTTTTCAAAATAGAAAGTATTTACATAAATAGTAATCCTTTGGAATTTACAGCCCCTGAATATAATTTACATAGCTACAGTACTGTATAAATATTTTTGAACATATAAAAGTAAATCAATATACCTCCAAAATCCACTAGAAGTAGCCTCGTCGTAATGAAATGCAGCCTAGTCCTCAAAACAGTATATAAAGGCAATCATTGCAAATAATCTACATAGTGAAAAATAAAGGGGTGAGTGAAATGTGCTCAGTAAGAGAATCGTATGCAAGAATGATATTATGAAATCTACATGCATAAAATCGTTTACTTTCCTATCAGTGCACTAAGGAAGATAAAGGAAGGATACTATAGTCAGCTAGGAATCCGGATAGAGTATGGGAGGTATTTTAGAATGCATGTCGTGTCCCGAAACCTAGTAGTGACTATAGGGAGTAATAATTAAAATTTTGATATAATAATAGGATAATCACATTTTCCATAAGAAACAATTATTAAACATTTCCATAAAATAGTTAAAATCACTAAACACAATACAATAGCAGTTCAGTAAACAGTACAGTAATCACTATAGTAATAGTAATCACTGTAGTAATAGTAACAGATAAGTAAAACAGTATATTAAACAGTAACACGTGAGTGGAGACCAAGCAACACCAAGAATATATCATGCTATAACAATAATCCCCGAATGGAATGGTAATAGTAACACATGAGACATATGGCCATAGTCTATAGGTGTCCTCAGTGTGCACTAATAAGGTGACAATTGGGACGCTGATGATATGATCGGTATCAATCAACACAGTAATAGTAACAATACAGTAACACATGAGCATGATACGGGGCCTAACAGTCTCAAAACAGCTTATAAACAGTATAAACACCTTTATGAGCTTTTTTATAAATCTCGTTAAAATCTTCAGTCAATCCGTAAAGGTGTAATAGTAACACGTCAGTAGTACAGTAATAACAGTTCATAAAATATTCATTCTGCAGTGATAATTTTTATAAACACTCTATTTCACTGTAAAACACTTATAAGAATATGTCAGTATCTTCATTTCGATAAAATTCAATAACATAAATATTTAAATATTATTTTTTGGTAAAATGATATCTTATGAAAAATATTAAATAAAATACCAAGATTTCAAAATTCCCTTAAATTAAGCACTTAAATTATTTTTTGATATTTTTAATAAAATTTCCAAGAAATTTCAGTAGCATAACGGATGCCATTTGCCTAACCTTCTTACACTTCAAACACAGTTCAATATACCAGCCAGACGCCACAATTTCCACAATTCTAAAGCAATTGAGTTCTAACATAATTTCATAATTTTTTTAAAAAATAAAATCATGCATTCATAATATCCCAACGGCTTCCACACTCATCCTTTACCAGTCTGACATTAACATTTTATCCGATAGCACCCATGTAATTTATTTTTCCTGGGCTACCAAACATATCACCAACATTATTAATTCAACTCACTTTAATTTTTAAGCTAATTTTCACTACTAATTGCAGCCACATTGTACACTAAAAATATTAAACCAGTGTAAATTCTACCAGTGCTAAAACACAACTTCACCGATTTAAGTCTGATTTTAATTCCGATTGCACCGATAGACTCCTCATACTTTCTACAGTATTTTGGCACCTCAAATTCATCAAACACAGTATAAAAAGCCCTCCCCTTAGCCATGGCCGAATGGTGCATGGTGTGTTTCCTAAGCTTTTTCAAAATTCCAACACTTCATTCATGTAAATTCATCACTCTTCTTTCATTTGGCACCATTCTTATAGATCAAAACACAAGGTTTCTTAGAATTCCATCAATGGCTGAATACCCTAGGGAATGATTTAGGGAGATTCAATTCAAATAAATGTCGAATTCATGCTTAGGAAGCTTAGATTTATCATTTTCTATCATTAAGATTTAAAGAAAGCACAACCATGGAGGAACCTTACCTTGGCTGAATTCTTCAATGGCACTTTCCTCTTGATTTTGTCACTTTTACAAGGAGCTATTGGTATGGGTAGATAGAGCTTGAAGAGAAGAACAAGTTTGTAGAACGAAATTTGGTGAAATAAGGTGGTTTTAAGGGAGGTTTTTAAGCTTTTCTTTTCTTTTCTTTCTTTTCGTTAATGGTGGCATGAAAGAGAAGAGGAAGATGAGTGAATAGTGGCCGGCCAACTTAGGGGAGTTATTTAGAATATTCTAGGTTGGGGCAAAATGACCAAAATGCCTTTGGTTATAAGATTTTTCGACGAAAATGTCTTTAAGCTTCCGTAATTTTTATAACTATAAACTTCAAAATTTCATATTTCATCACTACAAATTATTGTGAAACATATTTTATTGAATAAAGGTGGTTCCATTGAAGTTCGATCTACTGTAAAGGTGAAATTACAAAAATACCCTTATCATGTGAATTGCGTATATTTTTGATTTAATCATCAATTCGATCTATCTATTGACATAGCACATGACTTATTTTCATGTAGATTATCATTCTTTAATCACTTGGTTAAAAGTCAATTTAATTTGACCACAATTTATAAAAATGCCACAAGGCTATGTACCTAATCGTTATTTTCTAAATTGTTAGCACGCTTATCAAAAATAATTCAAATAAAAGGTTTAGGGTTCGAAATTCTTACCTTAGATTTATTTGGCCTCCCATTCCATGTTTTGTGATAACCGCAAATTTTTTATTTTTAGAAATTAACATTAAAGAAAATAGACGAGGAAATAAATAAATTAAAGTAAATAAATAAAATTTATTTACGAGATGGGAATATCGTTAAAATTCCCGAAATTAAGGAAGTGAGGAAATTGAGGAATTTAAATTTGCATAAATTGGAAATAAGGAGAAGGATGAAACTATGGAAAATAATGAAGAGAAAAATTAATTTGGATAAATGGAAATCCAAATTAAATATAAAAAGGAGAAAAGAATATGAAATATTTTTATATAATTATATATGATATAAATGTATTTTTATACAAATACATATGTATTAAAATACAATATAGTATATATTAATATACATTAGTATATATATGTATCTACTATTTAGTACATTTAAATAATACATATGTATATAAATATGATATTTTATGTATATATATAAATACATACATATATAAGAAAAGTAAATATTATTTTTATCAAAATTTATATATATATTGTAATACAATATATATCTATAAATACATATATATATGAAATATATATTAATTCAAATTAAAATTTATATATATATGTATTTTGTGTATAAAATATATAAATATGTGTTATATTATGTTTGTATATATTGTATAAATATAATATAGTATATTATATAAAAAAAAAGAAACAGAAAGAAAAAAAAGAGAAGGAATCGGGACAGAGCCCGATCCCTCCCCAAGCTGAGGCCGCCGGCAGCAGAGCTGCCGCTGTCGGCGATGAGAAGAGAGAGGAAGGGAGGAGATGTTGCTGGCGAAGTGAAGGGAGGAGGTCCGTGACGGAGAGAAGACGCGAAACGAGCGGGAACTGAGAGATAAAATCGGAAGAAAAGGAAAAATGGCAAACGGCGGTGCCGCTCGATTTGGCCACCGCCACTGAAGCACCGCCAGAGGAAGAGGAAGAGGAAGGATGCCACCCGAGGCGCGGTGAACGACGGAAGAGGGCCGCTGAAGAGGCGGAAGAAACCAAAGGAAAATTGACTCGATATGTTGCCGTGCCGTCGATCCAGGGCAAACGGAGGGCACCGGTAGCTTCGCCGTGGTGTTGGCCAGCTGAAGGGCACCTGAACCGCTGGAGAACCGACCATCGGTGAGGAACCGGCGAGGAAGGGAACTGGACCGGTCTGACCGGAAAAGAAGAGGAAAAAGAAAAGGAAAAAAGAAAAAGAAAAAGAAAAAGAAAAGAAAGAGAAAGGAAGAAAAGAGGAAAAGAAGAAAAAGAGAGGAAAAAAGGAGAATTTCGAAAATTACGGGAAATCTCGAGAGTCGAAAACCCGAGAATTACGGGAATCGGTAAGAAATCCCGTAAAGTAATAAATTATTTAAATAATTTATTTATTTAAATAATTATGAAAAAATTCTAAATTTTAGAATTTTAATTCCAGAAAATTCCCTCGATGACCGAGCCGATAGAATAAGGCGAGGTGAACACGAGCGCGACCTTCGAGAGTCAGTCGCCAACCCGAAACAGGTAAAGGATGCATGTGCAGCACTGTAAGGATATTCAGTCTGCATGTTTTAATTTCGAAATATTTTATGGAAATATTTTATGAAATTATTATGATGAATGATTGGTTGGAAATTTGGAATGAAGTACTGGCTGGAAATTATAAGCTGTATTTTCCGTACAGGAGGCTAGCCAATCGGCAGCCGTTATACTATCGAAAAATTATCGAAAAATTCTAGAAAATTTCATAAAATCATAGTAAATGATTTTATTTCACAAGAAATGATTTCCAACCACGAAAATAGAGAAAATGATTATTTTTCATAAAACATGAATATAACGAAATTCATTTTAAAATATTCATGTTTTCGAAATTGGTGATAATGAGATCACCGAAAATTCTCTTCATATATGAATTATAAGTGATATGAAATGGAAAATGAAAAAGGGATAAAGAGAATATTTTATAAAAGTTTTCTAAATATTCTCTCGATAAATGAATTATACGTAATATGAAATGAAAGATGAAAAGGGATAAAGTGAATATTTTACAAATATTTTCTTAAATATTCACTTGATTTATTATATAACCTTTATGGTTTTAATCATGAAATTATTACTTTTATAAATTCCATAAAGGTTTTCTGATGATGAAAAATACTGTTTTGAGACTAGTTGGCATCCTATCATGTTGATATGTGATATGTGACATGTAATATGTAATATGTGATATGTGGTATATAGTCCCGGCCGACACCTGATCAGTGATCCGCAGAGGACAATTATAGACTATGGCCATAGATCTGACATGATGATTTTATACCCTTCGGGGTCTATAGCATGATATGAGTAACGACCCAGTGGACGGGCTGGGCATGTGTGCCTAAGTCTCTATATATGATATGTTTTAAATGAAAATGTTTTACATGATATGTGATATGTAAAATGAAATGATTTATAGCACTTTTATAAAATGCTTATTTCAGTACTGATTTTAATACTACGAGATGATTTTTCATATGATATGTAATATGAACATGTGATATGGTTCAGAAGGAAAAAGGAAGAAATTAAATCTAATATTCTTATTTTAATTTTTATATTGAATATTAGATTTAAATGATTTATATGTTATAAAAAAAAGGGTTTAATAGCTTATTTTGCTATTTTAAAGTACTAAACTGATTATGATTGTACAGTAAAATATGAAAAGAGTTTAAATGAGAATGATGATGATTTAACTAATATTCTTTTCAAAGAATATATGAATATTAGTTACTTTATTTAAATGCTTTATTTTATAAAAGCTTTATTTTGAAAAGAATATGGAAATGATATGGAATGAAAAGGTAAAAGAATATAAATTTCAAACGAAAAGAAATTTATTATTCTCTACAGTTGCTTCAAGGTTCCGAGACAAGATAGATATTTCAAAATACCTCCTTTACTCCATCCGGATCCCTAGCCGACTGTAGTATCTTTCCTACATGCGAGCCTAGAGCCCATAGGAAAAATGAAAAAGATTTTCAGCATATAGGAAGCTGAATATCAAGTATGCATATAATTCTCTTATTGAGCCTTGGTCTGCTCACCCCTTAATTTTAACATTTCAGGTTTTTCGAAGACTGAGAGTCTAACACTTAAAGGATTTCGGTTGCACATTTGGGGACGATGTGACAGCTCGACTTATGATATGAGGTATGATCATTTATTTTTTGTATTTAGACATTCACAGTACTACTTTCTTATGAAGTAAGATATGGGATGTGATTCATATGGTCAATTTTTATGAAATTGTTTATATGTAAAAGAAAAAGTAAAGTATCGCATACAGCCCAACCATATAAGATGTATAGGATAAGGTGAAAAATAGGGTCACGGGCTGTGACAGATTTAATGGTATCAGAGCACGGTTGGCCTGATGTCTGTCGATACTTTTGGAAAGAAAATGTGTTGAAAAGGTTAACATCTCTTGTAGTACTGTGTAGTCTAAATACATAGAGAAAATAAATGATTGTAAATTGAGTTAAGTGTTTAGAAGGGGTGAGAATTATGCATTAAAGATGTCAAAAAGGGGAAACGGCTCAGGAATGTTAACTAAAATGGTGATCTTATAATCTAAATGAAGGTCGGTTTGTAAGGAACAAAAATGGATTCGGTGAGGGCCCCACTAGTACTTTTCTGTCCGAATCGAACTGAGACCTGAAAGTGATGATATAAAGGAAGGGAATGAAATATCATCATTAAATAGACCTTAAAATCACCGATTGAAGGTATTTGGAGGAGAGAGAATATTTTTGACCAAAAATGACCAAAATACCCCTGCCTCTGAAATTTTACCAGGAGTCAAAATAGACCAAAAGAAGTTGATATTGATTGATTTGATAGAGAAATTGATGATGTAAAGCTGCATTTCATGCAAAATAATTCAATTATGGATCCTAGTGGATTTCTCTATCGAAATCAAAAAAGATTTTAAACTACTAATAGTGGTATGAGAAAGGGGTACTATCAGTACATAGATAATAAGATCATTTATTTAAATGTATAATGAGGAGAAAGAAATAAATGTGAAATGACAAAAATGCCCCTATGTGGGATTATGATTTGAATAGTGATAAAACCATGTCGATTTTGAATATATTGATAATAATAGAGTTATTGATTGTATAAAGGACATAATATGAGTATAATGATCCCGATTATAAATTTCACTACACTTAGTGTGCTGATACGACCCAAATGGTTATAGGGAAGTCGCAGGATGAGCGACTTAGTATTGATGTTTGGGTCTAACTTAAAAGTGTATTAATGAGATGTTGATTACGGGATCGTTGGATATGATGAAAGATAAAATGATTACTGATGATGAATGAGAAAGTGATCGGTATGGTTGATGAAATTCATAGCAGTACGATTAATTCTAGTTCTAAACAATCATACAATTTCTGAAGTATTAAATGGATATTTATAGAACCAGAATATTTTGTAATATGTTTTATAGAATAATGTACCGTATGGAGTATATGAATTGAAGAATATGCATAAGAACAGTAACTGATGATAAGAGATGAGGAAGACAACAGCTAACCTGAATTATTAAATGAAAATGATTGTAAAAATAAATTACAATAATAATAAATTGGTTAGCTATGAAAGGTGTTAATTAAACGGTTACACTTAATACAGCATTGTAAATTAAGATGATCAATATGCTGTGAAGTATGAGTAACTAAATGAATCAAGGTGGAATATGTATTAAAATGATCTAAATATTAAGTGTCTTTGCCTTGAGGATATACAGTGGAAATGATAGGACACAGAGATGAAATGTCCAAAATGATAAGAGATGAATGATTAAGGAAAGTATCGGATTTGAGTTCCGATAGAACTTCCAGAGTTATATAAATTGGAGGAATTGAGATAACATTGACTCAATTTTGAATATGAAATCTGATTCTAAGCTTATATCGGAGAACTTAGGAGAATCCAAAAGCTTAAGAAAACACTCTGGAAAATGGGAGAACAATGAAATGCATGTGTATAAGGTGTGATTGAGGGAAATACAGATAACTTAAATTGAGGATAAGAAAGTTATATGTATAAGTGTAAGTGAGAGAAGCACTGATGATATTGAGATGTAGATGAAATAAAGTGATATAGTAAATGTTTACCATCTAATAAAGTTCTCATGAAGAACAAGTATTCATCTACATGAAAATAGACGTTTTATTGACCTGATCACAGATATATGAGTTAATAAGACTAACCTCTATATAAAGCATCCTTAGATAAAAGATTGGAGACTAATGTTCGTAAGATGATGATTAGAACTCGGAGTAAATTTTATGAGTTCCTATTGAGGTTAAGTGGTTAATGATTTGCCTTGTGAGGTACGTAAGCCTAAAGAATGGGGCATCCATACATGAGTAAATTGATGAAATACTGATAGAGTCTAAAGTATAAATGGAAAATGAGCAGCATTGTGGTATAACCCTTAAACTCTTAAAGACTATGAAATTATGTTAAGATTGGTAACTAAGAGATTTTGCTAGATAGTATCTCTTCCTGAGATATATGATCTTGAATGACAGAGCGATGTGGATCTGTCTATGAGGACGAGATAATGATTGAGATACGAAATGTACTGGATCTAGCTAAATACTATTGCCAGCCTATGGAAGAGTCATTGGGTTAGCTGCTCTACTGATGTGATTAATAATGTAAAAGGTTAAAGTCAGTGAATAAATAAATATAAAGATGATATGTAAAAGGTTAAAAGAATTTAGTAGTGGAATATTTTACCACTGAGGAATAGTGATTGAAATAATGATGAAGGAAAAGATGAATATGTCATAAGAGGAAAGTACATGATGAAGAGGGAACACAAATATGAAATAGTTCCCGAATTTAAAACTAAAAGTGATTTTGTGGTTATCACATGAATATGGTTAAATGTAAGATCGAGCCAAACTCGATGGAGGAAAAATAATTATACTTCAAGGAGTAAAGAAATGATTTACATTTTACTGCCAGTTATATAAATGGAAAAGAATATATATATATATATATATATACCACCTCGAAATGATGGAAATAATGGATTTATATGGATAATGAGATGATTAAATTGATAATTATAGATTCAATGATGAAGTTAAATAATGAGAAGATTAAATTATAATTTGATTATGCCATTATGGAATCTAAATTATCAAAAGAGTACAATTTCAGGTATATTCTAAAATTAAAGTGATAATGAACATACCATAAGAATAAAAGAGGTAATAAGAATGCTACATGAAAAGATGATATGGAGAGAAAATGATTGTCTCCTGATTCAATTATGGTAAAAGATGGTAAATAGTAAAGTCTGCAAATGAACTGCAGCAGTTGATGAAATAAATATGAAAAGAGTATTGAGGATAATAATGAAGAATCTAAAAGAGATATGATAATATAGAAGTGATTATAGACTGATAGTCTAATGAAATCACTCCTCCATTATCAAACTCTTAGATTCTTTAGTGCCATAGTCGAAATATGATTATAAAATGATGAGAATGTATGTACAGTTCCAGCGAGCATTACATGTGATGGGAGTCTCTGAGTTGCCATATGCTAATGAGAAATAGCAAAAGGCTCTGAGATTCCAAAATTTATAGACACCACCGCTCCGTACATGATATAAATATGTGAGCGTAGTATGGAAACGCTCGAAGATATGTTAAGAGAGCGGATGCATGATATATGAAAGCTACTGAGATAATTGCATACAATTGATTAACCTGTTTAAATGACAGTACCAAACTATATCGACTTGGCACCAAATAAGGAAGTATAAATATATGATGAGAAATGATATATAGAGGTATAAAAGGCGATTATGATGTTAATGGTATATTTGCAGTATAATATGGAAGATGATCAAAAGGACAAGAACTATAAGTATACAGGATGCTACCACCTTATGAATTAAGTTAAATTCGGAGGACCGAATTTCTTAAAGTGGAGAGAATGTGATAACCGCAAATTTTTTATTTTTGGAAATTAATATTAAAGAAAATAGACGAGGAAATAAATAAATTAAAGTAAATCAATAAAATTTATTTACGAGATGGGAATCTCGTTAAAATTCCCAAAATTAAGGAAGTGAGGAAATTGAGGAAGTTAAATTTGCACAAATTGGAAATAAGGAGAAGGATGAAACTCTGGAAAATAATGAAGAGAAAATTTAATTTGGATAAATGGAAATCCAAATTAAATAAAAAAAGGAGAAAAGAATATGAAATATATTTATATAATTATATATTATATAAATGTATTTTTATACAAATACATATCTATTAAAATACTATATAGTATATATTAATATACATTAGTATATATATGAATATACTATTTAGTTCATTTAAATAATACATATGTATATAAATATGATATTTTATGTATATATAAAAATAAATATATACATCTATAAGAAAAGTAAATATTATTTTTATCAAAATTTATATATATATATTGTAATACAATATATATCTATAAATACATATATATATGAAATATATATTAATTCAAATTAAAATTTATATATATGTATTTTGTGTATAAAATATATAAATATGTGTTATATTATGTTTCTTTATATTATATAAATATAATATAGTATATTATATTATATACAAAAAAAAAAGAAACAGAAAGAAAAAGAAGAGAAGGAATCGGGACAGCCCGATCCCTCCCCCAGCTGAGGCTGCCTGCAGCAGAGCTGCCGCCGCCGACGATGAGAAGAGAGGAAGGGAGGAGATGTTGCTGGCGAAGTGAAGGGAGGAGATGTTGCTGGCGAAGTGAAGGGAGGAGGTCGGTGACGGAGAGAAGACGCGAAACGAGCGGGAACCGAGAGAGAAAATCGGAAGAAAAGGAAAAACGACAAACGGCGGTGTCGGTCGATTTGGCCACCGCCACTGCGACCGAAGCACGGCCAGAGGAAAAGGAAGACAAAGGATGCCACCCGAGGCGCGGTGAACAACGGAGGAGGGTCGGCGAAGAGGCGAAAGAAACCGAAGGAAAATCGACTCGATCTGTCGCTGTGTCCTCGATCCAAGGCAAACGAAGGGCACCGGTAGCTTTGCCGTGGTGCCGGGCAGCTGAAGGGCACATGAACCGCAGGAGAACCGACCACCGGCAAGGAACCAGCGAGGAAGGGAACTAGACCGGTCTGACCGAAAAAGAAGAGGAAAAAGGAAAAGAAAAAGGAAAAAAAAGAAGAGGAAAAAGGAAAAGAAAGAGAAAGGAAGAAAAGAGGAAAAGAAGAAAAAAGAGAGGAAAAAAGGAGAATTTCGAAAATTATGGGAAATCCCGAGATTCGAAAACCCGAAAATTACGGGAATCGGTAAGAAATCCCTGAAAGTAATAAATTATTTAAATAATTTATTTATTTAAATAATTATGGAAAAATTCTAAATTTTAGAATTTTAATTCCAGAAAATTCCCTCAATTACCGAGCCGATAGAATCGGGCGAGGTGAACACGGGCGCGACCTTCGAGAGTCAGTCGCCGACCCGAAACAGTTAAGGGATGCATGTGCAGCACTGTAAGGATATTCAGTCTGCATGTTTTAATTTCAAAATATTTTATGGAAATATTTTATGAAATTATTATGATGAATGATTGGTTGGAAATTTGGAATGAAGTATTGGCTGGAAATTATAAACTGTATTTTCTGTGCAGGAGGCTAGCCAATCGGCAGCCGTTATACTGCCGAAAAATTATCGAAAATTATCGAAAAATTCTAGAAAATTTCATAAAATCATAATAAATGATTTTATTTCACAAGAAACGATTTCCAACCACGAAAATAGAGAAAATGATTATTTTTCATAAAACATGAATATAATGAAATTCATTTTAAAATATTCATGTTTTCAAAATTGGTGATTATGAGATCACCGAAAATTCTCTCGATAGATGAATTATAAGTGATATGAAATGGAAAATGAAAAAGGAATAAAGAGAATATTTTATAAAAGTTTTCTAAATATTCTCTCGATATATGAATTATACGTAATATGAAATGAAAGATGAAAAGGGATAAAGTGAATATTTTACAAATATTTTCTTAAATATTCACTTCATTTATTATATAACCTTTATGGTTTTAATTATGAAATTATTATTTTTATAAATTCCATAAAGGTTTTCTGATGATGAAAAATACTGTTTTGAGACTAGTTGGCATCCTATCATGCTGATATGTGATATGTGACATGTAATATGTAATATGTGATATGTGATATGTGATATGTAGTCCCGGCCGATACTTGATTAGTGATCCACCGAGGACAATTATAGACTTATGACATGAGGTATGATCATTTATTTTCTGTATTTAGACATTCACAGTACTACTTTCTTATGAAGTAAGATAGGGGATGTGATTCATATGGTCAATTTTTATGAAATTGTTTATATGTAAAAGAAAAAGTAAAGTATCGTAGACAGCCCAACCATATAAGATGTATATGATAAGGTGAAAAATAGGGTCACGGGCTGTGACATGTTTAGCCAGTCTCACTTCATCAGTGCACTATAGAGCCGGTGGGGCCCGCTACATGGTTTCCCCTATCACTTGTGAAATACATTGGAATTGAGCAACAGTGAGAAATTTGACATGTGTAACAGTAATAGTATAAGCGACTCTCACATCCTCCCCACCTTTAGGAAATTTGGTCCTCCAAATTTCATCTGAACCAATCACTGAAATGGCTCTGGGTACTTTTCTAGCATCAGGCTTTCTAATTCCCATGTAGCCTCCTTTTCAAAGTGGTTCTGCAAAAGCACTTTCACTAATAGAATCATCTTTGATCACAACACTTTATCCTTTCAATCCAAGATCCAAATAGGTCTCTCCATATAGCTCATGTCTTCTCTAATCTCCAGTGGTTCATACTATATTACATGGGAATGATCTGGATGGTATTTCCTTAGCATCGAGACATATAATACATTATGCACTCTGAATAACTCTAGAGGTAGTGCTAACTGATATGCCACGTCTCCCACATGGTTTAAGATCTCGAATGGTCTGATGTATTGAGGACTCATCTTCCCTTTCTTACCAAATCTCATTATACCCTTTGATGGTGAGACTTTAAGAAAAATCGAATCACCAACTAAGATCTTTAGTGGTCGGCATCAGATGTCTGCATAGCTTTTCTGCTGACTCTGAGTAGTCCACAATCTCTCGCAAATAATTTGTACATCTCGGGAAGCTTGCTCTACCAAGTTAGGAGCTAATGGTTTCCGATCTCCCACTTCTTCCCATGCTATCGGGGATCTACACCGTCTTCCATATAATGCCTCATATGGTGCCATGTTGATACTAGCTTGATAACTGTTATTATAAACAAATTTTGCTAATGGTAAGTGGTCATCCCAAGAGCCCTTAAAATCTAACGCACACGCTTTCAACATATCTTCGAGCGTTTGAATGGTACGCTCGGACTGCCTATTAGTCTGTGGATGAAAAGCGGTGCTGAAATTCAATCAGGACCCCATAACTTCCTAAAATCTCTCCAAAAAATGAGATGTAAATCAGGAATCCCTGTCAGAAGTGATGCTCACTGGAACACCATGTAGTTTCACTATCTCCCGAATATATAAATCGACCAGGGCATTGAGGGAATCTGTAGATTTGATGGCAAGGAAATGGGCGGACTTTGTCAATCTATCCATAATCACCCATATAGCATCATGATTCCTTCAAGTCCTTGGTAAACCCATGATGAAGTTTATCGTGATATGCTTCCATTTCCACATCGGAATTTGTAGAGGCTATAATAAACTTGTAGGCTTTTGGTGCTCAATCTTTACCTGATGGCATGTGAGACATCTAGCAACAAACTCCACAATGTCTTGTTTGATTTTGGGCCACCAATATACGTTACGCAAATTTTGGTACATCTTAGTATTGCCTGGATGCAGAGTGTACCTAGAGGTGTGGGCCTTTGTCAATATCTGTGATAACCGCAAATTTTTCATTTATTGGAAATTATTAATATTAGAAATTAATATTAAAGAAAATAGATAAGAGGAAATAAATAAATTAAAGTAAATAAATAAAATTGTGAGAATCGGAATATTTTGAAAATTCCGAGAATTGAGGAAGTGATAAAATTTGAAAATTTAAGTGAAGGAAATTAAATGAGGAAAATAGGGAAATTTAATTTGGATAAATGGAAATCCAAATTAAATAAGAAAATGAGAAATGAGAATAAAATATGGTTATATAATTACAAATTATATAAATGTATTTTTATATAAATACATATGTGTTTAAATACCGTATGGTATATAGTATATATTAAAGGTACATTGGTATATATAAGAATATATATACTATTTGATAAATTTAAATAATACATATGTATTAAATATAACATTGTATGTATATATAAGTATATACATATTTGAGAAAGGCAAATATTAAACTATATTAAAGTTTGAAAAATATATATTGTAAATACAATATATATTACCTCATAACATATATATACATATACATATATATATATGCAAAGATTGTTTATTTTAAGCATATAAATATATACATATATATATATATATCTATAAATTTAATGCACAAAATATATATTTTAGATATATATTATATATATAATACTATATTATATATATGCTAATAATAAGATTTTGTGTATTAGATATATTATTATATTATGTATGTATATATATTATACAAATATATTATATAGTATAGTATATTTGATATACTAAAAATAGAAAGAAACAAAACAGAAAAATGGAAAGGAGAATCGGGGAAGCCAAACCCGATCCTCCAAGGCGAGGCCGACGGTGGCGGAGCTGCCACCGCCGGCGAGAGAGAGAAGAGGGACGAGAAGCGTCGACGCCGGCTAAGGAAGAGGAAGCCGACGCCAACGCTGGCGAAACGGAAACGGAAAAGGAACCGAAATCGACGGAAAAAGCCGAGAAAAGGAAAAATCAGATCTGGGGGTTGCCGGCGGAATTGACCGTCGCCACCACAGTCGAAGCATCGACGGAAGGAGAGGAATGGGATGGAGGCCACCGGTGAGGCCAACGACGGCGGAGGAAGGCCGACGGAGGAGGAGAAGGAACCGAACCAAAATCGAGTAGATCCGCCGCCGTGCCGCCGATTCGAGATGAACGGAGGCCAGATCCGGCTTCGTCGTCACGCCGGCCAGCTGCTGAGCCACCGAACCGCCGGAGAACCGGCTGTCGGAGGAGAACCGGCAGTGGAGGAAGGTTGACCGGTCTGACTGGTCTGAACCGGTCAGACCAAGGAAAAAAAGAAAAAGAAAAAAAAGAAAAAGAAAAAGAAAAAAAAAAAGAAAAGAAAAAGGAAAAAGAAAAAGAAAAGAAAAGAGAAAAAGAAGAAAAGGAAGAAAGAGGAGAGAGAAAAAGGGAATTCCGGGAATTTAGAAAATTCTCGAGAATTCGGAGATTACGGGAAATCTCGAGAAATACGGGAATCGGTAAGAAATCCCGAAAAGTACTAAATTATTTAAATAATTTATTTATTTAAATAATTTTAGAAAAATTCTAAATTTTAGAATTTAAATTCCAGAAAAATTCTCTCGATGATCGAGATGAGGAATCGGAACAGATGGAGTACGGGCGCGACCGGTAAGAGGCAGTCGCCAACCCGAAACAGGTAAGGGAGACATGTGCCGCCTGTAAGGATATTCGGCCATGTTTTTAAATTGCATTTAATTTTATAAATGCTATTGATAACTATCGGTTTTATAGTGTGATGGTTTATCGGATGAAATTGTGATGAAACACCGGTTGAAAATATAAACTGTATTTTCGTGCAGGAGGCTAACCAAATCGGTAGCCGTTATAATGCCGAAAAATTATCGAAAAAATTACTGAAATTTACCGAAAATCACCGAAAACCAAAATAAAAGATTTGATTTCACGTGAAACGATTTCTAACATGAAAATCGAGAAATCGATTAGTTTTCATAAAACATGAATATATTGATAATTAATTTTAAAATATTCATGTTTTGAAAATGGTGAAAAAAGGAAATCACCTAAATTTATTCTGATAGGTGATATTTCACGTGAAACGAAATGAAAATGAAAAAGAGACTGAAGTGAATATTTTTACAAATATTCTTAAATATTCACTTGATTTTACAGAAAACCTTTGTGGTTTAATTATGGAAATAATTAATTATGAATATTCCATAAAGGTTAAGAAAGGATGAATAATTATGATTTCGAGACTAAAGGTCCCTACACTTGTTTTTAAAAGAAAACATTGAGATGAGAATTTAAAGTTAGAAAATAAATATTTTATTTTCATAAAGTATAAAAATAATTTATTTGAATTCCGATAATTATAAAATCATGTTTTCAATTTAATGCATGGAAAAACGTGCATATATGTTTTATGGTGAAAAAAGATAGTTTTAACCTTTTACATGTTCAGTGATGATTTTTCAAACTATCTTCATCGCAATTTATAAAGAAATGTTTGAAGCATGAATTTCGTTCTGAAATTAAATTCCATAGTCTTGTGATAATTAGCTAAACGAGTTTATGATTTCTATGCATATTTTCCAATAATTCTATAAGTATATGTTTTCCGAAAAAGGTATCGGAGTGGCAAACCCCAGGTTAACTTAGACCCTGGCACGTCCGGTCCTTACTATTTTATATCGATGGTATGTAAGTAAGTTTTGAGACTAAGGCTTTCCTATAGTTTATGTTATTGCCTGTCATGCTTGCCACATTGTGCATGTTTCCGTCCCTTGTGGCATATGTTTAGCCCACGTCGTGCATGTTCTCGCCCACATTGTGTATGTTTTCATCCTTTGTGGGTATGTTGGTCCTTCGTGGTGCATGTTCGCTGTACGACTCTGATCAGGTCTACAGCCCATACCATGGCCATAGGTATTCCGTTCCCTCTTCGGAGGAAGAAGTAAGTGTCATGACCGCATACTTGCTATATGATTTTGCCTAGTCTCCATGAATTGTATGAAAAGTTTTATTAATTATGATGTTAAGTTTCGAAAGTATGATGCATGTTTGAAACAAGTATGAATTTTAGATATATGCATTAAAGAATTCATACAATGATTTAAAGTATGAAATGCATTATTATGGCATTTGTTTTCTGCATATATCGATACTATGACTATTTTAAATGCATTTCTTATGAGGCTTTAGTACGATACGGTTATTGATTTGAAAAGAGAAATAAATGTTTATTCTAAAAGAGTAACATAAGAATTATTTCTAAGATAAAGAAAATCGAAGAAGTAATTATCCAATGATTTGATATTTGCAAATCACTGTACTGTACTGTTTTTACTGTACTGAAGAGAAGAGAAGAGAAGTAAACCACTGTTTTTATTACTGAACTGTCAAGGGTTTTAAAGTATACCGAAGTGGAAAGGAACAAGTGGTTTACTCTGTGGAAAAACAAAAATTATATCGTTTTGAAACAACAAAATTGATATTCTCTACAGTTGCTTCTAGGTTCCGGGACAAGTATGGTATTCTAAAATACCTACCTTATTCTATCTGGATCCCTAGCCGACTGTAGTATCCTTCCTACATGTGTGCCTAGAGCCAGCTAGGAAGATTTTAAAGAAAGTGAAGAAAAAAAATATTTTCAGCATATAGATAGCTGAATATCAAGTGTGACATATAACTCTCTTACTGAGCCGTGGTTTGCTCACCCCTTAATTTTAAACATTTCAGGTTTTAATGATTGTGAGATCAATTGATTGTGAATTACGGCTGTACACAAAGGACAATGTGACAGATCGACTGATTTATATGAGGTACGATTATTTATTTTCTGTATTTAGACATATCTGCAGTACTACTTATCTGATTAATTAAGATAGGGGATGTGTATAATATAAACAATGTACTGTACATTTGTTTAACAGTTAGTAAAAGTGAAGTATCACAGACAGCCCAACCGAAGGAATCGTGTAAAATAAGGTGAAAAATACGGTAACGGGATGTGACAGGTTTAATGGTATCAGAGCATGGTTGGCCTGATGTCTGTGAATACTTTTGGAAGGAAAAGTGTTAAACATCCCCGGTAGTACTGTGTTGTCTGAATATATAGAGAAAATAAATGATTGTAAATAGAGTAAAATAATTTAAAGGGAGTGAGAAAGTATAAATTGAAAATGTTAAAGAAGAAAATAGGCTCAGAAATTACCAGAAAATTTGTGATCTTAAAATTTATTTGAAGGCCTGTTCGGTAAGGAATCGAAAGGACTCGGTGAGGGCCCCACCAGTACTTTACGGTCCGAACCGAACTGAGACCTGAAAGTGATGATATAAGGAGGGGAATGACATATCATCATTAAATAGACTTTAAGATCACCGATTGAGGGTAATTTGAAGAGAGAGAAAATTTTTGGCCAAAAATGACCAAAATACCCCTACCTCTGAAATTTTACAGGGAGTTAAAATAAACCAACAGAAGTTTGATTTGAGTGATTTGACAGAGAAATTGATGATGTAAAGCTACATTACATACAAAATAATTCAATTATAGATTTTAGTGGAATTCTCTGTCGAAATCGAATAAGATCTCAAATCGCTGATATTAGTACGAGAAGAGGTACTATCAGCACATAGATATTAAGATCCTTGATTCAAATGTATACAGAGGAGAAAGAAATAAATGTCGAAATGACGAAATTGCCCCTATGTTGGGCAAAGCTCTGAATAGTGATGAAATCAAGTTAATCTTGAATCCATTGATAATAATGGAATTATTAATGGCATGAGGATGAAATGTCTGAATTAATAAGAAAGCTGGGATTAAAGAAAGCATCGGATTTGAATTTCGATGGAACTTCTAGAATTATATAAATTGGAGGAATCGAGATAACTTTGACTCGATTTTGAATATGAAATCTGATTCTAAGCTTATATCGGAGAACTTAGGAGAATCCGAAAGCTTAAGAAATCCACTCTAGAAAATGAAAGAATAATGAAGTGCATGTGTATAAGGTGTGATTGATGGCAATACCGATAACATTAATTGTGGATAAGAAAGTTATCTGTATAAGTGTAAGTGAGAGAAGCACAGATGATATTGAAAATTAGATGAATAAAAAGGATGTATTAAATTCCTATCATTAATAAAGTTCTTTTGAAGAACAAATATTCATCTACATTATGGAATAGATGTCTTATGGATCTGATTCGATATCCATGAGGAGTTTATAAGACCTGTCTTGGTATAAAGCGTCCTTAGATAAAAGATTGGAGATTGATGTCTGTAAGATTATAATTAGAAACTCGGAGTGAATTTTACGAGTTCCTATTGAGGTTACAAGGTTAATGATTTACCTTGTGAGGTATATAAACCTAAAGAATGAGGCATTCATACATGAGTAAATTGATGAAATGCTAATAGAGCCTAAAGTACAAATGAAACATGAGCAGCATTTTGGTATAACCCTTAAACTTTTAAAGATTGTGAAATTGTGTTAAGATTGGCAAATAAGAGATGTGGCTAGATAGTATCTTCTCTTGAGATATATGATCTCGGGATGACCGGATGACAGTGAATATGTCTACGATATAGAGATAATGATTGAGATACGAGATTAATGAGTCTTGCTAGATATTACTGCCAATCTATAAAAGAGTGATGAGATTAGCTGCTCTACTAATGTGATGTAATTAAAGAAAGAAGTTAAAGTCGGTAAAAGGATAAGTGTAAAGAAAAGATGGTATGCAAGATTTTACGAGATCTTAGCAGTATAGTACCATACCAATCGAGAAAATCGACTAAAAGGATGAATATATAATATATATATATATATGAAGAGATAAAAGTGGGAATATGAAAACCAAAAATGAAAGTGGAATAAGGAAATAAGTTATATGATGAGAAGGGAACATTAATATGAAATAGTTCCCGAAGGTAAGACTGAAAGTGATTTGTATTGGTTATCACATAACTGTGTCGAGATGTAAAATTAAGTCAGATTTGATAAATGAAATTAATGATACTCCAAGGAGTAAGATAATTGATATGTTTACTGCCAATATGTAAATGAAAAATGATTATACATATAACCATCGTAACGTGATAGTAACGGTAGAAGTATATAGATGATGTGGTGATTAAATGTATAAATTGAGGATTCAATTTTGGAATCTAGATTATAAAAGAGATTTAAAGACTATACTACATGAAGAGAATATGATTGTCTCATGATTGGTAATTGTAAGAGATAATCCATAATAAAGTTTGCAAGTGAAATGTCGTTTTGATAAAATGAATATTGAGGACAATAAAGAGTCCAAAAGAGAGATGATGATATGGAAGTGATTAAAGACTGATGATCTAAATAAAATCACTTTCCATTATCAGACTCTTAGATTCTCTAGTGCTGTAGTCGAAGTATTAGTGTTAAACGGTGTGAATGTGTATGTACAGTTCCAGTGAGCCTTACATGTGATGGGAGTCTCTGAGTTGCCATATGCTTAATGAGAAATAGCAAAAGGCTTGAGATCCCAAGTGTACTGATAGCACCGCTCCATACTGATATATACATATATGAGCGTGAGATGTAAACGCTCCATGATATTGGGAGAGCGCGTGCATGAGATGTATAAGCTGTTGGGACAATTACATACAACTAACTGACATATGTAATTGATAGTTTTAAACTATATCGACTTGGCACTAAGTGAGAAAAATGGATGATGAACAGCATAGAGCAGCTGTGACATGAAAAACATTGTGCATGGACTCTTATGTGAAAAGAGTAAAAGTGAATAACTCCCGATTTGAGAAATGAACTTACGGGAGTATAGACACATATATGATGAAAGACAGCATGTAGTGGTCTAAAGTATTCTTGATGTTGAAAGTGTACTGGCAGTATTACTTGGAGGATGACCTAGAGGTTAAAAGTCGTAAGTATACGGCATGTACCACCTTTGGACTGAAGTTAAATTCGGAGGACCGAATTTCTTAAGGTGGGGAGAATGTGATAACCGCAAATTTTTCATTTATTGGAAATTATTAATATTAGAAATTAATATTAAAGAAAATAGATAAGAGGAAATAAATAAATTAAAGTAAATAAATAAAATTGTGAGAATCGGAATATTTTGAAAATTCCGAGAATTGAGGAAGTGATAAAATTTGAAAATTTAAGTGAAGGAAATTAAATGAGGAAAATAGGGAAATTTAATTTGGATAAATGGAAATCCAAATTAAATAAGAAAATGAGAAATGAGAATAAAATATGGTTATATAATTACAAATTATATAAATGTATTTTTATATAAATACATATGTGTTTAAATACCGTATGGTATATAGTATATATTAAAGGTACATTGGTATATATAAGAATATATATACTATTTGATAAATTTAAATAATACATATGTATTAAATATAACATTGTATGTATATATAAGTATATACATATTTGAGAAAGGCAAATATTAAACTATATTAAAGTTTGAAAAATATATATTGTAAATACAATATATATTACCTCATAACATATATATACATATACATATATATATATGCAAAGATTGTTTATTTTAAGCATATAAATATATACATATATATATATATATCTATAAATTTAATGCACAAAATATATATTTTAGATATATATTATATATATAATACTATATTATATATATGCTAATAATAAGATTTTGTGTATTAGATATATTATTATATTATGTATGTATATATATTATACAAATATATTATATAGTATAGTATATTTGATATACTAAAAATAGAAAGAAACAAAACAGAAAAATGGAAAGGAGAATCGGGGAAGCCAAACCCGATCCTCCAAGGCGAGGCCGACGGTGGCGGAGCTGCCACCGCCGGCGAGAGAGAGAAGAGGGACGAGAAGCGTCGACGCCGGCTAAGGAAGAGGAAGCCGACGCCAACGCTGGCGAAACGGAAACGGAAAAGGAACCGAAATCGACGGAAAAAGCCGAGAAAAGGAAAAATCAGATCTGGGGGTTGCCGGCGGAATTGACCGTCGCCACCACAGTCGAAGCATCGACGGAAGGAGAGGAATGGGATGGAGGCCACCGGTGAGGCCAACGACGGCGGAGGAAGGCCGACGGAGGAGGAGAAGGAACCGAACCAAAATCGAGTAGATCCGCCGCCGTGCCGCCGATTCGAGATGAACGGAGGCCAGATCCGGCTTCGTCGTCACGCCGGCCAGCTGCTGAGCCACCGAACCGCCGGAGAACCGGCTGTCGGAGGAGAACCGGCAGTGGAGGAAGGTTGACCGGTCTGACTGGTCTGAACCGGTCAGACCAAGGAAAAAAAGAAAAAGAAAAAAAAGAAAAAGAAAAAGAAAAAAAAAAAGAAAAGAAAAAGGAAAAAGAAAAAGAAAAGAAAAGAGAAAAAGAAGAAAAGGAAGAAAGAGGAGAGAGAAAAAGGGAATTCCGGGAATTTAGAAAATTCTCGAGAATTCGGAGATTACGGGAAATCTCGAGAAATACGGGAATCGGTAAGAAATCCCGAAAAGTACTAAATTATTTAAATAATTTATTTATTTAAATAATTTTAGAAAAATTCTAAATTTTAGAATTTAAATTCCAGAAAAATTCTCTCGATGATCGAGATGAGGAATCGGAACAGATGGAGTACGGGCGCGACCGGTAAGAGGCAGTCGCCAACCCGAAACAGGTAAGGGAGACATGTGCCGCCTGTAAGGATATTCGGCCATGTTTTTAAATTGCATTTAATTTTATAAATGCTATTGATAACTATCGGTTTTATAGTGTGATGGTTTATCGGATGAAATTGTGATGAAACACCGGTTGAAAATATAAACTGTATTTTCGTGCAGGAGGCTAACCAAATCGGTAGCCGTTATAATGCCGAAAAATTATCGAAAAAATTACTGAAATTTACCGAAAATCACCGAAAACCAAAATAAAAGATTTGATTTCACGTGAAACGATTTCTAACATGAAAATCGAGAAATCGATTAGTTTTCATAAAACATGAATATATTGATAATTAATTTTAAAATATTCATGTTTTGAAAATGGTGAAAAAAGGAAATCACCTAAATTTATTCTGATAGGTGATATTTCACGTGAAACGAAATGAAAATGAAAAAGAGACTGAAGTGAATATTTTTACAAATATTCTTAAATATTCACTTGATTTTACAGAAAACCTTTGTGGTTTAATTATGGAAATAATTAATTATGAATATTCCATAAAGGTTAAGAAAGGATGAATAATTATGATTTCGAGACTAAAGGTCCCTACACTTGTTTTTAAAAGAAAACATTGAGATGAGAATTTAAAGTTAGAAAATAAATATTTTATTTTCATAAAGTATAAAAATAATTTATTTGAATTCCGATAATTATAAAATCATGTTTTCAATTTAATGCATGGAAAAACGTGCATATATGTTTTATGGTGAAAAAAGATAGTTTTAACCTTTTACATGTTCAGTGATGATTTTTCAAACTATCTTCATCGCAATTTATAAAGAAATGTTTGAAGCATGAATTTCGTTCTGAAATTAAATTCCATAGTCTTGTGATAATTAGCTAAACGAGTTTATGATTTCTATGCATATTTTCCAATAATTCTATAAGTATATGTTTTCCGAAAAAGGTATCGGAGTGGCAAACCCCAGGTTAACTTAGACCCTGGCACGTCCGGTCCTTACTATTTTATATCGATGGTATGTAAGTAAGTTTTGAGACTAAGGCTTTCCTATAGTTTATGTTATTGCCTGTCATGCTTGCCACATTGTGCATGTTTCCGTCCCTTGTGGCATATGTTTAGCCCACGTCGTGCATGTTCTCGCCCACATTGTGTATGTTTTCATCCTTTGTGGGTATGTTGGTCCTTCGTGGTGCATGTTCGCTGTACGACTCTGATCAGGTCTACAGCCCATACCATGGCCATAGGTATTCCGTTCCCTCTTCGGAGGAAGAAGTAAGTGTCATGACCGCATACTTGCTATATGATTTTGCCTAGTCTCCATGAATTGTATGAAAAGTTTTATTAATTATGATGTTAAGTTTCGAAAGTATGATGCATGTTTGAAACAAGTATGAATTTTAGATATATGCATTAAAGAATTCATACAATGATTTAAAGTATGAAATGCATTATTATGGCATTTGTTTTCTGCATATATCGATACTATGACTATTTTAAATGCATTTCTTATGAGGCTTTAGTACGATACGGTTATTGATTTGAAAAGAGAAATAAATGTTTATTCTAAAAGAGTAACATAAGAATTATTTCTAAGATAAAGAAAATCGAAGAAGTAATTATCCAATGATTTGATATTTGCAAATCACTGTACTGTACTGTTTTTACTGTACTGAAGAGAAGAGAAGAGAAGTAAACCACTGTTTTTATTACTGAACTGTCAAGGGTTTTAAAGTATACCGAAGTGGAAAGGAACAAGTGGTTTACTCTGTGGAAAAACAAAAATTATATCGTTTTGAAACAACAAAATTGATATTCTCTACAGTTGCTTCTAGGTTCCGGGACAAGTATGGTATTCTAAAATACCTACCTTATTCTATCTGGATCCCTAGCCGACTGTAGTATCCTTCCTACATGTGTGCCTAGAGCCAGCTAGGAAGATTTTAAAGAAAGTGAAGAAAAAAAATATTTTCAGCATATAGATAGCTGAATATCAAGTGTGACATATAACTCTCTTACTGAGCCGTGGTTTGCTCACCCCTTAATTTTAAACATTTCAGGTTTTAATGATTGTGAGATCAATTGATTGTGAATTACGGCTGTACACAAAGGACAATGTGACAGATCGACTGATTTATATGAGGTACGATTATTTATTTTCTGTATTTAGACATATCTGCAGTACTACTTATCTGATTAATTAAGATAGGGGATGTGTATAATATAAACAATGTACTGTACATTTGTTTAACAGTTAGTAAAAGTGAAGTATCACAGACAGCCCAACCGAAGGAATCGTGTAAAATAAGGTGAAAAATACGGTAACGGGATGTGACAATATCAACTCCTTTAGCTATTGGTTATCAAGAACACAAATCTTGCCTCTGAACCTTAGAATACCATCGGTGCCAATCCCAAAATCTGACTGCGTATGTAACATCCGATTTTCGGTAAAAATATTCAATTCATTGTTCTTATTTTCGGATTGGTTAGGCTGTTTGTTGATGTCGATTTCTTATTTCATTTCACTCGATTATGTTCATAGAATATTTTATGATATTTTAGTAAGTTTCTAACAAAATTTCGGCAGCATAACTGCTGTAAATATCCTAACCTCCTGCACTTTAAACACAATTTATATACCAACTGAAAACCACAATTTTCACATGATTTCAATGCAATTCAAATACCAAATAATTTCATATGATTAAGTCCACGAAAATTTGGACATTCGATATATCCTTATGTAAAAGTGCAGGTCTCTAGACACATGTACAAAATTTTTTTTTTCTTAATTTACATCCCCTTAGTCTTTACAACATAATAAGCACTGTACTAAACAAGTCTGAGATATATAGAATATACAATATACCTTCACTGGATAAACAACCAGTCTCAAAGGAAATACTGTAGGATCCAAAAATCGTGCTCCTCTAGAATGAGCGGAAGGTCACTGCAAATATTCTGGGATGAGAGTTAAGGGGTGAGTTTACGCTCAGTAAGGAGATATATATAGAAGTGTAATACTATGCTACTATATGAAATTTAAAAATCATATAATATATTTAATTTCGGTAATTCAACAGAAATAATTTATTCAATCAGTAAATCAATAACGGTAAGTCGATAAATCAATAATTCATTTCAATAAATAAATCAATAACGGTAGAGACAGTCAACACCCAAGAGACTCATGCATAAACAGTTCGGTAATCGGTATAGGAATTAAGCGTACCCAAGTTGGGCCAGGAATCCATCCCTAAGCTGTTCCTATCGGTAACAATGGCCATTGCTTAATAATCCACAGTGTACATTGGGCATATGACATCTGTGGGACTGCGGACTTGCCCAAATGTCTCACAATCGATAACATGTAATTCGGTAACGGTAAATGCATGGTCATCACGGAGCAACAAATCTCAAAATTCACTTAAATTTAAATATCGGTAAAATCAATAACTTTTATTTGTGAGGGCCCAAAGTACCTTACGGGTCATTCATCACCTCACTCATCCATAATAATAGAAGTAAATATTCTTTATAAAAGAAGATCAATAAAATCAAATATATGTTCTAAAATAATTTAAAATAATCTTTAGAACATATTCCACTTGTCATAAACTTCAAATTTAAGCATTTAAACATTTAAACATATTTAAGTAGTAATTTAAGGAAGGGATTTTTTTTTCTATAATTATAATGGAATGACAATTAAGTCTATCCTAACCCCTTGCATAAAATTCACAACATATAATTTTCCAATCCACCAATTTCCCATGCAAGCACAGTATCTTCCTAACAACCTCCATATATATTCCTTACCTTATTTACTGTGCCGTATGGAATTTAATTGCACCACTGCTGTAACTTTATTCCTTTGGATTGAAAGCTGCAAAATAATATTAATTCCTTTAAATTATACTTTATGTTTAACTATAAACCTTAAAAAATAGCATGAAGCATATCAATGGAAGCTTGGCTAAATGCTTCCCTTCATTCTCCAACATATATATAAATATAAATGTATATATATATTTCCATTCTAATTTCCTTTATAGGCTTCATGCATTATTTTAAATATTCTTATAACCATTAATCATATAAAATCAAGGGAATTCCAAGTTCCCCTTCATCCCAACCGTGAGCATCCTCATGTTTTCCTTTCATACTTTACCATTAATTTATTTTAAACTTTATCTATAGGCTCCATGAAATATTTCCTTAATTCCTATAACCATTAATTACACCAAGCAACAAAATTCCTACTCCCTTTTAACACTGCCGTGACCTCCCTCATGCATTCACTAATTATTTCCCAACTTTCATTCCATGTCTTTAATTAATTTCTATCAAACATTACTTCCATAATTTCTTTACATCAAAATTCCACCATATTCCCTCCATTCCTAGCTTGACCGAACCTACCCAAATAGCCAAATTCATGGTTTTGCATTCAAGCTTCAATTCAAACTATGGCCAAGCATATCTACTCACAATATCCACTTCCTCATCATTCATGAACAACTTTCACGTTGGATTCCTCTAAACCCCCTTTTTTGGCAAAAACCCTTTTTACTTCACACTTAGTTTCATGTAAAAATTAAAGCCATAAATATATCATTCATGCTTAGAATAACACCAAGAGCAAGATAAAACTAAGAGAAAACAACATCTCATTTTCTTACCCAATGAAAACCGAAATTGCAGCAGTAAATTCCCCCTTTTATTTTCGGTTTCAACCCTCAATAAGACCAGCTATCAACAGTCCTTGAAGTGTAGAACAATTCTTGTTAAGGGTGTCTTTTGATTTAGGTGAAGATGGAAGGTGGTTTTACAAGAAATAACAAAAGAAAACTTAGAAGAAAATGGGTAAAACGAAACAGAGCAAGCTGCTGGAGAAGATGGAATTTTCGGTCAAGCATGCTTTGTCTTTTTATATTATTTTACTCTTAAAAATCTGCCTATTCTAATAAAGTATCAATTCCCCCTTTAATTTCCACCAAATTTCAACTTTGCCACCATGATATCTTACTAATTTCCAAATTTCAGATTTTATTTATTATTTTCACCACTTATATTTATTTAAGTCAAATTAAGTCAATTATTGACTCAATATAAAGTTTGACCAAAGTCTCATATAAAATGACTCAAATACTCCTTTACAATTTCATAAATTCCAATTCTATTCCAAGACCGTTTCAAGGAATAGTCTTCTTACCTTTTTAAGTATTTCAAGTCTGACTTTCATATTTTGGCGCTTCCGAACTCATTCAGATTATAACTTATGCTGTGGGGTCCACTTAGTCATCTCCCCGACACCTACGAAATTCATACGAATAAATTGTAACGATAAACTTGATATTCTAACTTTATCGGTTAAGTAGGTGTATGAAAAATAGAAAATTAGGGATTTCACATCCTCCCCACCTTTAGAAAATTTGGTCCTCCAAATTTGAATCGACCAATTACTCGAACAACTCTGGATATCTTTCTCTCATCAAGCTCTCTAGTTCCCATGTCGCTTCCTCTGTAGTATGGTACTGCCAGAGAACTTTAACCAATGAAATTGTTTTGGAACGTAATACTCTCTCTTTTCTATCAAGAATCCGGATAGGCTTCTCTACATAACTCATGTCCTCCCGAATCTCTAAAGGTTTATATTCAATGACATGAGATGAATCCGGATGATATCTCCTGAGCATCGATACATGAAAGACATTGTGCACTCCAGCTAACTGTGGTGGTAAAGCTAACCTGTATGCCACGTCTCCCACACGGTCCAAAATCTCAAATGGCCCGATATAACGAGGACTCAATTTACCCTTCTTACCAAACCTCATAATGCCTTTTGATGGGGAAACCTTTAAGAACACCAAATCACCTACAGCAAATTCTAGTGGTCTACGCCTCTGATCCGCATAACTTTTCTGTCGGCTTTGAGCTGTCTTAAGTCTCTGACAAATCAACTTAACATCCTCAGAAGCCTGCTCGACTAAATCTGGAGCCAACAGCTTTCGTTCTCCCACTTCTTCCCAGCCTATCGGTGATCGGCACCTTCTTCCATACAAAGCTTCATACGGTGCCATCCCAATACTTGCCTGATAACTATTATTATAGGCAAATTCAGCTAATGGCAGATGATCGTCCCAGGAGCCCTTAAAATCCAAGACACAGGCTCTCAACATATCCTCGAGCGTTTGGATAGTACGCTCGGATTGACCATCAGTCTGCGGATGGAAAGCCGTGCTGAAATTCAATTGAGATCCCAGAGCTTTTTGGAATTGTTCCCAAAAATGAGAAGTAAACCTGGAATCCCTATCTGATGTGATGCTCACTGGAACACCGTGCAACCTTACAATCTCCTTAACATATAGATCTGCCAAAGTACTCAGTGAATCTGTGGACTTAATAGGCAAGAAGTGGGCAGACTTAGTCAACCGATCAACTATCACCCATATACTATCATGACTCCGTCTAGTCCGAGGTAATCCCACAATAAAATCCATAGTAATGTGTTTCCATTTCCACATAGGTATAGGCAGAGGCTGTAACAAACCGGCTGGTCGTTGATGCTCTACCTTAACCTGCTGGCATGTAAGACATTTTACTACAAACTCTGCTATGTCTCGTTTCATGCCAGGCCACCAATACACTTTGCGAAGATTATGATACATTTTAGTGTTACCCGGATGCAAAGTGTATCTAGTGGAGTGAGCTTCTGTCAAAATCAACTTCTTCAGTTCCTTATCATCAGGAACACATATTCGGCCTTTACACCTTAAAATACCATCACTGCCAATAACAAAATCTGATAACTCACCTGCCTGAGCTTGACTAGCTACCTCAATACACCGAGCATCCTGCTCCTGAGCAACTCTGATTCTACTAATCAATTCTGGCTCAATCATTAAACTAGCAACTATACCATAATGCTCAGAAGGCATGACATTTAAACTAAGGCCTGCAAATTGCTCCAACAACTCATACTCTCGGACCATCATATAAGACACAATTCCCATATGTTTCCTGCTCAGAGCATCTGCCACCACATTGGCCTTTCCCGGGTGGTACAGGATATCACAATCATAATCCTTCAGAAGCTCGAGCCACCTCCGCTGTCTCATATTAAGTTCCCGCTGTGAGAAGAGATATTTCAGGCTCTTATGATCTGTAAATACTTGAAACTTTTGTCCATACAAATAGTGTCGCCAAATCTTTAATGCAAATACAACTGCGGCCAACTCCATATCGTGCGTCGGATAGTTCTTCTCATGATCTTTTAACTGGCGGGAACCATAAGCGATAACCTTACCATTCTGCATCAACACACAACCCAATCCCTGTGCGGAGGCATCACTGTATACAGAGAAACCCCCTGAACCGTCAGGAATGGTAAGAACGGGTGCTGTGGTTAGCCTGCACTTAAGCTCCTGAAAACTATGCTCGCAGGCATCATTCCACTCAAACCTTACATCTTTGCGCGTTAAGCGCGTCAATGGAGCAGCCAATCTGGAAAAACCCTCAACAAACCTCCGATAGTAACCGGCTAGACCTAAGAAACTTCTTATCTCAGTCACTGTCTTTGGCCTCTCCCATTGCATCACAGCCTCAATCTTAGCTGGGTCAACCGAAATCCCATCCTTACTGACAATATGCCCTAAGAAAGAAATTTGGTCCAGCCAGAAATCACACTTACTCAACTTAGCATATAAATTCCGTTCCCTAAGGGTCTGTAAAACAATCCTCAAATGCTGCTCATACTCTTCCCTGGATCTAGAGTACACCAAAATATCATCAATAAAAACAATCACAAACTGATCCAAATATTGCTTGAATACATCATTCATTAAATTCATAAATGCTGCAGGGGCATTAGTGAGACCGAACGGCATAACCAGAAATTCATAATGACCGTATCGAGTCCTAAATGCCGTCTTAGGGACATCCTCACTCCGGATCTTTAACTGATGATATCCCGATCTCAAGTCTATCTTGGAAAAGACCTGTGCTCCCTGAAGTTGATCAAAAAGATCATCGATCCTGGGAAGAGGATACTTATTTTTAATAGTCACCCTGTTCAACCATCGGTAGTCGATACACAGTCTTAAACTACCATCCTTCTTTCGTACAAATAGCACAGGAGCACCCCACGGGGATACGCTGGGTCGTATAAACCCCTTATCTAGTAACTCCTGAAGCTGCTTTTTAAGTTCCTCAAGCTCCACAATTGCCATTCGATAGGGTGGTCTGGAAATAGGTTCTGTCCCTGGCACCAAACCTATCGTAAACTCAATTTCCCTATCTGGTGGAAGCCCTGGAAGATCTTCCGGAAATACATCAGGGAATTCTCTGACTACCGAAATTTCATGAAGCTCTGGACGTGTTTGTTCTACGTCCACCACATAGGCTATAAATCCTTCATACATTAAACAATTCCATTAAATTCACTTCCAAGCAATTCGGTAAATAAATATTTTCTTACATTAAATACTAGCAAAATGTACAATATAGCTAACGGGAGAAGAGAAGGTCACAGTTTTAGCATAACAATCTAAGATAACATGGTTCTTAGTTAGCCAATCCATGCCTAATATAACATCGAACCCATACATATTAAGTAAAATTAAATCGGCTATCGATTCCTTCTCTCCTACCCGTAGCTTACAGTTTCGATATACAATATCCGTCATCTGTGATTCCCTAAAAGGTGTATTTATCTGTAATAAGTGTCCTAGAGGTTCGGGTTTAACAGGCATATGCATAGCAATCATGGAGGATACAAAAGAATGAGTCGAACCCGAATCAAATAATGCTGTGACACTTTTATCAAAAAGATAAATAGTACCTTTAATCACTTTGGTGGAGGTGGTATCGGCAGACTCCCTATCTATATCATATACTCGACCCTGTGTCACGGCTTTCTTCCCTTTCTCTGCAGCCGTGGCCTTACGCTGAGTAGGAGCTGTTTTCTCTAATCCCTCTGGCGCCTTCGATCTAGTTTTAGGACAATCCTTTACTATGTGCCCTTTCTCACCACAACCAAAACAAGCTCCTGTCAATAAATGGCAAGGCTAGGTACCATGGAATTTTCCGCAACTTTCACATGGCTTCATAAAACTCTTCGGCGAGCCCACGGTACTACCAGTTGAGGATCGGGATCTGTCCTCTGAAATTCTGATCCCTGTAGGCCTGGGAGTCCAATCATCTCTCCTCCCCTTCTTAACTGAAAATCGGTCACTCGAAGCTCTATCATCTGATTTCCGCTTCCCTTTATCCTTAGCCTTAGCCTTAGCTCGGAAATCTGTCTGATGGAACTCATAGTCCTGCTCACATAACTGAGCCTTACGGACTGCTTCTGCATAGGTACTGATGTCTAACGGATAGAGCTTAGACCGAATGGATGGTCTCAAACCCTCCATAAACCTGAAAATCTTGTGCTGCTCACTCTGTAATACCTCTGGATCAAACCTGCTCAGCCTAATAAACTTAGACTCATACTGATCAACAGACATGCTACCTTGAGCCAAGTTCATAAACTCCATCTTCAGTTTCTGCAGAGCAGTGCGTGGAATATACTGTTGATTAAAAGACTCCAAAAATGAATCCCACGTGATCTCGGCATGTCTAGCCTCTAGAATAGTCTTAGTGGACAGCCACCAATGCTTCGCATCGTCCACTAATAAATAGGCTGCCAAGCCTACTTTCTCCCGTTCTGAACCTGTCATATACTGAAACAACCACGTGACTGCCTCCACCCAATTTTCTGCAGCTAAAGGGTCCTTATCCCCTTTAAACTTAGGAGGATCAAACTTCCGAAACTCCTTTAACAAAGCTGAACTACAGTAACCCTGGGGATTTTGTCTGATGGGAGGCTGGGTTGGCTGTGGAACCTCGGGCTGTATGGGCGGGGCCTGCACTGGAGGAACAGGAGGCATCTGGGGAGCAGGTTCTGGTATAGTAGGAGCTGGTGGGGCTGATGGTACGGGTGGTGCATTGGAGGCCATTTGCGACATAAACTGAGTAAACATTGTGCTCATTGCATCAATACCTCGCTCAATTCTAGACAATCGGGTGTTAGGACTACCCGTTGGAGATAGAGGAGGAATAGGCTCTGGAGACGGTTTGGCTCGTCCCCGTCCACGTCCTCTACCAGTACCCCTTCGGCGATTACTCATTCTGCCAATACCATAACAATTCAAACACAATTTAGTATAACTTTCAACAGTTATACCCTAAATATATATTCAGACAAGTACAGTACTCGAGGATGTAATCAATTTTAGCTTAATGACACCGACAAACATCAGACTAACCTTGCTCTGATACCAATAATGTAACATCCGATTTTCGGTAAAAATATTCAATTCATTGTTCTTATTTTCGGATTGGTTAGGCTGTTTGTCGATGTCGATTTCTTATTTCATTTCACTCGATTATGTTCATAGAATATTTTATGATATTTTAGTAAGTTTCTAACAAAATTTCGGCAGCATAACTGCTGTAAATATCCTAACCTCCTGCACTTTAAACACAATTTATATACCAACTGAAAACCACAATTTTCACATGATTTCAATGCAATTCAAATACCAAATAATTTCATATGATTAAGTCCACGAAAATTTGGACATTCGATATATCCTTATGTAAAAGTGCAGGTCTCTAGACACATGTACAAAATTTTTTTTTTCTTAATTTACATCCCCTTAGTCTTTACAACATAATAAGTACTGTACTAGACAAGTCTGAGATATATAGAATATACAATATACCTTCACTGGATAAACAACCAGTCTCAAAGGAAATACTGTAGGATCCAAAAATCGTCCTCCTCTAGAATGAGCGAAAGGTCACTGCAAATATTCTGGGATGAGAGTTAAGGGGTGAGTTTACGCTCAGTAAGGAGATATATATAGAAGTGTAATACTATGCTACTATATGAAATTTAAAAATCATATAATATATTTAATTTCGGTAATTCAACAGAAATAATTTATTCAATCAGTAAATCAGTAACGGTAAGTCGATAAATCAATAATTCATTTCAATAAATAAATCAATAACGGTAGAGACAGTCAACACCCAAGAGACTCATGCATAAACAGTTCGGTAATCGGTATAGGAATTAAGCGTACCCAAGTTGGGCCAGGAATCCATCCCTAAGCTGTTCCTATCGGTAACAATGGCCATTGCTTAATAATCCACAGTGTACATTGGGCATATGACATCTGTGGGACTGCGGACTTGCCCAAATGTCTCACAATCGATAACATGTAATTCGGTAACGGTAAATGCATGGTCATCACGGAGCAACAAATCTCAAAATTCACTTAAATTTAAATATCGGTAAAATCAGTAACTTTTATTTGTGAGGGCCCGAAGTACCTTACGGGTCATTCATCACCTCACTCATCCATAATAATAGAAGTAAATATTCTTTATAAAAGAAGATCAATAAAATCAAATATATGTTCTAAAATAATTTAAAATAATCTTTAGAACATATTCCACTTGTCATAAACTTCAAATTTAAGCATTTAAACATTTAAACATATTTAAGTAGTAATTTAAGGAAGGGATTTTTTTTTCTATAATTATAATGGAATGACAATTAAGTCTATCCTAACCCCTTGCATAAAATTCACAACATATAATTTTCCAATCCACCAATTTCCCATGCAAGCACAGTATCTTCCTAACAACCTCCATATATATTCCTTACCTTATTTACTGTGCCGTATGGAATTTAATTGCACCACTGCTGTAACTTTATTCCTTTGGATTGAAAGCTGCAAAATAATATTAATTCCTTTAAATTATACTTTATGTTTAACTATAAACCTTAAAAAATAGCATGAAGCATATCAATGGAAGCTTGGCTAAATGCTTCCCTTCATTCTCCAACATATATATAAATATAAATGTATATATATATTTCCATTCTAATTTCCTTTATAGGCTTCATGCATTATTTTAAATATTCTTATAACCATTAATCATATAAAATCAAGGGAATTCCAAGTTCCCCTTCATCCCAACCTTGAGCATCCTCATGTTTTCCTTTCATACTTTACCATTAATTTATTTTAAACTTTATCTATAGGCTCCATGAAATATTTCCTTAATTCCTATAACCATTAATTACACCAAGCAACAAAATTCCTACTCCCTTTTAACACTGCCGTGACCTCCCTCATGCATTCACTAATTATTTCCCAACTTTCATTCCATGTCTTTAATTAATTTCTATCAAACATTACTTCCATAATTTCTTTACATCAAAATTCCACCATATTCCCTCCATTCCTAGCTTGACCGAACCTACCCAAATAGCCAAATTCATGGTTTTGCATTCAAGCTTCAATTCAAACTATGGCCAAGCATATCTACTCACAATATCCACTTCCTCATCATTCATGAACAACTTTCACGTTGGATTCCTCTAAACCCCCTTTTTTGGCAAAAACCCTTTTTACTTCACACTTAGTTTCATGTAAAAATTAAAGCCATAAATATATCATTCATGCTTAGAATAACACCAAGAGCAAGATAAAACTAAGAGAAAACAACATCTCATTTTCTTACCCAATGAAAACCGAAATTGCAGCAGTAAATTCCCCCTTTTATTTTCGGTTTCAACCCTCAATAAGACCAGCTATCAACAGTCCTTGAAGTGTAGAACAATTCTTGTTAAGGGTGTCTTTTGATTTAGGTGAAGATGGAAGGTGGTTTTACAAGAAATAGCAAAAGAAAACTTAGAAGAAAATGGGTAAAACGAAACAGAGCAAGCTGCTGGAGAAGATGGAATTTTCGGTCAAGCATGCTTTGTCTTTTTATATTATTTTACTCTTAAAAATCTGCCCATTCTAATAAGGTATCAATTCCCCCTTTAATTTCCACCAAATTTCAACTTTGCCACTATGATATCTTACTAATTTCCAAATTTCAGATTTTATTTATTATTTTCACCACTTATATTTATTTAAGTCAAATTAAGTCAATTATTGACTCAATATAAAGTTTGACCAAAGTCTCATATAAAATGACTCAAATACTCCTTTACAATTTCATAAATTCCAATTCTATTCCAAGACCGTTTCAAGGAATAGTCTTCTTACCTTTTTAAGTATTTCAAGTCTGACTTTCATATTTTGGCGCTTCCGAACTCATTCAGATTATAACTTATGTTGTGGGGTCCACTTAGTCATCTCCCCGACACCTACGAAATTCATACGAATAAATTGTAACGATAAACTTGATATTCTAACTTTATCGGTTAAGTAGGTGTATGAAAAATAGAAAATTAGGGATTTCACAGCGTACCCATCTGCACTTGACTGGCAACCTCTATACAATAGGTATCACTCCTCTGAGCATTTCTAATCCTATCCATCAAATTCGGCTCAATTCTAAAACTAGCTGTAAACCCATATCTCTCAAAAGAAATCACATTCAGATTAAGGTTCGAGAACTGTTCCAACAAATCATGTTCCTTGACCATCATATATGATACAATCCCGATATGCTTCCGACTTAATGCATCGCCACCACATTTGCTTTCCTCGGGTGGTATAGTATGTCACAGTCATAGTCTTTTAATAGCTCCATCTATCTCCGTTGTCTTATATTCAACTCTAGTTGCGAGAATAGATATTTTAGACTCTTATGGTTTATATACACCTAAAATTTTTCCATGTAAAGATAATGCTGCCATATCTTCAGTGCAAACACTACAGCGGCTAACCCCAGGTCATGTGTTAGATAGTTCTTCTCATGCTCTTTTAACTGTTGAGAACCATAGGCAATTACCCAACCATTCTGCATGAGAACACATCCTAATCCCATCACTGATGCATCTGTATACACCGAGAATCAACTTGATCCGTTGGGAAGGGTTAGAACAAGAGCAGTAGTTAGTCTTCGCTTCAACTCCTGGAAACTGCGCTCACACGCATCTGTCCACTTAAACTTTACATCCTAACATGTGAGTCGCGTTAGTGGAGCAGCTATTTTCAAAAACCCCTTGACGAATCGGCAGTAGTATCCGGTTAGACCTAGGAAGCTCCGTATCTCAATCACTATCTTAGGCCTTTCCTACTGTACAATGGCCTTTATCTTGGACGGATCTACAGACATCCCGTCCTTAGATACAACTTGCCCTAGGGATATGATATAATCTAGCCAAAACTCACACTTACTGAACTTCGCATATAGCTTCCGATCTTTAAAGGTCTGCAAGACTATATAAAGGTGCTATTCGTGCTCATATAGTGACTTGGAATACACTAATATATCATCAATGAACATTATCATGAACTTATCCAAATAGGGTTTAAATACTTCATTCATCAAACTCATAAATGCTATAGGGGCATTCGTCAATCCGAAAGGCATAACAAGGAACTTGTAATGTCCATACCGAGTCTTGAATGCTATCTTAGGGACATTTGCCTCCCAGATCTTTAGCTGATGATAGCCCAACCAGAGATCTCTTAGAAAACACCTAGGCACCTTTGAACTGATCGAATAGGTCATCAATCCTGGGTAAAGGATACATGTTCTTAATGGTAGCCTTGCTATTCAATCTGTAATTAATACACAACTGTAAGCTACCATATTTCTTCGGGATGAATAGTACAAGTGCACCCCACGAAGACACACTGAGACAGATAAATCCCTTATCCAGTAGCTCCTGGAGCTGCTTTTTAAGCTCCTCTAACTCCTTCAATACCATCTGATATGGGGGCTTAGAAATGGGCTCCGTACTGGGTACCAAGTTGATGGTGAACTCGATCTCCTGATCTGACGGTAACCATGGTAAATCTTTTAGAAATACGTTCAGGAAATCCCTAGCAACAGGAATCTCATGCAACTCTAGACGTTTCTTTTGTGCGTCTTTCACATACGCAATATATCTTTCAAACACATTACACACAACACTCAAACAGTTTAGTAAACTTTTCACTTTCATTACTTATCTAACAGTTTTACAGTATAACGTTCCGGATGAGAGAAGGTAATGAACTTAGTATAACAGTGTAAGCTAACATAGCTCGCAGCTAACCAATCCATCCCTAAGATTACATCGAAATCATACATATTCAAAAAAATTAGCTTAGCTGTTGTTCCCTTCTCTGTTACAGTCATTTTACAGTTTCTATATACAACATTAGTGATTTGTGATTCTTTAAATGGTGTGTTTATCTGTAGGGCGTACCTTAAAGGCTCCGGTTCTACTGGTATCTTATTAGCACATACAAGAGATATAAAAGAATGTGTAAATTTCTTTAACTTGGTAATAATAAGTCTAAATAATTATGTAGGGATACATAGCTATAAGGACTTCTTGACAAATCATATCCGTCCTGGAATCAAAAAATTCAGTTTCTCCAAGCATAGGTTAGATAACCTAACTTAAGCTTAAGCATTTCCTTGAAATTAAAATTTATTTAAATTCTTGTAGTAGATGCATATGAGTGAAATTAATATTTTAAGAGTTCATAGAATATTAGGTATAAATATATGTGTGTGCATTTCAATAGAAATATAAAGACATAAAGTGTGCATATATAGATATATAAATAAATAATTTATAATTTTTAACATGAGTAAAATTTTAATTTAAATACATATGACTAATATATATACGTATATATTAGTCTAGAATATAATATATATTTTGTGTTAAATATATAATATATATACTATATATATAATATAATATTAAAAAAAAAGAAATTGACTGGCTTCTTGAAGAAGCCAATCGCTTCGCCATTTTTCCCACAAGTGTAGGATCTTGAAATTCAAAAGAAAAGAAAAGGAAACAGAGAAAGAGTAATTGAGAGGCACAGATGAAAAGTGGAGAAGAGGAATTGTTCAGTGCCGGGAAAGGAAGAAAGGAGTGGCTTTAGGCGTCGGAGAACAGAAGAAAAGAAAAGAAAATGTAGGGAGGAGATAGAGCTGAATCGGGCTGAAGGAGAAAGCCTTGCACCTGGAAAGAAAGACAAAGAGAAAAGAAAGAAAAGGGATGGGGGCGACAAAGGTGTGATGACCGACAGTCACCAGAAGGAAGAAGTGAGAGAGAGAGCTAAATCTGGGTTTGAAGTGCCACTCTCGATAGGAAACAACCAAGAAAGGGTGTTCGACTCCATTTTGAGACTGCTAAAGGGAGTTATTGAGTGTCAAAAATTGGGTGATCAGAAGCTGTTGATTTTGGCGTTGATTTAGGGCTGGACCAGGCAGGGGGAAGCGACTTTTTGGGTGTATATTCTAGCTATAACAGGGAATCATGAAGCAACAGTGACTCTCAGCAAAGGCAAACCTCGTTGACAGTAGATGTGGCCTGCAAATTGGGGTTGAACCGAGAAGAAATTGAAGAAATTAGCTATAACTTGAAAACTGAAGTAGAAAAAAAAAGAGAGTTGAAGCTTGCCGTTAATATTTGGGTAGGCAAACAGAACTACTGTAGGGGCATTGTGGGACTCACAAGCTCGACAATACATGGTTCCTCATTAGTGAAATACAAGAGAGCAAACAGAGGTCATTCAGTTGGAATTGGTGAGAGGAATGAGTCTCAATGGACAGCAAAGTAAGCTGCAAATAGAGACTACTTACTGTTTCTTCCACCTTGGACAGAGGTGGTGAAGGCATGAAGAATAGAACTCTTTCGGTTGAATTAAACTCATAAGGTAAGAAGTGCCTTGCTATTTGCAAATTATGAGGTTGCTTTAGGTGGTTAAGTGAAATGATTTTACATCAATGTAAGTACTGTTGAGAGGATTTCGATAATAAGATGAATTGAGGAAGAGCGAAGCTATAAGGGTGCTTGATTTTTGGGAGAGCCTCAAAAAAGTGAGAAACTTTCTCTTGGATACGATTATAGTTGAAGTAGTGTGAGTTGTTAGGGAATGTTGATTTTTGTAGAGTAAGGTTAAAAATGTTGGTTTTAGTGTAGGTATGTGAAGGACGAAACCGAGAAAGTGCTAAAGTGGTAAGGCTTATGAGTGTAGTGTCACCAACCTTTGTGTTGTGCAACATTAGGTAAGGGAATGCATGCTAGATGTTTGATAGTGCTTCTATGTTCATGTATGTTTGTATAAATATAAAGTGTACTTCCTTACATGTTTTTATGGACACATACAAAAATGAATTTTTCTTACGTATTAATGACTTAGGAAATATTGGTTTTAAACTTAGAATTTTGCTAGTTTCTAATTTTAAAGTATGCTCAGACTGATCTTAAAATGTGTGATGTTTGAGATTGGGAATGTGTTGGATTAGAGTATATACTGTACTTGCTTGTTGGAGTTTTAATGTAGGTTGATTTGGGTTGTGGTCTTGACGTTGGGTAATGTCCTACCTATGCCATCATAATGCTGGATTTTCATTAAAAATCTATTAGGTAGATTTCGTAGGATTAGTATAAACTTATATGATGCATTTTAAACCTCGTACATTTCAAGAAACGCTACTTGTCACCGAGACTCGCAAGCTCGGCCAAGGTAGTACAAGGTTTTATAAAAGTGTTGGCTTGGTTAAATAAGAATTGTTGTTGTCATGATAGCTTTGCCTAAAGGAATCCAGTCATTGAGATAATGGTTTCTAAACATGATTTCGTATGATAAGGTTTTCAAAACTATAAGTGCTTAAATCAACTCAGGCTTTCAATACTCAAATCATGTTTTAAAAACTATTTTTATACAAGTTTTGACTTATGAGACATGTGGCACTGTATGCTTGTGTTGCAATTGGGTATGCTTTTATGGCATTTGCTATGCTTGTGTGGCAATTAGTAAGCTTGTGTGGCATTTATGTGAGAACTCTTTATACTGTACTGTACATGCGTAGATAATTAATAAATAATAAATTTTTGTATATTTTGTAAATTATAAGTAAAATAATTATATTGGCCTGTGAAATCCGATTTTATTACATTGTACACTATACTTTGTGAATTATTGATAGTGAAATTTAGTTAATTAGTGGAAATTAAATAAAGACTGAATGAATTTCCATTCTCAACTTTGAATTTTTGGATTCATGAATTGTAGTATAGTGTATAAAGTTGAAATAAATATGGTTATAAGAGAAGATGACTTTATTAGTGGATGTGTCGATAATTCAATTACTGAGATATGCATAAAATGAAAGCAAAAGAAGAACAAAGAAAAGTCAAAATATGCAGCCATTCACGCCAACCAATTTCTGCTGCCTTTGTTGTGCTCAACTGGAAAGTTTTAAAGGAAAGAAGAAAGTAAATTTTTAAGGTGCAAAAAGGCTTAAGGAAAAGGTAATTAAAAGTTAACACAAGACTAAAAGATTATTGGTTGAAGCTTTGAAAAGAGGAGTGGAAAAAAGTCCACAAAAGGTGCAACCAAGCGGACTTCAACGCCACCTTGTTGCTGCCTTTATACCAATCGGTTCAGCCACTTAAAGGCTGACAAAGCATGAATTTTATAGTGTAAAATAAGTGAAAAATGGTATTTAAAGATAAAGCATTCAAAAGTATTATATATTAAAATTTATAAGCTAAAATAAAGCAAGGGAAAAAGAGGAAATAAGGCTAAACAGATCAGCCAAGAGGGTCCATGCCACTTTGCTGTTGTGGTACGTTTCTATTTAGCCTTTTTAAAGGCTGCTGAAGTATGACTTTTATGGTAGGACATATGAGAGAATTATGGCTTAAAAGTAACTTCTGAGATCATTTTAATTGCTGAAGAATAAAACAAAAGAAAAGTGGTCAATGACGTATGGAACGTAAGACTTCTACGCTACCTTGTGCTACAGTTTTTTCTTCAGCCATTTAATGAATTTTAATGCAAGAAATGATGAAAGAAAATGATAAGAAGCAAGGTGACACAAGTTTATTGGTTAAAATGGATAAAGAGAAGAATAAAGAAACAAGAAACTTCAGCAAAACTCATTTATCTTCACCGATTTCCCCTCCTTCCACGAGCATTCTGTTTGGCCATGTTATGTTCGGTTTTCACTCATTTCCTCCATGAAATCTCTTAGCAAAACGTTCTTTCTTTGCTAGTTAATTACCAAATCTTCTCTATAAAGCTTATATATACCTTAAAACCAATTAAGAATCAAGCAAGAGGACTGACAAGAAGAAAAAACAAAACAGAAAATAAAATTTTGTTTTGGAGAACTACAATCGGTCAAGGTAAGGAATTTAATTCCCATGGTTTTGTGATATTCAATAACTTATTTTTATGTTTCTAAACATGAGAAACATGATGATAATGTTAATTTTAGTTAAATTTGTCACGACCCGAAGGCCAATGACGTCCACTTAAGACTTACTTTACCCTTGACGGGTTTTTACGAACCAAATTTTTTTCTTTCTCTATTTACGGTTTGTATTCGGTGTTAGTGCAGTATCTTAATCAAATCTTATCCTATTAATATTATTTCTCAAGCTATGTAATCCTTCTCAAGGTGATTTTTATGATTTTAGCCTTATCTTACTATTTCAAAAGAAACGGATCGAAAAACTCCCTTTTGTATTTTATCAATTTCCCCAGTAAAATCACCTGCATTAAAGCACATTTTTAAACTACACAATATAGCCAACTGTTGTTTCCCACAATTCACACAATCATGCATCTCAAGGATTAACCATTAATAAGTCCACATCTAGCAATTTATATATCATTCAAACGTACATCTTAACCCGGATCGAACTCGATAATCACCTAGACTCATATAATAATTTAGTGCGATCTAAAGCTACATCCCATATTCTTTCCTAGTACTGTGAAATTAAAGTACATATAACTATCAACTGATATACAAGTAATATACCTCAAAAATGCAAAAGCTAGGCCCGGAAAACGCAGACGAGTACCATTACTAGGTACAATTCCCGGGAGCCTATACGAAGCCTGAGCCGACTATCAACTCGTAAGATCTGTAGATGTTTAAATTTAAGGGGTGAACAAATCTACGGCTCAGTAAGTAGTTTAAATAAGTACATACTAGGCTCATATCGTAAAACACGATCATACATGCATGAGTTCTATAAAATGGCATGTATGCATTATATCAAGGTTTGCTACCAATTCGTATGTGCACAGATTTCATAAACTTATTCATGCTTTCATTCCATTCTTAAACTCACAAAGTATCATTCTTTTTATCAGTATGGTTAAGTGTGAAAGAAGACAAACATTCAAATAGCACATGTTTTTATGGCAAATATAAGTATAATTCAATGATTACACACATTCTCTGTCTTATGTATAAGATCTATTCATCTACTGATATTCATCACATTCACAAATCACAATCATTTATTTATTGTCACAATAACCTATGATTCCTCATATTTTATCAAAACATGTGTAGCACTTAGCTCTCAAAGGATTCTAGAGGTGGCTCCCATAGTTTCCAAAGAACCTATGTAGCACGTAGGTCCCTTGAGTTCTCCAGAGGTGGCTCACACGGTACAAAGGTCGAGTCTTTACTCGGATTGGCCTTTATGACACAGACTTTCTACTATCACATCGGAACTCGTGTAACACTTAGTTCTCAAAGGATTCTATAAGTGGCTCCCATAGTTTTCAAAGATTCTATGTAGCACTCAGGTCCTTGAGTTCTCTAGAGGTGGCTCACACGGTACAAGGGTTGAGTCTTTACTCGGGTTGGCCTTTATGACACAGACTTTCTACTATCACGTCGGAACTCGTGTAGCACTTAGTTCTCAAAGGATTCTAGAGGTGGCTCCCATAGTTTCCGAAGATTCTATATAGCACTCAGGTCCTTGAGTTCTCTAGAGGTGGCTCACACGGTACAAAGGTCGAGTCTTTACTCGGGTTGGCCTTTATGACACAGACTGTCTACTATCACGTCGGAACTCGTGTAGCACTTAGTTCTCAAAGGATTCTAGAGGTGGCTCCCATAGTTTCCGAAGATTCTATGTAGCACTCAGGTCCCTTGAGTTCTTTAGAGGTGGCTCACACGATACAAGGGTCGAGTCTTTACTCGGGTCGACCTTTATGACAGACTTTCTACTATCACATCGGAACTCGTGTAGCACTTAGTTCTCAAAGGATTCTAGAGGTAGCTCCCATAGTTTCCGAAGATTCTATGTAGCACTTAGGTCCCTTGAGTTCTCTAGAGGTGGCTTACACGGTACAAGGGTCGAGTCTTTACTCGGGTTGGCCTTTATAACACAGACTTTCTACTATCACATCGGAACTCATGTAGCACTTATTTCTTAAAGGATTCTAGAGGTGGCTCCCATAGTTTTCGAAGATTCTATGTAGCACTTAGGTCCCTTGAGTTCTCTAGAGGTGGCTCACACGGTACAAAGATTGAGTCTTTACTTTGGTTGACCTTTTTCCTAGCTTTCGACAAACATGACTAGGTACTAATTTAGGTCCAAGAACTCAATATTGGGAGCTATACATACCGTACACAAATCACATATGCATTGACAAAGTATCACAATATGCTATCATGCTCCCTCGGTGCGATTTAATTAATTCATATGCATTCCTAAAAATGCAAGCACCAAAAAGTATACAATTTAAACATTCAACAACCGCGAATAAACTGTAACACATAACAGGCAAATCACAAGCAAGATTCCTTTCTAAACAACTATTATTCCCGATCACATTATGTCCAATTTGTATTTTACTGTACTTACTCTTATAGTCTTACCCATAGTATTCCACCAACTTGAGGTAAATTTAGATTAGTATTTTAATAAGTAATTATTCATCTCTTACGAGATGATACTAGCAAGGCTTATTTAACCCACTTACCTCGATGCTTGGTAGGTTACTTTTCCTCGATCCTCAAACTCGAGCTTAGCTTCTACACTGCTCCAATTGAAGTCACTACAATCATTTTAATACTGTCTCAATCAACTACTAATAGCATGTTAAATACTGAACTTAGAGTGCATTATTTAAACTACGCACAAATATTCAAATTTGCTATCACGCTAAGATTGACTCCGCTTTAGCATTCTAACTGTATATAATCTTCATCCTTTAGAGGGTTGTGTGTGCGCATATTAATCTTGAACCGATGTTTAGTCCTTACTTAAAATCTCCTTAGTTAAATTCATACCGATCATTCTCTTTCATATTTTTCCAACTTGATTCCTACACGAATGTTTCATTTTTCGAGTTCTTATTTAATAGCATATGGATATCTATAAGTATCTAATATTTTCATATTGCATCAAAGTGAACTATTTAAATTAAAGCCCATATTGTTCCTCTTTAGACTCACGACACATATATGTACACAAAATGTATGTTTAAATATCCATGTATAATTACATGATCATATTTAATTCTTTATCATTATGTCTAAGGAAGTCTTTATCTAATATATATATATATATATATATATATATTTTAAACACATATATGTTTATATCTATGTGTATACTTACTATATGTTGTAGACATATATTTATATATCCATTCTCATCTTTCATATATACATGTATACATATAAATATACATATATTTTTACATAATTATGTATCATGCATAAGTACATTTTTGTATTTATATATATATATATATATCTATGTATATATATTTATGCCCATCATTTTATTTTATTTTATATGGCATATTAACATATTGACTACCACGATATATATATATCTATATATATCAATACCTAACACCATTCCTAACCATATATATATATATATATATATATATATATATATATTTGCATTCATTCAAGACATTTAGGCAAGAAGGCAATTCTAGTATCCCTTACATGACTTATTTTCATGCTTGTATCATACTCATTATGCTTAATTTCATACTAAAACATAAAACATAAAATCACAATTAATCTAGTTCACCTCTACATCAAGAATACATTTTCCGTTACCACACCATTGGTGTGTGTGTGGGTGTGTGTATATATATATATATATATATATATATATATATATATATATAAACGCGTACCTATATCAATACTTATGCATGACCAAAGCTTAATCCAAGACTTGTACTTTAAGGTCTCCAATAAATTCCTACACCACATTTAATTTCTCATTTTCTGTAATAAATATACATATATTTATGCACAGATATGTGCGTGCACATAGACATATAATAGTCCATGTATAGCATGTTTTCAACAAGTTTAAATCATCCATTGCCTCATTAATGTTTACATGCTTAAATGCTAAACTTAAAGAGTCCTTACCCCTCTTAGTTTAAGCTCCAAACCGAGCCAAACTCTTGCAAATACCCTGTCAAGAACCGATAATTTCAGTCTTCTCCTTTAAGCTCTTTCTTTGACTCTCGGGTTAACATTTACTCCATCATATTTCCTTTTGATTTCACGCCAGCCCTTTGTTATTTCTCTCCTTTTACCCTGAGAGAGAGAGTTTTCCTTTCAACCTCAAATTACTAACCAAATGGCTGCCAAAAGAAACCTTTTACTACCCTATTTCCAGCAACTGAACATAGCCCCAAACTTGCTCAACGACTCACTCTTTCCAGCCTTCTTTAACAGCCCTTGTACATCTTGCATTTTCCTCATTCGAGAACACCATTTCCAGCTCCAAAACTCAACACCAATCTAGCCCTTTAAAACCAATATCCGAACCAAAAATCAAAGTAGCCCAAAACCCATATACCAATTCCCACCGTGACAGCCATCGTTAAGGCACGCAACTCACCAAAATTTAACCCCAAGCAATATCAGCAAACATAGAAACTCAGTCCAAAAATTTCAAACACTAGCTGAACTTCAGCCTTGAAGACTCCTATACAGTCCCGTTTACAGTAGCTTGAAACGCGCCTAAACCAGCCTCATTTCCAGCTTGCAATTCCTCAGCTACCAGCACCCAAACAACGCCTATTCAGGTCGGTTTTAGCAGACAAAAATGACTCTCGATTAGCCTCCAATAGCCCATATCGTAGGTTCTGTTTCACCACCAAAACAAAAATCCAGCCACAACCACCTAAACTCCTCTGTTTTTGGGCGCCAACGGAGACCTCTGCTGCTCTCGTTCTCTCTTTCGTGTCACTATGCTTCTCTTTTCTTTCGTTCCCTTTTTCTTTTTCATTTGGCGCTTCAGCAGACGTGTTCCGCCGGAGCAATTGCCCTTTTCATTTTCATTTTTTTTATTATTATTAGGTGTGCTTCAGCAGACTTTCTGAGCAGACCCTCAGTCTGCTGAGCTGACATCACGTGGGCAAGCTTCCAATGTATATTATATATTAATACATATAAAAATAATTTTATAATAATATATATATATATATATATATATGCATATATGTTAATTATTTGTATTCTATATATATTTATTTTGTAGTGATACATTTTTATAGTATCATATATTTATATATAATTTATATTGATAAATAGCTATTTTATTTATTTATTTGTTTATTATTATTATTTATTTATTTTATTACACTTATATTTATTCTTGCATAAATCTAATATACATAATTCCATATTCGTATATATATTTAAGCCCAACATGCATATAAGGATATATATATTTATACTTGTGTATACATATATATCTATATATACCTTTCAGTTATGTACACATTTAAATATATATATATATATATCATCACCTATTCTTATGTATATAAATATAGTATGTATATACACACTATACTCTTACGTATTTATTTATGTGTATTTTAATTTATTTCCATCTATGCATATACATATATATATTTATTATCTATATATGCGTTTATATACGTGCATATGTACGTTGCATGCATGCATGCAAGTGTACATACGTATATATGCATGTATGTACGTTGCGTACTTTTAGTTTGCCTTATGTGTGTATAAAATATATATATTCATATAATTGCAACTCCTTTTTGTATCCATTTAACGTCCATTACATATGCTGTATTAACTTACGCTTCACGTTACTCTCGAAAACTTTGTTTCTATAAATACGAGACATGATCTTATATTTGAAATCTTAAAATTTGCATTATAATCACTTAAGGTGATACATTGAATACATTATTGGTTTAAGAAAATTGTGGTTCTCACATCTTTTATTGTGAGGACCCGAAGTACCTTATGGGTCATTCATCACCTCACTCATCCGTACTGTCCGCTTTGGGTTCTAGAGGTGGCTCCCGTCACGCAGACGTGGCACTTAGCCCTTCACGGATTTCTTTCGCGTCCGCCGTGACTCGAACCCCTTACCACTTGTAAGTGTCAAGTCACGACTAAGGGGTTAGTCGCGACTTGACACTTACAAGTGGTAAGGGGTTCGAGTCACGGCGGACGGGAAAGAAATCCTTGAGGGGCTAAGTGCCACGTCTGCGTGATGGGGGCCACCTCTAGAACCCAAAGCGGACAGTACGGATGAGTGAGGTGATGAATGACCCGTAAGGTACTTCAGGCCCTCACAAAATTCTATTAGCTAATGAAATTTGCATAATTTAGATCTTGATATAGATTTAGCAAAAACAAAGAAATTATATTAGAAGTGGTATAATGATGATGAGAAATGAAGTATAGGATAAAAATAAATGGAAGAAGAAGCTTAGAATTAGAAAAAGGGTTGAAAAGAGAGTTTTGGCTAGTGAATGAGCTCTCAGTTGAACATGGAAAAATAGAAGCATTTAAGGCTTCATGCAATATTTGGCTAAGAAATGGCTCACGTAGCAAAGCATTTATTAAGGGAAAACAAGACCATTAAAGAAAATGATGGAAAGTCAATAAAAGTGGCATATGAGGTTCGGCCATGACTTGATTTCCTTATGAATTAGTGCTGTAAATTGGGTATTTTGATAAAAGGCAATTGTAGAAATTAAAAGAGAATTTTTGGTGAAATTAAAATAAAAAAAGGATTAAAAATGAGGAAATTGAGTTTTAATACTAGTATAATTTATACTGGTTGTACTTATCAAAGGACATTAGTGGCTGCATTTTATGAATATTAGTAACTTAAAAATAAGAAGAAAAATATTAATAATTTACGATAAAAATTATTTTGCCGCCCGAGTTGACAGATTTCGGTTGGCGTAAACGGGACAATCGTCTTCATAAGACTGGTAAGGGGGGAGTGTGTGAGTTGTAGTGATATAATGAAATGCATGTTTTATCAATTTAAATTTTGTGGAAATATTGGTAGCATGATTTGGTTTAAAACATGCAAAAATGCTGTGGTTGAAAAGCTGGTTTATAAACTGTGCTTGTGTGCAAGAGGTTTGGAATCTGCAGCTGTTATGTTGTCGGAAATTTCCTAAAATATTCTAAAATATTTTAGAAGCATGAAATGAGTTAAATGGGAAATTTTGAATATAATTTCCATCTACTTTCTATAAATTGGGAATTATGAGAAAGTTATAAAATTAAATATTCATGTTTTATATTTTCATTAAAGTGAGAAATTAATTTCATTTTATATGATATTAAATATTCAAAATGAATATTTAGTTGTTTTCTCACTTGATACATGAATATCTACCAACTGATTTATGGTATGTGGAAATGAGAAATAAATACCTTTTTGAAGAAATACTTGAAATAAATGATTTAAATTATTTAAACTCCTTAAAGGTATTTTTATGGGAAAAGAAAGGATTGTTATGTCCTTATGGAACTAGACACTGATTTTAATTATCTTATAAATTCCATAAAGGTGATGATATTTAAAATTGTGAGCCTTATGGATAAACATGAAATATTTCAAATTACTTTGAATAAGATCCATAAAGGCTATGGTACGGTTTTATACTGTTTTAAGACTTAGGCCCCGAGTTTCATGCATCATACTATTACTGTTACTGTCACGTGGCTGATTGACCCACTAGTCATTAGCGTCCCGGATGTTACTTGGCAAGTGTACACCGAGGACACCCTATAGATCATGGCCATAGATCTCATTATATACTGTGTCCCTTAGGGGACGATTACTGTGTCCCTTAGTGGACGATGATAACATGATTTAATTGTAGGGTGATGCCTAGTCTCAACTTACTAATTACTGTTTACTGAAAGGATTTACTGAATCCTGTTTTACTGTACTGCACTGTGAATTACTGTTTACTGAATTGAACCGTATTAAAATACTGTTTTACTGAACTAGTAGCTACTGTTTACTGTTTACTGAACTGGTAGATACTAATTACTGTTTACTGAACTGAAAGCTACTAATTACTGTTTAGTGAAACAAAATCTACTGATTTCTATTTACTGAACTGAATTGTACAGAACACTGTTTACTGAACTAAAAGAAAATTACTGTTATCGAGAAAGAATCCTTTGAAAATTATTTCTTAAATAGAAATAATTACTGAAGTATTATCCAGTGATTTGGATATTTATGAGCTACTGTACTGAAAAAACTGTTTACTGTAACTACTGTTTTATCACTGTACTGTCGCGTGTTTTGAAATCGGTGTACTGAAGTGAAATAATAAAATGGTTTATACCATTTTTATAATTATGAGAAAAGAGAAGGAATTGTTTTGAAATAAAACAATTTAATTATTACTCTCTATAGTTGCTCTGGGTTTCCAGGACAAGACTGGTATTTCAAAATACCTTATATGCTCCATCTGGATTTCCCGACCGACTATAGTATCCTTCCTTTACTGTGCTCAGTACACTGTTAGGAAATAAATGTTTTACGGCATATAGTTTTCATTATATCAGGCAGCATATGACTCCTTTACTGAGCATGTGGTTCGCTCACCCCTTACTTTCAAAATTTTCAAATTAATTACGAGGATTATTTGATGGCTACCTCGAACAAATATTGCTGCGAGTAGCCCATTGGGACAAAGAGCATTGAATTTAAGGTACAGTCACTTCTCTTACAGATTTAGGCATTTGTATACAGTACTACATTATTCTAAAATAGAAACAAGGGATGTAAAGTGTAAGGAATATTGTAAATTTTCATATTCCAAATTTACTAAATAAATAAATGTTTGCCATTTATTACTGTTATTGATCACGTGTTAAAGGCATCACAGACAGCCTAACCGTACATTATGTATAAAATATGTTAAATTACTGTACTGTGGACTGTTACAGTTTTAATGGTATTAGAGCAAGGTTGGTCGGATGTCTGTTGATGCTTTTAAAGTTGAAACTGTTGAAAATGGTAAACATCTCCTGTAGTACTATATAGTCTGAATGGATAGAGAAACCAAGTGACTATAAATTATGTTAAGTGTTTAAAATGGGATGAAAGTTTATGAATCGAGGATTACGAAAAGGGATTGTAATCCGAGGATTTGACAAAAAATAGATGATCTTATGGTCTTACTGGAGGTTTGTTTGGTATGGTACGGAGAGGAACTCGGTGAGGGCCCCACCAGGACTTCTCTGCCCGAATTGAACAAAGACCTTGAAATGATGATATTGGAGTGAAATAGCATATCATCAGTTATAGATCTTAAGATAGCCTATTTAAAGGTATTTTGAAGAGAGAAATAAACGTGGAAATGACGATTATGCGCCTCTATGTAAATAAAATTTTTGAAATTATAATAGACGAAATTGATCTCGAACTGACTGATTGTGATGGAGAAATTGATGGGGTATGCTTTACAGAATGATATACTGTATAGACATGAAGAAATGTGTATAAGAACTGTAAAGTGACTATAAGAGAATCACAACTAACCTGAGTTATTAGATGAATACGACTTCAAAGTGAATGACAGTAATGAAGAGGTTAGCTATGAAGTGAAATAGTTAAAACTACTATACTTAGTGTATCATTTATTGCCATAATTAAATGGTATATGGTGAAGTGAGCAATAAATAGAAAAATAGATATGAAAAATATGTTAAATGATTTGAAAATTATACATATGTATTTGAGGATACATAATGAAACTTCGGGATGTAAATAACGAAACATCTAAGATGATATGTGTTGGCTCTATAGGCTATACCGAGAGGGGGGGTGAATCGGTTTTTCACTAACCTTAGGTTCGTTTTTCGGTTTCTCTAAATTCTCTAGCCTATATTGATATTTTCTAAGTTCTCTTAGCTAGGCAATTATACAATATAAATTCAATGCAATAAACACAAATATAATTGCAAGAAAGTAAAGAGAGAAAGGATAGAGAAATGTACACAAGTGATTTATAGAGGTTCGGCAACCTTGCCTACGTCCTCTACCTTGAGACGCTGCCAAGGATTTTCCCAAATTCACTATCCTTGAATTTGTTACACTCCCTCTTTTCAAGGCTCAAGAGAAACCTCTCTCTTTTCTAGGCTCAAGAGTAACCTCTCTCTTTTCTAGGCTCAAGAGTAACCTCCCTCTTTTTCCTAGGCTAAAGAGTAACCTCCCTCTTTTTCAAGGCTAAAGAGAAACCTCCCCTTTTACAAGGAATGAATTGGTTTACAAGAGAAGTAATCAAAGAAGGCCTCTAGATAGGCAAGTGATTACAAATATTAAGCACAAATAAAAGCCTATACAAGATTTGTGCTAAGCACTACAAGGAATAAGAAAATGATAGTTGATGGAAACTTTGTAGCTCTTGATTTGTTGTTTGAGGCTTGTAGATTTGAGGAATATGAGATTTGAAGTTGCTGAGTGGTTCCTCTTCCTTTCTTTAGCTTCTAAGCCTCTATTTATAGTCCCTTGGATGTATTCTAGCCGTTGGGTGGAGCCAAATCTCGGATATTACCGTTGTCTCACAAAACCTAGCCGTTATAGGCTATTTTCGAGCAAAGGGATCGATCCTGCTACAGTGGGGATCGATCCCTTTTGTCCAGACTCTTGATTCTGGGCTTTAGGACCTTGGGAAGACTTTCTGCCAAAAAGGGATCGATCCTGCTACAGTGGGGATCGATCCTTTTCTTCCAGAGGGCATTTTTCCTACACTTTTGGGTTAGAAATGATATGACCTTTGATCCTAATTCAACCCAAAACATTTATAAGCTTTAAGGGAGTTTTTCTTGACTTTCTCAGATAAAAACATTGTCCAAGAAATCATCAAGTGATTTTCTAAAATATTCAAAGCATTTATAAAGTGTTAAGACCAATAAGAGTATGCATCATTAAATCATGGTCTTAATGTTTGATATGAACACTTGAAATGTATTGAAAAAATCAAGTGTGATAAGGCAAATTTACAATATGAATTAAAACATTAAAGCTTACTTAAGTTTTTGTCATTTCAAAATATATATTGCAATTTAAAGCTAACAATATGAGATTATGATTTAGAAGTTATTAGATGAATTTCTAAATAAATTTTCGGAGTAATGTGGATTCAAGAGATTATTGACTCGATTCACAACATAGAATTTATTTATAAGCTCTTATCAGAAAATATAATGGAGTTAGAAGAGCTTAAGAAATTACTCCGGAAACTTGTGGATAAAGAATTTATTGTATAAGTGTGTTTGGAGGAAACATTGATGACCTCGTTGGAGAGATGTGATAACCGTAAATTTTTCATTTATTGAAAATTATAAATATTGGAAATATAATGAAATAAATAAATAAAATTGTGAGAACGGGATATTGGTGAAAATACCGAGAATTGAGGAAGTGAAAGAATCGGGAAATTCGTGTAAAGGAAATTAAATTTGAAGTGAAAATAAAAATAATGGAGAGAGGAAAATTAATTTGGATAAATTAAAATCCAAATTAAATAAGGAAAATGAGAAATGAAAATAAAATATGTTTATATAATTACAAATTATATAAATGTATTTCATACAAATACATATATATTTAAAATACTATATAGTATATTTTAATATACGTTGGTATATATATGGAAATATATACTATTTCATAAATTTAAATAATACATATGTATATAAACATAATATTTTATGTGTATATATAATTATATATATACATATAGAAGAAAGGTAAATGTGATTTTATATTAAAGTTTATATGTATATATATTGTATTATAACATTTATATAATTGTATATATAAATGTTATTTATTTTAAAGTATATAAATATACATATATATACTAGATATATATTTTGTAATATACAATATATATAATTTATATATAATATATATTGCATTACATTATATATGAAATAATATATGTATAATATATAGTATATATTATATGTATAAAATATAATTTATAGTGTATAATAAATAGTATATTATATACTAAAAAGGGAAAGGAAATAAACCAAAAGAGGAAATAAACAAAACAGAAGGAAAATCGGGGAAGGACCCGATCCTTCCCAGCCAAAGGGCCGATGGCGGTGAAGTTGCCACCGCCGACGAGGGAGGAAGGAGAAGGGCAAGACGCCACCGGCTAGAGAAAGGAAAGAAGCTGCCGGTGGCAGAAGAAAGGAGAAACGGAAACGGAGAAGAAAAATCCGATGGAAAACCGAGAAAAGAAGAAAAATAGGAACCGACGGTGCCGGTCAAATTAGCCACCGCCACTGTAGCCACACCACCACCGGAGGAAGGGGAAGACGTGGGAGGCCACCGGTCAGGCGAAGAACGGCGGAGGAGGGCCGGCGAAGAGGCAGAAGGAGGCCGACCTAAATCGAGTCGATCCGACGCCGTGTCGTCGATTCAGGATGAACGGAGGCCAGATCTGGTTTTGCCGTGGTGCCGGCCAGCTAAGGAACCACTGAACCATCGGAGAACCGGTCGCCGGCGAGGAAGGAGGCAGACCGGTCTAGACGAGAAAAAGAAAAAAGGAAAAAGCAAAAAGAAAAAGAAAAGAAAAAGAAAAGAAAAGAGAAAAAGAAGGAAGAAAAAGAAGAAAGAGAAAGAGAAAAGGAATTTCGAGAATTTGGAAAATTCTCGAAAATTCGAAAATTACGGGAAATCTCGAGAATAACGGGAATCAGTAAGAAATCCCGGAAAGTGTTAAATTATTTAAATAAATTATTTATTTAAATAATTATGGAAAAATTCAAATTTGTAGAATTTAAATTTCAGAAAATTGCCGTGATGATCGAGCTGATGAAATCGGGCGAGGTGAACACGGGTGTGACCTTCGAGAGTCAGTTTTCGAGATGGTGATAATGAAATCACCGAAAATTCTCTTTGAGGATGGTGATAATGAAATCATCGAAAATTCTCTTGATATGTAAATTACTCTTAATACGAGATGAAAAACAAAAAGAAATAAAGTGAATATTTTTATATAAATTTCTTAAATATTCACTAAATGGTTTTATAAACTTTATGGTTTTAAATTATGAAAATATATTTTTATAAATTTCATAAAAGTTTATTGATGATGAAAAATACTGTTGTGAGACTAGTAGGCATCTTATCATGCTGACGTGTGATATGTGATATGTTTAGTTCCGATCGATACCGATCAGTGATCCACCGAGGACAATATAGATTATGGTCATAGAATTAACATGTTTATTTCTTTACCCTCCGGGGTCTATAGCATGATATGATTGATGATTGTCTTAGACTCTATATATGATGCGTGACATGTGAAAAGAACATGTTTTATATGATATGATAAGAAGATCAATTGACTTATAGCTTTTTACAAAATGCTCATTACGGTACTGATTATAGTACTGTGAGATGATTTTCATAAGATATGTGATACAAACAAGTAATATGTTTTCAAAAAGGAAGAATTGATAAATCTAATATTCTTACCATGATTTTAAATGGAATAGTAGATTATACGTGCTACAGTGATCTTTGTACCGTGTGAGCCACCTCTAGAAGACTCAAGGGACCTAAGTGTTACATAGATTCTTCAGTAACTATGGGGAGCCACCTCTAGAATCTTTTGAGCACTAAGTGCTACACGAGTTCTGATGAGATAGTGGAAAGTATATGGCATAAATGTCAATCTGAGTAAAGACTCGATCTTTGTACTGTGTGAGCCACCTCTAGAAAACTCAAGGGACCTAGGTGCTACATAGGTTCTTCGGAAACTATAGGGAGCCACCTCTAGAATCCTTGAGAACTAAGTGCTGCACAAGTTTCTCGATACGACACTTAACTCTATTGCTAGTTAGGATGGATGTCGTAACTGAATCAGTGAATTGGGGCTTACGCCTAAAGTGATTAAGTGATCGGTTATTTTGAAACTGTTTTCAGTGAGTTAAGCTATATGCTTAAAGTTTATTGATTTTTGTTTTGTGAATGGATTGATTTATTAACTTGCATAGTAACCGATTTATTGACGTGTATAGTGACTAATCTACTGAAGTGCTTGCTGCTTTGCTAATGTGATAAGTGGAATAGATTTTAATAACTTACTTTGCTATTTAAAGTACTGTACTAATTATAATTGTACAGTAAAACATGAAATGAGTTTTAAAGGAAAATGATGATGATTTAACCAATATTCTTTTCAAAAAAAATATCAATATTAATTATTTTATTTAAATGCTTTATTTCATAAAAGCTATTAATTTGGAAAGAATATGGAAATGATATGAAATAAAAAAAGAAAAATGATTTAAATTTCAAAAGAAATTTATTACTCCCTACAATTGCTTCTAGGTTACGGGACAAGACAGGCATTTCAAAATGCCTGCCTTACTCCATCTGGATCCCTAGCTAACTGTAGTATCCTTCCTACATGTGAGCCTAGAGCCAGCTAGGAAGATTTAAAAGAAACTGAAAAAGTTTTTCAGCATATAGATAGCTGAGTATAAAGTGAGGCATATAATTCCCTTACTGAGCCGTGGTTTTGCTCATCCCTTAATTTTAAACATTTCAGGTTTTGATGATTGTGAGATCAGTTGATTGTGGATCACGGCTATACACAAAGGACAATGTGATAGACCGATTGATTTATATGAGGTACGATAATTTATCTTCTGTATTTAGACATGTCTACAGTATTACTTATCCAATTAATTAAGATAGGGGATGTGTATAATATAAACAATGTTATGTAAAATTGTTTAACAGTTAGTACAAGTGAAGTATCACAGACAGCTCAACCGGTTAAGTTGTGTAAAATAAGGTGAAAAATGTGGTAACGGGTCGTTACAGATTTAATGGTATCAAAGCATGGTTGGCCTGATGTCTGTAGATACTTTCGGAAGGAAAAGTGTTAAACATCCTCGGTAGTACTGTGTCGTCTGAATACATAGAGAAAATAAATGATTATAAATTGAGTAAAATGATTTAAAGGGAGTAAAAAAGTATAAATTGAGAATATTAAAGACAAATAATTGGCTCAGAAATTACCGAAAAATTGGTGATTCTTATAATCTAAATGAAGGCCTGTTCGGTAAGGAACCGAAAGGACTCGGTGAGGAACCGAAAGGACTCGGTGAGGGCCCCACCAGTACTTTACGGTCTGGATCGAACTGAGACTTGAAAATGATGGTATAATGGAGGGGAATGACGGTATAAAGGAGGGAAATGACATATCATTATTAAATAGACTTTAAGATCACCGATTGAAGGTAATTTGCAGAGAGAAAAATTTTGGCCAAAAATGACCAAAATACCCCTAGCTCTAAAAATTTTTTAGGAGTCATAATAGACCAACAGAAGTTGGAAATGATTGATTTGATAGAAAAATTGATGATGTAAAGCTACATTACGTGCAAAAATAATCCAATTATGGATTTTAGTGGAATTCTTTGTCGAAATCGAATAAGATCTAAAACTGTTGATAGTAGTATGAGAAATGATATTATCAGCACATAGATGATGAGATCCTTGGTTTAAATGTATACTGAGGAGAAAGAAATAAATGTCAAAATGACGAAAATACCCTTATGTTGGGCGATGTTTGGCACAGTTATAAAACCGAGCCGAATTGGAATCCATTGATAGTAATGGAGTTATAAATGGCATAGAGGATGTCATATGAATATAACGATCCCTAGTATTGATTTCCACTTACACTTCGATTATGGACGCAAATTACGAGTGACCTAGTGAACGGGCTAGGCCTCACGATAAAACCTTGAGAGGTGACCCAGTGAACGGCCTGGGCATTCTCAAAGAGAACAGTGCACATGTGGAAAGGCGGACGGGCCGAGGCCTTATATGATGCGATCCAATAAGAGTGTAGTGGGATGTTACATGATGATTAGCCTGGTTATTGAGTGTAAGGGCCTAAATTACGAGTGTATTGAAATGGATATTATTACGAGATCGTTGAATATTATGAAAAGTGAAATGAATACAGAAATTGATTGAGAAAGTAGATAGTACAGATAATGAAATACATACTGGTGTGGTTACTTATGGTTCTATACATTTTTACTACTTTGAGGTATCAAACAGATAATCTTATATAGAATCGAAATATCTTGAAATATGTGCTACAGAATGAGGTATTGTGTGGAGTACTGTGAATTAGTGAATATATATAAGAACAATAAAGTGATAAAAAGAAGATGACAACTAACCTAAGTTCTTCAGGACCCTTGAGACAGAACTGTGATGGGCGACCTAATGATGGGCGACCTGTAGTAGATCGTGTGTTGTGAGATGCGGGCGAACTATGTTATCGCCGACTCACCAGTAAGGGTAAACCTAGGGCGAAAGAATCGCCTAGGGGATGCTCGCTGACGGCCGATACGAAACGGGCGGGACTCTTACAATTATTTTAATGGTAATACGAGTATAAGGAACTAGGTACGTACGAGTACCAGGATTCAAACCTCGTGGATAATATCCTTAAAGGGGTTAAACCTGAATTTATTAAATGAATTTGATTCCAAAGTAAATTACAGTAGTAATAAATTGGTTAGCTGTAACATGTGTTGATAACTGTTGTACTTACTACAGCTTACTTGAATAAGATTCGTAAGTGTTGGCTCTATAGGCTATACCGAGAGGGGGGGTGAATCGGTTCTTAGCTAACCTTATGCTCGTTTTTCGATTCTTCTAAATTCTCTAGCCTATTTGAGTGTTTTCTAAGTCCTCTAAGCTAGGCAATTATACAATATAAATTCAATGCAATAAACACAAATATAATTGCAAATAAGTAAAGAGAGTAAGGATAGAGAAATGTACGCAAGCGATTTATAGAGGTTCGGCAACCTTGCCTACGTCCTTTACCTTGAGACGCTCCCAAGGATTTTCCCCAAATTTACTAACTTGAATTTGTGTTACACTCCCTCTTTTCAAGGCTCAAGAGAAACCTCTCTCTTTTTCTAGGCTCAAGAGTAACCTCCCTCTTTTTCTTAGGCTAAAGAGAAACTTCCCTCTTTTTCTTAGGCTAAAGAGAAACCTCCCCTTTACAAGGAATGATTTGTTTTACAAATGATGTAATCAAGGAAAAGCCTCTAGGTAGGCAAGTGATTACAGAAATTAAGCACAATGAAAAGCATATACAATATTTGTGCTAAACAATACAAGAGATAAGTGAATGATAGAAGATGTAGACTTTGGAGCTCTTGATTTGTTGTTTGAGGCTTGATGAAGATGAATAAGATGATGAAAGATGTTGCTTGGTTGTTCCTCTTGCTTTCTTTAGCTTCTAAGCCTCTATTTATAGTCCCTTGGATGTATTCTAGCCGTTGGGTGGAGCCAAATCTTGGATATTATCGTTGTCTCACAAAAACTAGCCATTATAGGCTATTTTCGAGCAAAGGGATCGATCCCTTTCCATAGGGGATTGATCCCTTTTGTCCAGAATCTTGATTCTGGGCTTCAGGGACCTTGGGAAGACTTTCTGCCAAAAAGGGATTGATCCTGCTACAGTAGTGATCGATCCTTTTCTTTCAGAGGGCATTTTTCCTGCACTTTTGGGTTAGAAATGATATGGCTTTTGATTTTAATTCAACCCAAAACATTTATAGGCTTTAAGGGAGTTTTTCTTGACTTTCTCAAATGAGAATATTGTCCAAAAGCTTATAAGTAATTTTCTAAACTTATGTTCAATAATTCTTGAGAAAATTACTTAATATTGAAAGCCATTTTATAAAGTATTAAGACCAATAAGAATATATCATTAAATCATGGTCTTAATGTTTGATATGAACACTTAAAATGGATTGAGAAAATCATGTGTGATAAAGCAAATTTACAATATTAATTAAAACATTAAAGCTTACTTAAGTTTTTGTCATTTCAAAATATATATGTCAATTTAAAGCTAACAATCTCCCCCTTTTTGATATGACAAAACTTAATGTAAATTTGCTTTGAAAATTCTTTGATAAAATACTCCCCCTCAAATAAAGCAGGATTTTATAAAGCTCCCCCTTAATATAAGCATGGGTTTTGAAAATGAATTTTCAAGCTATTTCTCCCCCATTATCTCTTCCCCTTAATATCTCTCCCTTTTAATATCTATCTCTCCCCCTTTTTGTCATAGCAAAAAGAAAGAAAAATAATAAAAAATATGCTCCCCTTAAAATCATGGCCATGTGAGAAGAGAGAAAAATGCTCCATCCAACAAGAAACATGTTAGTACATGGGACTCATAGCACAAATAAATAAGTCAATATTCACAAAGAGTATGAAATATTCATGCAATGAATATGACTTATGATCCTATACCAATTGTTTATAAATAATTTTGATACCAATTGTTGATAAGTAATTTTGCAAAAAGGTTCCAATTGGTAAGAAGTTAAGCAAGCACCTAAGTATATTAATTGTTTTCTAAGGTCCAACTGAGGTGCATGGCAATACATCATGATTATGAGCTGAAGTTAGATGACATATCATATGCAAGAGCTCATAAATCACGTTCAAGCAAGAGTGTGCATAGAATCAAGACATATAGCAATTAACTTCAAATTCTAGCACACAAGAGTTTCATGCAAAAATATCCTAAGAGAATTCTTCTCTATTTGTCATTTCAATCTAAGGAGCATGAGAAGAATTGTCAATTTAAAGCTCATACCAATTGGCAATTTAGTTTTGGCTTACCAATTGTTGAAAATATGGTTGCCAATGATACTAATTGTTATTTCAATCTAAATACCAATTGTTATTAATGGTTGACTTAGGCATCTTGCATGAATCCAATATCTATGTGTAGTGTGTTCATGTCAAGAAAATAATCATCCTAAAAATGCAAGAACATAATCACACACCATCAAATATGCATATGGATCAAATAAACATTAGCACACTATCATAAGGTATTAATCCATATTCATATTCACAAAGTTATACCATATGGAAGATTCAAACAATAAGGTATTCAAGTAAACACATTTTCTTCCATGGTTTCAAAGCACAAAAATCCTATGCTCATTTTCAATTCAAGTCCTTAACCAATTATGAGCAAGGAAAGATTAAAAATTACCATTTTAATCAATTAAGAGCCATATCCCTAGTTGTTATCATCATTTAACGTTCTAGAAGGTATATGCTATTTTAACTAAAATGGCTTCACCTAAGTGAATCAATATTATCAAGCTAAAATGTATTTTATCATCAAAATCCATAAGCTATGAGTGAGATTAAGCACATAATATCATGGAAACAACTATTCTCATCTCATAGGCATGATTATTGATTCAACTTAAGCAAACATGCATGTTCATCGTCAAAACAATCAAGAGTCTATGCATGTGTATCAATTGTTAGTGTTGTCATTAAAGCCCAAGTTCTTTACTAATTTGGCCATAAGAAAAATTTAAGTACATGGATGATAAAGATTCATGCATTTGAACATTTAGGATCCATTTATCATCACACATTGTAGGCCAAGGAAAATTATGACCTTATACCAATTGTTGAATTTACATTTGAAATCAATGCTTAAGGTCAAGTTTTAATTATTCTTCCACTAGATGTATAATTATCATGAAACCTAGTGTGGAGTAGTTGAGTCAAGCTAAGAAACATAATCCTATAAGCATGCTTGACTAAGATGAACAAAAGATATGAAAAACACTCATTATGCACAAGTTCATCAAATTCTTAAATTACAAACAAATCAATGAAATAATTCTCAAAATTATGTTTAAGCATTCATTGAAAATATATTTCAAGATTATTTCAAGATTTATTCAATTCCTGATCATCTTCAATGAGAAAACTGATTTTGCACTTGTGAGATCAAGAAAAATGATATTAATTGTTGAAAGTGATACCATTTGTTGGAAATGATATTAATTGATGAAGTTGAGGCATGATATCAATGAAAAATGAATTTTCATAGTTTAAAGATCATCAAAAAGAAGTTAAAATACTGGATTTTAAGTTGAGAAGAAAGAAGATATCAAGAAAGTGAAAAATCCTTCTGAAATTCGGTTGAAAAAGTGTAGAAAAGCCATTTTGGCCTGGGGGGATCGATCCCTTTGATGATTTTGAGATACAAAAATAATGTAGAAATTATAAGGAGTCCATCGGTGCAATCAGATTTAAATTTCGACTTAAAACGAAGAAGTTATGTTTTACTACCAGTAAAAATTATACAGGTTTAATATTTCCAATATCCAATGTGGCTGCAATTAAACATGAAAAGTAGCTTAAAAATAAGTATTAAGTGAGCTAATATTTTTGGTAAAATTATCTGCAGCCCGAGAGTATCGGATTACGAGTGGTGTAATCGAGGAAGTCGGATTAGTCAGACAGGTAAGGGATACATGTGTGGACTGTAGGGATATTATGAATACATATTTTCAATGCAAATAATTTTATAAGAATATTTTGGAAGTGAAATGCCTTGAAAATTGTGAAAACTGTGGCTTTTGGCTGGTAGTGACTGTGTTTAAAGTGCAGGGAGGCTAGGGAAATAGCAGTCGTTATGTTGCCGAAAATTTCTTAGAAAATTTTCTAAAAATAGCATGAAATATTTTAGTGCATTATTGAGTAAATTCCTAGCCTTAGTAATTAATATTTAACAATTTTCATAAGATGTGAATTTATCGAAAAACAATATTTAATTAGTCAGGAAAAAGAATTTTATCGAAATCAAGTTACCGATGTGTTCCTAAATGTGTTCCATAGTGAAATAATGTGTTTATGAAAATTTATATTAGCCTTGGAAAATAAATATTTAATATTTTCCATAAAGTGTGAAATTACCGAAAAATAATATTTAAATATTTATGAAATTGAATTTCACCGAAATGAAATATTGAAATGTGTGTATATGTGTTTTACAGTGAAATAGAATATTTATGAAATTTATTACTACAGTGTGAATATTTTATAAAACGTTTTTCATCGTACTGTATACTATGTGATTTTATACCTTTATCGATTTTTGGAGAAAATATTTATTTTTACTAAATTCCATAAAGGTGATGTGCTTACCTACAAACTGTTTTGAGACTGATAGGCCCCGTATCATGCTTATGTGTTAACGTGTGATATTTGTGTGAAGCTATTGATACTGATCCTATCTTTAGCATCCCGGTTAACAACTGATCAGTGTACGACTGAGGACATTTATAGACTATGGCCATACGTCTCATATATTTATTGTTATTGTTCCTTACAGGGATTATAGCATGATATATTTTGGGTGCTGCCTGATCTCCACCATTGATACTGTTTCGTATACTGTTTTACTAAAGTATTACCGATTTTGACGGAAGTGAATGATATGTTATTAAAGTGAATTTACGAATACTTACTAAAGTATTTTATTTAAAATGGTTTTATATGCCATTTTTCTAATTGTATATTTATTTAAATTTTTCCAAAGGTGATTTTATATCAAAATAAATAGCTACTCCCTATAGTCGCTTCTAGGTTCTAAGACAAGACAAGTATTTCAAAATACCTTCCATATTCCATCTGGATTCCTAGCCAACTATAGTATCCTTCCTTTACTGTCCCTAGTGTACTAATAGGAAATACAGGCTTTTAAATGCATATAGAATTCATAATATCAGCTCTACATACAATTCCTTTACTGAGCACATTTCGCTCACCCCCTTATTTTTCTACTTCGTAGATTTTATTTAGTGGTTAATTGGTATACTGATCCATGGATTGGCTGCTGTCACAGTCTGAGTATATAGTATTATACACATTTTCACACTTTTCCACACACGTGAATTGGTTGGGTTGTCTGTGATGCTTTTATTTCCACTTTTAAATCAACAGTAAACAATAAATATGTAAATTACTTTAGTTTACATAACATATTTACAAAACAGTAATTATATTAGTCATATACATCCCCTGTTTAATGTAACATTGTAGTACTGTAAAGAAAGTTTGAACATATAAAAGAAAATATATCTACCTCCAAGATTTAAACAAGCTGCCTCAGGATACATCAATACGCAGCCGATAATCCTCGGATGATATATCTTTCGATCACTAAAAATACCCTGAAGAGATGAAAATAAATGGGTGAGTAAACCACGGCTCAGTAAGAGAGTTGTATGCAATTTTGATATCACGAAAACTATATGAAATAAAATCCTTTAGTTTCTTATCGGTATGTTAGGCACACTAAATGAAAGGATACTATAGTCGGCCAGGTAATCCAAATGGAGCATGGAAAGTATTTTGAAATACCTGTCTTGTCCCGAAAACCCAAAGCGTAGGGAGTGGAAATTTAATTTAATGTAAAAGTTATTTAAATAATCACTGCATATAAATATTTCACACACTTGAGCAAAATAACTCATTAAATCATATAAATCAATACTCGAAAACAACACTTTTACACATGTAGCAGTAAAGTAACTGTTCAAATATATTACCATTTCAGTGATAAAACACCACGATAAATAGTACATTTCAATAAATATCACAAAAATCAGTAACAACACGTGAAGTAGTAGTGGAGACCAGGCAACAGCTTGATAATATGATGCTATAATCCCCGTAGGGAGCAGTAATAATAGACACGTGAGATCTATGGCCATAGTCTATAAATGTCTTCGGTTGTACACTGAGCAGGTGTCAACCAGGGCACTGAAGACAAGCTCAATGTCAACAGCTTCACACAGTATCAGTAACACATGAACATGTGACACGTGAGCATGATATGGGGCCTATCAGTCTCAAAATAGTATATGTGAAATCTTATTACCTTTATGGAATTAAGTAAAATCAATAATATCTTTCAGAAAATCCATAAAGGTATAAATCACAGTATCTCGTACGGTGAAAACAGTGTTATAAAATAATTGCACTATAGTAATAAATCTCATAAATATTTTATTTCATCGTAAACACACGTACTCATATTTCCACACTTTCCTTCCAAATTTCAATAGTCAAGATTACTGGAAATCATTTTTCCAGTAATTTCATACTTTATAGAAAATAGTAATATTTATTTTTCAAAATTCATAGTGATTTTATAAATACATTTTTCACTATAGAACACATGTAGAAGCATTTTAGCCTCAAAATAATATTCACATGATAATATCACCTTTATGGAAATCATTACATGTGGTAAAAATCTTCAGTCAATCCATAAAAGATATTTAATAAAATAGTGAATATTATACTGAAAATAATTTATAAAATATTCACTATTCAACATTTCACTTTACAAATCACATATTCTACTATGAAACACTTGGGGTGAATTTTCGATAATTTAACTTTTACTGAAATTAGTAGCATGAATATTTAATAAATGTTTTTCGATAATTTCATGACTTATGAAAAATAATAAATATTTCACTTCCGAGGCTAGGAAAATAGTCCACAATTGTGAGACCTGATTTTATTATACTATATAGCATATTGTAAATGATAGATAACCGAAATAAATTATTTAGTAGAATTAAATAAACATTGAATATGAAATTCCACTTTACATTATGGAATTTTTGGAATCTTAATTCACAATATGGTGTATATGAATTAGAATGAGAATTTAAGTAGAAAACATTCGGTTGGAAAGAATTCAAAGGAAATAAAATGAAGTCATGGATAAAAGAAATTATATTAAAGCCAAACTAAGACTTAAATGGAGAGAAAATTTAGTACTTGGAATATTGACTAAATACTATTGGATGTAAGTTGCAAAAGAAAGAAAAACAAGCACCGAAGTGCAACAAGAAATGGTGAACCACGCCACTTCAACTGCAGGTAGTATTTGGTTAGGCATCAAAGAAGTGTGAAAGCAAAATTTTCAAGATAACATTCTAGGTAAATAATATTCCAAAGATGATAAATTAAATGGTTTCACATGGGATTAAAGGTGATTGGTTGAAATGGTATGAAGGTGGTAAGAAAAGTCAAGAAATTATAGACAACACGCAAAGAACAATTCTTTTGCTGCTATTACATGTCCTTTCCCCATTTTTGTTAAGGCTAGAAGATTAAGAATTTAATAGTATAAAGACAATATAAGAGATACTTAAGGAAGAAGAGTTAACAAAGTCAACAAGGGAATATTTCTTTATGGATTGAAGTCTCCAAAAGAAGGGAGGAATAGTAAAAAAAACGTGCAGCAATTTGCCTTCCATAGCCGTTCCATTTGCTGCATTTTTCTTCATGTATTTAATTCTAAATCAGACATGAAGTGATGAGGAAGACAAGCAAAAGGTGCAGCAAATGGGATCACACGTAAACATGATGTTGTAAGATGCCATACGACTTGATGCAAGCTGAGAGATCATTTTGTTCATGTTATAAAAGTCATAATCAGTAATTACATGGAAGGGAATTGTCGAATGGAGGGATGGTGGACTTTATTGGCTGAGGTAGCCTTTAAGAAGGTAAGCCAGCCAAGTCAACAACGTGTGGGAAAGAAAAGAGAGCCCAGTCGATTTCTTGTGTTGTGAATTTCTTCATGAATTAATACACTACAATACAAGATAATTGTTGAGGGAAGAAGCTAAGGGAACATGCGGCAAAGGGATATTGAGTAACATGAATATAAAGAGGAATCATGGGATTAAATACTCTAGCAACTTTCCTGTCTCTCTCGATCCATTCTGCTGTACACTAGCCTTGATGTTGTAGCTGGAGGTTGGACTGTTTTGCTCTTGTTTTCCAAGGAGTCTTAGCAGAAAATTCATTTCCCTAACTAGCTAACTACCTAACCCTCTTTGTTAAATCTTTCTTTCATCTTAAGACCCCTTAAAAACAAGGAGAGGAGGGGACTGACGTGGATAGAACACTACACTAATCTAGTGTTGGGAGATTCGGTCAAGGTAAGCTAGTAAATCCTTATGGTTTTCTTAATATTCCATGGTAGATATCTATGATCTAAAATACGATAAACATGGATATAGCATGGTTTTTAAATACTTCTTTTTAGAATGTGAAAATAGAATCAAAATCATGCTAATGACAAGGAAGATTCGGTTGGCATGAGAAGATGAGGAAAAAAGCTAGTTGCATGCAAGAATAAGGCAATAGGAGACTTACGTAGACAAGAAGCAAATGGAAAATAAGAAAATAAAAACAAATGTTGAAGAGTCAATAAAAATGGCCATGACATTGAAATTAAGAACTTTGGTCAACAATAGTTATAGAAATTAAATGAGAAGAAATAATGAAATTAAAACTAAGAAAGAAGCTAGAATAAATAAATGGAGTTATAACACCAGTATAATTTATACTGGTTGTACTCATGACATAAAGTTAGTGGCTGCATTTTACGAATATGATTGACTTAAAAATAAGAATAGGAATATAAATAATTTTGGGTGAAATTATTTTACAGCCCGAGTTGACGAAATTCAGAAAAAGGCGGTCGGGAAGCTAGGCTTTGTAATACCAGGTAAGGGAGTAGTATGTGAAGTGAAATGCATGTCCTGAGGAGAAAAATATTATAAAAATATTGAGAAAATAATTTGTTTTGTGACATGCATTAGTTTGATAAATTGTTTTAATTTGGGAAAGCTAGATAGGCAATCCCTTGTTTTTTAAAGAGAAATATTTTGTGGGCGACCCCCCAATTCAGCTCGGTGTGAGAGCCGTAGTGGGCGACGTTAGTTCGCCACATGGGCGAATGAAAACATGAGAGCCAATTTAATTTGTGTTTTCTCACGAGTAAAATGGTGAAATTATTGGCTGTTTTTACTGTGTTTTGTAAACAGAAAATATAATACATTTTTGGAAAATAATCATTTTAAAGAAAATGATGTAATATGTGAAATAAATTCCTTAAAGGTTCTTTATGATATATAAAGTGATTTTTGAGACTTTAGGCCCCGAGTTTCATGCATTACTATTCACGAGGCTGATTGAGCCGTCAAGTCATCAAAGGTCTCGAGGTCACCTGGCAAGTGTACCCGAAGACCACCTATAGATTGTGGCCTTAGATCTACTGTATCTCTGTGGGGATGATTACTACGTTCCTTCGGGAACGATGCGTTCCTTTGGGAACGATGATAGCATGATTTAATTGTAGGGTGATGCCCAGTCTCAACTTACTAATTTCTGTTTACTAAAAAGAATTACTTAATCCTGTTTACTGTTTACTATGTTATATTATAAACTGTTTAGCCAGTGATTTGAATATTAAAGACTGTTTAGCATATCCATTGTTTTCTTACTGGGTATGTTGTTAAGGACAATAAACGTTTTGTGGGATATAGTTTTTTTTTATAAAGCAGCATACACATTCCTTACTGAGCATGTTGTTGCTCACCCTTTATTTTTCACTCCACAGATTGTTGATTTTGGACTAAGGGAATTACCTTCCAGAGATTATCGACTGCTAGAGTCAGCAGATATTCGATATCGAAGGTATATTATTTTCTTTTTATATATTCAGCGAATTTGTACAGTACTACTTTAAATAGAAGGGGATGTATATATCTTAAGGAAATAATATAACAACTCATATTTTCATATTGGTACGATGAATAGGAGTACTAATTATTACTAAAGCGATTAACAAATTGTTAAGCATCACAGACAGCTCAACCAGTAAAAGTGTATGAATAAGAGTAAAATATGTCATTTATTGTAAATTCAGGATATTACAGAATTAATGGTATCAGAGCAGGGTTGGTCGGATGTCTAGTGATGCTTAAAGCGAAAAGTGAATACTAAACATTTCCTGTAGTACTGTACAATCTGAATGTATAATAGAAATACTAATGATAAGTGAATTAAATGATCTCTGTGCTACAGATATGAGTGGAAGAAGGGTGACACGCTCAGTTAGAGGTAGAGGCTGAGGTAGGGCAGCACAGATTTCGGAGCCGCAGACGCCAGAACCTGCCCTAAGACTTGCACGTCCTCTACAGCCAAAGAGCACTGATGCTCATGTGAGCCGAGTGGAGAGGTTAGTAGCCGATTTCGTGGCTATGTATCAGGCATATAGAGCCGCAGATAGGGCGGAGAGGGAGAGACCAGTAGCTCCTACAGCTCCCGTAGAGACGCTAGCACCGCCACAGCTGACACCAGTTGTACCCGAGCCTCAACCTTTTCCACCACCAGCACCTCAGCCACAGGTAGCTCTATCACAAACATTGATTCAGCCGTCTAGAGATGTGGAGTCGTATTGTGATGTCACTTTGGTATGATCATTCAGGAAGTTGGATCCACCTAAGTTTAAAGGTGCTAGGGATCCGTTGGCGGCAGAGCAATAGGTTATTGCTATAGAGAAGTTAAGGATTATGAGGTGTACGGAGATCGAGAAGGTAGGTTTAGTAGTGTTCCAGTTGACAGATGATGCGGAGCATTGGTGGAAGGCTACTCAAATAGTATTGTTCTTCCAGCATCAGGATATTACTTGGGAGATTTTTGTAAATGCCTTTAGACAAAGGTATATCCTTGACACTGCCCAGTAGAAACTACAACAAGAGTTTATGGACTTAACTCAGGGAAGTATGGCAGTGGACGAGTATGAGGCTAAGTTTACCACCTTGAGCCGATTTGATTCATAGACCAGTGTTAATGAGAGACATAAGATCGAGAGATTTAAAGTTGGGTTGAATAGGCTGCTTTATATTTTTATAAAGCAGCATACACCTTCCTTACTGAGCACGTTGTCGCTCACCACTTATTTTTCACTCCACAGATTGTTGATTTTGGACTAAGGGAATTACCTTCCAGAGATTATCGACAGCTAGAGTCAGCAGATATTCGATATCGAAGGTATATTATTTTCTTTTTATATATTCAGCGAATTTGTACAGTACTACTTTAAATAGAAGGGGATGTATATATCTTAAGGAAATAATATAACAACTCATATTTTCATATTGGTACGATGAATAAGAGTACTAATTATTACTAAAGTGATTAACAGATTGTTAAGCATCACAGACAGCCCAACCGGTAAAAGTGTATGAATAAGAGTAAAATATGTAATTTACTGTAGATTCGGAATGTTACAACAATGCACTAAAATATTTCATGGTATTTTTAGAAATATTTTTAATAAATTCTGGCAGCATAACAGCTGATAGTATCCTATCCCCATGCAATTTCTTAAATATTCACTAAATGGTTTTATAACCTTTATGGTTTTTAAATGATGAAATTATATATGTTTATAAATTCCATAAAGGTTTTCTGATGATGAAAAATACGGTTTTGAGACTAGATGGCATCCTATCATGCTGATATATGATATGTGATATGTAACATGTGATATGTAATATGTGATATGTGATATGTAGTCCCGGCCGACACCTGATCAGTGATCCGTCGAGGACAATTATAGACTATGGCCATAGATTTGACATGATTATTCATGCCTTTCGGGGTCTATAGCATGATACGAGTAACGACCCAGTGGACGGGCTGGGCGTGCCGCAGTCTCCATATATGATATGTTTTAAATGAAAATGTTTTGCATGATATGTGATATGTGAAATGTAAATGTTTTACATGATATGTGATACGTGAAATGAAATGATTTATAGCATTTTTATAAATGCTAATTTTAGTACTGTTTTTAAGTACTATGAAATGATTTTCATATGATATGTGACACGAATATGTAATATGTTTTCAAAAGGAAAGAGGATGAAAATAAATCTAATATTCTTATTTTAAATTTTAAATTGAATATTAGATTTAAATGATTTATATGTTATACGAAAAAGGTTTAATAGCTGATTTTGCTATTTAAAGTACTGTACTAATATGGTTGTACAGTAAAATATGAAATGAGTTTTAAATGAGAATGATGAGAATTTAACTAATATTTTTTTCAAAGAAAATATGAATATTAGTTATTTTATTTAAATGCTTTATTTTATAAAAGCATTATTTTGAAAAGAATATGAGAATGTTATGGAATAAAAAGGTAAAAAGGATTAAAATTCCAAACGAAGAGGAAATTATTCTCTACAGTTGCTTCTAGGTTCCGGGACAAGATAGGTATTTCAAAATACCTACCTTACTCCATCCGGATCCCTAGCCTACTATAGTATCCTTCCTACATGTGAGCCTAGAGCCCATAGGAAAAATGAAAAAGTTTTCCAGCATATAGATAGCTGAGTATCAAGTGAGGCATATAATTCCCTTACTGAGCCGTGGTTTGCTCACCCTTTAATTTTAACATTTCAGGTTTTTGAAGACTAAGAGTCTGACACCTAAGGGATTTCGGCTGCGCATTTGGGGACGATGCGACAACTTGATTTATTTAATAAGGTATGATCATTTATTTTCTGTATTTAGACTTATCGACAGTACTACTTTCTTATGAAGTAAGATAAGGGATGTACTTCATATTATAATTTAATATGAAATTATTTATATGTAAAAGAAAAAGTAAAGTATCGCAGACAGCCCAACCATATAAGATGTATAGAATAAGGTGAAAAATAGGGTCACAGGCTGTGACAAGAGGAGAGAGAGAGGATCTATTTTGGTGAAGAAAGGTAGGTGCAATTTTGGCTAGATTAGTAGTTATAAAGGCTTGAATTTTCCTTTCTCTTATTTCCTTTGGAAATGGCGTGGGAGTGATTGTAGAAGACAATGAATAGTAACTACCAGCAGCTGAGGTGCTTGTGTAGAGAATTCTGGAATTGGGCAAAATTACCAAAATGCCCCTAGTTATGAAAGTTTCTGATGATTTTGCCCTTACAGTCCCGTTGGCTTAAAAACCATGTAAACGTACTCCAAAATTTTGGATTCCAGTACCAAATGATCCTATTAAATGTATCTTAATGATTGGAAGTTGTTTCATCGACGTGCGGTACATGGATAGTGAGAAATTACAATTTTACCCCCATAACCCGCCAGCTATATTTTCTGTTTTGGCAGCTATTTCAAGAAATCTATTGACACTGTATTAAAATACTTTTCATGTAGAGTCTCATGATATTTTTATTTCATCCCAATTCATTTTAGTTTGAGAGCAATTTACGAAATTACCCTCAGGACGTATTCGTCGTTTTCCAGTTTGTTTAACATACTTCACAAAATAATGCAAATAAGGTATTTTAGCCTCCAAATTTCCATAATATCATTATTACATCATCCGTACACTGTTTCCTCAATCATATGTACATTTGGGCACCGAAAATCCAAGTAGGGCTCACATTACACTTCAACTTGAATCACTTAATGTGAAATCCCCAATTTCAGGAAATTCCTCCATAATTATAAAGTATGTTAGCTTAAATTGAAAAATAAGTAGATATGAGAATTATGAAGTATGAAGGATGTATGAAACATGGAATAAGTAATGAGATGAAAAATTAAATAGTCAAGGAAATTAAATTGATGTTATAAGAATAATGGAAGTATGAGCAAAGAATTAATATCAGAAAATTAAGTGTAATTAAATCCAAGTGTTATATGGGAGAAAGAAGACCAATTAAATGAATATGAAGTTTAATATATGAATGATGTATGCATGATGTATGGAAGAAATAAGAAAGTTGATAGTCAATAAAATAAATGATTTATTTGGTTGATATCAGAAAAATATTAAGAGTATGAGACAAGAAATTAAATCAGAAATATTATTGGAGATTAAATGGATGAGTCATATGGAAGAGGAATTAAATGGACAAATGGTCTTGAGTCAAAAGGATAAAGTGGCTGAGATGAGATGATATTGGATAGGGAAGCATTAAATGAGGCTGCATGAGTCACCACCTCCAGCCATCACCCAACGTCAGCCCCATTTCTAGCCCTCTCCCTCGTGTTCTCCAAGTTTCCATAAGTCTTCTTCCATAGCTACCTTGACAAACACCCTTGTTTAGTAACCAAATCGTTAAGTTTGTTAGACGAAAAACGATCATAGTCAATAGACGAGGCTATATCTGAAGTTTGGTGGATTATTCCAAGTATTGGAAGAGATCTCAAAGTTTGAGATTTTGGCCACTAGCAAAAGGTAAGAGAAGAAGATGATTTAGTCAATTATGTTCATGGTATAGTGTTGTACTGAATTAGTATAGCATGTTTATGGCAAATTCTTAAAGGTTTGCTTTGATATGATGATTTCAGATTTGAAGAAGAAAAGGATTAGGGTTGGTGAACCAAGTGATTTCATGTTCTCGAAGTAATCGAGGTAAGGAATTTATGTAACGGACGTAAGGCGGCTATGTCCGCATGTTTTAATATGATTTTGAACTACTTTGGGGAGAATTACTTGTTGTCTTTGGCAGGAAAATATGCATTTTCGAACTTGTCTCCTAGTACCAATTAGGCTAGGGGCAGCCGACTGCCATAGAGGGAAGTCGACTGCCTAGAGACAACCAAAACGTCGTTTTTCGAAAACCGAGGCAAACCAGTCGACTGTTATGTAAGCCAGTCGACTGCTATTTACCCAGTAAACATTCTGTTTCAAACCAGTCGACTGCTATATGGGACAGTCGACTGCTATTTTCCAAAATGCATTCTGTTTCAAAACCAGTCGACTGCCTATTAGACCAGTCGACTGCTAATTTTCCAGAAGCATTCTGTTTTAAAAACAGTTGACTGCTATATGACCAGTCGACTGCTATTTGCTAAGAAGCATTCTGTTTGAAAACCAGTCGACTGCTATATGGACCAGTCGACTGCCCTTATATGTTTTCAAAGATGAAATTATCGGAATTTTAAATGAAAATAATTTCGATAAATGAAAGTATGAAGAAGCAGCCGACTGCCCTGTTTTGAAAAGAGATTTTACACCTATTTTCAGAAAGTATGAAATGCCATGGCAAGAAGCTATATGGCATATGTTTTGAGATTATGCACTATCATGTTTATAGTAGGGGCTCTGATCAAGTCCTGAAATGATGTAATGTATGTTATGGGCTGAGGAACCATAAGTCAGGCTTCAGTCGCTACAGAAGGACACCTGACTAGTGTTAACTGTAGCCACCCGCAGTTGGCCAATCTGTTTATATTTCATGTTCGGCTAAGGGAGGACTCCTGGCCCTACGGGGTACGCCACATGATAATGATGATGATGATGATGATGATGATGCAGTGCATAACTCCACAAAAGTACAAATAGTTTTATATTATCAAAACTATATGTATATGCGATTTCTAAGAATAAAGAAATCGAAAGTACTTGATTTATTGGTACAAGAAGTTTTAAAAGAAGTATATGAAGTATGATGTTTTAAAGAAAGTATAAGAAGAAGAAGTATGATGCATGTTTTATATGTATGCTATATTTTAAAAAGAAGCATACAAAGTATGATTTCCATGTCATTTGAAATAAATAATGCATGAAAGATGTTTATGATGCATGCTTTATAATGCTTTACATGACATTATAGAGCCAAGTAGGAAAAATGCATATAGAGGCATAGTACGCTCTTTTACATATTTTTCTTACTGAGCGTAAACTCACCCTTTTACGAACATTTTTCATACAGACTATCTGAAGTAATCCCTCGCTCTCGATAGAAGAGTCTACGAGTGGATCTTGAAAGTTTACCTTCGAGAGACGCTTCCCAAGTAGTATAGAAGGTATCCTTATGTAATTATGCAAAGTAAATTGTAATTCAGTTATTGTACATTACAACAATCATTAATGTATATAAGATGTCGGGGATTTAAGTTAAGATGATGTATGAGATCCTGTGGAAACGAATGATACATATATACATGTATCATTAGTCTGTTTTATTGAAATTGAATAAAATTGTATGAGCTATCAGATAATTAGCTTAAGAATAAAGGAAGAATGACACTGGATGAACTAAAATCTAAATAAAGAAGGAAAAAGTTAAGTGATAAGATGAAGTGACGGGGACGTCACAGAGTGGTATCAAAGCAGTTAGATTGAGGTTTGTCAGTGTCGATGAGTTAGAAGTAGAGTATATCCCCAAGTGTACTGTACTTGTCTGAATACATATACGATGTATAACTGTTTGAAGTTATACTAAATAGCTCATCTTTGTTATTTTATCGACAGAATGAGCTCAGGTAGAAGTGGTGTTGAGAAAGGAAGAGAAAGGGGTTATGTAGAACAGTCCCCAACCCAGTCTCCTTTTCCATCTCCACCGCATAGCCTGAACACTAGGTTAGCGAAGATGGAGAAGCATGTGGAGAATATGACTACCATGTTTACGCAATTTATGGCGAACTTTCCAAATGTGGTCACATGTGTACCATTCGCTATTCCTATAGTACAGCCACCACCAATACAGACAGAGTTACCCCCACCAGTCCCAGTTATTGAAAGGAGGAATCTCACAACTTATTGCAGTATGACCTTAATTAAGGAATATAAAAAGTTGGATCCGCCTATGTTTAAGGGGGATAAGGATACGTTGGTCGCAGTGAATTGGGTGAAGGTGGTCACTAGATCTTTCGAGTATATGTCATGCTCTGAAAAGGAAAAGGTGGGTTTGGCTGCGTATCTGTTAGTGGATGATGCAGAGTATTGGTGGCAGTCCACTCGGGCCATTATGGAGGCTCAACATGTTGAGGTTACGTGGGATAGATTTTTAGAGGCTTTTACTGAGAAGTACATCCCACGCACCGATCAGACTAGGTTGAAGATTGAATTTTTGAAATTGACTCAGGGGACAATGTCAGTTAATCAATATGAGTCGAAGTTTATTTCTCTAAGCGGATTCGATCGAGAGACCATTAGGAGTGAAGGATATAAGATATACAAATTTATAGAAGGACTGAAGTCTCCTATCAAATCCAAGTTGTATACTATGGGTATCACTACTTATAATGAGACAGTCCGTAAGGCTCAGTTATGTGAGCAGGTGTCACATCCCGTTACCGTATTTTTCACCTTATTTTACACGATTCCTTCGGTTGGGCTGTCTGTGATACTTCACTTTTACTAACTGTTAAACAAATGTACAGTACATTGTTTATATTATACACATCCCCTATCTTAAGATCAGATAAGTAGTACTGCAGACATGTCTAAATACAGAAAATAAATGATCATACCTCATATAAATCAGTCGGTCTGTCACATTGTCCTTTGTGTACAGCCGTGATCGACAATCAGTTGATCTCACAATCATTAAAACCTGAAATGTTTAAAATTAAGGGGTGAGCAAACCACGGCTCAGTAAGAGAGTTATATGTCACACTTGATATTCAGCTATCTATATGCTGAAAATATTTTTTTTTTCTTCACTTTCTTTAAAATCTTCCTAGCTGGCTCTAGGCACATATGTAGGAAGGATACTACAGTCGGCTAGGGATCCAAATAGAATAAGGTAGGTACTTTAGAATACCATACTTGTTTCGGAACCTAGAAGCAACTGTAGAGAATATCAATTTTGTTATTTCAAAACGATAAAATTTTCGTTTTTCCATAGAGTAAACCACGTGTTCCTTTTTTTTTCTTCAGTATACTTTAAAACACTTGGCAGTTCAGTAATAAAAACAGTGGTTTACTTCTCTTCTCTTCAGTACAGTAAAAACAGTACAGTACAGTGATTTGTAAATATCAAATCATTGGATAATTACTTCTTCAATTTTCTTTATCTTAAAATAATTCTTATGTTATTCTTTTAGAACAAACATTTATTTCTCTTTTCAAATCAGTATCCGTATCGTACTAAAGCCTCGTAAGAAATGCATTTAAAATAGTCATAGTATCGATATATGCAGAAAACAAATGCCATAATAATGCATTTCATACTTTAAATCATTGTATGAATTCTTTAATGCATATATCTAAAATTCATACTTGTTTCAAACATGCATCATACTTTAGAAACTTAACTTCATAATTTATAAAACTTTTCATACAATTCATGGAGACTAGGCAAAATCATATAGCCAGTATGCGGTCATGACACTTACTTCTTCCTCCGAAGAGGGAACATAATACCTATGGCCATGGTATGGGCTGTAGACCTGATCAGAGTCGTACAGCAAACATATACATACACCACGAAGGACCAACATACCCACAAAGGATGTAATCATACACAATGTGGGCGAGAACATGCACGACGTGGTTAAACTTATGCCACAATGTGGCAGACATGACAGGCAATAACATAAACTATAGGAAGGCCTTAGTCTCAAAACTTACTTACATACAATTGATATAAAATAGTAAGGACCGGGCGTGCCAGGGTCTAAGTTAGCCTGGGGTGTGCCACTTCGATACCTTTTTCCAAAAACATATACTTAAATCATACAACTGATATAAAATAGTAAGGACCGGGAGTGCCAGGGTCTAAGTTAGCCTGGGGGGTGCCACTCCGATACCTTTTTCGGAAAACATACTTATAGCATTATTGAAAAATATACATAGAAATCATAAATTCGTTTAGCTAATTATCAAAAGACTATGGAATTTAATTTCAGAACGAAATTCATGCTTCAAACATTTCTTTATAAATTGCGATGAAGACAGTTTGAAAAATCATCACTGAACATGTAAAAGGGTAAAACTGTCTTTTTTCACCATAAAACATATATGCACGTTTTTCCATGCATTAAATTGAAAACATGATTTTATAATTATCGGAATTCAAATAAATTATTTTTATACTTTATGAAAATAAAATATTTATTTTCTAACTTTAAATTCTCATCTCAATGTTTTCTTTTAAAAACAAGTGGAGGGACCTTTAGTCTCGAAATCATAATTATTCATCCTTTCTTAACCTTTATGGAATATTCATAATTAATTATTTCCATAATTAAACCACAAAGGTTTTCTGTAGAATCAAGTGAATATTTAAGAATATTTGTAAAAATATTCACTTTAGTCTCTTTTTCATTTTCATTTCGTTTCACGTGAAATATCACATATCAGAATAAATTTAGGTGATTTCCTTTTTCACCATTTTCAAAACATGAATATTTTAAAATTAATTATCAATATATTCATGTTTTATGAAAACTAATCGATTTCTCGATTTTCATGTTAGAAATCGTTTCACGTAAAATCAAATCTTTTATTTTGGTTTTCGGTGATTTTCGGTAAATTTCAGTAATTTTTTTCGATAATTTTTCGGCATTATAACGGCTACCGATTTGGTTAGCCTCCTGCACGAAAATACAGTTTATATTTTCAACCGGTGTTTCATCACAATTTCATCCGATAAACCATCACACTATAAAACCGATAGTTATCAATAGCATTTATAAAATTAAATGCAATTTAAAAACATGGCCGAATATCCTTACAGGCGGCACATGTCTCCCTTACCTGTTTCGGGTTGGCGACTGCCTCTTACCGGTCGCGCCCGTACTCCATCTGTTCCGATTCCTCATCTCGATCATCGAGAGAATTTTTCTGGAATTTAAATTCTAAAATTTAGAATTTTTCTACAATTATTTAAATAATTTAGTACTTTTCGAGTTTCTTACCAATTTCCGTCTTTCTCGAGATTTCCCGTAATCTCCGAATTCTCGAGAATTTTCTAAATTCCCGGAATTCCCTTTTTCTCTCTCCTCTTTCTTCCTTTTCTTCTTTTTCTCTTTTCTTTTCTTTTTCTTTTTCCTTTTTCTTTTCTTTTTTTTCTTTTTCTTTTTTTTTTCCTTGGTCTGACCGGTTCAGACCAGTCAGACCGGTCAACCTTCCTCCACGGTCGATTCTCCTCCGACGGCCGGTTCTCCGGCGGTTCAGTGGCTCGACAGCTGGCCGGCGTTGAGACAAAGCTGCCGGTGGCCTCAGCTTGGCCTGGATCGGCGGCACGGCGGCGGATCTACTCGGTTTACCTTCGGTTACTTCTCCTCCTTCGTCGGCCTTCCTCCGCCGTCGTTGGCCTCACCGGTGGCCTCCATCCCATTCCTCTCCTTCCACCGATGCTTCGGCTGTAGTGGTGGCGGCCAATTCCGCCGGCAACCGCCAGATCTGGTTTCCATTTTCTTCCTCGGTTTTTCGCCGTTTCGCGTCGATTCCTTCTCCGTTTCGCTTTGCCGGCGTTTCCTTCGGCTTCCTCTTCCTTTGCCGGCGACGACTTTCTCTTCTCCTCTCTCCCTTTCCTTCTCCGGCGGCCGCTGACGGGGGCGATCTCGCCTGGGGAAGGCAGAATCGGGGTCTTCCCGATTCTGTTTCTCTTTTCTGTTTAGTTTCCTTTTTTTTTGTTTATTTTCCTTTCTAAATTTAGTATATACTACATTATATACTATATATCATATATTATACATATAATATTTATCATATATTATACAGATAATATTATTTCATGTATAATGTAATACAATATATATATATATTATATAAATTATATATATTGTACATTACAAAAATATATATCTAGTATATATATATGTATATTTATATACTTAAAATTAAATAACATTTATATAAATATTTATATAAATGTCATAATTCCATATATATTGTATTTACAATATATATACATTTAAACTTTAATGTAAATTAGTATTTACATTTCTCATTTATGTATATATCTATATATATACATAAAATACTTTACTTAGATACATATGTATTATTTTATTTTGTACAATAGTATATATATCTATATATACCTCAGTATATATATGTATACTATATAATAATTTCAATACATATGTATTCATTTAAAATTACATTTATATAATTTATAATTATATAAATATATTTCTCTTTCATTTCTCATTTTCTTATTTAATTTGGATTTCCATTTATCCAAATTAAATTTCCTCTATTCCTTATTTTATTTCCAACATCCGTTCCTTTCTCGATTCTATTTATTTATTTCACCAATTTCCAATATTCCTTATTTCCAATAAATGGAAAATTTACGGTTATCACAGCAGGACTACGAGTTTCACTATGATGATTTCCGAGCCCAAAGTAAAGGCAAAGGACTAATGAAGCGGAAGTCAAAAGGGAAAGCCTCTCGTGACAGATATCCATCTGGAAGAAGTAAGCCATATGACAGAGTTTCGACAAGTAAGCAAGTAAAGCATAAGAAAATAATGATTGTTTTAATTAAATGGTTATATGGAAATATATATTAAATTGGGAGTATTATGATGATTTTGGTATAGGGACCCCGAGAGCTACTGGGATCAAGATTAATGATGAGAGATCTCGACATTCAGCTAGTAGTATCGTTAGCTCACTTAAGAGTACAAGACAAAGGTGTGAACATTGTAGAAAGTTTCACAAAGCACAACCATGCCGATTGGCAAGTGGCGCATGTTTCAGATGTGGTGAACAGGGACATATGATTAGGAATTGTTCCAAGAGAGATTTGAGGACACCCGAGGAATCTGAGGAGACCCCTCAACCACAACACAAAGCCACTACTAAAGAGAAGGGAAAGACACCTATTAATTATGATGTAATGTTGAAGATGTCTAATGTAAAAGTATGTGGTATTATCTGACTTATTGTAAATGAAGTTAATAGAAGGTATGTATGGTTATATGAAGGAATTTTTGCTTACGATGTTAAGATAGTAAAGAAAAGTTCCGAACTTAATGAAATACAATAATTGATGAGAAATGATAGTTGAAATTCTAAAGTACTCCTTGGTATAAAATTTTATGATATATAGTGATGTGTGAAAGGAGTTTAAATAAGAATGATGATTGACTTTTATTAGTCTACTTTATTTAAATGTTTTATTCTATGAAAGCATTACTCTGAAAAAAAATATGAATTAATATGAGATGGATTGTCTCAACGATGGTAATTATTCCCTATAGTCGCATCTAGGGACCGGAACACGACAGGTACTCTAAAGTACCTTCCATACTCTACTCGGTTACCTAGCCGACTATAGTATCCTTCCTATTGGATCCCTAGAATGCCATAAGAGAATGAGGACATTCATTCATTGGCATGTTTGATGCTATGAGAAGAAAATATTTTAGATACGAATTAAAAGAACTATGCTAATAGTTCAAAATGTGATCGATATATGGGTATTTAGAGAGCAAAGGCAAGAAATTATAAATAGCCATTGTGAATAAATTACGGCTATGATTCTGATTAAGATAGAAGAGATGACTCAAGTTTACAAAGGATTGTGCAGGTGAAATTATACCACCTAAGGAAAGCCATTACGGTGGTAAATGCTCTAAGCTGAAGGCATGAAGTAATAATGGTTTGTATGATGATAAGAAAATATGATGTATTGGAGCACTTTACAAGCCTTAAGCTAAATGTTATGCCTTCAAAGTAAATTTGGAATGATGGCTAGTATAATGATTAAGCCAGAATTGATGAACGAATCTGCTAAGTCAGCCCACTTCCTGCCCATGAAGTCTGTAAACATACTTAGTGAGTTGGCAAAATGTAGGTGAAAGAAGTGTTAGACTACATGGAGTTCCAATGAGCATTTCATATGGTAGAGATTTCAGGTTCACTTCTCATTTTAAGGAGGTTAGCAAAGAACCATGGGATCTCAGTTGAAAATTTTGCACAGCTTTTCATCCGCAGGCTGATGAGTAGTCCGAGCGCATGATTTAGACGCTCAAGGATATGTAAAGAGCTGGTGCTATGTATTTTAAATGCTCATGGGACGACCATCTGCCATTGACTAAGTTTATGTATGATAATAGCTATTATACAAGTATTCGGATGACACTGTATGAAATGTTATAAGAATAAAAAGTGTCAATCTCCGAATTGATGAGAAGAAGTAGGCGAATGAAAGTTATTAGTTTTTGATTTAGTCGAGCAAGCATCTAAAGAGATTAAGTGAGTGGTTAAAGATTTAAGATAGCTCAGAATAGACAAAAGGTTATACAAATGCTTAATAAAGACTAATTAATGTTTTGGTGGGAGATATCACCAGTAAATTGATGTTACCTTCAGAGCTATTGAGGATACGTAATATTTGTATATGTCAATATTTCGAAGGTATAATCCAGAATTCATCTTATGTCATAAAAGATGAAACCTTAGAAGTCCAGAAAGACATAAGTCATGTGAAATAAGCCATTTGGGATTTTGGACAGAAAAGATAAGGTATATAAGTCTATGATGATTCCATTAGTTAAAGATCATTGACAATATCACATTATGGAAGAAGCTACATGAAGCTAAATAGCCTAATGAAGGAAGAGTATCCGGAACCATTTGAGACATGACATGATTTGAATTTGGAGGACCAAATTCTCTAAGGTGGGGAGAATGTGAAATCCCCAATTTCAGGAAATTCCTCCATAATTATAAAGTATGTTAGCTTAAATTGAAAAATAAGTAGATATGAGAATTATGAAGTATGAAGGATGTATGAAACATGGAAGAAGTAATGAGATGAAAAATTAAATAGTCAAGGAAATTAAATTGATGTTATAAGAATAATGGAAGTATGAGCAAAGAATTAATATCAGAAAATTAAGTGTAATTAAATCCAAGTGTTATATGGGAGAAAGAAGACCAATTAAATGAATATGAAGTTTAATATATGAATGATGTATGCATGATGTATGGAAGAAATAAGAAAGTTGATAGTCAATAAAATAAATGATTTATTTGGTTGATATCAGAAAAATATTAAGAGTATGAGACAAGAAATTAAATTAGAAATATTATTGGAGATTAAATGGATGAGTCATATGGAAGAGGAATTAAATGGACAAATGGTCTTGAGTCAAAAGGATAAAGTGGCTGAGATGAGATGATATTGGATAGGGAAGCATTAAATGAGGCTGCATGAGTCACCACCTCCAGCCATCACCCAACGTCAGCCCCATTTCTAGCCCTCTCCCTCGTGTTCTCCAAGTTTCCATAAGTCTTCTTCCATAGCTACCTTGACAAACACCCTTGTTTAGTAACCAAATCGTTAAGTTTGTTAGACGAAAAACGATCATAGTCAATAGAAGAGGCTATATCTGAAGTTTGGTGGATTGATTCCAAGTATTGGAAGAGATCTCAAAGTTTGAGATTTTGGCCACTAGCAAAAGGTAAGAGAAGAAGATGATTTAGTCAATTATGTTCATGGTTTAGTGTTGTACTGAATTAGTATAGCATGTTTATGGCAAATTCTTAAAGGTTTGCTTTGATATGATGATTTCAGATTTGAAGAAGAAAAGTAATCGAGGTAAGGAATTTATGTAACGGACGTAAGGCGGCTATGTCCGCATGTTTTAATATGATTTTGAACTACTTTGGGGAGAATTACTTGTTGTCTTTGGCAGGAAAAGATGCATTTTCGGACTTGTCTCCTAGTACCAATTAGGCTAGGGGCAGCCGACTGCCATAGAGGGAAGTCGACTGCCTAGAGACAACCAAAACGTCGTTTTTCGAAAACCGAGGCAAACCAGTCGACTGTTATGTAAGCCAGTCGACTGCTATTTACCTAGTAAGCATTCTGTTTCAAACCAATCGACTGCTATATGGGATAGTCGACTGCTATTTTCCAAAATGCATTCTGTTTCAAAACCAGTCGACTGCCTATTAGACCAGTCGACTGCTAATTTTCCAGAAGCATTCTGTTTTAAAAATAGTTGACTGCTATATGACCAGTTGACTGCTATTTGCTAAGAAGCATTCTATTTGAAAACCAGTCGACTGCTATATGGACCAGTCGACTGCCCTTATATGTTTTCAAAGATGAAATTATCGGAATTTTAAATGAAAATAATTTCGATAAATGAAAGTATGAAGAAGCAGCCGACTGCCCTATGAGGCCAATCGACTGCCCTGTTTTGAAAAGAGATTTTACACCTATTTTCAGAAAGTATGAAATGCCATGGCAAGAAGCTATATGGCATATGTTTTGAGATTATGCACTATCATGTTTATAGTAGGGGCTCTGATCAAGTCCTGAAATGATGTAATGTATGTTATGGGCTGAGGAACCATAAGTCAGGCCTCAGTCGCTACAGAAGGACACTTGACTAGTGTTAACTGTAGCCACCCGCAGTTGGCCAATCTGTTTATATTTCATGTTCGGCTAAGGGAGGATTCCTGGCCCTACGGGGTATGCCACATGATAATGATGATGATGATGATGATGATGATGATGATGCAGTGCATAACTCCACAAAAGTACAAATAGTTTTATGTTATCAAAACTATATGTATATGCGATTTCTAAAAATAAAGAAATCGAAAGTACTTGATTTACTGGTGCAAGAAGTTTTAAAAGAAGTATATGAAGTATGATGTTTTAAAGAAAGTATAAGAAGAAGAAGTATGATGCATGTTTTATATGTATGCTATATTTTAAAAAGAAGCATACAAAGTATGATTTCCATGTCATTTGAAATAAATAATGCATGAAAGATGTTTATGATGCATGCTTTATAATGCTTTACATGACATTATAGAGCCAAGTAGGAAAAATGCATATAGAGGCATAGTACGCTCTTTTACATATTTTTCTTACTGAGCGTAAACTCACCCTTTTACGAACATTTTTCATACAGACTATCTGAAGTAATCCCTCGCTCTCGATAGAAGAGTCTACGAGTGGATCTTGAAAGTTTACCTTCGAGAGACGCTTCCCAAGTAGTATAGAAGGTATCCTTATGTAATTATGCAAAGTAAATTGTAATTCAGTTATGGTACAGTACAACAATCATTAATGTATATAAGATGTCGGGGATTTAAGTTAAGATGATGTATGAGATCCTGTGGAAACGAATGATACATATATACATGTATCATTAGTCTGTTTTATTGAAATTGAATAAAATTTTATGAGCTATCAGATAATTAGCTTAAGAATAAAGGAAGAATGACACTGGATGAACTAAAATCTAAATAAAGAAGGAAAAAGTTAAGTGATAAGATGAAGTGACGGGGACGTCACACTTAATTCCTTAATTTTACTTAATAAATAACCACATATCACCTGTACAGTATAGTAGAAAAGGGTCTCATATTTCCTCCCCACCTTTAGGAAATTATGTTCTCCGAATTTCGCTTAAGTTAGAAAGTACAGTCATGATGGGTTCTAACTTTTAATTAATGTTTTCTTTAAGATGATACTGCCAGTATAGTTGCACAATTCTAATTTCTTTTAAATCACCACATTTCTTCTTTCACAATTAATTTGTACCCCCTAAAAATTTCTTATCAATTTGGGAGTTTAACAAATTTTCACTTCTTTTTCACACAATAGATAATCTATATCACTTATCATATATTATCTCATTTGGTGCCAAGTCGATGTTAGTTTGGTAATCATCACATTAAACAATTTCAATCAATAGTAAGTGATTATCCTAGTAGCCTTTAAATCCCGTGCACTTGCTCTCAATATATCATCGAGCGTCTGAACAATACACTCGGATATTTTGTCTCAGATAGGAAGCAGTGCTAATAACAAATTGCATGTGGCAAATTGGGGATCCTTATCACACGTAATGCTCACTGGAACTTCACCTACATCCTCATTGTTTCACAGATATGTATCGACTATGACATTCAGGAGGTCAAGAAACCTGATGCTGGAGAAGGGAATCAATTTGGCCAATTAATCTATAATGACTTCTATAACATCATAGTTCTTCTAATTTCTTTACTAACCCAAAATAAAATTTCTCATGTTCAAATCTCATTTTCACATTAGTTTAGCTAAGGCTGCAATCCACTTCCTAACTTTAATATTAACCTTCACCTACAATAGATGAGACATTTGATAGTATTCTTCCCAATATCACTTTTCATATTGGGTTACCAATACACTTCTCATTCTCCTGGTACATATAATATTACTTAATTATAGGATGTACCTGGAGATGAAATCTTTCACAATTTAGATTTTGTAATTGAAATTATCAATTATCAATCCTATCCCCACCTTATTTGTACAATTTCAAAATTCAAATGTGTATATATATATATATATATATATATATCCATTTATATCACTGGCAGTAATTTTATTTATTTGCTCTTTTGAACATAACTAAGTTTATCCATTAAGTCCGGCTTGATCTTAAATCTAGCCATAATCACTTGATGGTCAAAGGAAATCACATTTAATTTTGGATTCAGGAACTACTCCATAATTTGTGTTCCCTAATTATCATATGACTTATTTTCTTAATATCCCTTTATCTTAACACACTTGTCACTTTAATTATTCCCTCAAATGGTACGCGTCACAAATCTAAAAATCTTTTAATCACCTTTTTAAACATTACAAGTACACATGCCTTTCTATTCACATTTAATTTTTCTCAAATATAAATCATATCAGTATAATAGCTGATACCACAAACTCTTCAGTAAACTATTGATATTATTGGTTTAAACCTCGTAAATTTCATACCTCAATCACTATTTTTAATCTCACTCACTTAGTTAAACCATAAATTTTAGACAATCAATGATTACTTTATCATTCGAGACCACACATCACTGAAAATGCTATAATCTAGTTAAAACTCATATTTGCCGAACTTAGCAATAGAGTTTTTGGTCTCTACGAGTCTGTGGGTTATTTAAGAATGCTGCTTATGTTCCTTATATGAGATGAATTATATTTACGTAACATGATTACATACCATTATAATATATCTAAATGTGATTAAAATACTTCGTTCACTTAATTCACATACATTACAGAATATTTTCATTAGCCTCATAAACACCCCAAAGAACTTGTAAAAGTTATACCGAGTTTTGAACATCATCTTATGGACATCAATCCACAAATTTTTATCTGATAACACCTTGTTCAGAGATTGATCTTAGGAACTCCTTATATTCTCTGAGTGAATTAAGTAAAACATCAATCCTGAACAGGTGAATATTCATTCTTAGTAGAATTTTATTAAGAAATCAAAAATTGATACACAGTTATAAGTTATTCTTATTCTCTCAAACAAGATCACTTGTGTTTCTTCCAAACACACTAATATAATAAGTTCTTTCCATAATTTTTTTTCAAAGTGATTTCTTAAGCTCTTCGAACTCCTTTTATATTCTCCGATAAGAGCTTAGATATAGGTTCTATATTGAAAATAAAGTCAATGATCTCCTGAGTCTATATTACTCCGAAAATTTATTTGAAATTTCATCCGGTTAATTTTAAGTCATAAATCTCATACCATGTTCGACGTTTCGTCTTTACGTCCTGCAATTTCACTATGTATCCTCAAAACATATACACATAACATTCAAATCATTTTAATACATATTTCACATTGATTTACTTATTTATTTTCATCTCATAGTATACCATTCAATATGATAAGAAATAACGCACCAAGTATAACAATTTAAGCGAATCCACTTCATAGCTAACCTATTCATTTTTGTAAATTACTTTGAAATCATATTTATTTAATAAACTTAGGTTAGTTGTAATTCTCCTTTTCTCTTACAGTCACTTTCTTCCTCTCTTACAGTCACTTCTCAATTCTTATACACATTTTTGTTTAAATTTTATAATACTCTAAATAATATATCATTCCGTAAAGCATTGCCCAAAATACTCTGGTTCTATAAATATCTGATTTATACTCATAAGAAAAGAAGGAATGTATAAAACCAGAATTAACAGTACTGATATTAAACCCTCAAATACACAAATTACATTCCTAGTCACATTCGGTAGAGATATCCCTTTTTATAATATCAAACAATCCCTGACCAAATATCCCATCTTTTCACATTTAATTTAGGCCTTAAAAAATCTACAATAGGGACAACTATCACGCGACCTCGTACAATATACACTTCGGGTCAAATCACTCATCTGAGTAAAGGTAGGGATAGTAGTAGGGATCATTATACATGTATCACATTCTTTACAACATCAGTTACTCTATCATAATCAGAGAATTCAAGATCAATTTGGTTTACTATTATTCAAAAGAATTATTTCCATATATTTCCCAGTTTATTTCTCTCTCTTAAAGATACATTTAAATAGGTGATCTTAAGATCTATCCACTGATGATATCCACATTTCACCTCAATACTATCAATTTAGGGGCTTATTTAGATTTGATCAGAGAAAGTACTGGTGGGGCCCTCACCAAGTTCCTCCCTGTACCTTATTGAACAGACCCTTCATAATTATCATAAGATCACCTATTTTACTTAGAAGTCATCGGGTTACCACCCCTTTTTATAACTCTTAACTCACTAGCTTCTACACAAATCCGACACTTAATCCTAATTTTCAGTCACTTAATTCATTTATACATTCAGATTATACAGTACTATAAGGGATGTTAACTACTTTTGGCATTTTCGATACTAAAGACATCAACAGACATCAGGCCAACCTTGCTCTGATACCAAAAATATTGTCACAATCTAAGTATACAGTATTATACACATTTTCAAACTTTTCCACACACGTAAATTGGTTGTGCTGTCTGCGATGCTTTTATTTTCACTTTTAAATCAACAGTAAACAATAAATACTGTAAATTGCTTTAGTTTACATAAGTAACATATTTACAAAATAGTATTTATATCAGTCATATATTGTAAGGACCCGAGACCTCCTCAAGTATCTGGGTTCTACAACACTCATATTTTTATTTCGTCCCAATTCATTTTAGTTTAAGAGCACTTTACGAAATTACCCTCGAAACATATTTGTCATTTTCCAATTTGTTTATCATACTTCACAAAATAAGGAAAATACGGTATTTTAGCCTCCAAATTCCATATATCATTATTGCATCATCTTTACATTGTTTCCTCAATCATATGTACATTTGGGCATCGAAAATCCAAGTGGGGCCCACATTACACTTCCACTTGAAATCACTTAATTCCTTAATTTCACTTAATAAATAACCACATATCACCTGTACAGTATAGTAGAAACGGGTCTCACAATTGCACTTTGGTTATCCCGAAGCAATTTATAGTGGATCCTGGAGGTACTGTGTTTACATTTGTATGTTTAGACATTTATTATACAGTACTACTTGTTGTAAATTTAATCTAAGGGGATGTAAACTGATTTATACATATGTAAATACCAATTATTTGTATGAATAAAATATTGAGTAAAGTGTTTTACTGTTTTAAGTGAATAGTGTTAAAGGCATTGCAAATAGCCTAACCAACAATTGTATACTTGTGATATGTGATAGATGTGATAATTACTGTATATAACAGACTGTTACAATTTATTATGCCTGTGTGGCATTCAATAAGCCTGTGTGGCATTTAGTAAGCCTATGTGGCATTTAGTAAGCCTATGTGGCATTTAGTAAGCCTGTGTGGTATTTAGGCGCTCGTATACGTATTTACATCATGGATTCCACCTGTGTGGCAATGGATAGCGGTATTTATGTATAAAGGAATGTGAGTTGTCTGACAAGTAGTCGTGACATGTACCTCAGCTACTAGATAATCACTAGTGCTAGGATGATTCATGTCATGAATAGAGCCCTTGTATGGGACTGTGACCACTACTAGCTACAAGGATGCTTTTGTGGAAAGCTCATTGGTTATTTTTGCAAAGATCTTGGTTATATTACCTAATCTCACAAATTGATGCCTATCTCGTGTAATACTTTTAAATATGTATCTCATTTTTATTACGAAAAAGAATGAATTTATCATTTCTTTTTTTTCTACTGTATCTCAAATTTGTAAGTACATGGGCACTATTATGTTTGGAATTGATCGATATAAATGTTTTGTATCTTATAAACTAAAGTGTATTGACACTGCACTATTCTTAATAAACTGCATTGAGACATGAGTTTTTGTGCATTTGTTCGCACATAGACATGCATTGAGCATAGTAGGAGTCTAGCATCACTTAGCATATATTTTCTTACTGGGCTATATCTCACCCCCTTCTCCTCACAGACTATTTCAGATAGGCTTAAATGCAAGTGTGCTGAATTGAGAGTTCGATACGTGGGCCGCTAAGCATTATTACTTTTGTGTTGAGGTATAAACCCCCTTATTATCTTTTTTTTATATTCTAGACTTTAAGATTCTTTTGTATACATAGTGTATTGGATTCGAGATGTAAGTACTAAAAGAATATCGAGTCTGTAAATAAACTGTGCCTTATGATTGAGTTATATTCTCGATATTACAAATTGATGAATATGAAATGTTTCAGATATTATATTGAGATTGTATTTGCCACAGGCTGAAATGATGATGTATTGTGTGTGATGATGGGCAATAGTTCAAATCATGGGTGGAATTTTTCAATTTCTCTTTTTTGGCACGTATTACAAAGAACTTTAATGGGAGCTTAGACAATTAGTTTTAAACACTAAATGAGTAGTAAATAGTTGTTAGATAATAGCTACACTAAGCGAGTGACAAACATAGGTAGTAAAGGAAAAAGTTAGCCTGAAAATCCTAGCTTCCAAGGGCATTACAAGGGCCCACAGGATCCGTGTAGACCTAAAATGACACTGAAAGGGAAAAATATTGATATTTAAGTTCAATATACCTATGGTATTAATTTCATTTCGATCGTAATTTGATTTGAGGTACCTAAGAATTAGGATTAACAAATTGCAAATGATGATTATGTTCATAGTTGAAATGTGAAACTAAAGTAAAATCAAACGTAGATGGAGTTTTGACCATTGATTGAACACTGTTTGACCCTCTTATGGTAAAGTTTAACCCCAAATTAATCAGAGAATCAGAATCCCATGAAATAGATGAAAACAAACTAAATATATTGAATGGCTTTCGGTTAAAGCTAAAATTACTTCGAGAAATTTTCGAGTGTTGTACAGCCCGAAAGGATACTAGGAAATTGACTTTTCAAGATGAAAAGTCAATAAAAATAAATAAATTAATTTATAGGAATACTTGATAAATTTATATTCAAATGGTATCGCGTAAAAATGGTGTTTTGGAGAAACACTGAAAATTTAATGGAAATTAATAGAAAATCATATAAATTATTATTAAATAAAAAACTATTAAAATTTTCAAGATAAATTTAAGTCATGAGGAGTATGAGAGAGTTACTTAAGTCTTTGTTTGGAGAAAGAATGGAAAATGAAATTTTGAAAGTGAGAAAGTGTGGTTGAAACAAGCATAATTTAGTAAATATGAGTGTTAGTAAGGAGTAAAATGGTCGTTTATCATTGCAATCAAATTTTTTTGTTAAAATATTAAATAAATCACATGTTAAATTCATTTAAAAGGCTAACACTTGCTGCCTTTCTCTTCTATCTCACCCAACAACTCTAATTTGCCCACCCTTTGGCGTTACTATGTCAACCACCCTCGAAGCAAGAAAACACCATCCAAACGACCTCATCTCCCTTGGGTCAAGAAAGATTTCTAAAACATATCCAAGTTTTAGCCCCAAAACACCTAAAGAGCTACTACAAATAGCCAGTTTTTCTAGAACTGAGAATAGGGAAAAATAGGGTAGGTCCGGCTTGGAAGAAAGGAGAGGGAAAAGCACCACCACAATGACCTCCGCTCATGTTGCTCAAGCAGAATCTATTGTAGCTTAGGTTGTCCTCTAAAACATATCAAAGATTCGGCCTAAAAGGAGTTTGTTTGCCTGGTGAAAAGTATGCTGGAAATTCTGCTTGTCAAAGGTAACTATGAGCAGAAAATTTTGGCTTTATGTAATTTTGATAAATGTTGTATTTTTGACCTTTCTAAGATTAAATATGATGTTAAAATGCTGTAAAAATTTTCCTAAGGTAATGATTTAAATTTGGCCAAAGGGGTTTTTTAGGTGCAAGTGGTATGATTTTGCATGAATACAAGATATGTTAGTGTATGAGTAATTCTAAGCTTAGCCATAATGTTGGTTTTGAGAAAATCCTAAGGAAATTCTATGAAGAACATTCAGCCTAGGGTTAGAGTGCTTCAACGAAGTTAAGTGTAATGTATAGTTATGATAAGCATGAAGGAATGTTATCAAAATTGTTAAAAACCAAAAGAAAATGGTCCGGGCGTCAAAAGTGCATTGAGCTAGGTAAAGGATATTGTTAAATTGAAACTAAAATAATAATTTGATAATTTTAAATGAGTTGGAAAATAATATTTGAAATATCAGTATTGTTGAAATTAAAAATTACCGAAAAGAATTTTAGTGCTAATAGCAGTTTTCATTCCGATAAGAAGTAGATTAGAAATGTCGTTCTATTGGGAAATTAAAATTGTTAAGTACTCTAAATATTTAGTAAAGGGAGTATTGGGTTGTAAGTACATTTGAATATTGATTGTGGCTAAGGAATTCGTAAGAGCGAATTTTGGAAAAGAAAGAATAGTCGCAATTGAGTTGCAACTGAAGGATTTTTGGTTAAAATCGTTAAGAGCGAGGTAAGGGACATATATAGAAGACGTAGGTTGATATCATGATTGCATGTTGAATAAAATTGGTTTTATCAAAAATTAATGAAAGTTAATTGTTTAAAGTGTTGGATAATTGAATTATGTTTCTGTTTGATTGAGATTGTAAAGATGCATTTGAATTGTCTACGGTTTTAATTTGATTGAGTTTTTAAGATCGAGACATTATAACTGTTTAAAAGTCAACTGATTGTGGTTATATATATGAATTGTATTGTGGTTTTAGGTTGACTTGAATATATCAACTGCATTTGATTTACAAGAGGGTTTTTAAAACATAGTATCGTTATGTTGCTGAAGTTTTGAAAAATGACTTTAGAAAGAAAGGTATCGCTTAAAAAGTATTTCTTAATTTAAAAGAGAGTATTGTAACGATAGATTTTAGAGTGATTATAAAAGTATTTGTTTTGAAGATATCGATTTGGTTTATCGATTTGAAAGTTAAAAAAATGTTAGTGTTAAACTGCTATCGAAATTAAAAGAAATGTTTTTAGAACTGTTTTATGATTTTGGAAAGGAAAATGATTGGACTTATGAATCGTACTAAAGTGTTAGATTTGATAGTTAGAGAAGTATTACAGAAATGAAATGAAATGAAATGTTAGTATGTAGGCATGCGCATAGTAATGCATAATTGTACTGTTCATGTGCATAGTCATTGTTTTTATAGCTTTTCAATTGTAATGCATACAGGTTTTGATGTGTATTCTTAATGTTTAAATGATTTGATTGAATGCATAGACATAGTTCTGACAATTTTGAAATTTGAACGAATATGAAATATTTCAATTTATAGTAATAATAATTCTTTTATATCAAATAAATCATTTTATAAAGGATTGATTATTGTAAATGTTTTAGAACATGGTATTTTACTGTTTGAGAATTATACTATAGGAGTCACCTCTAGAGTCTTGAGGGACCTACAGGCTACATGAGTCCCCTGAGTCTGTGACAATCTGTTGGCTTTATAACAATATCGAAAAGGGGGGTGAATCGGTTTTAGCTAACCTTAAGATCGTTTTCGGTTGTTCTAAATTCACTAGCCTATATTAATGTTTTCTAAGTTCTCTAGGATATGCAAGCATGCAATACAAATTCAATACAATAAGCACAATATGATTGCAAGTAAATAAAGAAAGAAGGGAAAGAGAAATGTACACAAGCGATTTATAGAGGTTCGGTAACCTTGCCTACGTCCTCTACCTTGAGACTCTTCTAAGGATTTTCCCCAAATTCACTAACTTGAATTTGTCTTTACAATCCCTTTTTTTTGTAGGCTCAAGAGAAACCTCTCTCTTTTTCAAGGGTCAAGAGAAACCTGTCCTCTCCTTTTTTCAGGCTTAAGAAGTAAACCTTATCTACCCAATGTATCATTCAAGGGTTCAATCCCTTTTACAATATGTGAGTGGGTTTACAAAGAATGTAATCAAATAAGGCCTCTAGGTAGGCAAATGATTACAAAGATTTAGCTCTGGAAAGGAAACTCTAAAGTATTTGTGCTATAAAGTACAAAGATGTTAAGAGTAATAGAAGATATTGAATTCTAGCTCTTGAACTCTTTGAGACGCTTGGAGAAGATGAAGAAATTGAAGAATGATATGTCTTGGCTGCTCTCTCATCTTCTTTCATCTTCCAAGCCTCTATTTATAGTCCCTTGGATGTATTCTTAACGTTAAGTGGAGCCAAAAACAAAAGTTACCGTTGTATCTCATAAAAACTAGCCGTTGGAGGCTTTTCAAGTGTTGGGGGATCGATCCTATGCCCTAGGGGATCGATCCCTTGCTTCATTTTGGCCTCCCATGCATTATGCCAAGATAGGATTGATCCCTTACCTTAGGGGATTCATCCCATGCCTCATAAATTGCCTCTTAAGCTTTTTGGAGCATTCTGCCACTTTGGGATATATCCCTCAACATGGGGTATTGATCCCTCATGCTTTTCCTGTACTTTTCTAAGTCATTTTGGGTTAGAAATGATGTGATCTTTGGTTTTAGTTTACCCCAAAACATTTATTAGTTTTATGGGAGTTTTTCTTGACTTTCTCAAGTGAAGACTTAGTCCAAAAACTTATTAAGAAATTTTCTAAATTTGTGTTCAACATATTCTTGAGAAAATTACTTAATGAAAACATTCAAACTCATTTTGTAAAGTATTAAGACCAATAGGAATATACAATTAAATCATGGTCTTAATGTTTGATATGACACTTAAAATGGTTTGAGAGAATCATGTGTGATAAAGCAAATTTACAATATGAATGAAAAATTAAAGCTTACTTAAGTTTTTGTCATTTCAAAATACATATATCAATTTAAAGCTAACACAGTCATTTCTAGGATCCCAAGGGAGCTAAGGGTTATGCAGTATACCTCACCATTAAAATCGATGAAATGGTAAATGAAACATGGTTCCCAAATTGTTTATGTGAGACCTGATTCTACTATACTGTACCTGTAATATGTTATTAATTATTATGTGAAAAATTAATATGTTAAGTGATTATAAGTGAAAGTGTGATGTGGGCCCCATTTTAAATTTTATGGTTTTGATGGATTTAAGACTGATGATACAGTGTACTGTGGGTGAAATAAATATAAAATAAAGATTTGAGGGCATAGAAATAAGTTTATGTCATTTTGAATTATTTTGAGAATTTTGGAAAACAAATTTGAAAATCACGGATACGTCTCGATGGTATTTTCATAAATTACGCCCAAACTAAAATGAAGTGGGACAAAGGAAAAATACCATAATATTCTACATGAAAAGGAGAATAAGATAGTGTCAAGAGTTTATTGAAATAGTGGTGAAGTGAGAGCAATTCATTGGTGGGTCATAGGGGTAAAATCATAATTTCTCACTATCCGTGCACCTCGCGTCGACGAAACCACTTCCAATCACCAAGATACATTAAATGTGATTATTTGGTAGTGGAATCCAAAATTTTGGAGTACGACTACACAGGTTTTACAATTATGGAAGTTTAAGGACACTTTTGTCCAAAATCCTTATAACCAAGGGTGTAATGGTCATTTAACTTAGGGCTGGTCAAATTAGTCAGTAATGACCAGAAATTGAGCTAAACAAATTAAATTTAATTAAAATAAAATTTAAATTTTGAAATTGGAAATTTATTAGATGTTATTGTGGTATAAGTGTAAATATAGACATGTCAAGAGGGAATTTGGTTAAATTTAACATGTGGCACATGTAGACCTGGCAATCTTAGACACGACATGAACACGACACGAATAAATGACACGAGATGACACGGGGTTAAAATTAAGTAAAATTAATATATGAATGTGGTAAAAAGCTAAAAATAGCATTTTGAGTTTTCCGTGTCGACACGAATTTTTGACACGAATACACGACACGAACACGGTTTTACATGACACGAAAACGAATTTTTGACACGAATTGCCAAGTCTGGGCACATGTGGCACCATATGATTGATGGGATATTAACAGAAGAGGACTTTCTCTTCTCTGTTTCAACCCAGAACTGACTTCCTTTTTCAGCTTCCTCTGTTGCATCGTTCTCTGCTTTTTCCTCATGCTTTCCTCTCGTTCTTTCTATGTTTTCCACTGAATTCATCTTGTTTCATCACCAAAACATCCATCAACCTTCATCAAGTCTGAATCCTATCTTTAGAGCTCTTAAAATTCAGAATTTGTAAGCTGGAAGGAAGGAAACCGAACTGAAATTAAAGGGCTGAACGGTTCGGCAGTGAAGGAAAGGTGAGATTCGGTAATATTTCATTTGTTTTAGCCAGGGTTTTCATTTATTTGTGCATGGAAAACCTGATTGATGCTTTAGATTGAGGAAAAATAAAGTGTAAAGAAATTTAAAGGCCTTAGCTATGATGAGAAAACTTAAAGAAATGGGTGATTTTGATGTCTGTTTGATAAGAATTAGTAGAGAATGAAGAGGAAACTTGATTGGAGTTTAGATGGAACGATAATCTGTGAAACCATGGAATTGGCTTGGTGATGTTACGAAACAGAGTAGTGATGTGATTAATGGTATGGCTGGCTATAGCTTGGGCTGGTTGATGATGATGAAAATTAATGAGTGAAAATTGTTTGAGGAAATTCTTGAATGAATAGAAAAGAATCATGAAAAGAGAAATGTTTAAAAAATGAAAAACCGAGAATGAATTCACATAGAACCTCTCGGCCATGAATGGAGAAATTGTATTGATGTAATATTATATATATGTAAATCGGTGAAAAAGAAAAATGAAATGAATGAATGAAATAGGAATATTTGCAAGGTAAGAAATTTGTGAAAAGAACAAATTAAGAAACATGAGAATAAGCCATGGGTGGACCTTTGGCTATGGCTGCTTAGAAAGGAAATTAGAGCAATTTCAAATACAAAATGAATATATAATATATCTATTGGGTGAGTAGAGAATATTTCCTAAATTAATTGAGAAGAGAAATAAATGGAAATAATAGGTAAAATTCATTGATGGCCATTCAGCCAAGGCTGTTTGGAGGTGATATCATGTTGTATTTTGTAAAGGATAATGGTTCAAAAATAACAGAATAATTAATGAAAATTATTGGTGAAATTATTTTGCAACCTGAATAATCGGATTTCGTGTGGTTACATCAGGAGGTTTGACACCACTAGACAGGTAAGGGATGAGTGTGTAGGTCGTAGGGATATATTGAATGCATGATTTTAATGAGTATGATTTTATGAAATTATTTGGATGGCGAAATGCCTTGAAAATCATGCAATTTGTGGTATACGGCTAGTTTTACGTAGTGTATTTTAAGTGCAGGAGGTTTAGGAAAACGTAGTTGTTATGCTACCGAAAAATTATTGAAATTATCCTAAAATAGCATGAAATATTTTAGATGCATAATTTGAGTGAGTTATGAATTGTGGAATTTATTTCCATACATTTTCCATAAGTTGGAATTTTATTGAAAAATATAAATTAAATATTCATGTTGTAAAATTTTATTAAAGTGAGATTAGAAAAATGTTCTTTAAAGAGATTTATATTGAAAATGAACATTTATAAATTTTCTCACAAAAACATGAATATTTTATCTATTGTTTCCACTATATTGATGAATAACAATTTAATACCTTTTGGAATTTTTATTAAATTAAATGATAATTTTTATTTAAATTCCTTAAAGGTATTTTATATTGAAATTAAATGATTTTGAGACTTTAGGCCCTGATTTCATGCCCACTATTACTGTACTGTCATGTGACTGATTGACCTGCCAAGTCATTAGCAGTCCCGAGATCACCTGGCAAGTGTATTCTGAGGACACCTATAGACTATGACCATAGATCTTACTGCTTACTGTTACTGTTCCTTGCGGGGATTATCACATGATATATTGAGGGTAATGCCTAGTCTCCACCTACTGTTTAATGATATTGAACTGTGAATCATTGATTCCTGTTTTACTGAAAGCTGTGAACTATTGTTTACTGCTACTGCACTATGATTCACTGTTAAGTGTTTTATCTAACTGAGAACTACAATTTACTGTTTTACTGAATTACTATTACTGAACTAAGAATTATTGTAAACCTTTTTACTGAACTACTGTTTACTGTTTACTGAATTGTACTGAATTATTACTGTTACTGAAGTATTGAAAATGTTTTACACTATTTACTGAATTGTTACAGTATCAATACTAAATTGTTTTACTGTTACTGTAAAGAGTACTATACTAATCTGTTATTGAAGTGTTTTACGGAACTATTATGGTTTCAAAATAAACATTTTATGGTTTCTAAACTTATATGGTTACTAAAACCACTACCGTTTATTGAACCAAGATTTATTGTTAATGGTTACGGAAACGAGATTTACTGTTAATTGGTTACTGAACCATATTGAAAAATGTTGTTTATTGAATTGAGATTAATATATGATATTATTACTAGTTTTTGAAAGAATTGCCAAACTGATACTGTGAGGTGGAATTGAACTATCTACTGTACTGAACTATTTTCTTCACTGTTTACCGAAGTACATTATCGTACTGTTACTGAAATCAACTGGTATAATGTTTCCACTGTTTAAACTCCACTGTTTTACTGTACTGTTTTACTACTGTCATTGTCACATGTTTTAAAGAGTACTAAAGTGATAAAATTAAATGCTTCTATTTACCATTTAATTATTGAAACTTTCATTAAATTGTTTTATAACAATAATTTAAGGATTACTCCCTATAGTTGCTCTGGGTTTCCGGGACAAAACAGGTATTTCAAAATACCTTCCATGCTCTATTTGGATTTCCCGGCCGACTATAGTATCCTTTCATTTATTATGCTTAGTAAACCGTTAGGAAAATAAAATTTTCTAGCATGTAGGTTTCGTTATATCAGTCTTGCATACGATTCCTTTACTGAGCACGTTTTGCTCACCCCTTTACTTTCTAACTCCACGGGATATTAAAAGAGATTAAAAGGGGGTATACATTAGAGGATTGACTGAAAGTTGGTTACTGAGATTACTTGTGTAGGACTGGGAGCTAATTAAATTTTCTTTTATACTTTAAGGTAAATTGTATAGTACTACTTAAAGTGTATAGTAGAAACAGGAGATGTAAAGGGTAAAGAATATTATAAAATTTTCATATTTCGAATTTATTAATTAAATAAATGTTTACTATTTATTACTGTTACTGTTCAAGTGTTAAAGGCATCATCGACAGCCTAACCATAGAATATGTGTAAAAATATGTTATTTATTGTACATTTGGATTGTTACAGTTTAAATGTCCTGAATGTATTTTATACTATGTTCTTAAAGTATAATATTTAATGTTTATGACGATTAAGTAAATGTAATGAGATGTGGGACCTTCATTTAGTTACCTATCTGGTAATCATGCTAATGTAATGTAATGTTTGCTGTTAGACCATGAGCACATCTACAACCACCTCGGTATCACCTGCTTCATAGTATTATGGGGTGTAATGTTTACTGTTGACCTTGAGCAAGTCTTTAGTGGTCCGCAGGATGTCACTAGCTCTGTGACATAGGATGGACACCAATATGACTATGGTCATATGTCTTAATGTTATTTCCCACTTGAGAACCTTAAATTGCATGATTTCTATAGGGAGGTTACTTATTTCTATGTTTTATTGTTTATATATGAAATGTTATTGATTCGAATGATTAATGTCTAAAGAATGGTATCGAATAATTTTATCGATTGAATTGAAAATTGTTATTAGACTCTTTATTGTTTAACTATTCATGATTTGAAATGTCAAATTTTGAAATGAAATGTTTAAAAGATGCATTGTCGTCGATTTTGAATGTAGTAAACTATATTGTTATTGTTTTGAAAAGTAGTGAATTGCATTGTTATTGTTTTAAAAGAAAAGAATTGCATTGTTATGGTTTGAAAGGTAATGATATGCATTGCGATGGTTTTGAGACTAACGAACTGTGCTGTTATGGTTTTGAAGGTAATGAATTGCATTTACACGAATATTGAAAGGCATGAATTCATCATTTGTAAGTCTCATTAGGACACCTATAGTTGGACCTAGGGTTTTGGACAAGTGAGGTGCTCAAAGCATCCTTTTGTACTCAACCCGGTACCACAATTCGATTATAATATCCATTCCTTCCGAGCCATGTCTAATGATATTGATTGTTATAAGTCGTTGTAAAAACATGTATAGGATACTTGCGTACAGTTAACATGATATCTGTTCTTTTATATGTGTTTCTTTTTGGCTTAAAGCTCACCCCTTCATACTCATCCTCACAAATTCTCATCAGTATACATAGTAGCTATTGTTTCAATGTTAATCGAAGAGAACTATTGGAAGCCTAGTGTATCAAGTAAGAAGGTATAGGATACTTGTTATGCTTTTGTATTCAGATAGTATGTGCACAACTAATATATTTATAGTCTAGGATGTAAATCATATAGTATTGTGAAAGGATGTCAAACAAACTAGCGAATGTGTTTCGATTAAGTTGATATTTATACAATCATATGTTAAGGTAATTAGATTTATACTTTGATGGTATGTTTGATATTCATTGTTAAATGATTTTGTGACATATAGATAGAGAGTAAATGAAAGTAATAGATTGAACTTACACTAACACCGAACGCAAACAAAATGACAATGAATGTGAATGAAAATGATTGTATTGAAAAAATAAAGCTAAAAAAAATTAGTCCTAAATTTTAGGGTTCTAGGCATGACATAAGTGGTATCAGAGTAAGGTTTGTCTCATACATGTTAGTCTTAGTAGGTTAGAATTGATTTACATCTCATATTCGCTGTGCTTGTCTGGATACAAAGTCTTAATGATATTTGAAAATTGCATTTGTTTAGCAGAGAAAAGTGACGACTGATTTGAATATATGATTGGATTTTGAATGAGTGAGGCTAGTATTAGATGAAGGTATTGTGGAGATAAGAAGTGAATGATTGTAAATGATCAATCAGGATATGTTTTGCATTAAAAGTGATAGAATGATTGTATGTTTATATGACTGATGTGAGAAATTATATTTATTGAAAGGTACAATAAGATTGTTAATGAACGATGCAGGCATTGTATAAAGATATTGATATAAAGGAATGACAAGATTGATTGTTAAGGATAGGTATCGATCGAAAAGTTTGGAGTATAGTAGTGATATGAACAAATTATAGTATTGAAATCGTTGGAATACTTGTATTGAATTTGGAGGACCAAATTCCTTTTAAGGAGGGGAGAGTGTGAGAACCACATTTTTTCACATTTTTCTAGTAAAAAAGGTTATAGAAAATGGGAAAGTGAAGGTGGACCGACAAGAATGGTCAAATAGTGAAAGGTTAAAAAGATTAGATGTAGGGTCCACAGGATTCGTGTAGACCCAAAATGACACCGAAAGGGAAAAATATTGATATTTGGAGTTCAGTATACCTACGGTGTTAATTTCGTTTTGAGTAGAATCCGATTTGCTGTACCTAAGAATTAGGATCAACAAATTGGAAAATAATGTTTATGTCTATAGTCGAAAATGTGAAACCGAAATAAAGTTAAACGTAGATGGAGTTTTGACCATTGACTAAATACCGTTTGACCCCTCTTTGGTAAAGTTTAACCCTTCTATGGTAAAGTTTAACCTCGAATTAATTTGGGAATCGAAATCCCAAGAAATAGATGAAAACGAAGTAAATATATTGAATGGCTTTTGGTTGAAACCAAAATTACTTCTAGAAATTCCCAAGTGCCGTACAGCCTTGAAGGACACTGAAAAATTGACTTTTCAAGACGAAAAGTCAATAAAAATAAATAAATTAACTTATTGGAAAGCTTGATAAATTTAAATTGAAATGGTATCGCATAGAAACAGTGTCTCGAAGAAATACAGAGAATTTAATGGAAATTATTAGAAAATCATATAGATAATTATTAAATAAATAATTATTAAATTTTTTTGAGATAATTTTAAGTCATGAGGAGTATGAGAGAGTTACTTAAGGTTTTTTTTGGAGAATGAATGAAAAATGAAAATTTGATAGTGAGAATGTAAGGCTCTAGTTCACCAAGTAGGGTCACATTACTCACATGTACTATTCGCTTTAGGTCCATATCACCAAGCAAGACCCTCACGGTTTTATCGAAGAATAACACCCCAATTCCCGTTCGCTTTTGGGTGTTATTCCTCGATAAAACTGTGATGGTCTTACTTTGTGATCTGGACCCAAAGCGGACAGTACGGGTGAGTAAGGTGACCTTGCTTGGTGAACTTGTAAGAGGTCAAGGGTTCAAGACATGCGGATGCAAGGGAAAACTGTGAGGGTCTTCTTTGTGATCTAAACCCAAAGCAGACAGTATGGGTGAGTAAGGTGACCCTACTTAGTGAACCAGGGCCTTACAGAGAAAGCGTGGTTAAAACAAACATAATTTAGTAAATATGAGTGTTAGTAAGCAGTGAAATGGTCATTTATCATTCCAATAAGATATTTTTGTTAAAATATTAATTAAATCACATGTTAAATTCATTTAAAAGGCTAACACCTGCTGCCTTTCTCTTCTATCTCACTTGACAACTCCAATTTGCCTAGCCTTAGGCGTTACTATGCCTGCTACCATGGGAGCTAGAAAACACCACCCAAACGACCTCATCTCCCTTAGGTCAAGAAGGACTGATTGTAGCCCCATCTTCCTCTAAAACATATCCTAGTTTCAACCCTAAAACACCTGAAGAGCTACTACAAATAGCCAACTTTTCCAAAATCGAGAATGGGGGAAAAACAGGACTGGTTCGATTTGGAAGAAAGGAAAGGGAAAAGCACCCCTAAAATGATCTTAGCTCACTTTTCTCAAGAAGAACCAATTGTAGATTAGGTTGTCCTCTAAAACATATCAAAGATTCAGCCCAAAAGGAGTTCGTTTGCCAATGAAAGGTGTGTTGGAAATTTTGCCTGTCAAAGGTATCTATGAGTAGAAAAATTTGGCTTTGTGTAATTTTGATATATGTTGTATTTTTGACCTTTCTAAGCTTAAATATTATGTTAAAATGTTGTAAAGATGTCCCTAAGGCAGTGACTTAAATTTAGCCAAATGGGTTTTTTAGGTGCAAGTGGTATGATATTTTGTGATATAAGATATCTTAGTGCGTGTGTAATTCTAAGCTTAGCCATAATGTTGGTTTTGAGAATATCCTAAGGAAACTTGAAGAGCATTCAGCCACCTAGGGTTAGAGTGCTTTAAAGAAGTTAAGTGTAATATATAGTGACAATAAGCATGAATGAATGTTACCAAAATTGTTAAAAACCGAAAGAAAATGGTTCGGACGTCAAAAGTGCATTGAACTAAGTAAAGGATATCGTTAAATTGAGACTGAAATAATAATTTGATAATTTTAAATGAGCTGGAAAATAATATTTAAAATATTGGTATCGTTGAAATTAAAAAAAAATGACCGAAAAGAATTATTTTACGCTAGTAGCAATTTCGACTCCAAATGTCAGTGTTTTAGGAAATTAAAATCGTTATTAGCTACTCTAAATATTTAGTAAAGGGAGTGCTGGGTTGTAACTACATTTGAATACTGATTGTAGTTAAGGAATCCATAGGCGCGAATTTTGGAAAAGAAAGGATTATTGCAAGTGATTTGCAATCAAAGGATTTTTGGTTAAAATCGCGAGAAGCGTGGTAAGGGACATATATAGAAGACGTAGGTTGATATCATGATTGCATCTTGAATGAAATTGGTTTTATCAGAAATTAAAGAAAGTTAATTGTTTAAAGTTTTGGATAATTGAATTAGGTTTCTGTTTGATTGAGATACTAAAGATGAGTTTGAATTGTCTACGGTTTTAATTTGATTGAGATTTTAAGATTGCGACCTTGTAACTATTTAAAAGTCAACTGGCTATAGTTATATGTAACATCCTAAACCTACAGTAATACATAATATTTACTCATATTTACCTATTTTCACCGGTTGGGCTATCAGTAATACTTAACCATCCGTTAATCACTTTAGTAATAATTAGTACTCTTATTCATCGTACCAATATGGAAGTATGCACTGTTACAGTATTCATTAAGATATATATACATTCCTTTCTACTTAATGTAGTACTGTACAAATTCGCTGAATATATAAAAGAAAATTATATACTTTCGATATTGAATATCTGTTGACTGTAGTAATCGCTAATCTCTAGAAGGTTATTCTCTTAATCCAAAATTAACAACCTGTGGAATGGAAACTAAGGGGTGAGCGACAACGTCAGTAAGGAAGTTATATGCTGCTTTATAAAATAAAAACTATATACCACAAAACATTTATTTTCGCTAACAGCATACCTAGTAGGAAAACAGTGGATATAGTGAACAATCTTTAATATTCAAATCACTGGCTAAACAGTTTACAATATAGTATAGTAAACAGTAAATAGAAATCACTAAGTTGAGATTAGGCATCACCCTATAATTAAATCATGCAATCATTTTTCCCGAAAGAAACACATCGTTCTCGAAGGAACCCAGTAATCATCCCCACTGGGACACAACTAGATCTATGGCCATAATCTATAGGTGGTCCTCGGGTACACTTGCCAGGTGACCTCGAGACCTCTGATAACTTGGCGGGTCAATCAGCCACGTGAATAGTAATGCATGAAACTCGGGGCCTAAAGTCTCAAAAATCAATTTATATCTCATAAAGAACCTTTAAGGAATATTTCACATATTTCATCGTTTCTTTAAAATGATTGTTTTCCAAAAAGGTATTATGTTTTCTGTTTACAAAACACAATAAAAATAGCCAGTATTTTCACCATTTTTTATGTGAGAAAAACAAAAGTTAAATCGACTCGCCCAACTTGCCCTTTACCAGCTCGCCCATTACGGCTCGCCCATTACGGTGGATTGAGCTCGCCTGTTTTTATTCGCCTATGTGGCGAACTAACATCGCCCACTGTGGCTCTCACACCGAGCTGAACTGGGGGTCACCCACAAAATATTTCTCTTTAAAAACAAGAGATCGCCTATCTAGCTCACCCAAATTCAAAACAGTTTATCAAACTAATGCATGTCTCAAACCAAATCATTTTCTCAATATTTTTATAGCATTTTTCTCCATAGAACATGCATTTCATTTCACATACTACTCCCTTACTTGGTCTTACGAAACTAAACTTCCCGGTTGTGCTTACCAAAATCTGTACTTCTCAGCTGCAAAATGATTTTACCAACTCATTAGCTTAATTATCCTTTTATATTAAGCTATGATTTATATCACAATATAAATATAAGTAAGTCTCATAGCTAAAATGGCTATTCTTCATGCCATTTTCTCTTCCTTCTTTCTTTATGGCCTAATGGCCTTTATTTAATTAAAGATCATTGTTTCATTTTTTTTCTCAATGTACAATATAAATGTGCTACCTTCTTCCTTGATATTTTCCATCATTTAAGAAATAAAATTTAATGTTTTATTTCCTTTAATTCTTCCACAATCGGCAGCATAACATTCACCTTGTGTATAAATATTTTCTAGTCAAGTTTATAGTTATATTTCTTTTCTTTTCTCTAGCCTTCATATTTGACTTTCTTTACCTTGACTAATTAACACAATTTCAACCTTTATTTCTCTCTCTTTCCGTGCCACACTTAGCCATTTTCTTTCTCATTTTATGCCTCACTCATCCATTTCATCTTTCTCTCTCAGTTTCACGCCACCTTAGCCATTATTGTTGACTATTTGTTCCTTAGATTATTTCCTCATAATTTAGTCTTTCTTTTTTCTTTCTTCTTCATCTCTACGTCAAACATCAGCTAATTTCTAATGACTTTTATCACTTAGCCATTCCTCACAACCATGAGTCAACACACTCCATTTCCATTTCCATGTTTCGGTTTCAGCCTTTTATTCTTAAATTATCAACACCTACGTACAGCTTAGTCCTTAATTATATACCTAACATTTCCTTTTTATAATCAACTCTTGTTTCATGCCATTCACAACAACCACACGCATCAACAGAATTTATTGTTTGTTTCATCTACTCACATTCCATATACATAGAACAGCCACTTATGTTCAGCCACTCACACCCCCAACCAGTAAGAAGTCAGCCATGTTAAATTGCTACATATTTTTATGATAAGCAATGTACATACACATCACTTACTTAACATATCATCACCATAAACCAAGAATTAAGTACATGAAATATTGGCTGAAACTTCTTTACCTTTGTTGGACCAAACCAACACAGCTCAAGGTTTGTGTTGTTTCCTCCCACGTCAGTCATCCTTTTCTTGGCTCTTAGAGGATTTTAAGGTGAAAGGAAGGTTTATGAGGAAGGTATAAACACTTAGTTAGCAAGGGTGAGATGTTTGATGAATGATATGGGAGAAACGTGAATAAATAGAGCAAGAGTGGGCTGAGAAATGGAAAATTATAGAGCAGCAGAGTAGCATCGATAAAGGAAGAAATTTGGCTGGAGTTTGATCCACTTCAGTCTTCTATTTCTCAATATCAACCAATAAGGTTTGTTACCTAGCTAATTATTCCATTTCCTCATTGATTCCTTATCTTTTAGAGCATTAATTCATGAAGAATTTAATTGTAGCAAAAGAGCATCTGAGGGAGCATTAAACGTTAAAAAAAGGCAGCAAGAAGAACGACAATCAGCTTCCTTTTATTCCCACACGTTATTGACTTGTTTGGCCTACCTTTGATGGCTACTTCAGCCAACAAATTTCACCCTTTCTCCAATTAACTTTTCCCTCCCATTTAGTTACTGTTTGTCATCTTTATAACCTAAACTAAAATACCTTTCAGCTTGCATTAAGCCGTATGGCATCTTACAACAGCAAGCTTACGTGTGTTCTCTTTTGCTGCACATTACGCTTGTTTTTTTCTTCCCGTTTGGTAAGTCTTCAGCTCTTAAATTTGTTCACATATTACTTTATTGACTTTTCTTCCTTACATATCTATTATATTATCTTTACCCCATAAAAGTCTACTAATCCAATATATTTTTTTTCTATTTTCTAATTGTACAACAAAAGCCACGGTTGTAACAGCCCAGCCCAACCGGCCATGGCCACCCTTTTTTGGGCCCACAACAACGATCGCTGTGACAACGCTACTCATCCGTACTGTCCTCTCTGTGAGGCGATGGGCTACCCACTGGGACCACACAGGTCCACCTCACGCAAGGCTTTATCGGGAATAAATTCCCAATTCGCGTCCGCCGTTACTCGAACCCCTTACCACTTATAAGTGTCGAGTAACGACTAACCATTGGACTAGGTCCAATGGTAGGAGGTGTTTGACATTTGATTAAGATCAAGTGTTCGAACCCTCCGGGACGCGAAAGAAATCCGTGAGAGGGCCCCACATAATACTCCCAAAGCGGACAATACGGTTGAGTGCGACCGTTCCCACATGATACTGGTCGTCACAAAAATATTTCATGACATTTTAGAATAATTTCAATATTTTTCCGGCAGCATAACGGCTGTAAATTTCTAACCTCCCGCGAAAATTACAGTATATAAAACCAGCTGTCAACCACAATTTGCATGATTTTCAAAGCAAATCAAGCTTCCAATAATTTCATAAAATTAAACTTGATAAATCATGCAATTCATCATATCCATACAACTCACACACTTCCCCCTTACATGTCTTATGAAACCGAGCTTCTCGGTTACGCCTACCGAAATTCACAATTCCCGGCTGCAAAATAATTTTATTAAAAATTATTAATAATTTTACTCTTAATTTTCAAGCCACTAACTTTCATAAATTGCAGCCACTAATTATACAACATATGTATAACCAGTATAAATTATGTTGGTGCTAAAACTAAACTTTTCCATTTTAGCTCCTTTTTCGATTTCGATTTCACCAACCTCTCTTTTGATTTCAACATTAATTTTCTACCATCAAACCACAAATTACAATAGTAATTCATGTTTAAAAAGGTCATGGCTGAAACCATCTTTATGGCCATTTCATTGACTTTCAATCTTTTCTTTAATTTCTTGTTTCCAACTTGTTATTTCTTGTCCACGTGAGCCTTTCTTATCATTTTTCTGCATGGGCATAAAAATTTCCTATCTTCTCATGCCAAACCAAAACCCCTCATTCAATAGCTAAATTTTGATTCTCAATCATCTCAATGTTCCAAGCTTTCTATTCATTTTATGTATATTCATTTAACCCTTTCTTATCATTTAATATTTGTTTCATCTCTTATACATCATATCTCAATTCATAGATCCAATAATTCCATAATTTAAAGTGGAAATCCACATTCAATATTTATTTAATTCCACTAACTAATTGATTTCCACTATCAATAATTTACAAATTACAATGTACAGTGTCATAAAATCAAGTCTCACACATAAACAACGCCTACCGAGTTATGCACTTAGGACTTCCCCTAAGGTAATGGGTAGTTGTATGAATCCGACCACTTTAACATTTTCCCTAGTAAATCCATATCAAAGTGTTGTGACAAGTTTTCACCTGTCTTCTTAGATGCTCATCTTCTTAAAGCGATTCTAATAGAAAGGTTCACCGACTCCCATTATCTACTAGAATTTTGCTAACTGGGTGTTTAGCTACCATTACAGATATCACCATCAGATCATCATGGGGGGTTGTCACATCTCCTTTGTCAACAGGAGTAAACATGATTGGTTCATCATCCTTCCTTTCCTCTATTATCGAGTTGACTTGATATGCTTGGCAAGCATAGGTCTTTCATAAGGAAGCTGATCTCCTAGCCATCGAATCTCCTCTTAAGACGACATTAATAACTGGGCCCATAGGTTCATTATCTTCTTGTAGCCCCCTTTTATCATTCCTTGCTTGATCAGTTCCTCTTCTATCTACTCCTCCATATCTTCTGTCTACTCCTCCATCTCTTCTATTGTTATTATATTGCTTATTCTGTGGCAAATTGCCTTTCCAACCATGTGGAAGTAGCGGGCCCACTCATTTTTCCAAATGCACCTATCTATCTATCTTCCCTTCTTCTCAAGCCAGTTTCTCAAATTGGTTTATAAGCATCCTACACTTCTTAGTTGGGGGTTTATCTGTAGAATGAAAATCACAATAGGAGTCTACATCTCTTCCAATACTTCTTATCACCATTTTAGGGAATTATAACAGTGCCTTTCATTCTATAACTGCAAGGACCATGGCTCTAGGCTCATTAAGTCAGATATAGTTGTCATATCTCAACTTAGGAGCTTTACTAGGCTTATTAGACCTAGCCATATTTTTATCATAGGATTCTTTCTCATACTTCCTTCATTCTTTAGCATCATAAGGCTGTATCGTCTTCATCAGCTCTTTTTGTGTGGTATACTTACTAGCTCTAGAAAAAAACTCCGAAAGCATCATCGGCTGATCTAAAGAAAGTAACTTTTATAGCTTCTCAGACCTAGTCCCTTGCAATATTGCCACTACTGCAATATCGACTTGCAAGTCGCGAATTTTGATTTGAAATAATATGAAAAGACATGTCTTGATTTGACATGATATGAAAAAAGAAATGTGCATGTTTTGATTTGACATGATATGAAAAGAGAAATGTGCACGTTTTGATTTGAAATGATATGGAAAGACATGTTTTGATTTGACATGATATGAAAAGAGAACTGTGTTTGCTTTCAACCATGTCTTAAAAGTAAATATGAAATGAATTGAGAATCTACATGTTTGAACATACTCTAAAAGTATATGTAATATGATTTCAACTGATAGTCATTTTATATAACAAAGCTTGCATAAGTTTTGCATGCTGAGTCATGACATAACAACATTCTAACTATAGGATGTCATGATATTATACTGTACATGAATATAAGATTGACATGAAAAGAATTATGACCTTACACTATCGTAATCATAATTTCTCACATGAAAAGTGATATGAGTTGAGGTAATATAGGAGTATAATTGTTAAATGTAAAGTGACCTGATATGATATCTCAATTATGTGAGATCTCATTTTCTTATACTATAGTTGTACATGTATATGAACAAATTATCAATAAAGAAATTATTGATAATATTTTGAGGAATTAAATATATAAGAATAGTGTCTTTTACATAGAGAATTTTAATTCTAGATAAAATAAATATAAGTATGGAAATTATTACATAAAGGATGGAATAAATAATTAAATGGATATTGCAAATTTTAATTTGGACAAAATGGAAGAGTGTTGGTGGCATGAAGAAATGAAAGAATAAGAAGAAAGAAAAGAAAGTTTCGGTTGATCTAAATGGCTAATAGAAGTAAAGGTTAATTTTCTTGACTTCATACATGGGAACACTAGACTTTTGACAACCTAAGATATAATAGAAAAGGAAGCATGACTTCGGTTTGGACAAGTGAATAATAGGAAAACAAGAGAATAAAATATGAAGTAACCAATAAAGGAAGACACAAGAAAGTCTTCCTCACGTTTTTGTCCTAGGTTGGCAGAAGCTATAACAATGACTTTGGTTCATTTCCTTGCTTTACCGAAGACCAAACCATAACATTGACTTGTGTTGATTTTTGCTGCACCAAAGAGTAAGCAATAACAAGATAAGAAAAGAACTAAAGCAAGGAAAAGATGGGAAAGTCAGAAAACGTGGGTTGCATGAAAGAAAAGAGAGTGTAGCCGGTTGGAGAAGAAGAAGCATTAAACAAAAGAAAAGATATAAACATTAAAGAAGGGTTTTAATGAAGTTGGCAAAAAGTCCAACAAATATATATTTTGTGCTATAAAATCCTCTTTCCATCGTGACCTTCATCTCCAGCCATTCTCATCACCGAAAATTGCTCTGTTTTATTTCAACTGTGTAGCCTACTATCCATAGCAAAACCATGCATAACCTTTAGTGAATAAACCAAGCTTTTGGAAGGAAAATAGACCTTGGATATTAAGCTTACAAAACCTCAAAGAAGCTAGCACAAAAACCCTCAAAACAGGAGGCAATTCACATGGACAGATTTGTTCTTTTATACAGGTAATGTCCAACTCAGTTTTTAAGATTTTTATCCTTTGATTTTGCATGTAATGATCAAGAATATGTTAGTCACAGCCTTGTTTGAAGTAAATACATGTAGAATGAAAACCCTAGTTCAATAAGGAGAATTTAGAATGAAAATAGGATGATGTTAATGGTGATTTACGTGAAGATGGAATGCAAAATAGGCATGAACCGAAAACAAGCTGGAAAATTAAGAACCGAACCAGTCAAGGAAAATATGAAAAGGAAATAAAAACCTATAAGTTATGTACTAGGGTTGAATAAGTTAAGAAAGAGTGAGTTGATAGGAAATGAATACCACGTGAACTTTGAAGAAAAAGAGGAGAAGTTGTCGGCTTGAATAGAAATGAAGCAGAAAATAATTAAAGCTTGGTTGAAGAAGTTGTGAATTACGTGAGTTGAAGAAGAAGAAGAAGAAAAATAAACCAATAAAATGATGTTCCTTAAAGTCAAAGAAAATGGCTGGAAGAAAGAAAGTAAATGGCTGGTTGTATATCCGAAAGTGCAAAGGGATTATGTGACAGATTCATGCAGCCGAAAATGAGGAAAAATTGGGTAGCTTGGCTGACTTTTTGGCTGACTTCTAGGTGTGTGAATGCTAGAATATTAACAACCTAAGACATACTAGACATGACCATTATATAGATACCTAAGAAAGCCAACGTAAAATACAAACAGAAACAGAAAATGGAAGAAGACTCACGTTGGTCAGTAAACAATAGGAAAGAAAGAAAATAAAAATGAAAGAGAGGGTTAAGTTTAGGTTGACTAAATAACTAGGTGTAGTACCAATGAAGTTAATATATATATATAGACATTTTAAAGGAGTAAACCACCTAGCCAAAATAAAGCCAACTTGGGCAAGAAAATAAAAAGAAAAGGGAGCTCTCGGTTTGGATATGAATGGCAGAAAAATAAAGGAAAAGAAAAGAACCAATAGAGGTTAAGTTGACCTACATGGAAAATAAGTGATATATATATATATATATATATATACATTAAGTGGAGAAGATAACTACATTTAACCAAGGCCATTCGGCCACAATAATGGATTAAGAGGAATGATGTATTTTAGAAAAAATGGGAGAAATTGGATGGAAATGGTGGCTAGAAATATACATGGATAAAGCACATAAATAGCATGAAAGAAAATATAAGACATAAGTTAAATAAGCTTAGTCATCTAAGAAGGACATGCGGCCTTGCAATCTTTGAGGAAATGTTGACTTAGTAAAAAAGGCTAATGATGCCAAAACAAGAAAAGAAAAGCAAATAAAATATTTACCTATGAGAAAATCATAGGAAATGTTAATATTATGAATAATGATGAGATAAATAGTAGCTAGATAAGCAAAAAGGGAATTTTTATAAGTTATACTGAAAATTAATTACAGTAAAACTGTTATCTTGCAGTTTATAATTCGGAGAGATAGGAAGCACATGGGTGCAACATAAGGCATTGATCTACAGTGTATTGAGGTAAGAGATGTAATTTAAAGTTGTGATGGTATCCCTTACTTTCATTGCAAATTTTAAAGAAATGCCTGAAGTATGAATTTTATTCCAAAGTTAATTTTTATGATCTTTTAAATTGTTAAATTAATTTTATAAATTCTATGCATATTTTTCATAATGTTTTAAGTATGACATGAAATAAATATGTTTTTCCGAAAAAGGTATCGGAGTGGCAAACCCCAGGCTAACTTAGACCCTGGCACGTCCGGTCCTTACTATTTTATATCGATGGTATGTAAGTAAGTTTTGAGACTAAGGCTTTCCTATAGTTTATGTTATTGCCTGTCATGCTTGCCACATTGTGCATGTTTCCGTCCCTTGTGGCATATGTTTAGCCCACGTCGTGCATGTTCTCGCCCACATTGTGTATGTTTTCATCCTTTGTGGGTATGTTGGTCCTTCGTGGTGCATGTTCGCTGTACGACCCTGATCAGGTCTACAGCCCATACCATGGCCATAGGTATTCTGTTCCCTCTTCGGAGGAAGAAGTATGTTCCCTCTTCGGAGAATGAAGTAAGTGTCATGACCGCATACTGGCTATATGATTCTGCCTAGTCTCCATGAACTGTATGATAAGTTTTATTAATTATGATGTGATGTTTATAAAGTATGATGCATGTTTGAAACAAGTATGAATTTTAGATATATGCATTAAAGAATTCATACAATGATTTAAAGTATGAAATGCATTATTATAGTATTTGTTTTCTGCATATATAGATGCTATGACCATTTTAAATGCATTTCTTACGAGGCTTTCCAAAAAGCTCACCCCCAACTCTACCAGATTATTTGCAGTGACCATCTCCTTACCTGTTGCGCATACGACGTAGGCTGAGGGATACGTCTCTCCTCCGGCCATTTTTGTACTTACGTAAGGTATACTCATATTTTGATACCAGACATCTTGTATGGCACAGATATTTGTATATGATAATACTTTTGGGATGTAATCAATATTGTAGGAATGTAACGTTACTTTGAGGAGTAAGTCAATATAATGTCAATAAAATATTTCATGAAAATATTATGATGTTTATGTGGTTGAAGAAGTGTGATGAGACACTGGCAGGAATGCAACCCAAGTAAGAAATTAACCCAAGTAAAAAAAAGATTTAGCCTAAAACTTCTACGTTTCCGGGATGTGACAAATTAAACATGATATACGATGAGATTGATGTGAGTATGGATTAATAGTATATGATTATACACGATGCATTGTTGTGCGATGCAACGTAGTATAAGGACAAGAAGATCAAAAGTGATTAAGTTGATCTATTTATAGGTCTGAGTGATAGACAGATGACAGGAATTGAGATAACGGGATGTTATCGATGAAAAAGGTGAACTGTAATTGCAAACTTGCAGGTTTTAAGAATTGCAGTTAAGACAATAAAATTCTACTCCTGCATTTATATTAGTATCTTATTGAGCCGTGGTTTTGCTCACCCTACTTAATTTCATCTTTTTTCAGATAATTGAGTTAAACTCTGCCATGAGGGCTTCTGAGTGGGCATTCGAATACGGTATCTAGACTTGGTACTAGTCTTCTATGGTATATGTTTCTTATAAAACACTTGTTTATATGTAAGACTTTAATTGATGCACATTACATATTCTCTTAAACAAGTCAAGATGTAACTTAGAACCGTTTCCTCACTAGTTTAATATTTAAATGAAATGACTATAGGTCACCTAGATAGTATAGTAACTACACTGACACCGAATACAAACCTTAAAATGAAAAAGAAAAATTTAGTCCATAAATTTGTAAGAGAGAAAAAGTATGAGAATCAAGTGAACGTCACGGTTTTCGGGTTGTGATATAAGTCCACAGGGACCGATAGCTCTACTGCTACACAAAAGGGTACCGCGACTAGGTGTGATCAGTGTGGGAGGTCACATGGTAATAGACCTTGGTTTTGGGCTGCAGGAGCATGTTTTAGATGTGGACAAAAAGGGCTTTTAGTTAAAGATGGCCATAATGAGATGTTGGTAGTGCCAGTAGCAGTAGCACCAGCAGTTATAAGACTAGAGAAGGCTACACCACCAACGCAGAAAAAAGGTACAACAGTAGAGAAAGGAAAGATGGTTGTGACTCAAGGCAGAGTGTATGCCATTGATAAGGAGTTTGCTAACACTTCTTTTGATGTCATTAAGGGTATGACCTCTGTTTTTGACATAGGTGGATTTGCATTGAAGAATCTAGGTTATACACATTCCTCTGTCTCAAATATTTGCCACTAAGACACCAGTAGAGCCTGAACCTTTAGGGCATTTACTATAGATAAATACGCCCTTTAGAGAATCTCAAAAGATTAATGTAGTATACCCAAACTGTAAACTGAGGATAAGAGAAAATGATATAGTTGCTACAAATAATTTTAGTTTAGACTGTTATACTAATATGTAACCTTTTCTTTCCCCGAAAATTAGACTATAAAGCTTTCTTTAGTAATGAATGTGAATTGTTTTGTTGAACAATCTGATTGAGAGTGAAAACTGAAAAACTATGTTATGATTAAAGGATTCATTGCTTATGTGGTGGACATAGAAAAGAAACGTTCAGAGTCACACGAGATTCCTATGGTCAGAGATTTTCCAAATGTGTTTCTAGACAAATTACCAAGACTTCCTCCAGATCGAGAGACATAATTCACCATCGATTTGATGCTTGGTATCGAATCCATTTCCAAAGCTCCTCATCGAATGGCACTGGTAAAGCTTGATGAGCTCAAGAAGCAACTCCATGAGTTATTGGATAAGGGTTTTATCTGTCCTAGTATTTCTCCTTGGGGTGCAGAGAACTATTTGTTCAGAAGAAGGATGGTAGCTTGCGACTTTGCATTAACTATCGATTGCTTAATAGGGCTACCATCAAGAATAAATATCCTCTGCACAGAATAGATGATTTGTTTGACTGGCTCATAGCTGTACAGGTATTTTCTAAAATTGATCTAAGGTCGGGATATCACTAGTTGAGGATTTGGGAAGGAGATGTCCTTAAAACTGCCTTTAGAACACATTATTACCACTATAAGTTTTTAGTTATGTCATTCTTTCATGCACCAATTTCTTAAATTTCACAACAATTTTTCGCATTTCATTCATTTAGTTAGACTATGCTCAGTGTTGCCAATTCAGTATTAAGCTAAAACATATTTAGCTACATTAATATCCATTGTCTGAATTTGGTCCCAATTCAGTCATTTAACACACTCAAATACATATTCTTATTGCTTCCATTTCCACTTACTGTATTTAGATCCATTTGTTACAAAATCAATTTATATAAACAACCTCAAGCATATTAGTACACACACACACACACACACACACATATATATATATATATATATCAAAATCTACAATGCTTCTAACCACATTTCTTTCATCCATTATACTGTAATCTATATTCTTTTTCATTCGGCATAAACTCATTTCCTATACACTACAGTACTGTATAAGAAAGTTTGAATCGACAAAATAACTGTAGTAGATATACCTTTAAGGTACACTCTGACTGCCTCAAGGGAATCTAATAGGACCTTTTTAGAGATCAAAAGTACTGCAAATAATCTGAAAGTAGGAAAGGAAGGGGTGAGCTTTATGCCCAGTAAGAAACATATATAAAGATATCGATACTATAAGGTATATGTAGATGTCCTAAACAGATTACTATATGCCAGAGTTTAAATGATAGTTCTAAACAATGACTCGGAAGGAGAAATCTCTATAGCTAGTTAGGGGTTTAGGGATGAGTACAGAAGGATGCTTTAAAGCACCTCACTTGTCCATTTTTCCTAACACCTCAGCTATAAAGTAGTCTAAGAAATATACCAGAGAAGGAATTCCAACGTTTCAAAATCAGAGTCATAACAATTACTTCAAAATTTTCATTTTATAATATGATGTATCGTTAATTTAAATTAGTCAGAAGCCATACAGATTTTAGAGTTCAAGTAACATTCATATAATCTTAAATTAGTTGGAAACCACACATATTTCAAAGTTTAAACGACATTCATGAATCAGTATTAAACCATTTTCATATTTCAAAGTTCAAATATCAGATGTTCAAAAATCATATGCATCAAATAAATCATAATCATTTCGGGATTTAGAGTTCAGATATTAGAGATTCAGAAACCATATAACTCCAAATAAATCAAAATCAGTGGAGACATGGCAACATCCCAATAGAAATCATGGAGTCCTGATCCCAAAAAGGGAGAAATGTAAACATATGGCTATAGTTATAAGGGGTTTATAGTGTGCACTAGTCATGTGACAGTGTGGGTGCTGAAGATGTGACTAAGGCCAATCAAAAGTTCAGAATTAGAATCAAAGCCAGAAATACTGCAAGATTACCCGAAGGCAACTACGAGGAGCCAAAGTCTCAAAATAGTTCATATGACATTTGGAATTACTTACAGAAATCAATTTCAAATAAATATATCCTCAGTTAGTCTATAAATATCAAAATAGATAACAATTTCATTTCAAGTATAAAAATTCAGCAAATATTTTCGATGCAATAACCTATGTTCAAAATATTTTATTTACATGTAAACACGTGTCTAACAAATGCTGTTAACTTAAATCGTGAGAAAATGATTAAAAACCTAGTCGAAAACCAAGTTACAAAATCGCATATCTTTAATTTCAAACAACACAATAATTCAATTTCAAATAAATATATCCTCAGTTAGTCTATAAATATCAAAATAGATAACAATTTCATTTCAAGTATAAAAATTCAGCAAATATTTTCAATGCAATAACCTATGTTCAAAATATTTTATTTACGTGTCTAACAAATGCTGTTAACTTAAATCGTGAGAAAATGATTAAAAACCTAGTCGAAAAACAAGTTACAAAATCGTATATCTTTAATTTCAAACAACCCAATAATTCAATGTTTAAAATATCATGCTACTTTCCAAAAACCACAACTAAATTAGAATATTACTTAAACTTCAACACGATGAAATCATGAGATAATTTTCAAAACCAAAACCTATGACAATTTTCACTTCAGGTACATTTTCAAATTCAAGGTTTAATTAGTGTTAAACTAATGTTCTACGAAATTTCGACAGCATAACGGTACGATAGTTCTAAACTTCCTGCAATATAGACACAGTGTATATTCCCAAAGTAGTGATTCCAAAACCATGTTCTGTATCTCCTACGTTCTTTATACATATCTCTTACCACTCATTCATAGTGTACTATAAGAAATCAATTCTAGTAGCCGCAGTATGTATAAGCGAACATATATTCGCTTATAACCTCTTTAACGTCACTTACTTCAGGACTGCAAAACAGTATCAAAACACAATCAAATCTTAACATCTCTTTTACAAAAATGTTCTAGACTCTACAATCTTCTAAATTTCCTAATACAATAGCAAATTAGTCTAATTCCTACTAGATGCCAAAACTACAAATACTATCAAAACTCATCCTTTTTCAAATCTAACTTCACAAACAATCTTGTTATCATTTATACATTATTTTTTAACCATCAAATCATTAAATTAAGCATGGTAATCCTATAATTCCCTCTTGGCCAAAACCACCTCTTAGTGTCAAACCCATCATTTCCTAATTGCCATGGCTAGCTTATACACATTTTCTATATTCATATTAAACCATTCATGCATGCCAAACTACATGGTACCTTATAAACCCTTACTTGGTCGAAACCCTAAAGCATTCTTACACTCAAATATTTCAAGCACATACACATGTTATACTAATTTAGAACAATCATAACACTAGATAGAATCAAAAGAAACTTCATCTTTTCTCACCTTCCACGCTTGGCCAAAACTTCAAGGGAGTATTTCACCATGAAAATGGCCCTATCAAGGGCTGGTTTGAAGATATGTGGTAGATGGTGATGAGATGAACAAGTTTCTTTTAGGGTGAAAGAAGGTTTGAAGCTTGTAAATTAGTGTTTTTATGCTTTCTCTCTCTCTCTCTCTTAAACCTTAAGCTTGTGAAAGAGAGCAAAAATGGTGAGACTTGGCCAGCTAAAGAAGATGAAAAATGAATAAATATCCAATTTATTTATTCAATTAACAATTTAATATCTTATAAGTTCATTTACAAGCTTACCCTTTTAAAATTTTCATAATACCGTCCACACCTTAAGCTATTATAATATTATTTAAATATTTCATTTAATTTCTAAATATTTTATCTTCATATAAAATATAATTATTTAACACAATTCAATCAAATGGTTGACTTTCAATGGGGTTTGATAGGCCATAATGGTGAAATTACCAAAACAACCCTAATACTCATTCACGTCATTTTTGGCATTTTTGTGTGATTCAGTCTATGGATTGAAACTAGCTGAGACTTCTTCACACGATGGTTTGACTAAAACTATCTGTTGGTCAAAAGTCAAACTGGGTTGACCGTTATTTGCAATTGTTTCACTGACCTATGGACATAATCATCATTTTTGAATTTGTTGCACGCTTTTCAAAACATGCACAAACGAAGATATTTCAAGATTTAGATTCCTTCCAGCTTAATATTTCACTTCAAATATCATGACTTTGGAGTTTCACCCTAACTCGGACTGTAAAGGTCCTGTAGGGCCTACATGACGATTTCCTTTTATAATTCTCATTATTCCATTTCTTAGTATTTTATCCTTTGTCCTTCCATTTCCATAACCTTTAACCTATGGAATTTTTTGGGAAAGTGAGATCCTCACACATTCAAATTAACTAATGCCACAGTAGCCTTTATGAATTTGATGAATGAAGTGTTTAAACCGTATTTAGACAAGTTTGTCATTGTCTTCATTGATGACATTCTTGTGTACTCTAACTCTAGGGAAGAGCATGAGCAGCATCTTTATATTGTTTTGCAAACCCTCAAAGATCAAATGTTGTATGCTAAGCTAAGTAAGTGCAAATTATGGCTAGACAATATTACATTTTTAAGACACGTGGTGTCAAAGGACAGGGTATCAGTAGATCCATCTAAGATAGAAGCTATTGTACAGTGGGAGAGACCAAAGTTAGTAACTGAGATACGAAGTTTTCTAGGGCTAGCCTGATATTACCATCGATTTGTTAAGGGTTTCTCGAGATTGGCTGCTCCTTTGGCATGCCTCACATGCAAGGATGTGAAAATTGAATGGACTGATGCATGCAAGCATAGTTTTCTTGAACTAAAGTGCAAATTGACCATAGCACTGATCCTCACTATTCCTAATGGTTCAAGGGATTTTTCTGTGTATAGTGATGCCTCCTTATTAGGTTTGGATTGTGTGCTTATGCAGAACGGGAAAGTGGTTGCTTATGGTTTTCGTTAATTGAAGGACTATAAGAAAAATTATCCCACTCATGACTTGGAATTAGCTGTCGTGGTGTTTACTTTGAAGATATGGCAGCATTATCTATATGATGAGAAATTCCAAGTATACATTGATCATAAAATCCTTAACTGTCTATTCTTGTACCATGAATTGTATATGAGGCAGCGTATATGGATAGCTGTTGAAGGATTATGACTGCGAGATATTGTACCACCTAAGAAAAGCAAATGTGGTGGTAGATGCCTTGAGCAGAAAACATTTAGGTATGGTTTCTTATATGATAGTTCAAGAATATGATTTATTGGAACAATTTGTGAGCCTCAGTCTAAATGTCACTCCTTTTGAGAGATACAATCTACTATTCTTCGAATTGAACTTGATTTGATAGATCAGATTAGAAGTGCTTAGAGGAAGGATGCTAATTGTATTGAGATTGCTAGTCGGATATAGTTAGGAGTTCAGCCAAAGAATGAGATTGGCATAGATAGAATTTAAGGTTCAAGGGTTGGATTTCTATTCCCAAGAACAAACAGTTGAGAGAGTTGATTTTGATAGAGGCAAATGCTTCTAAGTACACCATACATCTAGGTAGTAATAAGATCTATTATAATCTTTGTAAGGTGTATTGGTGGCCTAAGATAAAATGAGACATCATCGAGTTTGTTGCAAGGTGTCTCACTTACTAACAGGTAAAGGTAGAGCATCAGAAACCAACATGACTGCTTCGGCCTCTACATATACCGATATGGAAATGGAAGCATATCACTATGAATTTCATCATAGGTTTGTCAAGGACCAGAAGCAACCATGATGTGATTTGGGTTATTGTTGATAAATTGACGAAATCAGCCTACTTTCTTACCGTAAAATCTACTGATTCCTTGAGTGCTTTAGTCGATCTATATGTTAGAGAAATTGTTATATTGCATAGAGTTCCAGTGAGCATTATCTTTGATAGAGATTCTCGGTTCACTTTTCATTTCTTAGAGCATTTTCAAGATGCTATTACATTTCGACTAAATTTTAATATAGCTTTCCATCCGTAGACTGTTGGTCAATCCAAGAACATGATTCAAATGCTCTAGGGTTTGTTAAGAGCTTGTGCACTAGACTTTAAAGGCTCTTGGGATGATCACTTACCCTTAGCAAAGTTTGTCTATAATAATAATTATTACTTTAGTATAAGCATGGCACCTTATGAAGCTTTATACGGCAGGAGATGTTGTTCCTCTCTTAGCTGAAAAGAAGTAGTGACCAAAAGATATTAGCTCCCGATTTAGTTAAGTAGGCTTCTGAGGATATTCGAATCATTTGTGACAGACTTAAAACTGCTTAGAGTTGGTAGAAAAGTTATGCAGATATTAGATGCTGACATTTGGAGTTTTTAATGGGAGGCGTTGTATTTTTGAAAGTTTCATTGTTGAAGGGTATAATGAGATTCGAAAAGAAAGGAAAATTGAGTCCTCGTTACATTGAACCTTTTAAGATCTTAGACTGAGTGGGAGACGTAGCTTATCTTTTGGCTTTACCACTAGAGCTATCTGTTGTACATAGCGTCTTCCATGTATCGATGTTACGGAAGTATCATCCAAATCTATCCCATGTGATTCAATATGAGCATCTGTAGATTAGAGAAGATATGAGCTATGTTGAGAAACCTTTCAAATCTTGGATCGAAAGTAGAAAGTGCTACAGTCTAAAACAATTCCTCTCGTAAAGGTTCTCTGGCAGTACCATTCAGTGGAAAAAGTTACCTGGGAATTAAAGAGCCAATGAAAGAGAAGTATAGAAAGTTGTTTGACAGACAAGTTTGATCAAATTTAGAGGACCAAATTTCTTAAAGTGGGGAGAAATGTGAGATTCATACTTTTTGCCATCTGTACATACTATTAGTGAAGTAAGGAAGTTAGATGTCTCATATATATTCAATTGCTATTTGCTTTGTAGGTATAAGGAGGAAACTGGATGATAGGCCCCATTAGACTTCTAGTGTCCCGATGGAGGTGAAACTTGGCGAATCCAACATTTAGAGCCAAATATAGAGATGGTAAGAATTTGCACTTCAAACTCATATGTTTGTGCATGTTTTGAAAAGCGTGCAACAATTTTGAAATTGACATTTTAGTCCATAAGCCGGTGGAATTTTTGTAAATAACGATCAATCTAAAATGATTTAAAACCAACTGACAGTCATAGATAAATCCTCATGTGAAGTTGTTTCATACCATGTTCATCAGTAGACTAAATCACATGCAAGAGTAAAAAATTACGCGATTGAATGGTTAGGGCTATTTTAGTAATTTGCCCTTTCTATCAGTCAAACCCTGACAAAGGTCTATCCAATGATTAGGAAGTGTTAAATAGATATGTTTTATGATTGAATAAAATATTTGGAACTTAAAGTAAGTGTTCAAACAGAAATTAGAAAGAAAGGGACGTGTTTAGAGTTTTTAAAGTTGTGTAAGGGCATTTTTATAATTTGCCCTAAAGATTTTTTTTAAATAGATTTTTCCTTTCTTTCTTCTTCCATTGTCCAACTCACCATCTTCTCTCAGCTCTCAACATTGTTAAAAGCTTGGAAGAGAGAGAAAGTCCCTAAAACCTTAGTAGAAACACTCCAAAATAGAAAACTGTCTTCACCAAACTTGTTCAGGTCTCAAAGCTCTACAACATACTACTAAAATTAGATCTTGACGTGGCCATTTTGACAATGTCTAGGACCCTACTATTTTTGACCAAGAGAAAGAGGTGAAAGAAAGTTTACTTTTTGTGTTTTAATGGTTTTATGTTAGGTGTTTAATGTAAGAGCCTCACCCGTCTCACCAGGCCATCGGCGAGCTTCCCCTAGGTGACCCCTTGTGTAATAACCGGAAAATCTTTACTATATTAAAATTAATTGTCTATTATTTAGCACAATTTTATAACTAATAAAAAATAAATTTAAAATAATTATATAGGGACACGTAGACGTGTGGACATCTCGGCACGGCTTAAGTAGTCTTGGAGATGAGAGATCTTGCCTACTTCGAGCTCGGGAGCGACAAGCTACAGTAAGCCCATGAATTTGGTTAAGCCTTGTGTAAATCAACTAAGTTCATAAAGTTGATTTAATGTAGTTTAATTAGTTAAATTCGGAAATAATAGAATTATTTAATCTGAGTGTGAGTCTTGGGTGTAGTTACAGAATGGTATCAGAGCATAGTTTGTCTAGCCTCGTGTCAGTGTAGATAGGCTAGAACTAGTCTTACATCCCATATAACTATGTGTGTCTGGATATAAACTGTGAATGGTGCTTTAGCACGATACAAACGTGTGTTTTTCGAATAGAGTACTATACATGTCTGCGTAAATAGTACTAAACATGTTTATCCTATTTAGGTATACCTGAAATGAAAGGACGGTATAGAAGCGTGAGGAAAGTTGGGAGGAGACGATAGGAGCAGGCTCCCGAAACACCGATTCCAGAGCCACCACCACCTCCTCCTCAGCCAGAAAATGAAGGAGACCGTATTACTCGAGTTGAGAGGAACTTAGACACCATGTCCTGAAACATGGATGCCATGTCTACCATGTTCACTCAGTTCATGGCGAGGTTTAATCAGGATCAGGTGGTGCTACCCTTGGCTCCAACAGTACCGCCACCTCCTCCGTCAGTTGTACCTCCTCAAGCAACTCCGCCACCACCACCGAGCACTCAAGTACCTCCGCCACCACAAGTGGGTACCCCACAACCATAATCTGAGCCTCCACAACCACCAGCATCATCTTCTTCTACTGGGGACGCAGTTAAGAAGAATATGGAACTCCTCAAACAGTTTCAGAAAATGAATCCCCCGGTATTTAAGGGAGTAAGGGATCCAGTGCAAGCAGAGGAATGGGTCCTACAAATGGAGAAGTCATTCAAGTTTATGGGATGTGGTAGTACAGAAAGGGTGTCCTTAGCCACTTTTATGTTGCAATCGGATGCTGAACATTGGTGGACATCCACTGAGAAAATATTGAGTGCGCAACACTCGGAGATTTCATGGGAAGTCTTCCTACAGTACTTCCAAAATCAGTATATTCCCGAGACAGCCCAAAGGAAGAGGCAAACAGAATTTTTGAGCTTGACTCAACGGGGTATGACGGTGGACCAATATGAGGCCAAGTTCACGGCCCTCTCTCGGTATGATGTTGATATCTCCTGTAATGAGACTAAGAAGACTCTAAAGTTTATTACGGGATTGAGACCGTCCATCCGAAGTCGATTAGCAGTATTGGACATCACTACTTACCCGGAAGCCCTAAGAAAGGCCCAACTAGTGGAGCATGACATAGAACTCACACAGAATGAGTATGGCTCCAAGGGTAAGGACCATGGAAGGAGTCAAGGGAAGAGGCTAAACATGGGGAGGCATAACCCTAATCAAACTCCTTTCAAGAGGCAGAGGTTTTATGACACTCGACATCAGCCTACAAAACCCACACCATTCCATGCCACACCAAAATCTCAGACTTGTGGGATATGTGGTAAATTTCATGGGAATAAGCCTTGTCACATGTCAACTCAGGTTTGTTTTCACTGTGGAAAGTATGGGCATTGGAAGAAGGATTGCCCAACACTCACTACTCCATCTCCGACTCCTTCAAAACAAGTTGAAGGGCAAGGTAGTCAACAAAAGACGGCCACGGATAAGGGGAAGAAACCAATGACACAGGGGCGAGTCTTTGCCTTAGACCGGGAAGCAGCTGACGCTTCCACCAATGTGATCAAGGGTAAACTTCTAATCCATGACTTAGAAGCATTCGTTTTAATTGATTCAGGTTCCACGCATTCATTCATATCACCTGCATTTGCTAAGAGACTACATGTAGAGCCTGAACACTTAGACTACGTATTGTGTGTTAGTACTCCTATGAAAGAGTCACAAACAACCGACCTAGTATATAAGAATTGTAAAGTTAAGGTGGGAGGTAGGAATTTAATAGCAGACTTAATCATGTTGAACATGTTAGACTTTGATGTTATTTTAGGCATGGATTGGTTAACAGCTAACCGTGCCAATGTAGACTGCTATAAAAAGATTGTAACTTTCTCCCTACCTGAACCACTTGTAATACACTTTGGAGGTAAGAAATGAAATATAACTAATATCTTTTGTGAATCTTACTTGTGGAAATGTTATTCTTGAGAAGGCTATTTAGCATTCGTTGAAGATACGAATAAGGACCATCCGACATTGTCTGCAATTCCCATTGTGAGAGATTTTCCAAATGTCTTTCCGGATGACCTACCAGGGTTACCCCCAGAAAGAGAAACTGAGTTCGCCATTGACCTTTTTCCCGGCACTCAGTCAATCTCCAAGCCTCCGTATAGAATGGCGTTGGTAGAGTTAGAGGAGTTGAAGACTCAGATTCAGGAACTTTTAGACAAGGGGTTTATACGCCCCAGTGTGTCTCTGTGGGGCGCTCCGGTACTATTTGTAAAGAAGAAGGATGGGAGTATGAGGTTATGTGTGGATTACCGGCTATTAAACAAGGCCACTATAAAGAACAAGTACCCGCTACCTAGAATAGATGACTTATTTGATCAGTTGCGAGGTGCAGAGGTATTTTCCAAGATTGACTTGAGATCAGGATACCATCAGTTGAGGATCAGAAGTCAAGATATCCCGAAAATAGCATTCAGAACACGTTACGACCACTATGAATTCTTAGTGAGGCCGTTTGGTTTAACAAACGCACCCGCAGCATTTATGAGTTTGATGAATGAAGTCTTTAAGCCGTTTTTGGACAAGTTTGTGATAGTGTTCATCGATGACATCCTAGTGTATTCCAAGTCTCATGATGAGCATGCTCAACACTTACAGATTGTTTTGCAGACACTTAGAGAAAAGAAGTTGTATGCCAAGTTTAGTAAGTGTGAGTTTTGGCTGGAGCAGATTCCCTTTTTGGGTCATATTATGACAAAGGATGGAGTATCCGTAGACCCGTCCAAGGTTGAGGCCGTGGTTAATTGGGAAAGGCCAAAGACCGTCACAGGGATCCGAAGTTTCTTGGGCTTAGCGGGGTACTATAGGAGATTTGTTGAAGGATTCTCTAAGATAGCAGCTCCATTAACACGCCTTACACGCAAGGAAGTCAAGTTCCAATGGACTGATGCGTGTGAGCGTAGTTTTCAGGAGTTGAAGCAGAAGCTGACCACAGCACCAGTCCTAGTTATCCCGAGTGGATCGGGAGGTTTTACGATGTATAGTGATGCATCCATTCAGGGTCTAAGGTGTGTGCTAATGCAAAATGGCAAAGTAGTAGCTTATGGTTCTAGACAGCTTAAGGACCATGAAAAGAATTACCCTACTCATGATCTTGAGTTGGCGGCCATAGTGTTTGCATTGAAGATTTGGCGCCACTATCTTTATGGAGAAAAGTTTCAAATATTCACAGATCATAAGAGTCTCAGATACTTGTTCTCTCAAAAGGAGTTAAACATGACAACGAAGATGGATGGAATTGTTGAAAGACTATGATTGTGAGATCTTGTACCATCCCGGTAAGGCGAACAAGGTGGCTGATGCATTAAGTCGGAAGAGCATGGGTTTGGTTGCCTACATGATGGTCAAGGAATGGGATTTGATGAAACAGTTTTCCGAGCTGAGTATGAATGTAAAGCCTTCTGAAGGTTTTCTAATTGCTAGTCTAAAAATCGAATCGGGTATAGTGGAGCAGCTCAGACGATCACAGAGAGAAGATTCTAGATTAGTGGAGATGGTAAATCAAGCTGAACAAAATGAAAATTCGGAGTATAAAGTAAGCGAAGATGGACTACTAAGGTTTAGAGGCCGAATATGTGTCCCCAGTGATGATAACTTGAAGAAGCAGATTTTGGATGAAGCTCACAGTTCTAAGTATACCATGCATCCGGGGAGTACAAAGATGTATCGGAATTTATGCAGAGTGTATTGGTGGTCAGGGATGAAGAAAGATATAGCTGAGTTTGTATCAAGGTGCTTAGTTTGTCAGCAAGTGAAGGTTGAACACCAAAAGCCAGCAGGATTACTTAAGCCTTTGGAAATTCCAACATGGAAGTGGGAACATGTCACCATGGATTTCATCATGGGATTGCCGAGAACTAGGAGGAATCATGATGCAATTTGGGTGATAGTAGATCGATTAACAAGTCGGCCCATTTTCTTGCCATGAAATCTACTGATCCCTTAAGTGCATTGGCAAACCTTTATGTGAGAGAAATAGTTCGATTACATGGCGTCCCAGCAAGTATTACTTCAGATAGAGACTCAAGATTTACGTCTCGGTTTTGGGAACACTTTCAAGAAGCTTTGGGGTCACAACTCAATATCAGTACCACCTTCCATCCTCAGACTGATGGACAATCTGAGAGGACTATACAGACCTTGGAAGATATGTTGAGGGCATGTACTATTGATTTTAAAGGCTTATGGGATGACGACTTACCCTTAGCCGAATTTGCTTACAACAATAGTTATCATGCTAGTATTGGAATGGCACCATATGAGGCATTGTATGGACGGAGATGTCGATCTCCAATCAGTTGGGAAGAAGTGGGTGATAGAAAGTTGTTTACTCCTGAGCTTGTTGAGCGAGCTTCAGAAGATGTTAGACTGATATGTAAGAGACTCCGAACAGCTCAAAGCCGACAAAAGAGTTATGCTGACACTCGGAGGAGAGAATTGGAATTTGAAGTAGGGGATAGTGTCTTCTTGAAGGTCTCTCCATCGAAGGGTATCATGAGGTTTGGCACGAAAGGAAAGTTAAGTCCTCGATTTATTGGTCCATTCGAGATTTTAGAGAGGGTTGGAGACGTTGCATATCGATTAGCCTTACCACCACAGCTATCGAGTGTGCATAATGTCTTTCACATATCCATGTTAAGGAAATACTATCCGGATCCCTCTCACGTGATAGCATATGAACCACTTGAGATTCGAGAGGACTTAAGTTATGTAGAGAGGCCAATCAGAATTATAGATAAAAAGGAGAAGGTGTTGAGATCAAAGACTATTCCTCTGGTAAAAGTTCTATGGTAGCACCACTCATCTGAAGAAGCTACTTGGGAACTTGAAAGCTTAATGAAGGAGAAGTACCCCCACCTATTCCAGCCGGACATGGAAAAATTTGGAGGACCAAATTTCTTAAAGTGGGTAGAATGTAATAACCGAAAAATCTTTACTATATTAAAATTAATTGTCTATTATTTAGCACAATTATAACTAATAAAAAATAAATTTAAAATAATTATATAGGGACACGTAGACGTGTGGACATCTCGGCACGGCTTAAGTAGTCCCGGAGATGAGAGATCTTGCCTACTTCGAGCTCGGGAGCGACAAGCTACAATAAGCCCATGAATTTGGTTAAGCCTTGTGTAAATCAACTAAGTTCATAAAGTTGATTTAATGTAGTTTAATTAGTTAAATTCGGAAATAATAGAATTATTTAATCTGAGTGTGAGTCTTAGGTGTAGTTACAGATTATATATCATATATATATAATAATAATAAGTATTGTATACACATATATAATAAAACAAAACAAATAAAATAAAATACTACAACCAAGTACCTACATAATATAAAATATACTTATATATAATATAAAAATAATATAATAATAGTAAATTGATGAAAACTGATTGGCTCTTTAAAGAAGCCAATCGGCTTCCTTGCTTTACTCATTCACGTGGGAACCAAAAGAATTAAAACAAAAGAAAAGTGTAAACAAAGGAAAGGAGAGAAAGCAGATTTGGAAAGTGAATAGGAAAGAAAAAACAGAGAGGGCGATAGGGATGGAAGCTAGGGCTCTCGACTGAAACGGAAACAGCAAAGGAAGAGATCGGTGCTGTTCAGGTGGCCCGAGAAAGGGCTGTTCGACGATTGTGGAAAGGAAAAAAAGGGATGGTGATGAACAAAAAGTTATATTCTCGCAAGTGCACGAATCAAGGTAGTATAGCGTGCAAATACAAGGGTCGATCCCACAGAGATTTGCTAAATTTATTCAATTAAAATTTAACTACCTATGCCTTAAAATTTATGAAAGTCAAAGAAATTATCTAAGTATCTAATTAATTACTAAATTAACTAATTAAATTAATTAACCTAATAAAATCAAGAAATTAACCAAGAGAGAAAAGCCTAGGAATTTGATTTCACCAATACATTGCAATTTTATGTCTTCAATCCTAAAAATCTCAATTCAATTCTAGGGTTCATTCTTCCTAATATATGATTACTCTGTTTGATGGCAGCTATAATCAAGTATTTTTAATCATTAAATTATCTATGATGTGTAGCATAATCAATGATTAAAAATCCATTAAGAACAGAAGAACATCTAACAAGAACCAAATAAATATTCTAGCTTGATGTATGCATCAAATATTTATTCAATCATTCAAGAGAGCTATACATGGCTTAGCATATGATGTGTACCTTTACCATGTCTCGAACAATCAATTAATTTATATTAAAGGTGGCCAATCAATAACACAAATCAAAAGATTGAATTAATCACAATGAATGATACTAGAATTTAAGAATTGATCAATTAATTATAAAGACATAAAATATGCAAGTAGGCTTGATCAAATTCCTAGCACGAAAATTAGTTCATGTTCATTGTAGCAAAACAATTTATCATATTAATAAAGTTATGCCTTGAACAAATAAACTAATTCAAAATTAATTTAATAATGCACATAAAACAAAATTAAAAGAATAAGTTAACAGCCCTTGAAACCAAGTATAACCATGTGCCTATTAAGCGAACAACAACATAGTGAAAGGATGTGGCGTTGGCATGTGGACAGCGACGGCTTGAACCTATTCTACCTCAACAGCTTACGCCAAATGCCCCTGCACCAAACCAGCAAATCGCTCCAGCTAGCAGCCTTTAGTTTTCTGCATTGCATGTACCAAGCTCAGCCTCCTTACATCTCGCCATCTCTTGCTTGCCTTTACTTTCCAGTTGTGTCCTACTTTCAAGCAGCAGCAATGCCAAGAACTTCAAGCCACAAACAGTACCAAAACCTCTCGTTCCTTTCTTTCTTCGGTCTTTTAAAGGTGCTGCTGCAACTTCTCTATATCTTTTCTATCTCCCTAGCTCTTCAACCTATTTGTACTTATATAGAAACACCAAAACTTGCAAACCAAGTAAAAGCCCTAATAAAATTTTCCTTTTTTTTATTTTAAAAACAATATATCCTTTAAATTTTAATAAATTCAAATCATATCTTCCAAAATTAATTATAAAGTCACTTTCTCTAAATTAATTCAAAAGATACATTTAACAATTAATTTTGCACAAGAATATAGCAATAAATGTGGTAATAAATAATAAAATAATATAACAAATATATTATTATCAAATACCCCCAAACCTACATTTTTGCTAGTCCTCGAGCAAAATTAAAAAAAAATGCACTTGTTTGTGACCTTTAAGAACAAAAGTGACAACTCAAGGACACCCAAAATGTTTCACTCAAATTCTTGTAAATTCAATTTCACTTGATTTCCACATATTGCCTCAACTATACCTCACATCTATGATTAAAAGAATTGTTCAAAACACAACTCAATAATCTCATAATTCAAATGCTAATTAACTCAAATCATGATATTAGATGTGTGTGTGTGATTAGCCAAACTCAAATTCCTTGTCAATACTCAATTAAAATTATGCAACTCATGAATAAATGATGTGATCTCAATTTTTTTTTATATATTACTGACACTCCATAGGCTTGCTCTTCTTACATCTTTCCACTAATGTAGACAATAAAATCAACTTAGATCAATAGGTCTTTATTAGCTTATAATGTTTGGCCAAGGTATTGGTTAACAAAGAAAGGGAATGTAACAATCAAAACAAGAGAGCTAAAAATGATAAAACACATATTAAATTTCTCTCTCTCTCTTTTTTTTTACTTCACATGCTAATCTCCACAACCCCCAAACCTATCTTTTCATATATTTGCTTGTGGATGACAATTTCCATACCACATTTTAAACTCCTTCTTCTTTCTTTTTTTTTTTATCACAGTGGACTTAAGGCATGATCCACACAATTTTTATTTTAACAACCTCTTCATTTATTTCTAGCTTGAAAATATTTCTTGAATCACATCCCTTTAATGATAGATATGTGCATTAAAGCTCTCTTTAAGGGTACATTCATTGTTTTTCAGGCTAATTTGGGTAAGGTCAATGAGGTTACAAGAAAATTCGAATGGTGGCTATTCATATGCTTTTGCATATGCCATTCTTTCAATAAGGCTCAATGGGGTATACTAGTGATTAATTTGTAACATGGTAGGCTTGAAAGGCTCAAACGTTCCAAGGAATGCCTAAATCATCTCTAAGTCAATCAATTGCCTATGATTTCGCCTCAAGTGTAATAAAACAAGTTCTAGAGTGTCATGCATGATCACTAATTTCACAAGTTCACATAATCATTCACTAAGTATCAACAATTCATAAGAGTATGGCTTATGTGCTCAATTGTTCATCAATCATGAAGTGAATAAAATTAACATGAAATTATTTAATTACCTAAGTATGCATTTCTCACAATCACTTGACCATAGTAAAATTCTCTCATATTCATCATAGGCTAGTGAAAAATCATAGTGAAACAGAAAAACATATATCCAAGTAAATTTTTTTAAAATTTTTAATTTTTTTTGTTTTTTTGTTTTTTTTTATTTTTAAATTTTTTTTTACTTTTTTTTTCAAAATTTTTTTTAAAAAATAAACTAAATAGCCATAACTAAAAAATAAACTAAACAGATATAACTAAACCACACCCCCAAACCTAAATCAAACTTTGTCCTCAAAGTTGAAAAACAAAGATTAATAAAAGAGTAGGAATGTGCTCACTAAAAAAATCAAAAATAAAAAGAATGAAAAATCATACCTAGTTGGGTTGCCTCCCAACAAGCGCTTTATTTAACGTCTAGGCAAGACGAACTGCTTAGTCTAAGGCTTCTCCAAATCAACGAAATCCACTATCTGGCCCTTTGGAGTGCCTTCCAAATATGGCTTCAATCTATGCCCATTCACCTTGAAACTAGCTCCTGTTCTCATGTTCTCAATTTCAACTACACCATAAGGAAACACTTTCCGCACCAAAAATGGTCCACACCACCTTGACTGCAACTTTCCTGGAAAGAGATGCAAACGTGAATCATAAAGTAAAACTTTCATACCTTGTTTGAACTCTTTCCGAATAATGGATTTGTCGTGGTACAACTTTGTTCTCTCCTTGTAAATCTTTTCATTTTCATAGGCTTCTTTTCGAATCTCATCCAACGCACTCAATTGGCTCTTCCTAGCTCCACCAGCCAATTTGTCTGTTTTATCCTGCACAAGATTAGAGTTAACAACTGAGTCCAAAACATCAACTAAGAAGCTATCATTAGAATTTGAAGGTAATTTTAAAGAATTAAACACAGAAAATTCCACAGTCTCATCTAAGACTGTCATGGTTAGTTTCCCATTTTGAACATCAATTATTGTCTTTGTTGTAGCCATGAATGGACGTCCAAGCAAAATAGGTAGCTCATGCTCATTATTTAACTATCTCTCCATGTCCAAAACTACAAAATCAACAGGAATAATTAGTTTATCAATTTGAACTAAAATGTCCTCCACAATGCCTCTAGGATATCTAATTGAACGATCAGCAAGTTGTAGAGACATTGTGGTAGGTTTTAATTCTCCTAAACCTAATTGCAAGTAAACAGAATAAGGCATTAAATTGATGCTTGCACCCAAATCCAACATAGCTCTTTCTTTCTGTGAACCTCCTACAGTAATGTTGATATTAAAACTCCCAGGATCTTTTAATTTAGGTGGCAAGTTCCTTTGAAGCACAGCACTTACCGTTTCCGAAACCATTACCTTTTCATTTGGCTCATACTTACGCTTGTGAGTATTCAATTCCTTTAAGAACTTTGCATAAGATGGTATGTTCCTGATCATATCAAGCAAAGGTAAGTTCACATTAACCTTAGATAAAATATCATATATTTCAGAAAATGACTTATCCAATTTGCTTTTCTTGAGTCGGCTTGGAAATGGAATAGGAGGAACATAGGGGTATTGCGCCTTGTGTAACTTAGGAGTTTCACAAGATGGATTGGACTCTTCACTTTGACTCGGTTCCTCAATATCCTTCTTTTTGCTACCACTTGGAATTTTGTCTTGTTGGTTCTCCTTGGCAACCTCATCACCTACAGGTAAGGTTAAACTTTCATCAGAATCATCATTCAATTTATTGTCAAATACCTTACCGTTCCTTAGAATAGTAATAGATTTGGCTTGCTCAGGCTGGCTTGGAAATTTTCCAGGAACATGGCCTTGCAATGCCTCAGCAATTTGTCCAACTTAAACCTCTAATTTCTGCTGAGAAGCCTCTAGTTGTTGGAATCTCTGTTCATTGCTTTGTTGATTACTCTGACAAACTTCTATGAAGTTTTGCAAAGTATCCTCTAAAGCTGGCCTCGGCGGTTGGAAAGAAGGACTTGCTTGATTTTGGTTCTGGTTGCTACTCCATGAAAAATTAGGATGACTTCTCCAACCCGGGTTGTAAGTATTTGAAAAAGGATCATTCCTCAACCGTGGGTTATGAGAGTTCATCATATTGGCTTGCTCAACAAAATCTAAAAATTTTTCACTAGAAGGACAAGCATTAGTAACATGACCATGAATCCCACAAATTCCACATACCTCATTAGACACTGGCATTCTTTGACCCATCATCATAGCACACATAGACTTCATTTGCTTGGTTAATTCTGAAACCTGCATAGCCAACTCAGTGTTAGTGTTAATCTCATAAAGACCTCTAGATTTACCTCTAACACTCTTTTGTTGTGAATTAGCTCCAAGCATCTCGTAGAGCTCGTAGGTCTCTTGTGCAGTCTTTTCTCCCATGGCCCCTCCAGCAGCATTATCAACCATAGCTTGACAAGCTTGGGTTAGTCCATCATAAAAAAATTGATTTTGCAATTCTAATGGGTACCGATGATGTGGACATTGTATCAAAAGCAATTTAAAGCGTTCCCAAGCCTCATGGAATGCCTCACCATCGGCTTGTGTGAATGTTGCAATTTTACCTCTCAATTCAGTGGTTTTAGCATGTGAGTAGAACTTACCTATGAACTTATTGTACACTACATCCCATGTGGTAAGTGAGGCTGGTGTTATAGACATGAACCATGTCTTTGCCGCATCCTTCAAGGTATAGGGAAAACATCTCATTCGTAATTGGTCCTCAGTTAATCCCTGCAAAGGAAAAGTTTGAACAGTTGCATAAAAATCACGAATGAATGTTAAAGGATCTTCAATAGCAGCACCATGAAAAGAAGGAAGCATATTAAAATAAATATTTTTAAGCTCATAATTCCTGGCTGCATCATTAAGAACAATGCATGATGGTGACGTTCCAACAGTAGGACGTGTAAACTCCTTCATAGGACGATTTTGAACACGATTCTGAACTTGATTTTCAGCTTGATTCCCCACTTGTAACTCCATGTTCATTTCAACTAGTTCCTCTTGTTGTGCCTTTGCTTTCCTACCGATTCTGTCAATTTGATCGTTGATGGGCACTATCTCTTGACCAAGTGATCGTCGTCCTTGCATCCACTACCTAAAGAAAAAAAAATTAACTAAATTAGTAAGCTAAAAAGAAAAATAATAAAAGAAAAACACACATAGTTAAATAAAATTGAATAAACTTAAGACAAATCCCCGGCAACGGCGCCAAAAACTTGATGAACAAAAAGTTATATTCTCACAAGTGCACGAATCAAGGTAGTATAGCGTGCAAATACAAGAGTCGATCCCACAGAGATTTGCTAAATTTATTCAATTAAAATTTAACTATCTATGCCTTAAAATTTATGAAAGTCAAAGAAATTACCTAAGTATCTAATTAATTACTAAATTAACTAATTAAATTAATTAACCTAATAAAATCAAGAAATTAACCAAGAGAGAAAAGCCTAGGAATTTGATTTCACCAATACATTGCAATTTTATGTCTTCAATCCTAAAAATCTCAATTCAATTCTAGGGTTCATTCTTCCTAATATATGATTACTCTGTTTGATGGCAGCTATAATCAAGTATTTTTAATCATTAAATTATCTATGATGTGTAGCATAATCAATGATTAAAAATCCATTAAGAACAGAAGAACATCTAACAAGAACCAAATAAATATTCTATCTTGATGTATGCATCAAATATTTATTCAATCATTCAAGAGAGCTATACATGGCTTAGCATATGATGTGTACCTTTACCATGTCTCGAACAATCAATTAATTTATATTAAAGGTGGCCAATCCATAACACAAATCAAAAGATTGAATTAATCACAATGAATGATACTAGAATTTAAGAATTGATCAATTAATTATAAAGACATAAAATATGCAAGTAGGCTTGATCAAATTCCTAGCACGAAAATTAGTTCATGTTCATTGTAGCAAAACAATTTATCATATTAATAAAGTTATGCCTTGAACAAATAAACTAATTCAAAATTAATTTAATAATGCACATAAAACAAAATTAAAAGAATAAGTTAACAGCCCTTGAAACCAAGTATAACCATGTGCCTATTAAGCGAACAACAACATAGTGAAAGGATGTGGCGTTGGCATGTGGACAGCGACGGCTTGAACCTATTCTACCTCAACAGCTTACGCCAAATGCCCCTGCACCAAACCAGCAAATCGCTCCAGCTAGCAGCCTTTAGTTTTCTGCATTGCATGTACCAAGCTCAGCCTCCTTGCATCTCGCCATCTCTTGCTTGCCTTTACTTTCCAGCTGTGTCCTACTTTCAAGCAGCAGCAATGCCAAGAACTTCAAGCCACAAACAGTACCAAAACCTCTCGTTCCTTTCTTTCTTCGGTCTTTTAAAGGTGCTGCTGCAACTTCTCTATATCTTTTCTATCTCCCTGGCTCTTCAACCTATTTGTACTTATATAGAAACACCAAAACTTGCAAACCAAGTAAAAGCCCTAATAAAATTTTCCTTTTTTTTATTTTAAAAACAATATATCCTTTAAATTTTAATAAATTCAAATCATATCTTCCAAAATTAATTACAAAGTCACTTTCTCTAAATTAATTCAAAAGATACATTTAACAATTAATTTTGCACAAGAATATAGCAATAAATGTGGTAATAAATAATAAAATAATATAACAAATATATTATTATCAGATGGTCGGCGCCGGAGAAGGGAAGAAGAGAAGGGAAATATGGGTCGAATCTGACTGAAAGAGGAGGGATTATCGCCGGAAAAGAGAAGGAGGAGTGATCCTCGCCATTTGGGTTTCCTTTTTAGTTGCCTGAGAGAGAGGTGGTGTAGGCTGGAAAGTGGTGGCGTCGGTCTTGCTTTTAGGTTGAAGATTGGTGGCTGTTTGGGACAAAATATGATGGCTGAAAATGGGTTAAGAATAGGGTGAAACAATGGTTGCTAATAGAGGTGGAAAGACAGGGACGAAAGGGGCTGAAGCTTGGACATAAAGTGTTGGAACAGGGGTTATGTACAGAGTTGAGGAAAACTGTGGGATGAGGAGCTGTATGGGCTGTTAAAAAAAAGGTACATTGCTGGCAGAAGGAAAAGCAATCGTGTGACACTATCCAAAGCCTCTTATTCTTTTGGACCGTATTTGCTTCAAAGAAGAGCAGCAAAAACACTGTGTAGTCAGCCAACAGGTGAGTTTGACTTGAAGACTTTCTTGAATAAGGCTCGTTTTATTGGTTTAGAATTAAGTTACGTGTATAGCAAATTATATCGAAATAGTGTCCCATTGTAAGAGGGCTGGAAATTGAACTTGGAGTGTATCTTAAACCGACACAATAACCAAGGAAGGGTGATGTGAAGTAGAGCATAAGTACTTGATTTTCTTGGAAGAACATTAAAAAGGTGATAAATTTCTTGGACACGGTTTATAATTTGATTTATGTAGGTTGTTATGAGTGTTGGCTCCAGTATAGCAAGGCTAAATGTATTGGTTTTAGTGTAGGTTAAGTGAAGAACAATTCGGAGAAAATGCTAAAGTGGTAAGGCATGCAAGTGTAGTATCACCAATATCGGTGTCGTACAAGTAAGGTAAGGGAATATACGGTAAATGCTTGTCAGTCTACTATGCTTATGCATTTTTAAATTAATGTTATTTAATATTTATGGATTTAAATGCATTCTTGGTTAAATGTCCAAATACGTTGGATTGAGTTTTAAATGCATAACGTTTTGGATTTGGACTTGGATTTGGATTTGGATGTGTATTGGAAATTGGTGTATTGAAGATATATTGCTTGATTGAATTTTCTACAGGTATCTGATTTGTGGTTATGACGCTGGGTAGTGTTCTACCTATGCCGTTATAATGCCGAAATTTCGTTAGAAATTGTCTAAATAAGTTTCTTGATATTAAATTGGATTTATTAAATGCCTTTAAAAACCTCATGCATATTAATCACTGCTATTTGTTATTGAGACTTCGTACGATTAGATTTTTAAAACTATAAGTATGTGGAATGATTTATGCCTTTAGTACTCAACCTATTTTGTAAGATCTATTTCTAAACGAGCTTTGACTCATGATACATGTGATGATGTATAATGCCTGTGTGGCATTTGGAAATGCCTGTGTGGCACTTGGAAATGCCTTTGTGGCACTTGGAAATGCCTATGTGGCACTCGCCTGTGTGGCGTTTTATTATGCCTGTGTGGCATTGAGGCGTCGTATACGTAATTGCGTCATGGATCCCGCCTGTGTGGAAAATGGGTAGCGGTAATTACGTATGATTGTCCGACAACTAGTCGTGACTTGTACCTCAGCTACTAGATGATCACTGGTGCTGGGATGATTCATGATCATGGATAGAGCCCTGGTATGGGACACCGACCACTGCTAGCTACAGTGGATGCTTTCATAGAAAGCTTCTTGGTTATGTTTCCAAAGATTCCTGTTACGTTACCGAATCTCCTAATGCTCGTCTCATGTAAATGTTTTTAAATGTATATTACGATACTATTACAAAGACGAGCGAATGTATCATTTCTACTACTACTATGTATATCTTGATTCGGTGAATGCTTGAGTACTAAATTGTTTTGAAATTACTTGGCATAACATTTTATAGCTTATAAACTATGGTTTATCCATTTGGTATTATTTCCAAATAATCATCTTTGAGCATGAGTTTTAGGCACGTTCATTCACGCATGCACATGCATTTAACATAGTAGAAACCTAACATCATTTAGCGTATGCTTTCTTACTGGGCTTTCCCCAAAGCTCACCCCCTTCCACCTCAGATTATTTCAGGTAGACTCGGCACGAGCGTGGTGCATCGAGAGTCTTTTTGTTGAGCCGTAAAGAGCTATATTTTGAGCCAAGGTATAATCTTTCGTTCTTTTGTTTATATCCCAGACTAAATTCTTTTGTGCACATAATGTATAGGATGCGGGATGTAAGTACTAGGTGATATCGAGTCTGTAAACATACAGTGATTCGTAGTTAAGTTGTAATCTCGATATGTTTATGTATTGAATCACTTGGATGTCTAATATTTTAGAAGTTACATGGAGATTTGAAATTTCTACAGGTTGAAACGATGATGTACTTAGTATGGGGATGGATACTAGACTAAAATAGGGGCGGAGTTTTTCAGTGTTGTTTTCGACACGTCTTACTAAAAGACTATATTGGGACCTTAGACAACTAGTCTTAAATAACTATAGGAGTGGGACTCTACTCATTAGGTTTTAGCTACACTGAGCGAGAGACAAACATAGGAAGTGAAAGAAAAAGTTAGCCCGAAAATCCGGCTTCCGAGGGCGTTACACCTTGCCCTAGGTTTACTCTTACACGCGAGATAGGCGATCGCCCACTCTCACTTACGTATTGTCCGCTTCGGCGGTCGCCCACCTTACGGCTTTATCCCAAGGGTCTTGAAGAACTCAAGAATTAATCCCTCAGGCGCGTTCCATGAGACGTTCAAACCCTGGCACTTATCCCTTAAGTACCCGAGCCTACACTCATGCTTGAAACAAGCTGTCTCAATGGTAACATGAGTGTAAGGCTCAAGTACTTAAGGGATAAGTGCCAGGGTTCGAGCGTCTCATGGAACGTGCCCGAGGGATTAATTCTTGAGTTCTTCAAGACCCTTGGGATAAAGCCGTGAGGTGGGCGACCGTCGAAGCAGATAATACGTAAGTGAGAGTGGGCGATCGCCTATCTCACGTGTAAGAGTAAACCTGGGGTGAGGGGTCGCCTAGGGGAAGCTCACCAACGACCTGGTGAGATGGGCGAGGCTCTTACATGTGGACATTACAGACAGCCTAACCAAATGTAATTAAGATGTAAGAAATTAGTACTAATATACAGTATTCGGTTCATGACATTTGCTTTCCACTCTTTGCACTTATTGAGGCAGAGTTTCTCTATTTTGCATTCCATTCTTTTTTTATGACAAAAGGTAGAGAATATATGGTTTTGAGTTTTGAAAATCATGCTTACAATAAGGGGGACTAATTTTCAAAGCAAATTTACATTAAGTTTTGTCATATCAAAAACAAGGAGATTGTTAGCTTTAAATTGATATATACATTAATATTTTGAAATGACAAACACTTTAGTAAAATTACATTAAGATCGATTTTGTAAATTTGCATATTTAACTATAATTTTTACAAACCATATGATAAGCTTTTATTCAAGACCACAATTCAATTAATTATTTTCTTATTGGTCTTGTGATAACCGTAAATTATTCATTTATTGAAAATTATTAATATTGGAAATTTGGTGAAATAAATAAATATAATTATGAGATCGGAATATTATAGAAATTTCGAAAATGGAGGAAGTGACAGATTAGGAAAATGGTGTGAAGGAAAATCAAATTGGAAATAAAAATAAGATGAGAATTAAGGAAAATAATGAAAGAGGAAATTTAATTTGGATAAATCGAAATCCAAATTAAATAAGAAATTAAAATGAAATATATTTATATAATGATATATTATATAAATGTATTTTTATATAAATATATATGTATTGAAATCTTATATAGTATATATTAATATACAGTAGTATATATATGTATATATACTATTTAGTATATTTAAATAATACATATGTATATAAATATGACATTTTATGTATATATATAAATATATACATATACAAGAAATGTAAATATTAATTTACATTAAAGTTTGAATATATTTATATTGTAAATACAATATATATTGTAGTATCACATTTATATAAATATATATAAATGTTATTTAATTTTATAGTATATAAATACACATAATATATGTATACTAGATATATATATATATATATATATATATTTATACACCATATATAGATATATATATATATATATATTATATATATATATATACATTTCTTTATATATAATATATATAGTATGTATATAAAATTGTATGTAAATAGAAAGGAAAACAAAAATAGAAAAAAAGGAATCGGGAAACCCAACCCCTTCCCGATTCAGAGGCCGACGGCAGCAACAACTGTTGCCGTCGGCGAGACAAGAGAGAAAAGGGGTAGAGACACCGTCACTGGCCGAAGAGGAAATGAAGGAAGCTGTCGGCGGCGGAAGAAAGGAAAGAAACGGAGGCGAAATTGGCGGAAAAGCCGAAGGAAAAAGAGAAAGAGAAAACGGCAATGTCGGCCGGTCCAAGCACCGCCACTGCCACCTCAACCTCGACGGAGGTGAGGGGAAGAAGAAGAAAACTACCGGCGAGGGTAATGGCGGCCGAGGAGGGTGAACGGAGGAAGAGAGAAACCAAACCTAAACCGAGCAAATCCGCCGCCGTGCTGCCGAACCAAACTGAATGGAGGCCACCGGTAGGTTTGCCTTGATGCCGGCCAACTGAGGGGCCACTGAACCGCTTGAGAACTGGCCGTCGGAGAAGAACCGGCCATGAGGGGAGGCTGACCGGTCTGAATCGGTCTGGCTAGAAAAGAAAAGGAAAAAAAAGAAAAAGAAAAAGAAAAGAAAAAGAAAAGAAAAGAAAGGAAAGAAGGAAGAAAAAGAAGAAAGAGAGAGAAAAAGAATTCCAAGAATTTGAAAATTCCCAAGAATTTGAAAATCCGAAAAAATCTCGAAAATTCGATAAGGATTTCAAAAATTAATTCCGAGTATTAAATTTGAATAAATTATGAAAAAATTCTAAATTTTAGAATTTGAATTCCAGAAAATTCCCTCGATGACCAAGACGATGGATCGGGAGAGATGAACACGGGCGCGACGTGGTGAGGAAGTCGCCGACCCGAGACAGGTAAGGGAGACATGTGCCGCCTATAAGGATATTCGGCCACATGTTTTAAATTATGCATTTAATTTTTATAAATGCTATCGATAATGATTGGTTGAAAATTATGATGATTTACCAGTTGAGATTTTAAACTGTATTTTCCGTGCAGGAGGCTAGCCAATCGGCAGCCGTTATACTGCCGAAAAATTATCGAAAAATTACAGAAATTTATCGAAAATCACCGAAAATCATAATAAATGATTCGATTTTATGAGAAACAATTTTCAGTCACGAAAATCGAGAAATCAAGTATTTTTCATAAAACATGAATATACGGAAGTTTAAATTTAAAATATTCATGTTTTCGAGAATGGTGAAAATGAAATCACCGAAAATTCACCCGGTAGGTAATATTTCACGTAAAATGAGATGGAAAATGAAAAGGACCGAAGTGAATATTTTATAAATATTCTTAAATATTCACTTGATTTATATAAAATCTTTATGGTTTTAATTATGAAAATAACAAATTATATATATTCCATAAAGGTTAAGAAATGATGGAAAACTACGATTTTGAGATTAGAGGTCTCTACATGTGTTTTTAGAAGAAAAAATGGAGACAGAATTATTAAAATTGGAAAATAAATATTTTATTTTTCCATAAATTATGAAATTATTTGAATTGAATTCCGATGATTTTGAAAACCATGTTTTCGATAGAAAGCACAGAAAAGCATGCGTATATATTTTACGGTGAAAGAGACAATTATGACCTTTTATATTTTACAGTGATGATTTTATAAACTGTTTTCACCGTATGCAAAATGTGAATTATGCCTTTATGAATTAATTTTAAAGATGTGATTTAGTTTATAAATTTCATAAAGGTGATGATTTTATTACATGTGAGCCTTATGGATACTCGTGAAATATTTCGATTTACTATGTTTAAAATCCATTAAGGCTATGGTACGGTTTACACTGTTTTGAGACTTAGGCCCCGAGCTTCATGCATCATACCATACTGTTATTGTCACGTGGCTGTTTGACCAACTAGTCATTTAGCGTCCCGGATTGTCACATAGCAAGTGTACACCGAAAACATATTATAGATCATGGCCATAGATCTCATTACTGTTACTGTGTCCTTAGTGGACGAGATAGCATGATTTGATTGTAGGGTAATGCCTAGTCTCACTTACTGTTTACTGTTTGCTGAATGGATTTACGAAATCCTATACTGTATAGTATTGTTTACTGTACTGAACTACTGTACTATTTATTGTTTACTGATGAAAAATCGTACCAAAACACTATTTACGGAAATGGTAGCCACTGATTACTGTTTTACTGGACTGAAAGCTATCATTTACTGTTTACTAAACTGAAAGCTACCGCATACTGTTTTCTGAATTGGTAGCTACTGTTTACTGTTTTACGACTGAACCGTATCAAGATACTGTTTTACTGAATATTACTATTTTACTGAACTGTAAGATACAGTTTTTACTGAGTTGTGAGGTACCGAATTATTAAATGGTACCAAAGATCACGTTTTACTGGAAATGATTTCCTTAAAATTATTTCTAAAGTAGAAATAATTAATGAGCTAATTATCCAACGGTTTTGGATACTTACAAAACTACTGTACTGACATGTGTTTTAAAATATACTGAAATTAAGAGAAATAAGCGGTTTTGTAACGACCCGTTACCACATTTTTCTTCTTATTTTACACAATTTATCCGGTTGGGCTGTCTGTGATACTTCACTTTATTTCTTATGTTAAACAATTTCATAAAATATTATTTATATTATATACATCCCCTATCTTACTTAATAAGCAAGTAGTACTGCATACATGTCTAAATACAGAAAATAAATGATCGTACCTCATATAAATCAGTCGGTCTGTCACATTGTCCATTATGTGCAGCCGTAATCCACAAATATTGGATCTCACCACCATCAAAACCTGAAATGTTAAAATTAAGGGGTGAGCAAACTACGGCTCAGTAAGAGAGTTATATGTCACACTTGATATTCAACTATCTATATGCTGAAAATAAATTTTTTCATTTTCTTTAAAATCTTCCTAACTGGCTCTAGGCTCACATGTAGGAAGGATACTACAGTCGGCTAGGGATCCAGATAGAATAAGATAGGTATTTTAGAATACCATACTTGTTCCGGAACCTAGAAGCAACTGTAGAGAATATCAATTCCGTTGTTTTCAAAACGATATAATTTTCGCTTTTCCACAAAGTAAACCACTTATTTCTTTTCACTTCAATATACTTTAAAACACATAACAGTTCAGTAGTAAAAATAGTGGTTTACTTCTCTTCTCTTCGGTACAGTAAAAACAGTATAATACAGTGATTTGTAAATATCCAATCATTGGATAATTACTTCTTCGATTATTTCTATCTTAGAAATAATTCTTATATTATTCTTTTAGAATAAACATTTATTTCTCATTTCAAATCAGTAACCGTATCGTACAGCTCAGTAAAACAGTATATTCAGTAAAACAGTAACTCGATACGGTTCAATCAGTAGACAGTAAATAGTAGCTACCAATTCAGAAATCAGTATAAGGTAGCTTTCAGTTCAGTAAACAGTAAATGGTAGCTTTCAGTTCAGTAAAATAGTAATCAATGGCTACCATTTCAATAAATAGTACAGTTCAGTAACACAATGTTTTGGTACGGTCTTTCATCAATAAACAGTAAACAGTATAGTACAGTAAATAGGATATCGTAAATCCTTTCAGAAATCAGTAAACAGTAAACAGTAAGCAGTAAGTGAGACTAGGCAACACCCTACAAGTAAATCATGCTATCATCGTCCACTAAGGGACACAGTAACAGTAATGAGATCTATGGCCATGATCTATAATGTCCTCGGTGTACGCTTGCTAGGCGACAATCCGGGACGCTGATGACTAGCTAGTCAATCAGCCACGTGACAGTAACAGTATATGTGATGCATGAAGCTCGGGGCCTAAGTCTCAAAATAGTGTAACCGTACCATAGCCTTTATGGATTTTAAATACAGTAAATTAAAACATTTCACAAATATCCATAAGGCTCACATGTAATAAATCATCACCTTTATGAAATAATTAAATTAAAATAACATTTCTCAAAATACTTCATAAAGGTATAAATCATATTTTCCATACGGTGAAAACAGTTTATAAATCATTACTGAAAATATAGAAGGGCAAAACTGTCCTTTTTCCACCGTAAAACACATATGCACACTTTTCCGTGCATTCAATCGAAAACATGGTTTTATAATTATCGGAATTTCAAACAAATCATTTTTATAATTTATGAAAATAAATTATTTATTTTCTAACTTTAAATTCCCATCACCATGTTTTCTTTTAAAAACACGTGTAGAGACCTCTAGTCTCGAAATCATAGTTTTTCTTCATTTCTTAACCTTTATGGAATTTTCATAATTAATTATTTCCATAATTAAAACCATAAAGGTTTTATATGAAATCAAGTGAATATTTAAGAATATTTATAAAAATATTCACTTCAGTCTCTTTTTCATTTCCATCTCGTTTCACGTGAAATATCACCTACAGGGTAAATTTTCGGTGATTTCCTTTTTACCATTCTCGAAAACATGAATATTTTAAAAATCAAATATCGTTATATTCATGTTTTATGAAATTTACTTAATTTCTCGATTTTCGTACTTGAAAATCATTTCACGTGAAATCAAATCATTTATTATGATTTTCGGTGATTTTCGGTAAATTTCAGTAATTATTTGATAATTTTTCGGCAGTATAACGACTGCCGATTTGGCTAGCCTCCTGCACGAAAATACATTTTATATTTTTCAACCAGTATTTCACCACAATTTGAAACCGATAAATCACCACAAATTTCAAAACTAATCAATATAAATTGCATTTATAATTTAAATGCATAATTTAAAACATGTGGCCGAATATCCTTACAGGCGGCACATGTCTCCCTTACCTGTTTCGGGTCGGCGACTACCTCTCGAAGGTCGCGCCCGTGTTCACCTCGCCCGATTCCATCGGCTCGGTTGTCGAGGATATTTTCTGGAAATTAAATTCTAAAATTTAGAATTTTTCCATAATTATTTAAATAAATAAATTATTTAAATAATTTAATACTTTTCGGGATTTCTTACCGATTCCCGTAATTCTCGGGATCTCCCGGAATTCCTTTTTCCTTTTTCTTCCTTCTTTTTCTTCCTTCTTTCTTTTTCTCTTTTCTTTTCTTTTCTTTTTCTTTTTCCTTTTTCTTTCCTTTTTCTTTTTCTTTTTCCTTTTCTTTCTTTTCTCGCCGGACCGGTTTGCCTCCTTCCTTGCCGGTTCCTCGCCGGCGGCCGGTTCTCCGGCGGCTCAGGGGCTCAGCAGCTGGCCGGCACCACAGTGAAGCCGGATCTGGCCTCCGTTCGTCACGAATCGATGGCACGGCGGCGGATCTACTCGGTTTTGGTTCGGTCACTACTCCTCCTCCGTCGGCCTTCCTCCGCCGTTCTCTGCCTGAACCGTGGCCTCCATCGTCTTCCTCTCCCTCCGGCGATGCTTCGGTGGTAGTGGCGACGACCGATTTGGCCGGCACCGCCAGATCTGGTTTTCCTTTCCTCTTCCGGTTTCGTCGGCTTCCGCCCCTGTTTCCGCTTCTGGTCCCTTCCGTTTCCGTCGCCGGTCGTCTTCTCCTCTCTAGCCGGCGCCGTCTCTTCCCTTTTCCCTCGCCGGCGGTGGCCTCTCCGCCGCCGTCGGCTTTTGGCTGGGAAGGGGTCGGGATTCCTTCCCCGATCCTGCCCTTTCCTTTTCTGTTTTGTTTCTTTTCTATTTTTAGTATATAATATCCCATATTATATACTATAATTTATATTTTATACATATAATATATACTATATATTATACATATATTATTTCATATATCATATAATACAATATATGTTATATATAAAATATATATTGTATATTACAAAATATATGTCTAGTATATATATATGTATATTTATATATTTTAAAATTAAATAACATTTATATAAATATTTATATAAATGTAATAATTCCGTATATATATATTGTATTTACAATATATACATATTCAAACTTTAATGTAATTTAATATTTACATTTTCTCAAATATGTATATACTTACAGATACATAAAATGTCATACTTGAATACATATGTATTTATATCAAAATACATTTATATAATTAGTAATTATATAAACATATTTTATTTTCATTTCTCATTTTCCTTATTTAATTTGGATTTCCATTTATCCAAATTAAATTTCCTTCTTTCATTATTTTCCATAATATCTCATCTTATTTTTCCGATTTAAATTTCCTTCACTTAAATTTCCAATTTCATCACTTCCTCAATCCTCGGAATTTCCACCATCCATTCCTTTCTTGATTCTCGGGATTTTCACCAATATCCCGTTCTCATAATTTTATTTATTTTCAATATTTATAATTTCCAATAATTGGAAAATTTACGGTTATCACATTCTCCCCACCTTAAGAAATTCGGTCCTCCGAATTTAACTTAAGTCCAAAGGTGGTATATGCCGTATACTTACGACTTCTGACCTCTAGGTCAACTTTTACATAATTACTGCCAGCATACTTTCAACATCAAAAATACTTTAGACCACTACATGTTGTCTTTCATCATATATTTATACTCCCGTGAGTTTATTTCTCAAATCGAGAGTTATTCATTTCCACTCTTTTCACATAAGAGTCCATGCACAGTATTTTTCATGTCACAGCTGATCTATGCTGTTCATCATCCATTTTTCTCACTTAGTGCCAAGTCGATATAGTTTAAAACTATCAATTACACATGTCAGTCAGTTATATGTAAGTGTCCCAGTAGCTTTCACATCTCATGCACACACACTCTCAGTATCATGGAGCGTTTACATCTCACGCTCATATATATATCAGTATGGAGCGGTGCTATCAGTACACTTGGAATCTCAAAGCCTTTTGCTATTCTCTCATTAGCATATGGCATCTCAGAGACTCCCATCGCATGTAAGGCTCACTGGAACTGTACATACACATTCACATCCTTTAACATTTATACTTCGACTGAGGCACTAGAGAATCTAGAATACTGATAATGGAAAGTGATTCTATTTAGATCATCAGTCTTTAATCACTTCCATATCATCATATCTCTTTTGGACTCTTTATTATTCACAGTATTCATATTCACACATTTATTCTACTAAGGCTGCATCTCATTGCAGACTTTACTATTGATCATCTCTTACAGTCATAGATCATGAGACAATCATATTCTCTTCATGTAGTATGGTCTTTAAATTTCTTTTCATAATTTAGATTCCACAATTGAATCCTCAATTTATGTATTTAATCACCACATCATCTATATACTTCCACCGTTTCTATCATGTTACGATGGTTATATGTATGATCATTTTTTTCATTTATATACTGGCAGTAAATAATACTTGTCATTTATCTTACTCCTTGGAGTATCATTAATTTCACTTGTCACATTTGGTTTGATTTTTCATCTTGCCACAGTTATGTGATAACCAATACAAATCACTTTCAGTCTTACCTTCGGGAATTGTTTCATATTGATGTTCCCTTCTCATCATGCAATTTATTTCCTTATTCCACTTTCATTCTTTTAGTCGGCTTTCTCGATTGGTATGGTACTATACTGCTAAGATCTTTTAAAATCTTGCATACCATCTTTTCTCTACACTTATTCATTTACCGACTTTAACTTCTTTCTTTAATTACATCACATTAGTAGAGCAGCTAGTCTCATCACTCTTTTATAAACTGGCAGTAGTATCTAGCTGGACTCATTACTTTCGTATATCAATTATTACCTCTCTATCATAGACAGATTCACTGTCATTTTGTCATTTCGAGATTATATATCTCAGAAAGAGACACTGTCTAGCCAAACCTCTTATTTGCCAATCTTAATACAAGTCTGTAGTCTTTGAGACTTTAAGGGTTATACCACAATGTTGCTCATGTTTCATTTGTACTTTAGGCTCTATCAGCATTTCATCAATTTACTCATGTATGGATGCCTCATTCTTTAGGCTTATATACCCTACAAGGCAACTCATTAACCTTGTAACCTCAATAGGAACTCGTAAAATTCACTCCGAGTTCTAATCATCTTATGGACATCAGTCTCCAATCTTTTATCTAAGGACACTTTATACTGAGGCTAGTCTTATTAACTCCTCATGTTTATTAAATCAAATCCATAAAGCGTCCATTTCATCATGTAGATGAATACTTGTTCTTTATAAGAACTTTATTACATAGTAACCATTTACTATATCATATCGATTCATCTACTTATTAAAATCATTTGTGCTGCTCTCTTTTACACTTATGCAGCCAACTTCCTTAATTTCATTTTCCAGAGTAGATTCCTTAAGCTTTCAGATTTCCTTAAGTTCTCCGATATAAGCTTAGAATCAGGTTTCATATTCAAAATCGAGTCAATGTTATCTCGATTCCTCCAATTTATATAACTCTGGAAGTTCTATCAGAGATCAAATCCGATACTTCTTTAATCACATATTTCTTATCATTTCGGACATCTCATCCTTATGCCCTGTCATTTTCACTGTGTATTCTCAAGGCAGAGACATTTACTATTCAAATCATTTTGACACACACTCTACCTTGATTTCATTGTTCACTCATACTTTACAGCCTTACATACCTCATTATAGTAAGCTGTATTAAGCATAACAGTTATCAACACATGTTACAGCTAACCAATTTATTACAGTTATTCACTTCATCAGTCAATTCCTGTAATCATTTCACTTTTCATAGCATTCAACGATCCCGTTCAATACACTCTTAATCCAGGCCCTTACAATCAATAACCGGGCCAATCATTTTGCAACATTCCACTACACTTCTATGGATCGCATCATGTAAGGCCCCGGCCCGTCCGCCGTTCGCCTATACATATCTATACCGTCCTCTTTTGGCGAGCACACTAGCCCCCTCAAGGATCAATCGTGAGGCCCAGCCCGTTCACTAGGTCACTCACCACTCGCGTCCATAATCTAAGTGTCAGTAGAATCAGTAATAGGGATCGCTATAGTCATATGACATCCTCTATGCCATTTATAACTCCATTACTATCAATGGATTCAAGATTAACTTGATTTTATCACTATTTGAAACATCGCCCAACATAGGGGCATTTTCGTCATTTTGACATTTATTTCTTTCTCCTCAGTATACATTTAAATCAATGATCTGATCATTTATGTGCTGATAGTATCCTTTCTGAAACTTATATCAGCAATTTAGATCTCACTCGATTTCGACAGAGAAATCTACTAAGATCCACAATTGGATTATTTTACTTGTAATTCAGCTTTATATCATTAATTTCTCTGTCAAATCAATCAATTCCAACCTCTATTGGTCTATTCTGACTCCCGGTAAAATTTTAGAGTCAGGGGTATTTTGGTCATTTTTTGCCAAAAATTTTCTCTCTCTTCAAATTACCCTCAATCAGTGATCTTAAAGTCTATTTAATGATGATATTGCATTCTCCTCCTTTATATCATCACTTTCAGGTCTCAGTTCGATCCGGACCGAAAAGTACTGGTGGGGCCCTTCACCGAGTCCTTTCGATTCCTTACCGAACAGGCCTTCATTTAGATTAAAAGAATCACCAATCTTCTGGTAATTTCTGAGCCTATTATTTCTTTAACATTCTCAATTTATACTTTCTCACTCCCTTTAATTCATTTTACTCAATTTACAATCATTTATTTTCTCTATGTATTCAGACGATACAGTACTACCGGGGATGTTTAACATTTTTTTTTTCCAAAAGTATTCACAGACATCAGGCCAACCATGCTCTGATACCATTAAATCTGTAACAACCCGTTACCACATTTTTCTTCTTATTTTACACAATTTATCCGGTTGGGCTGTCTGTGATACTTCACTTTATTTCTTATGTTAAACAATTTCATAAAATATTATTTATATTATATACATCCCCTATCTTACTTAATAAGCAAGTAGTACTGCATACATGTCTAAATACAGAAAATAAATGATCGTACCTCATATAAATCAGTCGGTCTGTCACATTGTCCATTATGTGCAGCCGTAATCCACAAATATTGGATCTCACCACCATCAAAACCTGAAATGTTAAAATTAAGGGGTGAGCAAACTACGGCTCAGTAAGAGAGTTATATGTCACACTTGATATTCAACTATCTATATGCTGAAAATAAATTTTTTCATTTTCTTTAAAATCTTCCTAACTGGCTCTAGGCTCACATGTAGGAAGGATACTACAGTCGGCTAGGGATCCAGATAGAATAAGATAGGTATTTTAGAATACCATACTTGTTCCGGAACCTAGAAACAACTGTAGAGAATATCAATTCCGTTGTTTTCAAAACGATATAATTTTCGCTTTTCCACAAAGTAAACCACTTATTTCTTTTCACTTCAATATACTTTAAAACACATAACAGTTCAGTAGTAAAAATAGTGGTTTACTTCTCTTCTCTTCGGTACAGTAAAAACAGTATAATACAGTGATTTGTAAATATCCAATCATTGGATAATTACTTCTTCGATTATTTCTATCTTAGAAATAATTCTTATATTATTCTTTTAGAATAAACATTTATTTCTCATTTCAAATCAGTAACCGTATCGTACAGCTCAGTAAAACAGTATATTCAGTAAAACAGTAACTCGATACGGTTCAATCAGTAGACAGTAAATAGTAGCTACCAATTCAGAAATCAGTATAAGGTAGCTTTCAGTTCAATAAACAGTAAATGGTAGCTTTCAGTTCAGTAAAATAGTAATCAATGGCTACCATTTCAATAAATAGTACAGTTCAGTAACACAATGTTTTGGTACGGTCTTTCATCAATAAACAGTAAACAGTATAGTACAGTAAATAGGATATCGTAAATCCTTTCAGAAATCAGTAAACAGTAAACAGTAAGCAGTAAGTGAGACTAGGCAACACCCTACAAGTAAATCATGCTATCATCGTCCACTAAGGGACACAGTAACAGTAATGAGATCTATGGCCATGATCTATAATGTCCTCGGTGTACGCTTGCTAGGCGACAATCCGGGACGCTGATGACTAGCTGGTCAATCAGCCACGTGACAGTAACAGTATATGTGATGCATGAAGCTCGGGGCCTAAGTCTCAAAATAGTGTAACCGTACCATAGCCTTTATGGATTTTAAATACAGTAAATTAAAACATTTCACAAATATCCATAAGGCTCACATGTAATAAATCATCACCTTTATGAAATAATTAAATTAAAATAACATTTCTCAAAATACTTCATAAAGGTATAAATCATATTTTCCATACGGTAAAAACAGTTTATAAATCATTACTGAAAATATAGAAGGGCAAAACTGTCCTTTTTCCACCGTAAAACACATATGCACACTTTTCCGTGCATTCAATCGAAAACATGGTTTTATAATTATCGGAATTTCAAACAAATCATTTTTATAATTTATGAAAATAAATTATTTATTTTCTAACTTTAAATTCCCATCACCATGTTTTCTTTTAAAAACACGTGTAGAGACCTCTAGTCTCGAAATCATAGTTTTTCTTCATTTCTTAACCTTTATGGAATTTTCATAATTAATTATTTCCATAATTAAAATCATAAAGGTTTTATATGAAATCAAGTGAATATTTAAGAATATTTATAAAAATATTCACTTCAGTCTCTTTTTCATTTCCATCTCGTTTCACGTGAAATATCACCTACAGGGTAAATTTTCGGTGATTTCCTTTTTACCATTCTCGAAAACATGAATATTTTAAAAATCAAATATCGTTATATTCATGTTTTATGAAATTTACTTAATTTCTCGATTTTCGTACTTGAAAATCATTTCACGTGAAATCAAATCATTTATTATGATTTTCGGTGATTTTCGGTAAATTTCAGTAATTATTTGATAATTTTTCGGCAGTATAACGACTGCCGATTTGGCTAGCCTCCTGCACGAAAATACATTTTATATTTTTCAACCAGTATTTCACCACAATTTGAAACCGATAAATCACCACAAATTTCAAAACTAATCAATATAAATTGCATTTATAATTTAAATGCATAATTTAAAACATGTGGCCGAATATCCTTACAGGCGGCACATGTCTCCCTTACCTGTTTCGGGTCGGCGACTACCTCTCGAAGGTCGCGCCCGTGTTCACCTCGCCCGATTCCATCGGCTCGGTTGTCGAGGATATTTTCTGGAAATTAAATTCTAAAATTTAGAATTTTTCCATAATTATTTAAATAAATAAATTATTTAAATAATTTAATACTTTTCGGGATTTCTTACCGATTCCCGTAATTCTCGGGATCTCCCGGAATTCCTTTTTCCTTTTTCTTCCTTCTTTTTCTTCCTTCTTTCTTTTTCTCTTTTCTTTTCTTTTCTTTTTCTTTTTCCTTTTTCTTTCCTTTTTCTTTTTCTTTTTCCTTTTCTTTCTTTTCTCGCCGGACCGGTTTGCCTCCTTCCTTGCCGGTTCCTCGCCGGCGGCCGGTTCTCCGGCGGCTCAGGGGCTCAGCAGCTGGCCGGCACCACAGTGAAGCCGGATCTGGCCTCCGTTCGTCACGAATCGATGGCACGGCGGCGGATCTACTCGGTTTTGGTTCGGTCACTACTCCTCCTCCGTCGGCCTTCCTCCGCCGTTCTCTGCCTGAACCGTGGCCTCCATCGTCTTCCTCTCCCTCCGGCGATGCTTCGGTGGTAGTGGCGACGACCGATTTGGCCGGCACCGCCAGATCTGGTTTTCCTTTCCTCTTCCGGTTTCGTCGGCTTCCGCCCCTGTTTCCGCTTCTGGTCCCTTCCGTTTCCGTCGCCGGTCGTCTTCTCCTCTCTAGCCGGCGCCGTCTCTTCCCTTTTCCCTCGCCGGCGGTGGCCTCTCCGCCGCCGTCGGCTTTTGGCTGGGAAGGGGTCGGGATTCCTTCCCCGATCCTGCCCTTTCCTTTTCTGTTTTGTTTCTTTTCTATTTTTAGTATATAATATCCCATATTATATACTATAATTTATATTTTATACATATAATATATACTATATATTATACATATATTATTTCATATATCATATAATACAATATATGTTATATATAAAATATATATTGTATATTACAAAATATATGTCTAGTATATATATATGTATATTTATATATTTTAAAATTAAATAACATTTATATAAATATTTATATAAATGTAATAATTCCGTATATATATATTGTATTTACAATATATACATATTCAAACTTTAATGTAATTTAATATTTACATTTTCTCAAATATGTATATACTTACAGATACATAAAATGTCATACTTGAATACATATGTATTTATATCAAAATACATTTATATAATTAGTAATTATATAAACATATTTTATTTTCATTTCTCATTTTCCTTATTTAATTTGGATTTCCATTTATCCAAATTAAATTTCCTTCTTTCATTATTTTCCATAATATCTCATCTTATTTTTCCGATTTAAATTTCCTTCACTTAAATTTCCAATTTCATCACTTCCTCAATCCTCGGAATTTCCACCATCCATTCCTTTCTTGATTCTCGGGATTTTCACCAATATCCCGTTCTCATAATTTTATTTATTTTCAATATTTATAATTTCCAATAATTGGAAAATTTACGGTTATCACAGGTTTACTTTGTGAAAAATGAAAATTATATCGTTTTGAGAACAATGAATATAGTACTCTCTACAGTTGCTTCTAGGTTCCGGAACAAGTATGGTATTCTAAAATACCTACCTTACTCCATCCGGATCCCTAGCCGACTGTAGTATCCTTCTTACATGTGAGCCTAGAGCCAGCTAGGAAGATTTTAAAGAAAATGAAAAAGTTTTTCAGCATATAGGTAGCTGAATATCAAGTGTAGCATATAACTCTCTTACTGAGCCGTGGTTTGCTCACTCCCTCGTTTTAAACATTTCAGATTCTGATGACAGTGAGATTTGACGATTGTGGATCACGGCTGTACACAAAGGACAATGTGACAGATTGACTGAGACATATGGGGTACGATCATTTATTTTCCGTATTTAGACTTATCCACAGTACTATTTTCTTGGAAATTAAGATAGGGATGTAATTCATATTATAATTTCATAAGAAATTGTTTAAATGTAACTGAAAAGTAAAGTATCGCAAACAGCCCAACCGTTAAAATTGTGTAATGATATGTGTATTACTGTGTAACACTTTTGTAAATGAGATAGGAGATGTGTGTAATGTAATAACCACAAGGAAATCATTTTCAATCTTAAAATTGGGAACTGCTCCATATTCGTGTTCCCTCATCATCCTGTACTTATCCTCTTATTACATATTCATCTTTTCCTTCATCATCATTTCGATCACTTTTCCTCAGTGGTAAAGAATTCCACTATTACCTCTTTTAACATTTTGAATACTTTCTTTACTTTACACTTATTCGTCCACCGACATTAACTTCTTTACTTAGTAGTCACATTTGTAGAGCAGCTAACCCAATAACTCTTCTATAGACTGGCAATAGTATAACTACTTTTCCTCTATCGAGTTTGGCTCGATCTTACATTTAACCATAATCATGTGATAACCACAAAATCACTTTTAGTTTTAAATTCGGGAACTATTTCATATTCATGTTCCCTTTTCATCATGTACTTTCCTCTTATGACATATTCATCTTTTCCTTCATCATTATTTCAGTCACTTTTCATCAGTGGTAAAATATTCCACTATTAAATTCCTTTAACCTTTTACATATCATCTTTATGTTTATTCATCCACTGACTTTAACCTTTTACTTATTAGTCACGTCAGTAGAGCAGCTAACCCATAAACTCTTCTATAAACTGGCAATAGTATTTAGCTAGACCCAGTACCTTCCATATCTCGATCACTATCTCTTCATCATAGACAGATCTGCATTGCTCTGTCATTCGAGATCATATATCTTAGAAAGAGATACTGTCTAGCCCATCTTCTATTTGCAAATCTTAACATATAGGTTACAGTCTTTGAGAGTCTGTAGGGTTATACCACTATGCTGCTCATTTTCCATTTGTGCCTTAGACTGTATTGATGTCTCATTACTTTATCCATATCTGGATGCCTCATTCATTAGGCTCATATATCTTACAAGGTATTTCATTAACCTTGTAAACCTCAATAGGAACTCGTGATAATTTTATCGAGTTCAAATCATTATCATCCTATAACCATCAGTCTTCAATTTTTCATCTGATGATGCCTTGTACAGAGATTGGTCTTATAAACTCCTTATACATCTCTGATTAATCTCGTAAGGCATCAATTTCCACACAGATGAATATTTGTTTTTAGTAAGAACTCTATTGCATAATAGGAATTTAATATCCAATTATACTTTATCATCTCATTAACATCATCCGTATTTCCATCAATTTCATCTATACATGTGAATTTCATTATCCACATATTTTCCCGAGTTATTTTCTTAAGTTTTTCAGATTCCTTTATATTCTCCGATATAAGTTTAGAATAGATTTCATATTAACAATCGAATCAATGTTAGCTCGATTTCTCCAATCTATATAACTCAGAAATTTATCAGGAATCACATCCGATACTTTCTTTAATCACACACTCTTACTGTGTTAGACATTTCATCTCTATGTCTTACCATTTCACTCTATATTCTCAAGGCAGAGACATTTAACATTTAAATCATTTTAACATCTACTTCGCCTTGATTCACTTATTTCCCTATATTTCACAGCATATCGATCATCTTAATTAGTATGTTATATCAGTATAGTAATTTCATTAACACCTTTCACAGCTAATCGATTTATTATTACTGTAATTTACTTTTACAATCATTTTCATTTAATAATTCAGGTTAGCTGTTATCTTCCTCATCTCTTATCTTTACTTACTGTCCTTATGCATATTCTCCAATTCATATACTCTATACAGTACATCATTCTATAAAATATATTTCAAAATATTCTGGCTCTATAATTATCTGTTTAATACCTCAAAAATAGTAGGAATACGTAGAACCAGAATTTACAGTACTGATATAGATTTCATCATCTATACTGATCTCTTTGTTAGTCATCTCTAGCAATCATATTACTTTTCATCATATCCAATGATTCCGTAATAATATCCCATTAATACACTTCTAACTCCGACCCTTAAGAATAAAAATAGAGTCGCTCATCCTGCGTCTTCCCTATAACCATTCGGATCACATCAGCACTCTACATGTAGGTGAAATTTATAATCAGGATTGTTATATTCATATTACATCCTCTATGCCATCAATAACTCCATTACTATCAATGGATTCAAGATCAACTTGGTTTTATCACTATTCAAAACATAATCCCACATAGGGGCATTTTCATCATTTCAACATTTATTTCTTTATCCTCATATACATTTAAACCATTGATCTTATTATCTATGTGCTGATAGTATCTTTTCTCATACTAATATCAGCTATTTAAAATCTTGTTTAATATCGACAGAGAAGTCCACTAAGATCCATAATTGGATTATTTTGCTTGAAATGCAGCTTTACATCATCAATTACTTTGTCAAATCAATCAATTCCAACTTTCGTTGGTCTATTATGACTCCCGAAAAAATTTTAGAGGTAGGGGTATTTTGGTCATTTTGGCCAAAAATTTTCTCTCTCCTCCAAATATCTTTAATCAGTGATCTTAAGGTCTATTTAATGATGATATTTCATTCGTCTCCTTTATATCATCACTTTTAGGTCTCAGTTCGATCCGGACAGAAAAGTACTGGTGGGGCCCTCACCGAGTCCATTTCCGTTCCTTACCGAACCGACCTTCATTTAGATAATAAGATCACCATTTCAAGTAACATTCCTGAGCCGTTTTCCCTCTTTGACATCCGTATGTCATAATTGCTCACTCCCTTCTAAACAGTTGATTCCATTTGAAATCATTTATTTTCTCTATGTATTCAGAGTACACAATACTATAGGGAATGTTAACCTTTTCAACATATTTTCTTTTCAAAGTATCGACAGACATCAGGCCAACAGTGTTCTGATACCATTAAATCTGTCACAGCCCGTGACCCTATTTTTAACCTTTTTCTATACATCTTATTTGGTTGGGCTGTCTGCGATACTTTACTTTTCTTTTACGTATACACAATTTCATATTAAATTATAATATGAATTACATCCTCGATTTTTACTTCATAAGAAAGTAGTACTGTCGATAAGTCTAAATACATAAAATAAATTATCATACCTTATTAATTAAATCAAGTTGTCGCATCGTCTCCAAATGCGCAGCCGAAATCCTTTAAGTGTCAGACTCTTAGTCTTAGAAAACCCGAAATGTTAAAATTAAGGGGTGAGCAAACCACGGCTCAGTAAAGAAATTATATGCATACTTGATATTCAGCTATCTATATGCTGAAAAACTTTTTCATTTTTACTATGGGCTCTAGGCTCGCATGTAGGAAGGATACTACAGTCGGCTAGGGATCCGGATGGAGTAAAGTAGGTATTTTGAAATACCTATCTTGTCCCGGAACCTAGAAGTAATTGTAGAGAGTAATAAATTTCTTTTTGTTTGAAATTTAAATCCTTTTCCTTTTTATTCCATATCATTTTCATATTCCTTTCAAAATAATGCTTTTATGAAATAAAGCATTTAAATAAAGTAACTAATATTCATATATTCTTTGAAAAGAATATTAGTTAAATCATCATCATTCTCATTTAAACTCATTTCATATTTTATTGTATAATCATAATTAGTACAGTACTTTAAATAGCAAAATAAGCTATAAATTCCTTTTCATATAACATATAAATCATTTAAATCTGATATTCAATTTAAAGTTTAAAATAAGAATATTAGATTTATTTTCCTCCTCTTTCCTTTTTAAAACAAATCACATATTCATATCACATATAGTCTAATATTCAATTTTAAAATCATAGTAAGAATATTAGACTTATAAACTCTTTTCCTTTTGAAAACATATTACAGGTTCATATCACATGTCATATGAAAATCATCTCGTAGTACTAAAATCAGTACTGAAATAAGCATTTTGTAAAATGCTGTAAATCTCTTTCATTTAACTTGTCACATACCATGTAAAACATTTACATTTCACATATCATGTAAAACATTTACATTTCACATATCACATATCATGTAAAACATTTTCATATATGGAGACTGAGGCACGCCTAGCCCGTCCACTGGGTCGTTACTCGTATCATGCTATAGACCCCGAAAGGTATAAAATCATCATCTCAGATCTATGGCCATAGTCTATAATTGTCCTCGACGGATCACTGATCAGGTGTTGGCCGGGACTACATATCACATATCACATATTACATATCACATGTCACATATCACATAGCAGCATGATAGGATGCCAACTAGTCTCAAAATCGTATTTTTCATCATCAGTAAACCTTTATGGAATTTATAAAAATATATAATTTCTTAATTTTGAAACCATAAAGGTTAGAAAACCATTTAGTGAATATTTATAAATATATATATATATATAAATATTCACTTTATTTCTTTTCATTTTTCATCTCGTATTTCGTGAAATTTACATATCAAGAGAAATTTTTGGTGATTTCATTATCACTATTCTCGAAAACATGAATATTTTAAAATCACTTCTTTTTATTCATGTTTTTTATGGAAAATATTCATTTTCTTGATTTTCGTGGTTGAAAATCGTTTCTCGTGAAATAAAATCATTTATTATGATTTTATGAAATTTTCTAGAATTTTTTCGATAACGTTGAAAATTTTTCGGCAGTATAACAGCTGCCGATTGGCTAGCCTCCTGCACGAAAAATACAGTTTAAAATCTCAACCGGTAATTCACCACAATTTTCCAACCAATCATTCATCGCAATAATTTCATGAAATAATTTATAAAATATTTCATAATTAAAATCATGCAGACTGAATATCCTTACAGTGCTGCACATGCATCCCTTACCTTTTTCGAGTCGGCGACTTCCTCTTACCGGTCGCTCCCGTACTCCATCTCTTCTGATTCCTCATCTCAGTCGCCGAGAATAATTTCTGGAAATTAAAATTCTAAATTTTAGAATTTTCATAATTAATTTATTAAATTTTTACTCGAAATCATTTTCTAGAATTCTTACCGAATTTCCATAATTTTTGAGTTTCCGAATTCTCGGGATCTCCCGTAATTTCCGAAATTCCCGAATCCCGAAAATTTCTCTTTTTCTCTTTTCTTTTCTTTTCTTTCTTCTCTTTCTTTTTCTTTTCCTTTCTTTCTTTTCTTTTCTTTTTCTTTTTCTTTTTCCTTTTTCTTTTCTCTTTTTCCTCTTTTCCTTTTCCTGGCTGGACCGGTTCAGACCGGTCAGATCCCCTCATCGCCGGTTCCTCACCGGTGGCCGGTTCTGCGGCGGTTCGGCGGCTCCACAGCTGGCCGACTGCAAGGCGAGTCTGCTGGTGGTCTCCGTTAGGCCTGGATCGGCAGCACGGTGGCGGATCGAGTCGATTTACCTTTGGTTTCTTTCGCCTCTTCGCTGGCCCTCCTCAGCCATTCACCGCGCCTCCGGTGGCCTCCCACCTCTACCTCTTCCTCCGGCGAAGCTTCGGTGGCAATGGCGATGGCCAATTCCGCCGGCACCGCTAGATCCTCTTTCTCTTTTCCTCTCAGCTTCCGTCGGAATTTCCTTCTGTCTCCGATTTTGTTTCCTTCCTTTTCCATCGCCGTCGTCTCCTCCTCTCATTGGCTCGCTGGCCGACGATGGCCTCCCTTCTCTCTCTTTCTCCTCCGGCGCCACCGACGGGGTTGGCTTCTCCACTGTTTTCGACAGAAACGGGATCCCATTTTCCCGTTTCTGTTTCCTTTTTTTGTATTATATTATATATATAAATGATTCTTTTATATAATTATACACATATATATAACTACAATATTCATATAATTATAATTGTAAAATTATATCTATAATTATTATATTATATATATCTACACTTTAACTTTAAAATAAATATATATTTCATATATATGTATATACATATGTAATTATATAAAACATATATATTTAAAAATATATTTATATTATAAAATTATATAAATATATAATTACTCACATTTGTATTTCTTATAATTTGGATTTCTTCATATCCAAATTATATTTCTCCTTTTCATTTTCATTTTTTTTATTTAATTTGGATTTCTATTTATCCAAATTAAATTCCTCAATTTATCCAAATTACTTTTTTCCACTTCTTCACTTCATCAATTTCGAGAATTTCAACGATATTCCCTATTTCGTAATTAAATTCATTTATTTACTTAACTTCCCTATTTGTTTTAATATTAAATTTACAAATATTTAATATTAATTTTAGAAAATTAGCGATGAGGTTCTTTTGTTTACACAAACTCAAACATTCTAACTCATTTCTTGCAATCAAGGGGAGTGTAACCCTTGTGAGGCAATATTGTGGGAGTTTGGGTAGCCACTAGTAAGTGGGGTAAGTGGTTTCTTCCTTAGCCATTAAAAGGAAGTGTAAGAGGTCTCACCTCCCTAAGAAGTGATGTGTAAGTGATTCACAACTTAGTGGAATCAACAACCTTGGTAAGAAAGCTCAAGGTGAGAGGATGTAAGCACGAGATTAGCCAAACCTCTATAAACTTTGAGTTTGTTTTTGTTATCCTACACTCTATATTTTGCCATTCAATTTGATATATTTAAATTGTTTGTGATTTTGCAAATTGTTTAGAGAACTTTTGAGTTAGCATTTTTAGTAAGAAAATCGATTCACCCCCTCTCAGTAGAGCCAACAAAATAATTAAAAAGTTCTCTTGAATAATTTTTGTAAATATTAAAATCAATATTGGATAATTATTGTAAAATTTATAGTTTTTTTTTATTGAAAGAAAGTGTAAAAACATTATGATGTTTTATAAATATAAAGATAAAGTGCATAAAATTTTTTTAATAAAAAAAGGGATCAAAATAAAATTGTTAAATATCAAATTAAATTATAAGAAGTTGTGAACAATTTAAAAAGGGAAATTATCTAGAAAAGTAAATAGTGGTAATAATTGTCAAATTGAAACAAAAAAATAAAAGAACTGTATTTAAATAAAAATTAGATTAATAGGAATTCAATAATGATGAAATTCTAATAAAATTGTGAATGTGAAAATATCTTGCAAATTTTTAGATGATGAAAGGTTTTTATATTCGATTAAAGCATAAGAGAATTTTAAAATATTATCAACTGTTTCATTTCTTCAAAATGAATATAAAAATCAAATAAAAATGACAAATAAAATAATTTTAATAACAGAGGTTTTAATTTTATTTAAAACAAAGTTTTGATAAATTAGTAACAGGTTCTAAAAGATAAATCTTACTTATTCTTTAATAAAATATTAAAAAATAATCTGATGATGAAGTGAGGTGAGTACTGTTTTTGTAAGAAACTTATTTTAGGAGTTTTACCAAAGTGTTAGAAAAAACCTAAGGATACTTTGAACATTTCAATAATATTAAATAACAAGCAAAAATATTGCAAAGAAGACTATTTAAATTAAGTCTAATTAAGATAAAAAAATTAATTTACACTGATTTTTAAACAAACATTATCAATGTGTTAATATTATTTCACAGGTAATCAAACTTTTCAACTCAAACTTTGAAGCTTAAACTAATCATTATCCTTAAATTGATATAGATAATCAATCATACTTCAATTTAAAGGCAAAAAAGGGATTAATGGCGATTTCAAATTTTAAATTTTAGTGATCAAGCTTTACTACTTACATTCTAACACATCCTTCTGTTTATTATATTCATTTCAATGCATCAGCTTAATGAAGTTGAGACAAGTACCCGATTATGGAAAAGGGCCGGCCGTTCAGATCTTGATTAGTGGGTGTGTGGGCTTTCGGATAGGGAGCTCTTAGGGTTTGGCTGTAGGCTAGTAGGGCAAAAGGCCAGGCCGTCACATTGAAAGGAAAAAGGAAAATGAATATATGACGAGGCCCAGTAATGAAAACACTAAAGCAAGAAATTGGAACAACAGCGTAACCAGAAATGACATATATTATGTCTTTTTTTTTTTTTGCCTTACTGTTAAGGTATCTTTGGACTAGTTAATGCACATCTCGATACTAATCCCTCCTCAAACTATCTTAAAAGCACACTTCTCACATTAACTTAATGTATTTAAGAAAATTAATTTTTTTAGGTGTTGACTTCAAAATTTGAATTATGAACTTGATTTACAATAATGGATCTTTCAAAATTATGCTTTTCAAAATTATACTTTCACATATCATGTCATATAAAATATTTGAATTGACTAAATTGTCTTTAAAAAAAATTTTAACATAGTTGGAATTAATGAGAGGCGAAAGAGAAAACATAAGTGATAAAATTTGTTGATTCTTCAAAGTGATAATTTAAATGAAACAATTTTAAAACTCAAAAATAACAATTTTATTGGATAGAGGGAGTACTTAACACTCTTATTGGTTTAAAATACATAAATTTATTTTTATATTTTTTTGCTTTTTGATGTATATTAAAAGAATCTTGAAACATCAATTTAAAAAAATAAAAAATTTTAATACAAAATATACTAACTTTAAAACGTCTTTTCTTATCTTTCAAAATATAAAAAGGGAAAAATAAAAAAAAATATTTGAGTAACATTACCTTTCACAGTACACGAATATATGAATATAAAATTCTCATACATTTTTTTGTGTGTGTGACAATAGTGTTATTACAAAAACTTAAAACAAATTAAATAACAAAAAATTAATCAATATTAAAATATCCTTTCGTAATTGTCACAACAAGTTATAATCATAACTTGAAATTATTATATAATTATTTCATTATCAACATTATTAAATGTATTTATTTCAATATGCGTAATCAATCGATATTGTTTATTATATTCATTGCAAAAAATATATAGTTTTTCTATACTTGCAATCATTTTTTTTTAATTCTTATCCATAATTATAGGCAAGTCTAATACCGATATAAAGCACTAACTAATCCTTTGTTGACTTATTGAAAAAGATCAACTCAATAGCCAAGATGCCGTAGCCAATATGAAGAAACAATATCAACCTATTCAAGATAAATGATAATTGTTCCTCCAATATTAAGTTGACACCCGGCAGTGCATTGGAGAGTTTTCTACTTATTTATGGTTGTTCTCAAGGTCAATAATTCTATAGTTGCAGGCATAGTTGATAAATTAAGAGTTTTGATAGAAAAAATTAATGGATGATCATAATTAATATCTCTCTTGATTTTGTTAATTTTTTCAAAAACACAATTATGTGATTTTTACTTTCTACTAACTATAATTTGATTTTCAATTTTTTATATAGTTTTTTGACCCCTCAATTTTTTTTAGTGAGATCAATTTTAAAATTACCTTCAATAATGTACAAAAGTTCTAAATTTCAGAGGATCAAATGAGCCACTAAAGTAGCTTTAGCTATGCCCTTAACGGAAAAAATGGGTATGGCTGGGAGTTTATTATTGGGAGATGGGTTGGCCAAGAAGCTAGGAGAGAAAGAAATAAGGACGAGAAAATTAGGGATGTCAATGAAATGAGTATCCGTTAATTTTGAAGTATTCAAACCCAAATAGATTATATTTTATAATACCTGAATTCGATTAACTATCTAAATATTTTTATTTTTACTATCCAAATTCTACTCATTTAATAAAAGAAATACTTATTAATTACCCAAACTCATTAAATGTCTTATTATTAAGTCAAAGTTTAACTTTTAAAATTAAATTTAAAATTAACATTAATGTGTATTATTAAAATAATTAAATTAATTTAAATCACAAAAATAAATTAATGTTAAAAATCATAATTAAAATACTTAATGAATTAATTTGATAAAGCATTATATTACTAATAAATGAATTATAAGTAAAATATATATAATAATATTTAAAAATTATTATTTATAATAAGGTTCGAGTAGTAAGATACTCTAACATCACTATTTGAAACCTACCCAAACTTTGTTTGAACCTAATTCTTAAATACCCTAACCCTACTTAATCAAATCAAATAGTGCAAGGTACTCATTAATAGAGTATCAATTTAATCCTTAGAAAAACAATAATGGTCTTTGTGATAACCGCAAATTTTCCATTTATTGGAAATTATTAATATTAGAAATTAATATTAAAGAAAATAGATAAGAGGAAATAAATAAATTAAAGTAAATAAATAAAATTGTGAGAATCGGAATATTGTGGAAATTCCGAGAATGGAGGAAGTGATAAAATTTGGAAATTTAAGTGAAGGAAATTAAATAAAGAATAGGGAAATTTAATTTGGATAAATGGAAATCCAAATTAAATAAGAAAATGAGAAATGAGAATAAAATATGGTTATATAATTACAAATTATATAAATGTATTTTGATATAAATACATATGTGTTTAAATACTGTATGGTATATAGTATATATTAAAGGTACATTGGTATATATAAGAATATATATATACTATTTGATAAATTTAAATAATACATATGTATTCAAGTATGATATTTTATGTATATGTAAGTATATACATATTTGAGAAAATATAAATATTAAATTACATTAAAGTTTAAATGTATATATATTGTAAATACAATATATATGGAATTATGACATTTATATAAATATTTATATAAATGTTATTTAATTTTAAGTATATAAATATACATATATATATATACTAGATATATATTTTTGTAATGTACAATATATATAATTTATATAATATATATATATATATATATTGTATTACATTATACATGAAATAATATTATATGTATAATATATGATAAATATTATATGTATAATATATGATATATAGTATATAATGTAGTATATACTTAATTTAGAAAGGGAACTAAAAAGAAAAGAGAAACAGAATCGGGAAGACCCCGATTCTGCCTTCCCCAGGCGAGATCGCCCCCGTCAGCGGCCGCCGGAGAAGGAAAGGGAGAGAGGAGAAGAGAAAGTCGTCGCCGGCAAAGCAAGAGGAAGCCGGAGGAAACGCCGGCGAAGCGAAACGGAGAAGGAATCGACGCGAAACGACGGAAAATCGAGGAAGAAAACGAAACTAGATCTGGCGGTTGCCGGCGGAATTGGCCGCCGCCACTACAACCGAAGCATCGGTGGAAGGAGAGGAATGGGATGGAGGCCACCGGTGAGGCCAACGACGGCGGAGGAAGGCCGACGGAGGAGGAGAAGTGACCGAAGGTAAACCGAGTAGATCCGCCGCCGTGCCGCCGATCCAGGCTGAGCTGAGGCCACCGACAGCTTCGTCTCAACGCCGGCCAGCTGCTGAGCCACCGAACCGCCGGAGAATCAGCCGCCGGAGGAGAACCGGCAGTGGAGGAAGGTTGACCGGTCTGACTGGTCTGAACCGGTCAGACCAAGGAAAAAAGAAAAAGAAAGAAAAGAAAAAAAAAGAAAAAGAAAAAGAAAAAGAAAAGAAAAGAGAAAAAGAAAGAAGGAAGAAAAAGAAGAAAAGGAGAGAAAAAAAAAAAAGGGAATTCCGGGAATTTGAAAAATTCCCGAGAATTCGGAAATTACGGGAAATTCTGGGAAATTCGGGAATCGGTAAGAAATCTCGAAAAGTACTAAATTATTTAAATAATTTATTTATTTAAATAATTGTAGAAAAATTCTAAATTTTAGAATTTAAATTCCAGAAAAATTCTCTCGATGATCGAGATGAGGAATCGGAACAGATGGAGTACGGGCGCGACCGGTAAGAGGCAGTCGCCAACCCGAAACAGGTAAGGGAGACATGTGCCGCCTGTAAGGATATTCGGCCATGTTTTTAAATTGCATTTAATTTTATAAATGCTATTGATAACTATCGGTTTTATAGTGTGATGGTTTATCGGATGAAATTGTGATGAAACACCGGTTGAAAATATAAACTGTATTTTCGTGCAGGAGGCTAACCAAATCGGTAGCCGTTATAATGCCGAAAAATTATCGAAAAAATTACTGAAATTTACCGAAAATCACCGAAAACCAAAATAAAAGATTTGATTTCACGTGAAACGATTTCTAACATGAAAATCGAGAAATCGATTAGTTTTCATAAAACATGAATATATTGATAATTAATTTTAAAATATTCATGTTTTGAAAATGGTGAAAAAAGGAAATCACCTAAATTTATTCTGATAGGTGATATTTCACGTGAAACGAAATGAAAATGAAAAAGAGACTGAAGTGAATATTTTTACAAATATTCTTAAATATTCACTTGATTTTACAGAAAACCTTTGTGGTTTAATTATGGAAATAATTAATTATGAATATTCCATAAAGGTTAAGAAAGGATGAATAATTATGATTTCGAGACTAAAGGTCCCTACACTTGTTTTTAAAAGAAAACATTGAGATGAGAATTTAAAGTTAGAAAATAAATATTTTATTTTCATAAAGTATAAAAATAATTTATTTGAATTCCGATAATTATAAAATCATGTTTTCAATTTAATGCATGGAAAAACGTGCATATATGTTTTATGGTGAAAAAAGATAGTTTTAACCTTTTACATGTTCAGTGATGATTTTTCAAACTATCTTCATCGCAATTTATAAAGAAATGTTTGAAGCATGAATTTCGTTCTGAAATTAAATTCCATAGTCTTTTGATAATTAGCTAAACGAATTTATGATTTCTATGTATATTTTTCAATAATGCTATAAGTATGTTTTCCGAAAAAGGTATCGGAGTGGCACCCCCCAGGCTAACTTAGACCCTGGCACGCCCGGTCCTTACTATTTTATATCAGTTGTATGATTTAAGTATATGTTTTCTGAAAAAGGTATCGGAGTGGCAAACCCCAGGCTAACTTAGACCCTGGCACGTCCGGTCCTTACTATTTTATATCGATGGTATGTAAGTAAGTTTTGAGACTAAGGCTTTCCTATAGTTTATGTTATTGCCTGTCATGCTTGCCACATTGTGCATGTTTCCGTCCCTTGTGGCATATGTTTAGCCCACGTCGTGCATGTTCTCGCCCACATTGTGTATGTTTTCATCCTTTGTGGGTATGTTGGTCCTTCGTGGTGCATGTTCGCTGTACGACTCTGATCAGGTCTACAGCCCATACCATGGCCATAGGTATTCCGTTCCCTCTTCGGAGGAAGAAGTAAGTGTCATGACCGCATACTTGCTATATGATTTTGCCTAGTCTCCATGAATTGTATGAAAAGTTTTATTAATTATGATGTTAAGTTTCGAAAGTATGATGCATGTTTGAAACAAGTATGAATTTTAGATATATGCATTAAAGAATTCATACAATGATTTAAAGTATGAAATGCATTATTATGGCATTTGTTTTCTGCATATATCGATACTATGACTATTTTAAATGCATTTCTTATGAGGCTTTAGTACGATACGGTTATTGATTTGAAAAGAGAAATAAATGTTTATTCTAAAAGAGTAACATAAGAATTATTTCTAAGATAAAGAAAATCGAAGAAGTAATTATCCAATGATTTGATATTTGCAAATCACTGTACTGTACTGTTTTTACTGTACTGAAGAGAAGAGAAGAGAAGTAAACCACTGTTTTTATTACTAAACTGTCAAGGGTTTTAAAGTATACCGAAGTGGAAAGGAACAAGTGGTTTACTCTGTGGAAAAACGAAAATTATATCGTTTTGAAACAACAAAATTGATATTCTCTACAGTTGCTTCTAGGTTCCGGGACAAGTATGGTATTCTAAAATACCTACCTTATTCTATCTGGATCCCTAGCCGACTGTAGTATCCTTCCTACATGTGTGCCTAGAGCCAGCTAGGAAGATTTTAAAGAAAGTGAAGAAAAAAAATATTTTCAGCATATAGATAGCTGAATATCAAGTGTGACATATAACTCTCTTACTGAGCCGTGGTTTGCTCACCCCTTAATTTTAAACATTTCAGGTTTTAATGATTGTGAGATCAATTGATTGTGAATTACGGCTGTACACAAAGGACAATGTGACAGATCGACTGATTTATATGAGGTACGATTATTTATTTTCTGTATTTAGACATATCTGCAGTACTACTTATCTGATTAATTAAGATAGGGGATGTGTATAATATAAACAATGTACTGTACATTTGTTTAACAGTTAGTAAAAGTGAAGTATCACAGACAGCCCAACCGAAGGAATCGTGTAAAATAAGGTGAAAAATACGGTAACGGGATGTGACAGGTTTAATGGTATCAGAGCATGGTTGGCCTGATGTCTGTGAATACTTTTGGAAGGAAAAATGTTAAAACATCCCCAGTAGTACTGTGTCGTCTAAATACATAGAGAAAATAAATGATTGTAAATAGAGTAAAATAATTTAAAGGGAGTGAGAAAGTATAAATTGAAAATGTTAAAGAAGAAAATAGGCTCAGAAATTACCAGAAAATTGGTGATCTTGAAATTTATTTGAAGGCCTGTTCGGTAAGGAATCGAAAGGACTCGGTGAGGGCCCCACCAGTACTTTACGGTCCGAACCGAACTGAGACCTGAAAGTGATGATATAAGGAGGGGAATGATATATCATCATTAAATAGACTTTAAGATCATCGATTGAGGGTAATTTGAAGAGAGAGAAAATTTTGGCCAAAAATGACCAAAATACCCCTACCTCTGAAATTTTACAGGGAGTTAAAATAAACCAACAGAAGTTTGATTTGAGTGATTTGACAGAGAAATTGATGATGTAAAGCTACATTACATACAAAATAATTCAATTATAGATTTTAGTGGAATTCTCTGTCGAAATCGAATAAGATCTCAAATCGCTGATATTAGTACGAGAAGAGGTACTATCAGCACATAGATATTAAGATCCTTGATTCAAATGTATACTGAGGAGAAAGAAATAAATGTCAAAATGACGAAATTGCCCCTATGTTGGGCAAAGCTCTGAATAGTGATGAAATCAAGTTAATCTTGAATCCATTGATAATAATAGAATTATTAATGGCATGAGGATGAAATGTCCGAATTAATAAGAAAGGTGTGATTGAAGAAAGCATCGGATTTGAATTTCGATGGAACTTCTAGAATTATATAAATTGGAGGAATCGAGATAACTTTGACTCGATTTTGAATATGAAATCTGATTCTAAGCTTCTATCGGAGAACTTAGGAGAATCCGAAAGCTTAAGAAATTCACTCTGAAAAATGAAAGAATAATGAAGTGCACGTGTATAAGGTGTGATTGATGGAAATACAGATAACGTAAATTGTGGATAAGAAAGTTATCTGTATAAGTGTAAGTGAGAGAAGCACAAATGACATTGAAAATTAGATGAATAAAAAGGATGTATTAAATTCCTATCATTAATAAAGTTCTTTTGAAGAACAAATATTCATCTACATTATGGAATAGATGTCTTATGGATCTAATTCGATATCCATGAGGAGTTTATAAGACCTGTCTTGGTATAAAGCGTCCTTAGATAAAAGATTGGAGATTGATGTCTGTAAGATTATAATTAGAAAATCGGAGTGAATTTTACGAGTTCCTATTGAGGTTACAAGGTTAATGATTTACCTTGTGAGGTATATAAACCTAAAGAATGAGGCATTCATACATGAGTAAATTGATGAAATGCTAATAGAGCCTAAAGTACAAATGAAACATGAGCAGCATTGTGGTATAACTCTTAAACTCTTAAAGACTGTGAAATTGTGTTAAGATTGGCAAATAAGAGATGTGGCTAGATAGTATCTCCTCTTGAGATATATGATCTCGGGATGACCGGATGACAGTGAATCTGTCTACGATATAGAGATAATGATTGAGATACGAGATTAATGAGTCTTGCTAGATATTACTGCCAATCTATAAAAGAGTAATGAGATTAGCTGCTCTACTAATGTGATGTAATTAAAGAAAGAAGTTAAAGTCGGTAAATGGATATGTGTAAAGAAAAGATGGTATGCAAAATTTTACGAGATCTTAGCAGTATAGTACCATACTAATCGAGAAAATCGACTAAAAGGATGAATATATATATATATATATATATGAAGAGATAAAAGTGGGAATATGAAAACCAAAAATGAAAGTGGAATAAGGAAATAAGTTATATGATGAGAAGGGAACATCAATATGAAATAGTTCCCGAAGGTAAGACTGAAAGTGATTTGTATTGGTTATCACATAACTGCGGCGAGATGTAAAATTAAGTCAGATTTGATAAATGAAATTAATGATACTCCAAGGAGTAAGATAATTGATATGTTTACTGCCAATATGTAAATGAAAAATGATTATACATATAACCATCGTAACATGATAGAAACGGTAGAAGTATATAGATGATGTGGTGATTAAATGTATAAATTGAGGATTCAATTTTGGAATCTAGATTATGAAAAGAGATTTAAAGACTATACTACATGAAGAGAATATGATTGTCTCATGATTGGTAATTGTAAGAGATAATCCATAATAAAGTTTGCAAGTGAAATGTCGTTTTGATAAAATGAATATTGAGGACAATAAAGAGTCCAAAAGAGAGATGATGATATGGAAGTGATTAAAGACTGATGATCTAAATAAAATCACTTTCCATTATCAGACTCTTAGATTCTCTAGTGCTGTAGTCGAAGTATTAGTGTTAAACGGTGTGAATGTGTATGTACAGTTCCAGTGAGCCTTACATGTGATGGGAGTCTCTGAGTTGCCATATGCTTAATGAGAAATAGCAAAAGGCTTGAGATCCCAAGTGTACTGATAGCACCGCTCCATACTGATATATACATATATGAGCGTGAGATGTAAACGCTCCATGATATTGGGAGAGCGCGTGCATGAGATGTATAAGCTGTTGGGACAATTACATACAACTGACTGACATATGTAATTGATAGTTTTAAACTATATCGACTTGGCACTAAGTGAGAAAAATGGATGATGAACAGCATAGAGCAGCTGTGACATGAAAAACATTGTGCATGGACTCTTATGTGAAAAGAGTAAAAGTGAATAACTCCCGATTTGAGAAATGAACTTACGGGAGTATAGACACATATATGATGAAAGACAGCATGTAGTGGTCTAAAGTATTCTTGATGTTGAAAGTGTACTGACAGTATGACTTGGAGGATGAACTAGAGATCAGAAGTCGTAAGTATACGGCATATACCACCTTCTGAATTAAGCCAAATTCGGAGGACCGAATTTCTTAAGGTGGGGAGAATGTGATAACCGCAAATTTTCCATTTATTGGAAATTATTAATATTAGAAATTAATATTAAAGAAAATAGATAAGAGGAAATAAATAAATTAAAGTAAATAAATAAAATTGTGAGAATCGGAATATTGTGGAAATTCCGAGAATGGAGGAAGTGATAAAATTTGGAAATTTAAGTGAAGGAAATTAAATAAAGAATAGGGAAATTTAATTTGGATAAATGGAAATCCAAATTAAATAAGAAAATGAGAAATGAGAATAAAATATGGTTATATAATTACAAATTATATAAATGTATTTTGATATAAATACATATGTGTTTAAATACTGTATGGTATATAGTATATATTAAAGGTACATTGGTATATATAAGAATATATATATACTATTTGATAAATTTAAATAATACATATGTATTCAAGTATGATATTTTATGTATATGTAAGTATATACATATTTGAGAAAATATAAATATTAAATTACATTAAAGTTTAAATGTATATATATTGTAAATACAATATATATGGAATTATGACATTTATATAAATATTTATATAAATGTTATTTAATTTTAAGTATATAAATATACATATATATATATACTAGATATATATTTTTGTAATGTACAATATATATAATTTATATAATATATATATATATATATTGTATTACATTATACATGAAATAATATTATATGTATAATATATGATAAATATTATATGTATAATATATGATATATAGTATATAATGTAGTATATACTTAATTTAGAAAGGGAACTAAAAAGAAAAGAGAAACAGAATCGGGAAGACCCCGATTCTGCCTTCCCCAGGCGAGATCGCCCCCGTCAGCGGCCGCCGGAGAAGGAAAGGGAGAGAGGAGAAGAGAAAGTCGTCGCCGGCAAAGCAAGAGGAAGCCGGAGGAAACGCCGGCGAAGCGAAACGGAGAAGGAATCGACGCGAAACGACGGAAAATCGAGGAAGAAAACGAAACTAGATCTGGCGGTTGCCGGCGGAATTGGCCGCCGCCACTACAACCGAAGCATCGGTGGAAGGAGAGGAATGGGATGGAGGCCACCGGTGAGGCCAACGACGGCGGAGGAAGGCCGACGGAGGAGGAGAAGTGACCGAAGGTAAACCGAGTAGATCCGCCGCCGTGCCGCCGATCCAGGCTGAGCTGAGGCCACCGACAGCTTCGTCTCAACGCCGGCCAGCTGCTGAGCCACCGAACCGCCGGAGAATCAGCCGCCGGAGGAGAACCGGCAGTGGAGGAAGGTTGACCGGTCTGACTGGTCTGAACCGGTCAGACCAAGGAAAAAAGAAAAAGAAAGAAAAGAAAAAAAAAGAAAAAGAAAAAGAAAAAGAAAAGAAAAGAGAAAAAGAAAGAAGGAAGAAAAAGAAGAAAAGGAGAGAAAAAAAAAAAGGGAATTCCGGGAATTTGAAAAATTCCCGAGAATTCGGAAATTACGGGAAATTCTGGGAAATTCGGGAATCGGTAAGAAATCTCGAAAAGTACTAAATTATTTAAATAATTTATTTATTTAAATAATTGTAGAAAAATTCTAAATTTTAGAATTTAAATTCCAGAAAAATTCTCTCGATGATCGAGATGAGGAATCGGAACAGATGGAGTACGGGCGCGACCGGTAAGAGGCAGTCGCCAACCCGAAACAGGTAAGGGAGACATGTGCCGCCTGTAAGGATATTCGGCCATGTTTTTAAATTGCATTTAATTTTATAAATGCTATTGATAACTATCGGTTTTATAGTGTGATGGTTTATCGGATGAAATTGTGATGAAACACCGGTTGAAAATATAAACTGTATTTTCGTGCAGGAGGCTAACCAAATCGGTAGCCGTTATAATGCCGAAAAATTATCGAAAAAATTACTGAAATTTACCGAAAATCACCGAAAACCAAAATAAAAGATTTGATTTCACGTGAAACGATTTCTAACATGAAAATCGAGAAATCGATTAGTTTTCATAAAACATGAATATATTGATAATTAATTTTAAAATATTCATGTTTTGAAAATGGTGAAAAAAGGAAATCACCTAAATTTATTCTGATAGGTGATATTTCACGTGAAACGAAATGAAAATGAAAAAGAGACTGAAGTGAATATTTTTACAAATATTCTTAAATATTCACTTGATTTTACAGAAAACCTTTGTGGTTTAATTATGGAAATAATTAATTATGAATATTCCATAAAGGTTAAGAAAGGATGAATAATTATGATTTCGAGACTAAAGGTCCCTACACTTGTTTTTAAAAGAAAACATTGAGATGAGAATTTAAAGTTAGAAAATAAATATTTTATTTTCATAAAGTATAAAAATAATTTATTTGAATTCCGATAATTATAAAATCATGTTTTCAATTTAATGCATGGAAAAACGTGCATATATGTTTTATGGTGAAAAAAGATAGTTTTAACCTTTTACATGTTCAGTGATGATTTTTCAAACTATCTTCATCGCAATTTATAAAGAAATGTTTGAAGCATGAATTTCGTTCTGAAATTAAATTCCATAGTCTTTTGATAATTAGCTAAACGAATTTATGATTTCTATGTATATTTTTCAATAATGCTATAAGTATGTTTTCCGAAAAAGGTATCGGAGTGGCACCCCCCAGGCTAACTTAGACCCTGGCACGCCCGGTCCTTACTATTTTATATCAGTTGTATGATTTAAGTATATGTTTTCTGAAAAAGGTATCGGAGTGGCAAACCCCAGGCTAACTTAGACCCTGGCACGTCCGGTCCTTACTATTTTATATCGATGGTATGTAAGTAAGTTTTGAGACTAAGGCTTTCCTATAGTTTATGTTATTGCCTGTCATGCTTGCCACATTGTGCATGTTTCCGTCCCTTGTGGCATATGTTTAGCCCACGTCGTGCATGTTCTCGCCCACATTGTGTATGTTTTCATCCTTTGTGGGTATGTTGGTCCTTCGTGGTGCATGTTCGCTGTACGACTCTGATCAGGTCTACAGCCCATACCATGGCCATAGGTATTCCGTTCCCTCTTCGGAGGAAGAAGTAAGTGTCATGACCGCATACTTGCTATATGATTTTGCCTAGTCTCCATGAATTGTATGAAAAGTTTTATTAATTATGATGTTAAGTTTCGAAAGTATGATGCATGTTTGAAACAAGTATGAATTTTAGATATATGCATTAAAGAATTCATACAATGATTTAAAGTATGAAATGCATTATTATGGCATTTGTTTTCTGCATATATCGATACTATGACTATTTTAAATGCATTTCTTATGAGGCTTTAGTACGATACGGTTATTGATTTGAAAAGAGAAATAAATGTTTATTCTAAAAGAGTAACATAAGAATTATTTCTAAGATAAAGAAAATCGAAGAAGTAATTATCCAATGATTTGATATTTGCAAATCACTGTACTGTACTGTTTTTACTGTACTGAAGAGAAGAGAAGAGAAGTAAACCACTGTTTTTATTACTAAACTGTCAAGGGTTTTAAAGTATACCGAAGTGGAAAGGAACAAGTGGTTTACTCTGTGGAAAAACGAAAATTATATCGTTTTGAAACAACAAAATTGATATTCTCTACAGTTGCTTCTAGGTTCCGGGACAAGTATGGTATTCTAAAATACCTACCTTATTCTATCTGGATCCCTAGCCGACTGTAGTATCCTTCCTACATGTGTGCCTAGAGCCAGCTAGGAAGATTTTAAAGAAAGTGAAGAAAAAAAATATTTTCAGCATATAGATAGCTGAATATCAAGTGTGACATATAACTCTCTTACTGAGCCGTGGTTTGCTCACCCCTTAATTTTAAACATTTCAGGTTTTAATGATTGTGAGATCAATTGATTGTGAATTACGGCTGTACACAAAGGACAATGTGACAGATCGACTGATTTATATGAGGTACGATTATTTATTTTCTGTATTTAGACATATCTGCAGTACTACTTATCTGATTAATTAAGATAGGGGATGTGTATAATATAAACAATGTACTGTACATTTGTTTAACAGTTAGTAAAAGTGAAGTATCACAGACAGCCCAACCGAAGGAATCGTGTAAAATAAGGTGAAAAATACGGTAACGGGATGTGACAGTCTTGCCTCAGACAAAGGGATAGGGAAACAGTTGCAAGTAGCAATAGAGCAGGTCAAGAGAGCAAGATAGAAGATTTAAAATCTTTGAATATTATGTTCTCATTTAAAGTTATAATTACAATAAGCATATTACATTCATGAACCAATAACTTGAAAAATTGGTAAATACGGATGATAATAACAAACTAAACAAATAATTGACAAATTAAACTCGATCTTACACTTGGTGAGACTCGAATCCGAAACCTCATAATCTCATGATCTCTTCTTTGCCACTAAATCAAAACCTCATTGACAAAATTTTAAGATTTTAATTCATAAAAAAATTAAAAAACTAAAAAAAAGAAAAAAAATTATAAACCATGAGAGCTCGGTGTCCACGTGCACAACCTCAAGTGTTTTCTTCTCAAAATGTGTATAATGGGTATACTTTTCACCATAATTCAGATGCAATTTCGACATAAAAAACACGAGAACAGATTGGAATAACTACTTTATTCCCTAAACAAAATTCAAAAGCAAACTAAATAACGTGTGTGTTTAGTATACTAAATAAAAATTTTAAAATTTCTTTGCCCATGTGAATTCACTTTTCTAAAACTCTTTCCTAACTTTCTTTTCAAAAGAAAATCCTAGGACACCGAGAATCTAATCAAGCACCTAACCCCTTTTGAGGTTTCTCATCATAGCCAGCACAATCGCACTGCATTATTAATTGTCACAGTAAGAAGTGCATTACTTGTTTAATTTTAAATCAAAAACAATTCTTTTTTGTACATATAATTTTCATTTACACATTAAAAGATAATTTTTTTTCCATTTGCTTTGAAATTTAAGTTAAAAAATTTTAAGATTGAGTTCCAAATTTTATATAGTAAATTTTTCCCAGAAATTACTCTGACTGAGAAAATATATCTTTATAATTGTATAAGTTGTATTTTATTTATGACTGTTTTGAGTCAATTATATTGCATTGTTTTATATTACAATGAAACATTAGACGATGTGTAAATCAATGTTCCCACCAGAATTTACTAAGTATTGAAGTGAAATTTGGGCCCCTCAACACATAAATATCTCTACTTATTAATTAAGACATAAACACGAGTTATCCCTTCGTACAGAAGTTCCCACGATTGTAAGATGACTTAATAAAGTTGTCATTGTCGCTATAAATTAATGGCAAATCTTGTTGGATTATATTTATCTACCAATAATGTATAAGTCGAAAAAAAATTAAGGTTAGTTTTATCATTAAGACATTAACTAACTATATTTTAGTTTTAAGTTTTAATTCAATTATTAATGTAGAGAGGCCAATGAGATCTTGATTTATTGGCACACAAAATGTCTTAAGGATTTAAGATCTCAAGTTCGAGTTTCATCAAGTGTAAGTTTGAATTAGTTTAATTATTTGCTAGTTTAATCCGTTATAGTTACTTACTACTTTACTTTGCTTGATGTTGTTGTTTGTTTACAACAATAAATTTCATAGGAATCTCGATCTTGGTTTGTGCATGTTTGCCAAGAACTCTACATAAAAAGAAGAAATCAGAGAGACGCCGGATCTTTCCCTCCTTGCATACTTCGATGCTGAAGTCAAAAGTTAAGTAGAGTTTCAATTAAAAAGAATAGTCATTAATTGAAATTAATGATCATGATCTATTATTTATAAAAGTGGTTGGCTTGGGTTGTAGTTACCTTTTTGCCTTTTATTTAAATACATTTCGAATAATAGTTCTGAACTCATTAATTGTGGTCCAGGCGTGCATCTGGGCCAAACTCTATTAGGCCAGTGACTTATGGGCTTCATTAGTCTTTTACCTAAGTGAGAGGGGAGTAGCTTCATATGTGTAAGAGAATTATCACACGAGATGAACGGAATGGCTTGCGTGGAAGACCCAACTGGAGGATCTCCCGCACAATAGACCTGTATAGGAGTGCTTCCTTGTGCGTGCTTCCTTGTGCGTGAGTCTTCGCAAGGGAGACATGCATAAGGGACGCGCGGAATGTCTCTTGCACGGCAGACAGTGCGAGAGATACTCTTGTGTGGTAGGGAACCCCATGCGTAACTCTCACGCATGGTAGGGTACCCTTGCACGAGATTGTTCTGTGCGAGAGTCTCTCACGGCTAGTCCTCGCACAAGATCTCCTACGCAACTGACCAAGCACTGCGGTCCCCAGCACACTAGGGTTTTTTCTTCATTGTCCTCTGTCTTGAGGGTTTTTTTTTAAAGCATAAATACCTCTGAGACATGGCTAATTTTGTCTTTTCATTGAAGACCATCATGAGTTTATAACAATTACTCTCCACTTTTTCATCGGTCTAGACAGTTGAAAGAGTATAAGAACATACTTCTAAAAATTTTTCGGAGCAAATATCAATCCTTACGGGATATTTTTTCTCTTATACAAATTTTCTGGAGGCAGATTGGCCATCTATTCTATCGAATCTCCTACGTGACTACCTTTGCCACCACTACATATACAGAGATAAGCCCTTTAGTCTCCCGCACATTCTTCGAACCCATTCTAAATTTAGACCAAGTTTACATTGAGTTTACACTAGGTTTATGCTGGGTTTGTCCTAAGTTTACACTGAGTTTACACTGGGTTCACATTGAGTTTACACTACCTCTTCTGCATTTAGTAAGCCATTTTTGCCACTTCGTCATACTTGTCTGTGGTGCATACCTAGTTTTTTTATATATCAGTACACGTTCTGTTACGTTAATTCAATAAAATTTTAATGTGTAGTCAACATGTTGGCAAGCGCCCTAGATACATAGTTCTTGTCTTTACATGTTTGACTTAAATGAGATTCAAGACAAAGATCCTCTCCCCAATGGGTATCTTTATAGACTTTCTTATCAAAACAAAGTGTCTCCGTCGGGTGTTTCTAGTGGCGTAACTGTTCATAAAGCATCTCTAGAGTATATGTTTCTCTTTTCGATCCCTAGTTTTGGAGTTGAATTCCTCAACGATCGAAAAATTATTCCTGGCCAACTCCACCCACATGGATGGGCTCAACTACTTGACATCCATATCCACTGTTGTCATAGAGCCATTGTGCCCTCATTACCCTTAATGAGTGCTTTTTTTAGGGTACAGGGTATCCTAGGGAAGTCAACATATTGTATTCAAGAAGTTTCTTCCATAGGTTTTTTATGGAGCTTCCTAGCAAGCTACACTGATTCGAATCGGAGTGGCTAGTAGTCAATATCCCAAATAATTTAGGGATCCCCACTCAATGATCTTTTAGAGAAAAAGCTATTAAAGAATCAAAAAGCGATACCTTAAACAGGAGATACTAAGAGCTAATCAGTCAACTGTGTGTCAAAGAGTGGATAGACTTAGAAAATTTTATTACTAATGAGAACTTAGCCTTAGCTGGCTAGGGTGTTTCAAATGTTCCTGCTCTTATTCCCACTTTTGAACCAATTTATTCGCATGATCCTACTATAGGGTCATCTGGTGGGGTTACACACTCTCATCTACAACGGCTGAAGACTCCTATGAAGAAAATGACTGGGGCCAAGGAAAAGAATTCAGAAATCTTTTCGTCCTTCCTGCAGAGGGGTCTTTAACAAACATTGAGGACCTTCAGGAGTTTTTGAATTCTCCTGATTGTAACCTTTATTTGTTTATAGTTGCTTTATTTTCATTTAAGTTAATTGTTACTTGTTATGCATGTTTTCATATGCAAGTAAGAATTCAATCCAATTACAAACGCTCAAGAAGAGGGCTCGTGAAAGCGCTCGTGCTAAAGCTTTTAAAACTCGTGATAACACATCTATGGCTCCTATCTAGGATTTGAGCCACAAGATATAGATTTGCTCTAAGATTTTCATCCTAGTGCATAGACGAACCCCTACTTCTCTAATGCCTTCACATCTCTCTTGTGGTGAAGAATCGAGTACCTCTTGCTCCCCTTGCCATGGAAAAGGCAAATCCTTTTTCGTGAGAATGGCCATCGTTGACTCGAGAGGAACAGGCTGATTTTGATGCATATCAAAAACAAAATTAAGTGACATGTAATCGGATAAAGCCCACTAGGAATGATCAACGCATACTTTTCATCAAATCGAATATACAAGATAAGCCTACTTCTCTCCCATTGCTGACCTCAACATTACTCGTTATGAGGTAGATGGAGGAAAGGCTGTTATTAGGAATGAGTTCAAGTTTTTTCCCAAAGTGAATGATAACGATTGTATAGATGATCTCGAGGTCACCTCCGCTTTTGGTTATGCTTCCATTCTTCCCTGAGATAAGGCTACGTTTTTCTCCAATCTTTTCGATTGCGAAAACAATTCTGATATTGTAGTTATGAAGGTAATCCTTTTGACTTTTCATTATGCAATTTGTTTTTAAATAATTGCAAATTCTAACTTGGATAGCTTATTTGTAGTTTGCTTAATGGGTTATCGGTGCCAATTCCCAACACAAAAATTTTAGGGAGGAAGCTACAAGGGAAATTAGCCAACTACATTAGGATATCATTAAGTTACAGTTGAACAGATGACAGATAGGCCCTATAAGAGATCGAATAAAAAAGCTTAAACAATCGTGTAAGGAGCTAAGAAACAAGCATCGAGATCTTAGAGAAGAAGTTAAGAAGGAGAAGGCTAAGAGTGCATATTTAGTGGAGCAATATTCATTTGACTTGAAAAATCTTCAAGTTGATCATGTTACCCTCTTATCTAATCAAGGAGCTTTGGCATACCAAAATCAACATTTAGAATCCAAAATCTTCGATTTGGAAAATCAGTTGCAATGTGCTTTGAGTCTTAAAACTAAAATCCAAATTCATGTTGACGTAGTAAGGGAGTACTGACTTTTAGAGGATTGCCATGATAGAAAGACGACATTCTCCGATTCTTATGTGCAGTACGCTTTCTATCTGGTGCATTCATGGTTGGAACGAGTACATTGTCCATGTGAATCTTCTCCCAAGCTTCGATATTCGAGGGAAGTATGGGATTATACTCCTCCAGATTGGATGGCATATAAGTTAGACTCTAAAGGCTTAGAGGCTTTTCTTGAAAATGATGCCTATGATGACTTGGAGAACTTAACCAGTTCATGGATTCCTTGTCAAATTCCTGGAGTGATTGGTGCTTTAAATGATTTAGACAGAGGTGTGTTAGATACCATGGGTGCTTTTGCTTCTCAATTTCCAACTTCGAAGATTGATTCTGCCGTTGGTGCTTCCTGCCTACTTGCCATAGATCCTATGATAGATTAGCTTCATATTTTCTTTTTATTAGGATGATGTTTTAGAATGAAACGTTGTTTAAGTTTGTGAAATTTCAGTAATATTTAATTTTTTGAACTCTTTAATTTTCAACACTTTGAATGTATCATTTCATGTCTTGAAATATTTAGTTTAATGTTGGTTATCTTATGTGCTCCCCAGTTTTTTTTTCGAATGAATTAGATCATTTGTAAAGAACTTCTCTTTGGTGTTTGTTATGCATTTATTCAATATTTAACATTTATTGTTTATAAGTCAAAATTCTCGTAAAGATGATTTTCATCACGCACTTTTCGTTTCAAGTCTCTTTTTTTCTTTAAACATGACTTATATCACGCATTTTTCACTTTAGGCTTAACAAAAATTTTTGGCATCTATGTTGTAAAGCATATAATTGCAAAAGATAAATAAGAATAATTGGGAAGTCCTTTTATATTAATTCATAAGAATAATTCAAATAGCAACAAAGATTAAAAATGCTTAAAACAACACATCTACTACAAATACAGTTTCAAATAACTAATATTCTAGGTCTTCCCAATTCCCTTTCCAAGTAAAGTCTCCAGAGTGCAAGTGCTGGGTCCAATAAATTTTCTATTTCGATAAGGACCTTCCCAATTAACTTTAAATTTCTCATCGTCTCTTAAGGCATTTGTTATAGAGGACGTTTTGAGCACCAGATCCCCTTATTGTAACACCCTATCTTTAACTCTGCTATTATAGTATCCTGCAATTCTCTATTGGTAGGTAGCAAGATGGATTGCAGCCATATCTCTCTTTTCATCCACCAAATCAAGATTTTCCAGCAATCCTTGAGAGTTGGTTTCTTCCTCAAATGGAATTATCCTTGGAGAAATTATTCCAATCTCTATAGGTATTAAAGCTTCAGTTCCATAAACCAAACCAAAAGGTGTTTCTCTCATTGACATATAACTTGTAGTTTTGTAAGCCCATAAAACACTTGGTAGTTTGTCAACCCAAGCTCCCTTTGCCTTATCCAATCGAGTTTTCAGGCCCTACAAGATAGTTTGGTTGTTGACTTATGCTTACCCATTACCTTGTAGGTATGAAACTGATGAGATTTGCAACTGAATGTTCAACCCTTTATAGAAGTCTCGAAATGCGTCACAATCATTTGCTTTCCATGATCTGCATTCAATACCCGCTGTATTCCAAACCTACAGACGATGTCTTTCTAGACCATAGCTTCAACTCTTTTCTCAATGATGGTGGCTAAGGGCTCTACTTTGATCCACTTGGAGAAATAGTCATTGGCCACCAACAGGTACTTTTTTTGCCCAGTAGCGAGTGGAAAAGGGCATCAGATATCAAGTCCCCACTACGCAAATGGAGTGCGTTGAAAACTACACTGCAATTTTATCACATGAGCTATTGTTATTAGGGAGAATCTTTGACACTTATCGCACTTTCGAACTTTATCTACAATGTCTTGTTTCACTATTGGCTAATAAAACACAGCACAAAGCACCTTTACAACTATTGCTTGAGCCCCTAAGTGTTCTCCATAGATTCCTTTGTGTACCTCAGCCAAAGTAAAATTGGCATGTTCAAGTCTGAGGCATTTTAATAATGGCAATGTAATCCTCTTTTATACAACTCCCCATTGACAATTGTGAATTTAGCACTTCTAATCTTCAACTGTCGAGCTGCTTCTTTACCTTTGGGAAGGGTGCCCTCCAACAAATATTGTTTAATCAGTGTCCTCCAATCATCTCTAATCTCAACTTCGTAGATCTCATCTTCCCAAATACTTGGTCTTTTTAATTGTTGAACTCTTACTATTCTTTTGATAGTTTCTTTAGTAAAAGCTAGTTTTAACTGTGAGTCTGCATGAGTATTCTCGAACCTATTGATTTGGATCAACTGAAAATCTTCAAATACTTGTGCTAACAAAGGACCTCTTGTTGATAGGGGACCATGGTCAGCTCTTGCGTCTCATACTGACCGTTAAACTAGCTAACCACTAGTGGGAATCACTATGCACCAAAAGTTTTTGAGCATGTAATTTCCTGGCCAGTTTTATGCCTACTATCATGGCTTCATACTCAGCTACATTATTTTAACTTGGAAGATTGAATCATAAAGAGTATTCAAAAGCCTCTCCTTTTGGCGAGATTAATACTATGCCTGCTCCACTCCTATTAATTCTTAAAGCTCCATCCACAAACAATTTCTAGCATCCCGTTTCCTCCTCTTTAATATTCTCATGACCAGTACAATCAACTATGAAGTCAACTAGGGCTTGGCCCTTGATTGCTTGCCTTGGCTGGAATGTAATGTCTATTCCCCTAGCTTAACTACCCACTTTATCAACCTTCCAAAATGTTCCAACTTTTCCAATATCTGTCTAAATGGAAAATTAGTTAAGATTGTGATTAAGTGCACTTGGAAGTAAAGGTGTAGCTTGCGAGAAGCCATCACTAGTGCTAAGGCTACCTTTTCTACTATTAGGTACCTGTCTTTTGCAATCTAGAAGCACTTTACTCACATAGTAGATTGGATGATCTACGTCTCTATCCCTTTTGAGCAACAAAGCATTGACAACTTTATCGCCTACCCCAAGATACATATAAAGTTGCTCCCTAATATAATGCCTTGACAATAAAGGAAGTTCTTTGAGATATTCCTTTAGATTGTAGAAAGCCCCCTGACTTTCATTAGTCCATTGAAACTTTTTTCCACCACGGAGAACCTTGAAGAATGGCAGGATTCTTTTGCAAATTTTTACAAGAAACGAATAAGTGCAACCGTCTTTCCTATCAACCTCTACACTTCTTGCACTGTGGTGAAAGGCTTCATGTCCAAGATAGCTTGAACCTTTTTTGGGTTAGCTTCTACACCCCTCTTAGTGATCATGAAACCTAAAAACTTTCATGATTTTACTCCAAATGAACATTTGCTGTGATTCAATCTCCTATTTAACCTCCTCAAAACTTCAAACACCTTTGACAATTGTTGGGCATGAAACTCCCCCTCCTTACTCTTGACAATCATGTCATTTACATAAGCTTCCATCATATTACCCAATAGATCCTTAAAAACCTTGCTCACCAATCATTGATAGGTAGCGCCAGCATTTTTTAGGCCAAAAGGCATTACGTAGTAGCAATATGTCCCATTGTTGGTGATAAAAGATGTTCTCTCCTCGTCTTTAGGGTGTATCATGATCTGGTAGTATCCAAAGAAAGCATCAAGAAAACTAAGGAGCTCGTACCCTAATGATGTCTCATCTACCAATTTGTCAATTCGCGGTAGAGGGTATGAGTCCTTTAGGCATGTCTTACAAAAATCTTTGAAGTCCATGCACATTCTCTACTTTCCACTAGACTTCTTCACCATCACGGTATTAGCTAGCCATTCGGGATAGTAACTTCCTAGATGAACCCTGCTTTCGATAGGGGTCCACACAAAAATGTCAAAATTCCTTTAAGACGTTTTGTGATTTCTTCCTTCACCTTTTCATCCAGTTTACCTCCCACGTACACCTTTTTCTCTCATTCTCCAATAGTTTTACAACTTTGGTCTCTTTAATAGGCTTCAACTTAGATGGATCAACAATGGTAAGTGTTACCTTCCTTTGAATACCCTTACAAGTTGTGAACGAGATATAACATATCCTTCTTCTCTTTTGATCTCCTCTTACTTGACTTACCCTATTGGGCTTGGGAAACCTCATTAACAGATAGCATGAGAAGATCACAACCCTCATATCATTCAATAGCGAATGCCCTATGATCTGTAGACCACAGAGTTTAACTTCACAACCATAAACAACGCCTGTTGAGTTATGCTCTTAGGACTTTCTCCTAAGGTAATAAGTAGTTGTATGGATCCGGCCACCTTTACCTTTTCCCCTGTATATCCATATAAAAGTGTTGTTACGAGATTTCACCTATCCTTTGAGATGTCCATCTTCTCAAAACAATTCCAATAGATAAGGTTCACCAAACTTTCATTATCTACTAGAATTCTGCTAATTGGGTGTTTAGCTACCATTGCAGATATCATTATCAGATCATCATGGGGGTTGACTCATCTCCTTTGTCAACAGGAGTAAATACGATTGGTTCCTCATCCTTCCTTTCCTCTATTACCGAGTTGACCTGATATGCTTAGCAAGCATAGGTCTTTTGTAAGGAAGCTGAGCTTCCAGCCATCGAATCTCTTCTTAAGATGACATTAATAACTGGGCTCGTAAGTTCATTATCTTTGCTTGATCAATTCCTCTGATCATTCCTTACTTGATCAATTCCTCTAATCATTCCTTGCTTGATCAATTCCTCTTTTTTTTACTCCACCAACTCTTCTATTGTTATTATATTGGCTATTTTGTGGCAAATTGCCTTTTTGACCATGTGGGAAGTAGCGAACCCACTCAGTTCTCCAGATGTATCTATCTATCTTCCCTTCTTAAGTTAGTTTCTCAAGCTGGTTCATAAGCTCCCTACACTTCTCAATTGAGTGTCTATTTGTAGAATGAAAATCATAATAAGAGTCTGCGTCTCTTCCCATACTTCTTGTCACCAGTTTAGGGAATCATAGCAGTCCTCTTCCTTCTATAACTGCAAAGACCATGGCTCTATGCTCATTAAGCTAGGTATAGTTGTCATTGTCACAGCCCGTGACCTTATTTTTCACCTTATTCTATACATCGTATTTGGTTGGGCTGTCTGCGATACTTGACTTTTCTTTTACATATAAACAATTTCATCAATTTCTCTGTCAAATCAATCAATTTCAACTTCTGTTGGTCTATTTTGACTCCCGGTAAAATTTCGAAGGCAGGGGTATTTTGGTTATTTTTGGTCAAAAATATTCTCTCTCCTCAAAATACCTTCAATCAGTGATCTTAAGGTCTATTTAATGATGATATTTCATTCCTCTCCTTTATATCATCACTTTCAGGTCTCAGTTCAATCCGGACAGAAAAGTACTAGTGGGGCCCTCACCGAGTCCATTTTTGTTCCTTACCGAACTGACTTTCCTTTAAATTATAAGATCACCATTTCAGGTATCATTCCTGAGCCATTTTCCCTTTTCGACATATTTAGTTCATAATTCTCACCCCCTTCTAAACACTTAACTCAATTTACAATCATTTATTTTCTCTGTGTATTTAGACTACACAGTATTACAAAGGATGTTAACCTTTTCAACACATTTTCTTTCCAAAAGTATCGACAGACATCATGCCAACCTTGCTCTGATACCATTAAATTTATCACAGCCCGTGACCCTATTTTTCACCTTATTCTATACATCTTATTTGGTTGGGCTGTCTGCGATACTTGACTTTTCTTTTACATATAAACAATTTCATATTAAATTATAATATGAATTACATCCCCTATTTTACTTCATAAGAAAGTAGTACTGTTGATAAGTCTAAATACAGAAAATAAATGATCATACCTTACTAAATAAATCGACCTGTCGCATCGTCTCCAAATGCGCAGTCGAAAATCCTTTAAGTGCTAGACTCTCAGTCTTCGAAAACCTGAAATGTTAAAATTAAGGGGTGAGCAAACCACGGCTTAGTAAGGGAATTATATGCATACTTGATATTCAGCTTCCTATATGCTGAAAATCTTTTTCATTTTTCCTATGGGCTCTAGGCTCGCATGTAGGAAGGATACTACAGTCGGCTAGGGATCCGGATGGAGTAAGGTAGGTATTTTGAAAAACTTATCTTGTCCCGAAACCTAGAAGCAACTGTAGAGAGTAAATTTCATTTTTGTTTTGAAATTTAAATCCTTTTTCCTTTTTATTTCATAACATTTTCATATTCTTTTCAAAATAATGCTTTTATGAAATAAAGCATTTAAATAAAATAACTAATACTCATATTTTCTTTGAAAAGAATATTAGTTAAATCATCATCATTTTCCTTTAAAACTCATTTCATGTTTTACTGTACAATCATAATTAGTACAGTACTTTAAAATAGCAAAATAAGCTATTAAACCTTTTTCGTATAACATATAAAATATTTAAATCTAATATTTAATTTAAAATTTAAAATAAGAATATTAAATTTTCTTTCCTCCTTTTCCTTTTTGACAACATATTACATATTCATATTACATGTCATATGAAAATCATCTCGTAGTACTAAAATCAGTACTGAAATAAGCATTTCGTAAAATGCTGTAAATCATTTTCATTTCACGTATTATACATATCATATAAAACATTTTCATTTCACGTATCGCATATCATGTAAAACATTTACATTTAACATATAACATATCATATAAAACATTTCTCATATATGGAGACTTAGGCACGCACGCCCAGCCCGTCCACTGGATCGTTACTCATATCATGCTATAAACCCTGAAGGGTATAAATAATTATGTCAGATCTATGACCATAGTCTATAATTGTCCTCGGCGGATCACTGATCAGGTGTCGGCCGAGACTACATATCACATATCACATATTACATATCACATGTCACATATCAGCATGATAGGATGCCATCTAGTCTCAAAATCGTATTTTTCATCATAAAATAACCTTTATGGAATTTATAAAAATATATATAATTTCATAATTTAAAACCATAAAGGTTATAAAATCATTTAGTGAATATTTAAGAAATATATATAAAAATATTCACTTTATTTCTTTTCATTTTGCATCTCATATTACTATAATTTACATATCAGGAGAATTTTTGGTGATTTCATTATCACGATTCTCGAAAACATGAATATTTTAAAATCACTTTCATTTTATTCATGTTTTTATGAAAAATATTCATTTTCTCGATTTTCGTGATTGAAAATCATTTATCGTGAAATAAAATCATTTATTACGATTTTATGAAATTTTCTAGAAATTTTTGATAATTTTCGACAATTTTTTGGCAGTATAACGGTTGCCGATTGGCTAGTCTCCTGCACGAAAAATACAGTTTATAATTTCCGGCCAGTACTTCATTCCAAATCCCAAGAAATCATCCATCATAATAATTTCATAAAATGTTTTCGTAAAATATTTCGAATTAAAACATGCAAACTGAATATCCCTACAGTGCTGCACATGCATCCCTTACCTTTTCTGGGTTGGCGACTTCCTCTTATCGGTCGCGCCTGTACTACATCTCTCCCGATCCTCATCTCGATCGCTAAGAATAATTTCTGAAAATTAAATTCTAAATTTTAGAATTTTCATAAATAATTTATTAAATTTTTTTTACTCGAAATTTTTTTTCGGAATTCTTATCGAATTTTCGTAATTTTCGAGTTGCCAACTTTCTGGGAATCTCCGAATTTCCGAAATTCTCCTTTTTCCTCTTTTTCTTCCTTTTTCTCTTTTCTTTTTCTTTCTTTCTTTTTTTTCTTTTTCTTTTTCCTTTTTCTTTTTTTTTCTTTTCTTTTTCCTCTTCCTTTCCCGATCAGACCGGTCAGTGTTCTGCCTCCTCGGTTCCTCACCGGCAGCCGGTTCTTCAACGATTCAGGTGCCGTTCAGCTGGTAGACGTCAAGGCGAGCTCGCCGATGCCCTCCGTTTTTGTCACAACCCGTGACCCTATTTTTCACCGTATTCTATACATCTTATATAGTTGGGCTGTCTGCGATACTTTACTTTTCTTTTACATATTAACAATTTCATATTAAATTATAATATGAAATACATCCCCTATCTTACTTCATAAGAAATTAGTACTGTGAATATGTCTAAATACAGAAAATAAATGATCATACCTTATGTCATAAGTCGAGCTGTCGCATCGTCCCAAAGGCACAGCCGAAATCCTTTAAGTGTTAGAATCTCAATCTTCGAAAACCTGAAATGTTAAAATTAAGGGGTGAGTAAAACCACGGCTCAGTAAGGGAATTATATTAATACTTGATATTCAGCTTCCTATATGCTGAAAATCTTTTTCATTTTTCCTATGGGGCTCTAGGCTCGTATGTAAGAAAGATACTACAGTCGGCTAGGGATCCGGATGGAGTAAGGTAGGTATTTTGAAATACCTATCTTGTCCCGGAACCTAGAAGCAACTGTAGAGAATAATTTCCTTTTCGTTTGGAAATTTAATCCCTTTTACCTTTTTATTCCATAACATTTTCATATTTTTTTCAAAATAAAGCTTTTATAAAATAAAGAATTTAAATAAAGTAACTAATATTCATATATTCTTTGAAAAGAATATTAGTTAAATTCTCATCATTCTCATATAAAATTCATTTCATGTTTTACTGTACAACTATAATTAGTACAGTACTTTAAATAGCAAAATCAGCTATTAAATCCTTTTTGTATAGCATATATATCATTTAAATCTAATATTCAATTTAAACATTAAAATAAGAATATTAGATTTATTTTCCTCATCTTTCCTTTTTGGAAAACATATCACGTATTCATGTTACATGTAGTGTAATATTCAATTTAAATCATAGTAAGAATATTAGACTTATAAATTCTTTTTCCTTTTGAAAACATATTACATTTTCATATCAAATATCATATGAAAATCATCTCGTAGTACTAAAATCAGTACTCAAATAAGCATTATGTAAAATGCTGTAAATCACTTTTATTTAACTTATCACATATCAGGTAAAACATTTTCATTTCACGTATCACAGATCATATAAAATATTTTCACATATGAAGACTTAGGCACACACGCCCAGCCCGTCATCTGGGTCGTTACTCATATCATGCTATAGACCCCGAAGGGTATAAATAATCATGTCAGATCTATGGCCATAGTCTATAATTGTCCTCCACGGATCACTGATTAGGTGTCGGTCGGGACTACATATCACATATCACATATTACATATCACATGTCACATATCACATATCACATATCAGCATGATAAGGTTGCCATCTAGTCTCAAAACCGTATTTTTCATCATCAGAAAACCTTTATGGAATTTATAAAAATAATAATTTCATAATTAAAACCATAAAGGTTATATAATAAATCAAGTGAATATTTAAGAAAATATTTATAAAATATTCACTTTATCTCTTTTTCATCTTTCATTTCATATCACGTATAATTCATATATCGAGAGAATATTTAGAAAACTTTTATAAAATATTCTCTTTATCACTTTTTTATTTTCCATTTTATATTACATATAGTTCATATATTGAGAGAATTTTCGGTGATCTCATTATCACCAATTTCGAAAACATGAATATTTTAAAATGAATTTCGTTATATTCATGTTTTATGAAAAATAATCATTTTCTCGATTTTCGTGGTTGGAAATCGTTTCTCGTGAAATAAAATCATTTATTATGATTATATAAATTTCCTAGAAATTTTCGATAATTTTTCGACAGTATAACGACTGCCGATTGGCTAGTGTCCTGCACAAAAAATACATTTTATAATTCTAGCCAGCATTTCATTCCAAGTTTCCAACCAATCATTCATCATAATAATTTTCATAAAATATTTCCATAAAATATTTTGAAATTAAAACATGCAGACTGAATATCCTTACAGTGCTGCACATGCATCCCTTGCCTGTCTCGTGGTGTCGACTTTCCTGATGTCATCACACGAAGTCTGATATTCCTGAGCTGTAGAAAATTCCACCAACAGTTCTATTACCATAATATATATATATATATATATATATATATATATATATATATTTCATTCTCATACCATAAAATTCACATTGAATCTCATTGTCACACTTAAAATTATATTCCTTCTCATAATCATAATTTATCCTCTTTACAATTTGCTTCACCAATAACTTTATTACTATTGATTACCTCATTTCTTCTCTAATTTATATCAAAACTTAATATGATCAAGTTGTAAAGTCTGTTTGATCAAGTATGTCTTCATGCCCTAAAACTTATTCTTTTTCAATTCAACTTTCATAAATAATTCTATTTTCCTTTCTTTAATTTTCTTTAACCATTTACCATAATAATTTACTATAAAGATCCCATGTATATTGACTTGGCCAATTTTACCATTTTTCTCAATCTCTTTCTTTTCAAATTTCAATATTATAAACACTCTTTATTCACTTCATGCCATGCATTTTATGCATTCATCCAACATCCACCTACTCATAATTTTGTCTTCATATTAATTTCATAAATACTCATCCATTTAAATTTATTTTAATATTTCTATCCTTTTCTTGGCTGAACATACATGTATATTCAGCTTCTTATTTTTCTTCCGTCCATGGCCGACTGTTTACATGAGTTCTTCTTCATAGTTTCCTTTCTTTATACACTTATCATCTATTCACTTAGGACTTTTATCAAGCATCTTAAATTCATCAATTATTATCATCAACATCCAGCCAAATCTTCAAGACCGAATAGCCTCCCCTGTTCACGTCATTTACCCATGTTTCATGCCATTTTCCACGTTTTGGGATTCTTTCACTATGGTTTAGCCCATATTTTGTAAAATCATCACTATAAAGTATTTACAATTAAATTCTCCCATCCTCTACTACTAAACCCAACCTAAAATACATCCAAATTACATCAATCTTCAGAAACTTTCTTTTACTGTTTGTCATAACTGAACCTCCCTATTCTTCTACATTAAATTTTACTTCAATTCAACATTATACACAAGCTTCTCAAGCACGAATAAATCATAAATCATAACAAGAAACAATTGAAACAACATCAATTCTCACCTTCCCAACCAAACCGAACTGTGCTAAACTTCCAGCCCCTGTGCCATTGATTTTCTACTCACCATATCTTGGCTTTAATCAGCTTTTTTTTTATATAAGAAATAGGATTGATGAAGGGAGCTGAGTGTTTTAGTAATAGAAATTGATGATTTCGGTTGAGCAATATGAAAGGAAAACTTGAAAATGAAAAGAAAATGGAAGCTGCAGAGGAACGACACAGCAAAGAAATTCAAAGAAAGAAAGTCGGTTGTGGCTGGGCTACAAATGACAGAAATATCTGTTCTTTATTTATATTCCAGCAAATAAAAGGTTACCATGTGGTTCACTTATTAAATCCCTTCTCCTTTCTCCCCTTTTCTTTTATTTTTCTCTCACGCTTTCCTCGATAATGTGCAGCAAGCTTTGACGTGAAGCTTGCTGAAATTCTTCTCTTCGTTTTCTCTTCTTTTTTTATCATATTATAAATATATTATAAGTATATATATTTTCTATCAACATATATTTATAAATATATATTTACAATTTTATGTGTATAAACATATCTTTGACATATACTATGTTATATATATCTTTAAAACATTGATCTTATTTTTTTTGATTGCTTTACTGCATTTATAATCAACTTTAAAAATTCATCGAGATCAACCCAAAATGTATAAAAATATGAGCCATATATGGTAGGAAAGTTTTCGAGTTAACTTTCTAACGCAATTTGAATCACCTCAATTAGAGTTCCCTATCAAAACTTATGTCCGATTCTTTACTGATTGCTCAACTCTAAATTCCCTACATGTGACGTGAATGTAGGAATTTCTTGTTGTTAATCTATAATGAATTAAAATATGAGACTTATATGGATAAACTATATTTAAGTTAGCTTTCTAATAGATTTTGAATCACCTTAATCGGAGTTTCCTACCAACCGCTATGGATGAATCTTTACTGATAGGTCGGTTAAGTCGGTTGGTAGAATCTACTTCTCATGGAATAACTTTACAAAATTTTTTGTATTGATCCATGAGGAACTAGAATATGAGGCTTATATGTTTGGAAAGATAATTAAGTTAACTTTCCAAAGAATTTTTACAGATTATCATTTGGAATCTCCGATAAAATTTTATAATTGAAACACTACCGATGAGTCATTCTAGCCTCATGTTATTTTTATCCTCACAATTTCCAATCTTTAATTCAATCGCCAAAAATATATCTTCTCACTCATATTATCGTCTGAACACCAAAATCTAAGTAGGGTCCACATAGCTTTTTATTTAATATTTGTAAAAATGTGCAAAATAATTTATTCATTAGTTAAAATTTACATGTCCATACATGTACAGTACAATAAAATTAGATCTTACATTTTCTCCCCACCTTAAAAAATTCGGTCCTCCGAATTTTTCTTAAACCGATCATTGACATGACTTATATACTTTAAATTCTCTATTTCTCATATCATTTCTTTCTTAAATATTTCTTCCACTATGCATTTGAAATGCAACATTCCTAATAAGGAATTCTCAAGGTCATTATTAATCAATTATATAATTTTACTGCCGCTTCATATATGTTAAGGTCTCGTTTCCATATACTAAATCTATATGTAGTAAGGAGTTCACTTTATAATTCGGGAGCTAACTGCTTCAAATTCTCCATTCCTGTCTATATCATTAGAAATCTACATTGTATATCATTTTATATCTGTGTAGTACCATGCCAACATTTGTCACGACCCGTGACCACATTTTTCATCTTCTTATACACAACTTAACCGGTTGGGCTGTCTGCGATACTTCACTTGTACTGACTGTTAAACAATTTTACATAATATTGTTTATATTATATACATCCCCTATCATAACTAATCAGATAAGTAATACTGTTGACGTGTCTAAATACAAAGAATAAATGATCATACCTCAAATAATTAGTCGGTCTGACACATTGTACTTCGCGTACAGCCAGGATTCACAATTCACTGAACTCACAATCGTCAAAAACCTGAAATGTTTAAAATTAAGGGGTGAGCAAAACCACGGCTTAGTAAGAGAATTATATGCCTCACTTGATACTCAGCTTCCTATATGCTGAAAATCTTTTTCATTTTTCCTATGGGGCTCTAGGCTCGTATGTAAGAAAGATACTACAGTCGGCTAGGGATCCGGATGGAGTAAGGTAGGTATTTTGAAATACCTATCTTGTCCCGGAACCTAGAAGCAACTGTAGAGAATAATTTCCTTTTCGTTTGGAAATTTAATCCCTTTTACCTTTTTATTCCATAACATTTTCATATTCTTTTCAAAAATAATGCTTTTATAAAATAAAGAATTTAAATAAAGTAATTAATATTCATATATTCTTTGAAAAGAATATTAGTTAAATTCTCATCATTCTCATATAAAATTCATTTCATGTTTTACTGTACAACTATAATTAGTACAGTACTTTAAATAGCAAAATCAGCTATTAAATCCTTTTTGTATAGCATATATATCATTTAAATCTAATATTGAATTTAAACATTAAAATAAGAATATTAGATTTATTTTCCTCATCTTTCCTTTTCGGAAAACATATCACGTATTCATGTTACATGTAGTCTAATATTCAATTTAAATCATAGTAAGAATATTAGACTTATAAACTCTTTTTCCTTTTGAAAACATATTACATGTTCATATCACATATCATATGAAAATCATCTCGTAGTACTAAAATCAGTACTCAAATAAGCATTATGTAAAATGCTATAAATCACTTTTATTTAACTTATCACATACCAGGTAAAACATTTTCATTTCACGTATCACATATCATATAAAACATTTTCACATATGAAGACTTAGGCACACATGCCCAGCCCGTCGACTGGGTCGTTACTTATATCATGCTATAGACCCCGAAGGGTATAAATAATCATGTCAGATCTATGGCCATAGTCTATAATTGTCCTCGACGGATCACTGATCAGGTGTCGGCCGGAACTACATATCACATATCACATATTACATATCACATGTCACATATCATATATCACATATCAGCATGATAAGGTTGCCATCTAGTCTCAAAACCGTATTTTTCATCATCAGAAAACCTTTATGGAATTTATAAAAATAATAATTTCATAATTAAAACCATAAAGGTTATATAATAAATCAAGTGAATATTTAAGAAAATATTTATAAAATATTCACTTTATCTCTTTTTCATCTTTCATTTCATATCACGTATAATTCATATATCGAGAGAATATTTAGAAAACTTTCTCTTTATCCCTTTTTTATTTTCCATTTTATATCACATATAGTTCATATATTGAGAGAATTTTCGGTGATCTCATTATTACCAATTTCGAAAACATGAATATTTTAAAATGAATTTCGTTATATTCATGTTTTATGAAAAATAATCATTTTCTCGATTTTCGTGGTTGGAAATCGTTTCTTGTGAAATAAAATCATTTATTATGATTTTATAAATTTCCTAGAAATTTTCGATAATTTTCGATAATTTTTCGGCAGTATAACGACTGCCGATTGGCTAGTGTCCTGCACGAAAAATACATTTTATAATTCTAGCCAGCATTTCATTCCAAGTTTCCAACCAATCATTCATCATAATAATTTTCATAAAATATTTCCATAAAATATTTTGAAATTAAAACATGCAGATTGAATATCCTTACAGTGCTGCACATGCATCCCTTACCTGTCTTGTGGTGTCGACTTTCCTGATGTCATCACACGAAGTCTGATATTCCTGAGCTGTAGAAAATTCCACCAACAGTTCTATTACCATAATATATATATATATACATATATATATATTTCATTCTCATACCATAAAATTCACATTGAATCTCATTGTTAGCTTTAAATTGCAATATATATTTTGAAATGACAAAAACTTAAGAAAGCTTTAATGTTTTAATTCATATTGTAAATTTGCCTTATCATACATGATTTTCTCAATACATTTCAAGTGTTCATATCAAACATTAAGACCATGATTTAATGATGCATATTCTTATTGGTCTTAATTCTTTATAAATGTTTTGAATATTTTAGAAAATCACTTGATGAATGTTTAGACCATGTTTTTATCTGAGAAAGTCAAGAAAAACTCCCTTAAAGCTTATAAATGTTTTGGGTTGAATTAGGATCAAAGGTCATATCATTTCTAACCCAAAAGTGTAGGAAAAATGCCCTCTAGAAGAAAAGGATCGATCCCCACTATAGCAGGATCGATCCCTTTTTGGCAGAAAGTCTTCCCAATGTCCTTAAGCCCAGAATCAAGAGTCTGGACAAAAGGGATCGATCCCCACTGTAGCAGGATCGATCCCTTTGCCCGAAAATAGCCTATAACGCCTAGTTTTGTGAGATACAACGGTCATATTCAATCTTGGCTCCACCCAATGGCTAGAATACATCCAAGGGACTATAAATAGAGGCTTAGAAGCTAAAGAAAGCAAGAGGAACCACTCATCAACTTCAAATCTCATATTCCTCAAATCTACAAGCCTCAAACAACAAATCAAGAGCTACAAAGTTTCCATCATCTATCATTCTCTTATTCCTTGTAGTGCTTAGCACAAATCTTGTATAGGCTTTTATTTGTGCTTAATATTTGTAATCACTTGCCTATCTAGAGGCCTTCTTTGATTACTTCTCTTGTAAACCAATTCATTCCTTGAAAAAGGGGAGGTTTCTCTTTAGCCTATAAAAAAAAGGGAGGTTGCTCTTTAGCCTAGGAAAAAGAGAGAGGTTACTCTTGAGCCTAGAAAAGAGAGAGGTTTCTCTTGAGCCTTGAAAAGAGGGAGTGTAACAAATTCAAGGATAGTGAATTTGGGAAAATCCTTGGAAGTGTCTCAAGGTAAAGGACGTATGCAATGTTGCCGAACTTCTATAAATCACTTGTGTACATTTCTCTATCCTTTCTCTCTTTACTTTCTTACAATTATATTTGTGTTTATTGCATTGAATTTATATTGTATAATTGCCTAGCTAAGAGAACTTAGAAAATATCAATATAGGCTAGAGAATTTAGAGAAACCGAAAAACGAACATAAGGTTAGTGAAAAATCGATTCACCCCCCCTCTCGGTATAGCCTATAGAGCCAACAATTGGTATCAGAGCTTGGGCTCGAGATTGAATTAGACTAACCTCTATCGAGCTAAACGATCTTAAATGGCTCACTTGAATATAGGCACACCCCTAGGAGAGGAAGGACACTCATTAGTTAGACCTCCACTCTTCAATGGTGAGAATTACTCTTATTGGAAAATTAGGATGATGTTATTTGTGCAATCCAATGACTATGAAGTATGGAGAGTAATAGTTAATGGCCTTAGAATCCCAATAAAGAAAGTAGATGGAAAAGAAGTCCCTAAGAGTGAGGATGAGTGGGACACAAATGATATAAGATTGGCACAAATGAATGCCAAGGCTATGCACACCCTATTTTGTGCTTTAGGTCCCAATGAGTATAATAGAGTATCCTTATGTGAGAATGCTAAACAAATATGGGATAAACTAGCCATCACACATGAAGGGACAAATCAAGTTAGAGAGACCAAAGTAGGAATGCTCACACATGATTATGAGCTATTTAGGATGAAAGAAAATGAGTCCATTAGTGAAATGTTCACTAGGTTTAATGATATAATTAATGGACTTAAGGCTCTAGGCAAGGCTTATTCTAATGTTGAAATGGTAAAGAAAATTTTGAATAGCTTGCCTAAATCATGGGAGGCAAAGGTAACCACAATAGAAGAATCTAAGGATCCTAACACCTTGTCTCTAGATGAACTTATGGGCTCCTTACTTACATATGAAATGAAAATGAAAAGAAATGAAGAGCCCTCAAAGAAAGTAGGAGTAGCACTTAAGTCTTCCACTCATAAGGATGATAGTGATGAGAGTGGAAATGAGGAAGAAAAGGAAATGGCAATGTTTGCCAAAAGATTCAATAGGTTCATGAGAATGAACGAGAGAGAGCAAAATAGGAGACATCATAGGGGAGAATCAAGTAGAAGAGAAAAAGACTCCTTAGTATGTTATGAGTGCAATGAACCGGGTCATACTAAGCTAGATTGCCCCTTACTTAGGAAAGAAAAGGATAGGAAACCTAGGAAGAAAGCATTTGTGGTTGCATGGAGTGATAGTGATAGCTCCAATGAGGAAAATGTAGATGAAGAGGTAGCCTACATATGCTTTATGGCTATTAGTGATGATGAGGCTAGTAGTAGTTCTAGTGAAGATAATGATTATACCTTTAGTGAACTACAAAATGCCTTTAATGATTTAGCAAATGAATTTCAATGCATGAACTCCAAATATAAGAAAATCATTGCTAAATTAAAAATAGAAAATGAAGCCTTGATAAATGCTAAGCTAGAATTTGAAAAGAAATTAGAAGAGGCTAACTTAGAAATAAATGAGTTGAATAAAAAGAACTTAAATTTGCATAACTCATTCTCTAGGTTTTATATGGGTCAACAAAAGCTAGATCATATGTTAGAGACCCAAAGAGCTTTCTTTGACAAAGATGGGTTAGGTTATAATGAAAAACAAAAAGAAACTCATCTTAGGAATTTCTTAGTGAGCAAAAATACTATGCATGATTCATTTCTCACATACTCACTATGCAATAGAATAGGACACTCTTCACAAGCATGCACATATAGAAAAACTACATTTAGAGGAAGAGTTGTTAGGAAAATATGGGTGCCAAAGCATGCAATAAATAATGATGATTTGTGCTTGAAATGGATCCCAAAAGGATCAACAATTATTAACACTAACTCTCATGGACCCAAGAAAATTTGGGTACCAAAGCATGCTTGAAAATGTGTTTGTTGTAGGAGTGTTAGAGCATGGGAATACAATGGAACAATAGAGTCTAAATGCTTAACACATCCTCATGGAGTTTGCTTGTGCCAATGAAAAAAAAAGGAAAAACTTGAGGATCCATCTTTGACAAGATCACAACAATTCTTCAAAGGATAGCTCAAGGTGGACTCAAAAATTCAAGGCAAAGCATACTCAAGCAAAGGGGTTTTGTAAGTTTAATTCTTAAAACCTTATTTGATTATTTGTGCTTTGATGAGAAAGTTGGTTGATGATCTTTGATGCACTGTGAGTTGAATGATTGAACAAAAAGCATGATAAATGATTGTTGAGTGCTTGATGAATTGTTCTTGATACATTGAATGAAAATCATGTTTGATGATTTTGAAAAGATTATTGAAGTTTTGTATTTTAGGCAAGTTTGATAATATATTTAGTTGCTCAAAAGCTGTCAAATATGTCATATATGCAAAATGTCATGTCATGAGCTTTAATGAAGAATATGTATGTTGGAAATCATGGCATGTTGTTCACAAGATGTATGTTTTAATGATATATATGCTTAAAATCTATGTGAACAAGTTTGTTTTGACATATTTATGAAATTCAATGCATTGGTTTTGCCAAAACAAGCATAACTCTCAAAATAACCTCCTTTAAGGCCAAAAATGCATTTTATTGTGAAAATCCTTCCAAAATTGCAAAATCTTTTGTAAAATGGTTTTTCATTCATGTTTTTCATTCATACAAGTCCAAAATCATGTTTTACAAATGTTTAAACCTTTACTTGGACTTAAATTACTCAAAAACAGAGTTTTGGTACCTTACAAGTTGGATCTTCTGTCAAAACAACTGCAAAATTTGCAAGAACGTATGAGGGATCGATCCCCACTGTAGCAGGATCGATCCCCCCAGGCCAGAAAAGGCTCTCCTGCATGTTTTCAACCGCAATTGAGAAGAACTCTTCATTGTTTTGATATTTTCTCTCTTCTCAACTTAAAATTCATTGTTTTAACTTCTTTTTGATGATCTTTAATGTATGGAAATTCATTTTTCATTGATATCATGCCTCAATTTCATCAATTAATATCATTTCCAACAAATGGTATCACTTTCAACAATCAATATCATTTTTCTTGAACTCACAAATGCAAAATCGTTTTTCTCATTGAAAATAGTCATGAATTGCATAAATCTTGAAATAATCTTGAAATATACTTTCAATGAATGCTTAAACATAATTTTGAGATTTATTTCAATGATTTATGGATATATTTGAGAATTTGATGAACTTGTGCATAATGAGTGTTTTTCATATCTTTTGTTCATCTTAGTCAAGCATGCTTATAGGATTATGTCTCTTGGCTTGACTTATCAATTCCACACTAGGTTTCATGATAATTTTACATCTAGTGGATTGATTCCAAATGAAAATTCAACAATTGGTAATAGTCATTGACCTATAATTTATGATGGTAAATGGATCCTCAATGTTCAAATGCATGAAACCTTATCATCCTTGTACTTAAAGAACTAAGGTCTTAATGACAACACCAACATTCAAAGATAAATGCAAACTTGAACAAACTTGATATCAATGCATTTATTATTTGAATATTTCCTTGCTCATAATTGGGTAAGGACTTGAATTAGAAAATGAACATAGGATTTGTGTGCTTGAAACCATGGAAGAAAATGTGTTTGATTGAATTCCTTGATGTTTTGAATCTTCCATATGATATCAATTTGTGAATATGAATATGGATTAATATTTTATGATTGTGTACTAATGTTTAATTGATCCATATGCATACTTGATGATGTGTGTAATTGTGTTCTTGCATTTTTTAGAATGATTATTTTCTTGACATGAACACACTACACATAGATATTGGATTCATGCAAAATGCTTAAGTCAACCATTAGTAACAATTGGTAGTTAGATTGAAATAACAATTAGTATCATTGGCAATCATATTTTCAACAATTGGTAGGCCAAAACTAAATTGCCAATTGGTTTGAGCTTTAAATTGACAACACTTCTCATGCTCCTTAGATTGAAATGACAAATAGAGAAGAATTCTCTTAGGATACTTTTGCATGAAACTCTTGTGTGCTAGAATTTATAGTTAATTGCTATATGTTTTGAATCTATGCACACTCTTGCTTGAACATGATTTATGAGCACATGCATATGATATGTTATCTAATTTTAGCTCATAATCATGATGTATTGACATGCACCTTAGATGGACCTTAGAGAACAATTGATATACTTAGGTGCTTGCTTAACTTCTTACCAATTGGAACCTTCTTGCAAAATTACTTATCAACAATTGGTATCAAAATTATTTATAAACTATTGATATAGGATCATAAGTCATATTCATTGCATAAATATTTCATACTCTTTGAGAATATTGACTTATTTATTTGTGCTATAAGTCCCATGTACTAACATGTTTCTTATTGGATGGAGCATTTTTATTTGTTCTCACATAGCCATGATTTTAGGGGAGCATATTTTTTTTTATTTTTCTTTCTTTTTGCTATGACAAAAAGGGGGAGAGATAGATAAAGGGAGAGATGGATATAGGGAGAGATATTAAGGGGGAGAGATAATGAGAGAAAATTCATTTTCAAAACCCATGCTTATATTAAAGGGGAGCTTTATAAAATCCTGCTTTATTTGAGGAGGAGTATTTTTTTCAAAGAATTTTAAAGCAAATTTACATTAAGTTTTGTCATATCAAAAAGGGGGAGATTGTTAGCTTTAAATTGCAATATATATTTTGAAATGACAAAAACTTAAGAAAGCTTTAATGTTTTAATTCATATTGTAAATTTGCCTTATCATACATGATTTTCTCAATACATTTCAAGTGTTCATATCAAACATTAAGACCATGATTTAATGATGCATATTCTTATTGGTCTTAATTCTTTATAAATGTTTTAAATATTTTAGAAAATCACTTGATGAATGTTTAGACCATGTTTTTATCTGAGAAAGTCAAGAAAAACTCCCTTAAAGCTTATAAATGTTTTGGGTTGAATTAGGATCAAAGGTCATATCATTTCTAACCCAAAAGTGCAGGAAAAATGCCCTCTAGAAGAAAAGGATCGATCCCCACTGTAGCAGGATCGATCCCTTTTTGGCAGAAAGTCTTCCCAAAGTCCCTGAAGCCCAGAATCAAGAGTCTGGACAAAAGGGATCGATCCCTACTGTAGCAGGATCGATCCCTTTGTTCGAAAATAGCCTATAACGGCTAGTTTTGTGAGATACAACGGTCATATTCAATCTTGGCTCCACCCAACGGCTAGAATACATCCAAGGGACTATAAATAGAGGCTTAGAAGCTAAAGAAAGCAAGAGGAACCACTCAGCAACTTCAAATCTCATATTCCTCAAATCTACAAGCCTCAAACAACAAATCAAGAGCTACAAAGTTTCCATCATCTATCATTCTCTTATTCCTTGTAGTGCTTAGCACAAATCTTGTATAGGCTTTTATTTGTGCTTAATATTTGTAATCACTTGCCTATCTAGAAGCCTTCTTTGATTACTTCTCTTGCAAACCAATTCATTCCTTGAAAAAGGGGAGGTTTCTCTTTAGCCTATAAAAAAGAGGGAGGTTATTCTTTAGCTTAGGAAAAAGAGAGAGGTTACTCTTGAGCCTAGAAAAGAGATAGGTTTCTCTTGAGTCTTGAAAAGAGGGAGTGTAACAAATTCAAGGATAGTGAATTTGGGAAAATCCTTGGGAGTGTCTCAAGGTAGAGGACGTGGGCAAGGTTGCCGAACCTCTATAAATCACTTGTGTACATTTCTCTATCCTTTCTCTCTTTACTTTCTTGCAATTATATTTGTGTTTATTGCATTGAATTTATATTGTATAATTGCCTAGCTAAGAGAACTTAGAAAATATCAATATAGGCTAGAGAATTTAGAGAAACCGAAAAACGAACATAAGGTTAGTGAAAAACTGATTCACCCCCCCTCTCGGTATAGCCTATAGAGCCAACACTCATTGTCACACTTAAAATTATATTCCTTCTCATAATCATAATTTATCCTCTTTACAATTTGCTTCACCAATAACTTTATTACTGTTGATTACCTCATTTCTTCTCTAATTTATATCAAAACTTAATATGATCAAGTTGTAAAGTCTGTTTGATCAAGTATGTCTTCATGCCCTAAAACTTATTCTTTTTCAATTCAACTTTCATAAATAATTCTATTTTCCTTTCTTTAATTTTCTTTAACCATTTACCATATTAATTTACTATAAAGATCCCATGTATATTGACTTGGCCAATTTTACCATTTTTCTCAATCTCTTTCTTTTCAAATTTCAATATTATAAACACTCTTTATTCACTTCATGCCATGCATTTTATGCATTCATCCAACATCCACCTACTCATAATTTTGTCTTCATATTAATTTCATAAATACTCATCCATTTAAATTCATTTTAATATTTCTATCCTTTTCTTGGCTGAACATACATGTATATTCAGCTTCTTATTTTTCTTCCTTCCATGGCCGACCGTTTACATGAGTTCTTCTTCATAGTTTCCTTTCTTTATACACTTATCATCTATTCACTTAGGACTTTTATCAAGCATCTTAAATTCATCAATTATTATCATCAACATCCAGCTAAATCTTCAAGACCGAATAGCCTCCCCTGTTCACGTCATTTACCCATGTTTCATGCCATTTTCCACGTTTTGGGATTCTTTCACTATGGTTTAGCCCATATTTTGTAAAATCATCACTATAAAGTATTTACAATTAAATTCTCCCATCCTCTACTACTAAACCCAACCTAAAATACATCCAAATTACATCAATCTTCAGAAATTTTCTTTTACTGTTTGTCATAACTGAACCTCCCTATTCTTCTACATTAAATTTTACTTCAATTCAACATTATACACAAGCTTCTCAAGCATGAATAAATCATAAATCATAACAAGAAACAATTGAAACAACATCAATTCTCACCTTCCCAACCAAACCGAACTGTACTAAACTTCCAGCCCCTGTGCCGTTGATTTTCTACTCACCATATCTTGGCTTTAATCAGCTTTTTTTTTTATAAAGGAAATAGGATTGATGAAGGGAGCTGAGTGTTTTAGTAATAGAAATTGATGATTTCGGTTGAGCAATATGAGAGGAAAACTTGAAAATGAAAAGAAAATGGAAGCTGCAGAGGAACGACACAGCAAAGAAATTCAAAGAAAGAAAGTCGGTTGTGGCTGGGCTACAAATGACAGAAATATCTGTTCTTTATTTATATTCCAGCCAATAAAAGGTTACCATGTGGTCCACTTATTAAATCCCTTCTCCTTTCTCCCCTTTTCTTTTATTGTTCTCTCACGCTTTCCTCGATAATGTGCAGCAAGCTTTGATGTGAAGCTTGCTGAAATTCTTCTCTTCGTTTTCTCTTCTTTTTTTTTCATAATATAAATATATTATAAGTATATATATTTTCTATTAACATATATTTATAAATATATATTTACAATTTTATGTGTATAAACATATTTTTGACATATACTATGTTATATATATCTTTAAAACATTGATCTTATTTTTCTGATTGCTTTACTGCATTTATAACCAACTTTAAAAATTCACCGAAATCAACCCAAAATGTATAAAAATATGAGCCATATATGGTCGGAAATTTTTCGAGTTAACTTTCTAATGCAATTTGAATCACCTCAATTGGAGTTCCCTATCAAAACTTATGTCCGATTCTTTACTGATTGCTCAACTCTAAATTCCCTATATGTGACGTGAATGTAGGAATTTCTTGTTGTTAATTTATAATGAATTAAAATATGAGACTTATATGGATAAACTATATTTAAGTTAGCTTTCTAATAGATTTTGAATCACCTTAATCGGAGTTTCCTACCAACCGCTATGGATGAATCTTTACTGATAGGTCGGTTAAGTCGGTTGGTAGAATCTACTTCTCATGGAATAACTTTATAAAATTTTTGGTATTGATCCATGAGGAACTAGAATATGAGGCTTATATGTTTGGAAAGATAATTAAGTTAACTTTCCAAAGAATTTTTACATATTATCATTTGGAATCTCCGATAAAATTTTATAATTGAAACACTACCGATGAGTCATTCTAGCCTCATGTTATTTTTATCCTCACAATTTCCAATCCTTAATTCAATCTCCAAAAATATATCTTCTCACTCATATTATCGTCTGAACACCAAAATCTCAGTAGGGTCCACATAGCTTTTTATTTAATATTTGTAAAAATGTGCAAAATAATTTATTCATTAGTTAAAATTTACATGTCCATACATGTACAGTACAGTAAAATTGGATCTTACAATTTGCCCTGGATCGGCGGCACGGCGACGGAACTGGCGGCGTGGGTCTCGGTTTCTCCTCCTCCTTCGTTCTCCCTTCCTCCACCGTTGTTGGCCTCACCGGTGGCCTCCTTCACCTTCCCCTCACCTCCGCCAAGGTTCGGGTGGCGGTGGCGAAGCCTGGGCCGGCTGGCACCGTCGTATCTCTTTTCCTTTTTTCCTCTCGATTTCGTCGATTTTTCCCTTCTGTTTCACCTTGTTTCGCTTCTTCTTTCCGTCCTTTCCCGTCCTCGATCGCCTCCTCCTCTTCTTCCTCTCGCCGACGATGTCTTCTTCTTCTTCCTTTGGTCAGCCAGCGTGTAACAATCTGTTACCATATTTTTCACCTTGTTTTACACAATTCATCCGGTTGGGCTATCTGTGATACTTCACTTTTACTAACTGTTAAGCAAATTTTCATAACTTTGTTTATATTATACACATCCCCTATCTTAATTAATCAGATAAGTAGTACTGCAAAATGTCTAAATACAGAAAATAAATGATCATACCTCATATAAATTAGTCGGTCTGTCACGTTATCCTTTGTGTACAGCCGTGATTCACAATCAACTGATCTCACAATTTTTAAAACCTGAAATGTTTAAAATTAAGGGGTGAGCAAACCACGGCTCAGTAAGAGAGTTATATGTCACACTTGATATTCAGCTATCTATATGCTGAAAATAATTTTTCATTTTCTTTAAAATCTTCCTAGCTAGCTCTAGGCTCACATGTAGGAAGGATACTACAGTCGGCTAGGGATCCAGATAGAGTAAGGCAGGTATTTTAAAATACCTGACTTGTTCCGGAACCTAGAAGCAACTGTAGAGAATACCAACTCCATTGTTTTCAAAACGATATAATTTTCGTTTTTCCACAGAGTAAACCAGTTATTTCTTTTCACTTCAGTATACTTTAAAACACGTGGCAGTTCAGTAATAAAAACAGTGGTTTACTTCTCTTTAGTACAGTAAAAACTGTACAGTTCAGTGATTTGTAAATATCCAATCATTGGATAATTACTTCTTCGATTATTTCTATCTTAGAAATAATTCTTATGTTATTCTTTTAGAATAAACATTTATTTCTCTTTTCAAATCAGTAACCGTATCGTACGATTTAGTAAAACAGTATATTCAATAAAACAGTAATTCGATACGGTTCAATCAGTAGACAGTAAATAGTAGCTACCAATTTAGAAAATAGTATAAGGTAGCTTTCGGTTCAATAAACAGTAAATGGTAGCTTTCAGTTCAGTAAAACAGTAATCAATGGCTACCATTTCAGTAAATAGTACAGTTCAGTAACACAGTGTTTTGGTACGATCTTTCATCAGTAAACAGTAAACAGTACCTAGTGGTTCAGTACAGCAAACAGTACAATAAACAGGATTTCGTAAATCCTTTCAGTAAACAATAAACAGTAAGTGATAAGTAATAAGTGAGACTAGGCAACACCTTACAAGTAAATCATGCTATCATTGTCCACTAAGGGACACAGTAATAGTAATGAGATCTATGGCCATGATCTATAATATGTCCTCGGTGTACGCTTGCTAGGCGACAATCCGAGACGCTGATGACTAGCTGGTCAATCAGCTACGTGACAGTAACAGTATATGTGATGCATGAAGCTCGGGACCTAAGTCTCAAAACAGTATAAGCCGTACCATAGCCTTTATGGATTTTAAATACAAGAAATCGAAATATTTCACAAATATCCATAAGGCTCACATGTAAGAAAATCATCACCTTTATGAAATTTATAATTTAAATCACATTTTTCAAAATATTTCATACAGGTATAAATCATGTTTTTCCATAAAATGAAGATAGTTTGCAAAATCATCACTGAAAATATAGAAGGGTAAAACCATTTTTTTTCCACAGTAAAACACATATGCATGCTTTTCCGTGCATTCCATCGAAAACATGATTTTATAATTATCGGAATTTCAAACAATTCATTTTTATAATTTATGAAAATAAATTATTTATTTTCTAACTTTAAATTCCCATCACCAGGTTTTCTTCTAAAAACCCGTGTAGAGACATCTAGTCTCGAAATCATAGTTTTTCTTTATTTCTTAACCTTTATGGAATTTTCATAATTAATTATTTCCATAATTAAAACCATAAAGGTTTTATGTAAAATCAAGTGAATATTTAAGAATATTTATAAAAATATTCACTTCAGTCTCTTTTTTTCTTTTTCATCTCATTTCACGTGAAATATCACCCATTGGGTGAATTTTCGGTGATTTCCTTTTCACCATTCTCGAAAACATGAATATTTTAAAATTAAATATCACTATATTCATGTTTTATGAAATTTACTTAATTTCTCGATTTTCGTACCCGAAAATCGATTCACGTGAAATCAAATCTTTTATTTTGGTTTTCGGTAATTTCAGTAATTTTTCGATAATTTTTTGGCATTATAACGGTTGCCGATTTGGCTAGCCTCCTGCACGGAAAATACAGTTTATATTTTTCAACTGGGATTTCACCACAATTTGCAATCGATAAATCACCATAATTTTCAAAACTAATCATTATAAATTGCATTTATAAATTAAATGCATAATTTAAAACATGTGACCGAATATCCTTACAGGCGGCACATGTCTCCCTTACCTGTTTCGGGTCGGCGACTGCCTCTTGAAGGTCGCGCTCGTGTTCACCTCACCCGATTCCATCGGCTCGGTCATCGAGGATATTTTCTGGAAATTAAATTCTAAAATTTAGAATTTTTCCATAATTATTTAAATAAATAAATTATTTAAATAATTTAATACTTTTCGGGATTTCTTACCGATTCCCGTAATTCTCGGGATCTCCCGTAATTTTTGAATTCTCGGGAATTCTCCAAATTCCCGGAATTCCATTTCCCTTTTTCTTTCTTCTTTTTCTTCCTTCTTTCTTTTACTCTTTTCTTTTCTTTTCTTTTTCTTTTTCCTTTTTCTTTTCTTTTTCTTTTTCTTTTTTCCTTTTCTTTCTTTTCCCGCTGGACCGGTCTACCTCCCTCACCGCCGGTTCTTCTCTGGTGGCCGGTTCTCCGGCAGTTCGGCAGCTCCACAGCTGGCCGACGCCACGACGAAGCCGGATCTGGCCTTCGTTCGTCACGAATCGACGGCACGGCGGCGGATCTACTCGGTTTACCATCGATTTCTTCTCCTCCTCCGCCGTTCTCCGCCTCGCCTGTGGCCTCCCATGTCTTCCTCTTCCTCCGACGATGGTGTGGCTACAGTGGCGGTGGCCGGTTTGGCCGGCATCGCCAGATCCATTTTCCTTTTTCTTCCCGGCCTCTGCCGGTTTCGCCTCTGTTTCCTTCTGATTTTCTTCCTTTTGACGCCGACAACCACTTCCCCCTTCTGGCCGGTGGCGTCCTCTACCTCTCTCTGGCCTCCTCTCGCTGGCGGCGGCAGTGGTTGCTGCCGTCGGTCCACTGTTTCGGGAAGGGTCGGGATCCTTCCCCCGATTCTTTCCTCTATTCTGTTTCTTTTTTTTAATTATATTATATACATATTATACTATATATTATACTATATATTATTTTTTATATAGTATAGTACTATATATATGTATTATATATATATAACAATATGTATATATACATTGTATATTACAAATATATATCAAATATATATATATATTATGTATACGTATATACTTTAAAATAGAATAACATTTATATATATATATATATATGAAATAATACAATATATATTGTATTTACAATATATATATATATATTCTTCCTCATTTTCTTATTTAATTTGGATTTCTATTTATCCAAATTAAATTTCCTTCTTTCATTATTTTTCCATAATTTCTCATCTTATACTTAATTCCAAATTTAATTTTCCTTCATACCTTTTTCCTATTCTGTCACTTCCTCAATTCTCGAGATTTTCACCAATATCCCGTTCTCACAATTTTATTTATTTATTTATTTCAGTATTTATTTCCAATAAATGGAAAATTTACGGTTATCACATAGCGTCGACCGGCTTCTCCTTCCTCTGTTTCACTTCTGTTTGCTAAAACAGAAGGAAATTATGGGAATCGGGTTTTCTCGATTCCCATTCTGTTTTTATTTTTTATTTAATTTTTTATATTACATATATATTTTTCTTTATATCAATAATTAATATATATATGTTTATTAATATAATATATATTTTGTGTATAGTTTAAAATAAATATCTATACACTTAATTTAAAAATAATATATATTTCTCATATATTCATATACTTTTATCATAAGCTATAATATATATATATATATATATATTTTTCATATGTATATAATTATATAAAACATATATAATTTATTTAAATATATAATTATATAATAAAATTATATAATTATATAAATACTCGCATTTTTATTCCTTAAATTTTTGGATTTTTTTAATATCCAATTTATTTACACCTATTTTCATTTCTTATTTAATTTGGATTTCCATTTATCCAAATTAAATTTCTTCAACTTTATCCAAATTAATTTTCTCTACTTCTTCACTTCATCAATTTCGAAAATTTCAACTATATTCTCATCTCGTAAATAAATTATTATTTATTTACTTTAATTTATTTATTTCCTCTTATCTATTTTCTTAAATATTAATTTCCAATATTAATAATTTGCGGTTATCACAGTCATATCTGAACGTAGGAGCTTTACTAGGCTTATTAAACCTAGTCGTATTTTTATCATTAGATACTCTCTCCCACTTCCTTCTTTACCATTGTGGGGCTATATCGTCTTTATCACCTTTTTCTCTATGGTATACTTACTAGCTCTAGAATACAACTCCGAGAGTGTCATCAACTAATCTAGAGAAAGCGACTTTTGTAGCTTCTCAAACCTAATCACTTGCAACATTGTCACCATTGTGACATCAGCTTGCAAGTTGCGAATTTCCAATTTGGCAACACGGAATCTATTGATGTAGCTTTTTAACAATTCCTTATTCCCTTACTTTAAAATAAGTAAGTCCGTTGCCTCTTTCCTTTAACTATTGATCACGAACACCTTTAAAAATTTATTATGCAACTGGTCAAATAAAGAAATGGACCTACCCTTCCTTCAAACTATTGAACCATTTCATTACATGACTAATTAAAGTAAGAGGAAATGCCCTGCACATAATCTCATCCTCCCAACCATAGAGGAGCATCAATGATTCATAATTTTGCATGTGATCATATGGGTCCGTCTTTCCCATGTATGCTGTCATCTAAGGCATCTTAAACTTACAAGGCAATGGCCGATGGCAATGGGTACCCTATTATAGGGTACCCACACATACCCAACCCGATTATATCGAGTTCGGGTATCCTATAAACGGGTAATTATCGAGTTAGGGTAGTGATGTTATTACTTGTATCGGGTTTGGGTAGGGTTCGGGTACCACCCTTTGGGTACCCTAAACCCGAACCTGATTAGTATTAAATGGGTACTAACGGGTACCCTAACCTGTTACCCGTTTATATATACAAATAATACCATAATTTGTATATATGAAGATTTGAACCTTGGCCAAAAAGGTTCTCTTCCACGTATTTACCAGGTGAACCAACGTTATTATTTGACATAAATAGTCATAAAAATTAATAAATACTTAGAGCTAATTATACTTAAAAATTTAGTGATCCAATTTAATGAAATGTCGTTAGCAACTAATAATAACATTATTATTTGTGAAATTAAATTTATTAATTGATTATGCTTAATATAATAAGATATTTATATTCTACATATAAAATATTGAAATTAAATTATAAAAATTTTATACAAAAAGTTAAGATAAAATTCTTAACAAATATGATATTTCAGTATAATGTTAATATACATTCAACTTTTTGTAATGTATAAATCTTAGCATATACGTATAAATATGTATTTGTATATTATTCTATTATAAGAGATTATATATATGGCCATTAATCATGCTAATCTCAATTAGATGAATATATTATATGAAATTAAATATTTGAAATTAGATATAATAATATATTTTAAACCTATGATAAGAGATTAAAATGAAAAACATTTAAAATTAAAAACAATAGTATATTTTAAGATATTTATAATTTATTTTGTATATATATTACATAGTAATAGTAAGATACTATTGTTTTTTTAGTTACAAATGAATTATTAAATAATAGAGGATGGGGTTGCAAGAAATTATTACATTGTAACATTAACCTATACAAATTATTATGATAAGATACACATAATAAGAAATTGTTATAATATTATCATTACGATAAGAGAGTAAGATACACATATTATAATATAACATTAATATATACAAATTATTATGATAATATATGCATGCTAAGAGATTATTATAATATATAATATACAAATTATTACAAAAAGATAGTAATATACGCATAATATAATGTAACATTAACATATACAAATTATTATGATAAGATATATATAAATAGATATGATAAGAGATTAATTTAATATATAATAATACACAAATCATTATGATAATATAGTAAGATACATGTATCACAATGTAATATTAGTGTATACAAACTATTATGATAAGATATACATTATAAGATAGTATTATATATAGTAATATACAAATAACTATGATAAGATAGTAAGATACATATTTTATAATGTAACGTTAACATATACAAATTGTTATCATATGATATATTTGGTAAGAGATTAGTATAATATATAATATACAAATCATTATAATAAGATAGTAAGATACACTTATTATAATATAACATTAACATATAAAACTTATTATACATAATAAACGGTTATTATAATATATAATACTATATAAATTATTATAAGATATATATACACACACTTATTTATGATAATTAAAAATATATATAGTTTATTTTAAATCATATTATAATGTATAAAATATTATTTTAATAAAAAATATGGATATGAATATATTTAAAGTTTTTTTTTTACTTTGTAATAATTTTTTTAAACAATTAATTTAAAAAATTAATATAAATAATAATTAGACAACACCTACCTAAAAATACAATTTTACCCGATAACCCATCCAAACTCAAATTCCCAAATCTGAAAATCCTTTTACCCCATACAATCTCTTTTCTTCTTCCACCCAAATCCAATTTCCCAAATCATCAAATCCCTAAGAAACTCGATAATATCTATTTCTTCTCATCTTCTACTTCTTATTTTGCTAAGGAAATAAGGTTACCCAGCAGCACCACAGTCCCTCCGCTTCGGGCCCCTCAATCACGCCCTCAAAGAGATAGTCACGTTGTCTACAGTTTCTTCTCATGGAATCGACACCTTAAGGTTCAATCTAAAAACTTTTTGTTGTTTTGTTAAGGTTTTTTTAGGAAAGCTTAGATCTAGGTTAAACAAGCTTAGATCTAAGTTATATAAACTTAGATCTTGGTTATATAAACTTAGATCTCGGTTAAATAAGCTTAGATCTAAGTTAAATAAGCTTAGATCTTAGTTAGATAAGTTCAAATCTAGGTTAAATAAGCTTCGATCTTGATTAATAAGGACTGTGTAACGACCCATTACCATATTTTTCACCTTATTTTACACAATTTATCTGGTTGGGCTGTCTGTGATACTTCACTTTATTTCTTATGTTAAACAATTTCATAAAATATTGTTTATATTACAAACATCCCCTATCTTACTTAATAAGCAAGTAGTACTGCATACATGTCTAAATACAGAAAATAAATGATCGTATAAATCAGTCGGTCTGTCACATTGTCCTTTGTGTACAGCCATAATCCACAAATATTGGATCTCACCATCATTAAAACCTGAAATGTTTAAAATTAAGGGGTGAGCAAACCACGGCTCAGTAAGAGAGTTATATGTCACACTTGATATTCAGCTATCTATATGCTGAAAATAATTTTTCATTTTCTTTAAAATCTTCCTAGCTGGCTCTAGGCTCACATGTAGGAAGGATACTACAATCGGCTAGGGATCCAGATAGAGTAAGGCAGGTATTTTAAAATACCTGACTTGTTCCGGAACCTAGAAGCAACTGTGGAGAATACCAACTCCATTGTTTTCAAAATGATATAACTTTTGTTTTTCCACAATATTCTGATTCTCACAATTTTATTTATTTATTTTCAATATTTATAATTTTCAATAATTGAAAATTTTACGGTTATCACAAACTGCCATATAAGTTGTATAACTGAAATTAGTAATGGTGATGAGAAAAGTAGGGAAGTATGATATTGGAAGAACAATTGGAGAAGGAACCTTTACCAAAGTTAAGTTTGCGTAAAACACGAAGACGAGTGCAAGTGTTGCCATGAAATTCCTCAATGGCAGCAGCATCATCAAGCACAAAATGGTCTATTAGGTCTATTTTCCAACTTTTTATTTTACTGACATGAAATTTTGGTAATTTTGTGAGAAAGTTATTGAATTTATTACAAATAGTAGTTTTTTTAAATATTATTTTTATGTGGTTTTATTGAATTGGAGGTGAATTTGGTAAGTTTTCATTATTTAGATTATAGTCTTAGTTGTCAATTTTAATAATTAAGCTTTAGTCTGATTTAAAAGTCTGAATTCTTATTCAAGTTAATCTTGAGTTTTATTTTCAATTTATATTTATTAATTGATGCATATCAAAATGGAGATATTTATAGTGAAGCATGTTAGACATCCTTACGCTATTTGTTTGCACGAGGCAAGTGGTTTAAAAGTATTATTATAGTATTAAATTTCATATTTTCCATAGTTGGCTTGTTTTTAGCAATGTAATTTTTTTTTGTTATGTCATAGCAAGTTGAACTAAGATTTATATAATCTTGGGCGTTTATTACTGGTAGTGAATTGTTTAATAAAATAGTATCATAAAAGAAAAATCCAATTTTGGTTGTACCATTTGATTTTTTATTTCTTATTTTGTGAGTATTGAAGGTAGGTGGTAATCATGCAGGTTCATAATGATCGGACGATACTTCAAAGAGCTTATTGATGGTATAGAATATTGCCATAGTAAGAAAGTCTACAACCAAGATTTGAAGGCGTTCTTTTGTTAGCATTCGAAATGTTATTTTCTTTGTTCGGTTTCATAAATTCTAATGATTGTTTTCTTCTATATATAGCTCAAAATCTTATACTTGATTCACAAGGAAATTTAAAGATTTCAAATTTTGGCTGTAGCGTATTGCCGGAACAATAGGAAATTAAGAGAAGAGTGAATCTAAAGATTTTAGTTTATGTTTGTTGTTAGTTTTATAAATAGATTTTTATGTACATGAAGTTGTTTGTTTTATTTTTAAAGGTCTTTGTTGTATTTTTTAAATTAATTGTTGAATTTTAGTTGAATTTATATTTTAATTTTTGTTCTTGCTTGATTTTATGTGATTAATTAATAGAAATTTGAATAATTTAGAACTTTTATTTTCAATGTGGATTCAGGTTTAGGCTAAGTAATTGGTATTTTACTGAATTAGTTTGAAAGTCAAAATTTTGACTTATTAATCGGGTAATTAAGTGGGTTCGGGTAATAAATGGGTATTGTCAAATTTATTAGGGTAGGGTTCGGGTAGTAATAATAAAAAATATTCGGGTAAATATAGGGTTCGGGTAGTTTAATATGTAAACGGATTTGGGATTGGGTACCTTCAAATTAGCGGGTACCCTACCCGTTGCCATTCCTACTCTCTATGATTGAGGCACTAAACGAAACCCGTCTTCTCTGATTGTCATCAGTCGTAATGAGTTTCTTCTCTTCTAGAATCTTTTCAACCATCTTCTTAGCATCATCTGTATCTTGAGTCATGAAAATAGATTGATTTCTCACTCTAAAGGAAACTGCTTGGTCTACAACCTTTTTCACCTTATCACGAGCAGATGGTGTGGATCTACTTCTATCTCCAGCTCACTTGTCTTCTTCTATTTTCACATTAGGATTCCAAGTTGAGTTTACATTCGAGTCTTAAATCCTAACATGCCTTGCACAGGTGACTCGATGTGCCTCTTCATCTAGGCCTATCCTTCTAACACATCCCATACCAGTCTACCAACATAAGTTAGAATTGACTGATTTGACAGAGTAATTGATAGTATAAGGAAGTATTATATGCAAAATGATCCCTTTATTAACACCATCAATATTTCTTTGTCTAAATTGAACAAGATCTTAAAATTCTGATATTAGTGTGAGAATAGATACTATCAGGATATAGATGTTAAGATTTTTGGTTTAAAGTTATATTGAGGAGAAAGAAATAATTTTTGAAATGACAAATATGTCCCTATGTTGGACTATGTTCTGAATTTTGATAAAACAAAGTTGATCTTGAAGTCATTAATAGTGATGAAGTTATTAATGGTACAAAGGATGCAATATGTGTATAACGGTCCCGATTATTTAATCCCACTTACACTGTAACGACTCGTTACCACATTTTTCACCTTATTTTACACAATTCATCCAGTTGGGCTATGTCACAGCCCGTGACCCTATTTTTTTACCTTTTTCTATACATCTTATTTGGTTGGGCTGTCTGCGATACTTTACTTTTCCTTTACATAAAAACAATTTCATATTAAATTATAATATGAATTACATCCCCTATCTTAATTCATAATGAAGTAGTACTGTAGGTAAGTCTAAATACAGAAAATAAATGATCGTACCTTATGTAATAAATCAAGCTATCGCATCGTCCCCAAATGCACAGCCGAAGTCCTTTAGATGTCAGACTCTTAGTCCTCGAAGACCTGAAATGTTAATATTAAGGGTGAGCAAACCACGGCTCAATAAAGGAATTATATGCATACTTGATATTCAGCTTCCTATATGCTGAAAAACTTTTTCATTTTTCCTATGGGGCTCTAGGCTCACGTGTAGGAAGGATACTATAGTCGACTAGGGATCCGAATGGAGTAAGGTAGGTATTTTGAAATGCCTATCTTGTCCCGGAACCTATAAGCAACTGTAGAGAGTAATTAATTTCTTTTCATTTGAAATTTAAATCCTTTTCCTTTTTATTTATTAGTTAAATCATCATTATTTTCATTTAAAACTCATATCATGTTTTACTGTACAATCATAATTAGTACAGTACTTTAAAATAGCAAAATAAGCTGTTAAACCTTTTTCGTATAACATATAAATCATTTAAATCTAATATTCAATTTAAAATTAAAATAAGAATATTAGATTTATTTTTCTCCTTTTTACTTTTGAAAACATATTACATGTTCATATCATATGTCATATGAAAAGTCATCTCGTAGTACTAAAATCAGTACCGAAATAAGCATTTTGTAAAATGCTGTAAATCACTTTCATTTAACTTATCACATATCATGTAAAACATTTTCATTTAAAACATATCATATATGGAGACTGCGGCACGCCCAGCCCGTCCACTGGGTCGTTACTCGTATCATGCTATAGACCCCGAAGGGTATGAATAATCATGTCAGATCTATGGCTATAGTCTATAATTGTCCTCAACGGATCACTGATCAGGTGTCGGCCGGGACTGCATATCACATATCACATATTACATATCACATGTTACATATCACATATCACATATCAGCATGATAGGATGCCATCTAGTCTCAAAACCGTATTTTTCATCATCTGAAAACCTTTATGGAATTTATAAAAATATATAATTTCATCATTTAAAAACCATAAAGGTTATAAAACCATTTAGTGAATATTTATAAAATATATATATAAAAATATTCGCTTTATCTCTTTTCATTTTTCATCTTGTATTTCGTGAAATTTACATATCAAGAGAATTTTCGGTGATTTCATTATCACCATTCTCAAGAAGATTTTCGGTGATTTCCTTATCATCATTCTCGAAAACATGAATAATTTAAAATCATTTTCATTTTATTCATGTTTTTATGAAAATATTCATTTTCTCGATTTTCGTGGTTAAAAATCATTTCTCGTGAAATAAAATCATTTATTATGATTTTATGAAATTTTCTATAAATTTTCAGTAATTTTCGATAATTTTTCGGTAGTATAACGGCTGCCGATTGGCTAGCCTCTTGCACGAAAAATACAGTTTATAATTTCCAGCCAATACATCATCACAAATTTTCAACTGATAAATCACCACAATTTTTCAACCAATCATTTATCGCAATATTTTCATAAAATATTTCCATAAAATATTTCGTAATTAAAACATGCAGACTGAATATCCTTACAGTGCTGCACATGCATCCCTTACCTTTTTCGGGTCGACGATTGCCTCTCGAAGGTCGCGCCCGTGTTCACCTCGCCCGATTCCTCATCTCGATCGTCGAGAATAATTTCTAGAAATTATAATTCTAAAATTTAGAATTTTCTCAAATTATTTAAATAAATAATTTATTTAAATAATTATCACTAATAATTTCTCTGATTTCTTACCGATTTTCGAGATTCTCGAGTTCCTGAGAATTTTTCGAATTCCCGAGAATTTTCCTTTTTCTCTCTCTTTCTTCTTTTCCTCTTTTCTTTCTTCCTTTTTCTCTTTTCTTTTCTTTCTCTTTCTTTTCTTTTTCTCCTCCTTTTCCTCTTTTCTGGTCTGAACCGGTTCGGACCGGTTCAGACCGATTCTACCGGGTCCGCCTCATCACCGCTAGTTCGGCTTCATCCCGCCAGTATCACCTCCGGTTCGGGCCTCCCATAGCTTGCCAGAGTGGCGGGCACGTCGGATCTGGTCTCCGTTTCTTCCCATCACCGATGACAGCGCCGGATCTGGGTCCGTGGGTTTTGGTCCCTTTCCTTCCTCTCTTCTCCTTCCTCCGCCGGATTCTCCTTCGCCGGTGGCTCCTCTCACCTTCCCCTAGTCTCCGCCGATCTCGTGGGGGGAGTGGCAGTGCCCGGATCGGCCTGCACCGTCGATCTCCTTTTCCTTTTTCTCTCCTTCGGTTTCCCGTTTCGATTCTCTTCGCTTCTGTTTTCTTTTCTGTTTTTTTTGCTTTGCCGCTTCCTTCTTCCGTCACCGGCGGCTTCGCTTCTCTCCTTCTTCCATTGGTCGGCCGGCCTCTCCCTCACTGTGAGATCCTCAATTTCCATGTATTCCTCCATGTATGTAAAAAATTCTAAGTTAATATGATTAAATGAATATGAAGTTGATGTGTAATTAAGGTATAATAGATGTATGCATGATGTGTAGAAGAAATAAGAAAGTTGATAGTCAATAAGTCAAATGAAGCATGTTGATATCAGAAAATTAATTAAGGTATAAGACAAGAAATAAAACCAGAATTTTGATTGGTGATTAAATGGATGAGTCATGTGGAAGAGGAATTAAATGATGGTCAATGGGTCAAAGAGTCAAGGGAAGAATGCATGGTTGAGATTGAGGATGAGATGAGCATGCATTTAATGGAATGGCATGACTCATCACCCTCACTATCATCACCAACGTCAGCCTCTATCTTCCAGCTCTCCCTCTCGTGCCATATCCAATCTTCCAAGTTTTCCATTCCAAGCTACCTTGACAAAGCCCCTCATCCCTCCATCGATTTCCTTAGGTTGTTGAACGAAAAATAATCCTTACCCCTAAACGAAGAGATATCCAAAGTTTGATGAAGTGAATCCAAGTATTGGAGGAGATCTCAACAATTGAAATTTAGGTCTCTAGTGAAGGTAAGAGAAGAAGATGATTTTTACAATTTGGTTCATGATAAGGAGTTGTACTGAGCTAGTAAGACATGTGTATGTTGTTTAACTTGAGGGTTGAAATGGTATGATGATTTCAGGTTGAAGAAGTGAAAAGCTAGGGTTAACGCACCAAGTGATTTCGCGTTTTCGAAGGAATTAAGGTAAGGAATTTATGTAACGGACGTAAGGCGGCTATGTCCGCATGATTTATGATGTTTTACATGTTTTGGAGTGAAGCATTAGTTGATTTTGTGCAGGAAAAGATGCATTTTCGGACTTGTCTCCTAGTACCAATTAGGCTAGGGGCAGCCGACTGCCATAGAGGGAAGTCGACTGCCTAGAGACAACCAAAACGTCGTTTTTCGAAAATCGAGGCAAACCAGTCGACTGCTATTTTTCCAGAAGCATTCTGTTTCAAACCAGTCGACTGCTATATGGACCAGTCGACTGTTATTTACCAAATTGCATTCTGTTTGAAAACCAGTCGACTGCTATTTCTTAAGAAGCATTCTGTTTGAAAACCAGTCGACTGCTATATGGACCAGTCGACTGCTATTTCTTAAGAAGCATTCTGTTTGAAAACCAATCGACTGCTATATGGACCAGTCGACTGCCCCCATGTATTTTTCGAAAAGAAAATAATTTCGAGAAATAAAGTTATGAAGCTGCAGTCGACTGCCCTATAAGACCAGTCGACTGCCATGTATGAAAAGATGTTTTAAAGCTTATTTAATTTAAACACAAAGGTGTTTTCTGAAAAGAATATTATAAATGTTTTGAGGCTATGGACTGCGAAATGATTATGCATTTCTGATGGCTGAGAGACTCTGATCAAGTCCTCAGTAATATGTATGTTAAGTAAGGAACCCTAGTCCGGTCCTCAAGACCATTAGTGACACCTGACTAGTGTTCACTATGGTATTATTAAGGCAGGAGAGAATCCCTGACCTCTACATGGTATACCAATGTACTAATGCATGATTAGAGTCATATGAGTCATATGAATGGGAATGAACGGTTCATATGACGACTCAATTGCTTAAACATTGTACATAGTCTCCATCTATTTCAAAGTACAATATGTATGTATGAAGAAGTATATGATGTATGTTTTAAAGTATGTATGAAGTATGATATTCTAAAGAAAGAAGTATGATGCATGTTTTATTTGTACGCTATATTTTAACGGAAGCATATAAAGTATGTTTGCCATGTCATTTTAAATGAATATGCATGGTTACAAACAATGCATGAAAGAAGTTTATGATGCATGCTTTATAATGCTTTACATGACATTATAGAGCCAAGTAGGAAAAATGCATATAGAGGCATAGTACGCTCTTTTACATACTTTTCTTACTGAGCGTAAACTCACCCTTTTACGATTATTTTTCCTACAGACTACCTGAAGTGAATCACGCTCCGTATAGAGCAGCTTGTGCTTGAAGAATCGAAGTGTACCTTCTCGATACGCTTCCCAGTTAGTATAGAAGGTATACTGATATATTCCTATGTAAGGTTAAATTGTAATTCAGCTATAGTACAGTACAAGTAGAATTTATGTATATAAGATGTCGGGGATGTAAGTTAAGATGATGTATGAGATCCTGTGGAAATGGAATGATATGTATATATATCATTTTATGTTTATAGAAATCGAATAAAATTTCATAAGCTATTAAATGATTAGCTTAAGATTAAGGGAAGAACGACACTGGGTAAACTAAATCTAAATAAAGAAAGAAAAAGATAAGTGATAAGATGAAGTGACGGGGACGTCACAGAGTGGTATCAGAGCAATTTAGATTGAGGTTTGACAGTGTCGAGAAGTTAGAAATAGAGTATATCCCCCAATTGTACTGTACTTGTCTGAATACAAATGTATAGTATAGCTGTTTCTAGTTATACTAAAGAGCTCAATGATGATTATATTTACAGTATGAGCTCACAAAGAAGAGGTACAAGAAGAGGAAGAGGACGGGGTCGCATTGAAGAGCCCCCAGTTCCGTCTCCTCAACCATCTCCACCACATAGCCCGAATACGAGGCTAGCTAAAATGGAAAGCATATGGAGAACATGGCCACGATGTTTACGCAGTTCATGTCTAACTTCCCAAATGTGGCCACAAGTACCCAAGCAGCTACACCTGTAGTTCCTCCTACGGAAGTAACCCCACTAGTCCCAGTTACTGGAAGGAGGGATTCTAGAGCTTATTGCAGTGTGGCATTGATTAAGGAATTCAAGAAGTTGGATCCGCCCAAGTTCAAAGGGGAAAGAGATTTACTGACAGCAGAGAATTGGATGAAAGCAGTTCTCAAATCTTTCGAGTATATGCCCTGCTCCGAAAGGGAGAAAGTAGGATTGGCTGCCTATCTGCTAATAGATGATGCTGAATATTGGTGGCAAGCCACTCGGACCGTGTTAGGGGCCCGATATGATGAGGTCACGTGGGATAGATTTGTGGAGGCTTTTAACGAACAGTACATCCCACGCACGGATCGGAATAGATTGAAGATTGAGTTTTTAAGTTTAACTCAAGGTACAATGACGGTGAATCAGTACGAATCTAAGTTCACCACCTTGAGTAGATTCGATCCAGAGGTCAGAAGAGATGAAGGTCATAAGATCTATAGATTCATCGAGGGATTGAAGTCCCCGATTAGATCTAAGTTGTATCCGATGGATATCACCTCCTATGCAGAAGCTGTCCGTAAGGCTCAGCTGTGTGAGCAGGACTATGATCTACACCATGGTGATTTTCGAGCCAAAAGTAAAGGCAAGGAACCAATGAAGCGGAAGTCGGATGAAAAAGCTTCGAGCGATAAGTATCCATTTAGGAGGAGTAGACGATCTGAAGGAGTTTCTATAGGTAAGCAAAGTATAGAAAGATGATCTTTAAATTAATTTAATAGTTATATGGAATTATATTGAAGTTGGAGTTATAATGATGATGGTAATGATATAGGTACTCCTAAAGCTACCGGGATCAAGATAAGTGATGAACGATCCCGAAATCAAGTTGGAAGTACCGCTAGCTCACCAAAGAGTATGATGCAAAGATGTGAGCAGTGTGGGAAGTTTCATGGATCACAGCCATGTCGCTTGGCGAGTGGCGCTTGCTTTAGATGTGGGGAGAAAGGACACATGATTAGAGATTGCCCTCAGAGAGATCCGAGAATGCCTGATGAATTAGATAAGACCCCTAAACCACAACCTAAGGCCACTGCTGCTGAGAAGGGAAAGAAAGCTGTGACCCAGGGACGAGTGTTTGCCATCGATGAAGAGTCTGCCGATGCCTCGTCCAAAGTAATTAAAGGTACAATTTACCTGTTTGATGTAAATGTCATAGCATTGTTTGATCCAGGCTCTACGCATTCTTTTGTGTCTCCTAAGTTTTCTATGAAAATACCTGTTGAGCCTGAGACTTTAGAATACTCATTAAAGATAAGCACACCACTTAGAGAATCACAGGTGACAGAATTGGTGTATAGAAACTGTGAGCTACGGGTAGGAGAAAGAGAATCTAAGGCTGACCTAATCCTACTAAATATGTATGGGTTTGATGTTATTTTAGGTATGGATTGGTTAGCTAATAATCATGTTTTATTAGATTGTTATGCTAAGAGTGTAACATTCTCTTCACCCGTTAGCTATGTTGTAAATTTTACAAGAAATTAATATGAAACCTGTTTAGTTACTAATTCAAATTCATATGAAAATAATGAGAAGCATGTATGGGTGTATGAAGGATTCATTTCTTATGTGGAGGACGTAGATCAGAAACGTCCCGGACTCAAGGATATTCCTGTAGTCCAAGATTTTCCTGAAGTGTTCCCGGATGATCTTCCAGGACTTCCTCCGGATAGGGAAGTGGAGTTCACTATCGATTTGGTGCCGGGGACTGAGCCTATATCAAGAGCTCCTTATCGGATGGCTTTGGTAGAATTGGAAGAACTTAAGAAGCAGCTTTAGGAGTTGCTAGACAAGGGATTCATACGACCCAGCGTATCCCCTTGGGGTGCTCCTGTGCTTTTTGTCAAGAAGAAGGACGGTAGTATGAGGTTATGCATTGACTACCGGTGGTTGAATAAAGTGACAATCAAGAACAAGTATCCTCTTCCCAGGATAGACGATCTCTTTGATCAGCTAAAGGGTGCACAAGTCTTCTCCAAGATAGACTTGAGATCGGGATATCATCAGTTGAAGATCCGAGATGAAGATATCCCTAAGACTGCCTTCAGGACACGGTATGGCCATTATGAATTCTTGGTGATGCCGTTTGGATTAACCAATGCACCTGCAGCTTTCATGAATCTGATGAATGATGTGTTTAAGCAGTACTTGGACCAGTTTGTCATTGTTTTTATTGATGACATCTTGGTGTACTCGAGGTCATGGGAAGAGCATGGGCAGCATTTGAGGATTGTTTTAGAGACCCTCAAAAATAGAGCATTATACGCCAAGCTAAGTAAATGTGAGTTCTGGTTGAATCAAATCTCCTTCTTAGGTCATGTGATCAGTAAAGATGGAGTTTCAGTTGATCCGTCGAAGATTGAAGTGGTGGTTCAATGGGAAAGACCGAAGACAGTGATGGAGATTAGGAGTTTCTTGGGTTTAGCTGGTTACTATAGGAGGTTTGTAGAGGGTTTCTCGAAGTTAGCTGCTCCACTGACGCGCTTGACGCGCAAGGAAGTGAAGTATGAGTGGAATGAAGCCTGTGAGTGTAGCTTCCAAGAGTTGAAGCACAGGCTGACGACTGCACCGATTCTCACCATCCCTAGTGGTTCAGGTGGATTTGCGGTGTATAGTAATGCCTCAGGGCAAGGTTTGGGATGTGTGTTAATGCAGCATGGTAAGGTAGTGGCCTATGGTTCCAGACAATTGAAGGACCATGAGAAGAACTACCCAACTCACGATTTAGAGCTAGCTACAGTAGTGTTTGCCCTGAAGATATGGAGGCATTACTTATATGGTGAGAAATTTCAGGTTTTTGCGGATCACAAAAGTCTGAAATATTTGTTTTCTCAGAAGGAATTAAACATGAGGCAAAGAAGATGGCTCGAGCTACTGAAGGATTATGATTGTGAGATCTTGTACCACCCGGGGAAAGCCAATGTAGTGGCGGATGCTCTGAGCTGGAAGCATGTAAGTATGATAGCCTATATGATGATCAAAGAGTATGAATTAATTGAACAATTTGCAAGTCTCAATCTTAATGTTATGCCTCATGAGCATATTGGAATGATGGCTAGTTTGAGGATTGAGCCGGATTTAATGGATCGGATCCGAAGTGCTCAAAAGGAAGATAATAAATGCATTGAGGCTATAAATCAGATACAGTCAAGTATGACCTCAGAGTTCAGTCTTGGTAGTGATGAGATTTTGAGGTTCAGGAATCGTATATGTGTTCCTAATGATGACGAATTGAAGAAAATGATCTTAATTGAAGCACATGCCACTAAGTACACGTTACACCCAGGAAGTACGAAGATGTATCACAATCTTCGCAAGGTGTATTGGTGGAAGGGCATGAAGAGAGACATAGCAGATTTTGTAGCAAAATGTCTCACATGTCAACAAGTTAAGGTAGAGCATCAAAAGCCAGCAGGATTACTGCACCCTCTGCCTATACCTATGTGGAAGTGGGAGCACATTACGATGGATTTTATTATGGGGTTGCCCAGAACCAAGAAGAACCATGATGGTATTTGGGTGATTGTCGATAGATTGACAAAATCAGCTCACTTCCTACCTATGAAGTCAACTGATACACTCAATGCTTTGGCAGATATGTATGTAAAAGATGTGGTAAGACTACACGGTGTTCCAGTGAGCATCACTTCTGATAGAGATTCCAGGTTTACTTCCCATTTCTGGGAGCATTTTCAGGAAGCCATGGGATCTAAGTTAAATTTTAGCACAGCTTTTCATCCGCAGACTGATGGACAGTCCGAGCGCACGATTCAGACGCTCGAGGATATGTTGAGAGCTTGTGCTATGGACTTTAGAGGCTCCTGGGATGACCATCTGCCATTGGCTGAGTTTGCATACAATAATAGTTATCACGCAAGCATCGGGATGGCACCATATGAAGCTTTGTATGGAAGAAGGTATCGATCTCCGATTGGGTGGGAAGAAGTGGGCGAATGTAAGTTATTGGCTCCAGATCTAGTCGAGCAAGCCTCAGAAGATGTTAAGTTAATTTGTCAGAGGCTTAAGACAGCTCAGAGTAGACAAAAGAGCTATGCAGATGCTCGACGGAGGCCACTTGAGTTCATGGTTGGAGATTTTGTGTTCTCGAAAGTTTCTCCATCCAAAGGAATCATGAGATTTGGCCGACGAGGTAAACTGAGTCCTCGTTACATCGGTCCATTTGAGGTCTTAGATCGAATAGGCGATGTTGCCTATAGATTGGCATTGCCTCCGGAGCTATCGGGAGTGCATAATGTGTTTCATGTATCGATGCTTCGGAAATATAATCCGGATTCGTCTCATTTCATTGAGTATGAACCCTTGGAGATAAGGGGAGATATGAACTATGTAGAGAAGCCGATTCGGATTTTGGACAGAAAAGAGAAAGTTTTAAGGTCTAAGACGATCTCGTTAGTGAAAGTTCTCTGGCAATACCATACGATGGAGGAAGCTACATGGGAGCTAGAGAGCTTAATGAAGGAAAGATATCCAGAATTATTTACATGACAAGCTAAGGCAAATTTGGAGGACCAAATTTTCTAAGGTGGGGAGGATGTGAGATCCTCAATTTCCATGTATTCCTCCATGTATGTAAAGAATTCTAAGTTAATATGATTAAATGAATATGAAGTTGATGTGTAATTAAGGTATAATAGATGTATGCATGATGTGTGGAAGAAATAAGAAAGTTGATAGTCAATAAGTCAAATGAAGCATGTTGATATCAGAAAATTAATTAAGGTATAAGACAAGAAATAAAACCAGAATTTTGATTGGTGATTAAATGGATGAGTCATGTGGAAGAGGAATTAAATGATGGTCAATGGGTCAAAGAGTCAAGGGAAGAATGCATGGCTGAGATTGAGGATGAGATGAGCATGCATTTAATGGAATGGCATGACTCATCACCCTCACTATCATCACCAACGTCAGCCTCTATCTTCCAGCTCTCCCTCTCGTGCCATATCCAATCTTCCAAGTTTTCCATTCCAAGCTACCTTGACAAAGCCCCTCATCCCTCCATCGATTTCCTTAGGTTGTTGAACGAAAAATAATCCTTACCCCTAAACGAAGAGATATCCAAAGTTTGATGAAGTGAATCCAAGTATTGGAGGAGATCTCAACAATTGAAATTTAGGTCTCTAGTGAAGGTAAGAGAAGAAGATGATTTTTACAATTTGGTTCATGATAAGGAGTTGTACTGAGCTAGTAAGACATGTGTATATTGTTTAATTTGAGGTTTGAAATGGTATGATGATTTCAGGTTGAAGAAGTGAAAAGCTAGGGTTAACGCACCAAGTGATTTCGCGTTTCCGAAGGAATTAAGGTAAGGAATTTATGTAACGGACGTAAGGCGGCTATGTCCGCATGATTTATGATGTTTTACATGTTTTGGAGTGAAGCATTAGTTGATTTTGTGCAGGAAAAGATGCATTTTCGGACTTGTCTCCTAGTACCAATTAGGCTAGGGGCAGCCGACTGCCATAGAGGGAAGTCGACTGCCTAGAGACAACCAAAACGTCATTTTTCGAAAATTGAGGCAAACCAGTCGACTGCTATGTAAGCCAGTCGACTGCTATTTTTCCAGAAGCATTCTGTTTCAAACCAGTCGACTGCTATATGGACCAGTCGACTGCTATTTACCAAATTGTATTCTGTTTGAAAACCAGTCGACTGCTATATGGACCAGTCGACTGCTATTTCTTAAGAAGCATTCTGTTTGAAAACCAGTCGACTGCTATTTCTTAAGAAGCATTCTGTTTGAAAACCAGTCGACTGCTATATGGACCAGTCGACTGCCCCCATGTATTTTTCGAAAAGAAAATAATTTCGAGAAATAAAGTTATGAAGCAGCAGTCGACTGCCCTATAAGACCAGTCGACTGCCATGTATGAAAAGATGTTTTAAAGCTTATTTAATTTAAACACAAAGATGTTTTCTGAAAAGAATATTATAAATGTTTTGAGGCTATGGACTGCGAAATGATTATGCATTTCTGATGGCTGAGAGACTCTGATCAAGTCCTCAGTAATATGTATGTTAAGTAAGGAACCCTAGTCCGGTCCTCAAGACCATTAGTGACACCTGACTAGTGTTCACTATGGTATTATTAAGGCAGGAGAGAATCCCTGACCTCTACATGGTATACCAATGTACTAATGCATGATTAGAGTCATATGAGTCATATGAATGGGAATGAACGGTTCATATGACGACTCAATCGCTTAAACATTGTACATAGTCTCCATCTATTTCAAAGTACAAGATGTATGTATGAAGAAGTATATGATGTATGTTTTAAAGTATGTATGAAGTATGATATTCTAAAGAAAGAAGTATGATGCATGTTTTATTTGTACGCTATATTTTAACGGAAGCATATAAAGTATGTTTGCCATGTCATTTTAAATGAATATGCATGGTTACAAACAATGCATGAAAGAAGTTTATGATGCATGCTTTATAATGCTTTACATGACATTATAGAGCCAAGTAGGAAAAATGCATATAGAGGCATAGTACGCTCTTTTACATACTTTTCTTACTGAGCGTAAACTCACCCTTTTACGATTATTTTTCCTACAGACTACCTGAAGTGAACCACGCTCCGTATAGAGGAGCTTGTGCTTGAAGAATCGAAGTGTACCTTCTCGATACGCTTCCCAGTTAGTATAGAAGGTATACTGATATATTCCTATGTAAGGTTAAATTGTAATTCAGCTATAGTACAGTACAAGTAGAATTTATGTATATAAGATGTCGGGGATGTAAGTTAAGATGATGTATGAGATCCTGTGGAAATGGAATGATATGTATATATATCATTTTATGTTTATAGAAATTGAATAAAATTTCATAAGCTATTAAATGATTCGCTTAAGATTAAGGGAAGAACGACACTGGGTAAACTAAATCTAAATAAAGAAAGAAAAAGATAAGTGATAAGATGAAGTGACGGGGACGTCACACTCACCTTTCCCTTCTGTTTTTCCTTTAATAGAAAGGCAACAGGGGTCGGGTAGATCCCGACCCCGTTTTCTATTTTTTTTATTTTTTTTATTTTATTATATTATATATATATTTTTTATATCAATATATATTAATAATAATTAATAATATTTATTTATATAGTATATATATATATATTGTGTATAGTTTTAAAATAAAATTCTATACACTTAATTTAAAAATAACATATATATGTTTCTCATATATTTATATACCTTTATCATAGGCTAAAAAATATATATATTTATTTTTCATATATATTTATATATGTAATTATATAAAACATATATATAATTTATTTAAAAATATATTTATATAATAAAATTATATAAATATATAAATACTCACATTTATATTTCTTATAATTTGGATTTCTTAATATCCAAATTATATTTCTCTATTTCATTTCTTATTTAATTTGGATTTTCAATTTATCCAAATTAAATTTCCTCCTTCATTTCTTATTTCCCATTAAATTTTCTCTACTTCTTCACTTCATCAATTTCGGGAATTTCAATGATATTCCTATTTCGTAAATAAATTTTATTTATTTACTTTAATTTATTTATTTCCTCTTATCTATTTTCTTTAATATTAATTTCCAAAAATAGAAAATTTGCGGTTATCACATTCTCCCCACCTTAAGAAATTCGGTCCTCCAAATTTAACTTAATTCATAAGGTGGTTGCATCCTGTATACTTATCGTCTTGTAATTTATCATTCTTGACCTTTAGATCATCCTTTAAATTATACTGCCAGTATACCTTTAACATCATAATCACCTCACATATCATTACATATAATTTTTCATCATATATTTATACTCCCTTAAATTTCCTATCAATTGAGAGTTTTTCATTTCCCACTCATTTTCATATCGCATATAATTCATACTGTTTATCATCTATTTTCTTAATTAGTGCCAAATCGATACATTTTGATAATTTTCATTTACCGATTTTAATCAATAGTATATAATTGTCCCAGTAGCTTTCACATCTCATGCATCCGCTCTCTCAACATATCATCGAGCGTTTCCATTCTACGCTCAGATATTTACATCATGTATGGAGCGATGCTGTCAATAGATTTGGAATCTCAGAGCCTTTTGCTATTTCCCATAACATATAGCTACTCAGAGATTCCCATCACATATAGGGCTCACTGGAACTTCACATACATTCTCATAATCTTTTTAATCATATTTCGACTATGGCACTATGGAATCTAAGAGTTTGATAATGGAGAAGTGATTTCATTAGACTATCAGTCTATAATCACTTTCACATTATCATATCTCTTTTAGATTCTTCATTATTATCTCCGATACTTATTTCATATTTGTTTCATCAAATGCTGCAGCTCATTTGCAGACTTTACCATTCACCATCTTTTACCATAATTTAATCAAGAGACAATCATTTTCTCTCCATATCATCCTTTCATGTAATCTCATCATTACCTCTCTTATTCTTATGGTATACTCTATATCACTTAGGTTTTAGAATATACTTGAGAATATACTCTTTTGATAATTTAGATTCCCATAATGACATAATCAAATTATCATTTAATCTTCTCATTATTTAACTTCATCATTGAATCTATAATTATCAATTTAATCACCTCATTATGCATACAAATCCACTATTTCCATCATTTCGAGGTGGTATATATATATATATATATATATCTTTTTCCATTTATATTACTGGCAATAAAAATATAAGTCATTTCTTTTCTCCTTTAAGTATCATTACTTTTCCTCTATCGAGTTTGGCTCGATCTTACATCTAGCCATAATCATGTGATAACCACAAAATCACTTTTAACTTTAAATTCGGGAACTACCTCATATTCGTGTTCCCTCTTCATCATGTGCTTATCCTCTTATTACCTTTTCATCGTTTCCTTCATCATCATTTCGATCACTTTTCTTCAGTGGTAAAACATTCTATTGTTACCTCTTTTAACCTTTTATATACCATATTTACATTTCTTCATTCACTGACTTAAACTTATTTAAATTTAAGTCACATCAGTAGAGCAGCTAACCCATAAACTCTTTTATAGACTGGTAATAGTTTTTAGCTAGACCCAGTTCATTCTGTATCTCAATCATTATCTCTTCATCATAGACAGATCCACATCATTCTGTCATTCGAGATCATATCTTAGAAAGAGATACTGTCTAGCTAAATCTACTATTTGCCCTTCTTACATATAGTTTATTGTCTTTGAGAGTCTGTGGGGTTATACCACTATGCTACTCATTTTCCATTTGTGCCTTAGGCTGTATGGTATACCATCACTTTATCCTTATATAATTGTCTTATTCATTAGTCTTATGTACCTCACAAGGTATTTCATTAACCTTGTAAACCTCAATAGGAACTCCTAAAATTATATCGAGTTCTAATCATTATCATTTTCTGATCACCAATTTTCAACTTTCCTTCTAGTGATGCCTTGTACAGAGATTGGTCTTATAAGCTCCTTATACATCTCCGATTAATTCAAATAAGGCATCACTTCATATAACCGATTATTTGTTCTTCATAAGAACTTTATTCGTAATAGGTATTTAATACTCCATTTAATTCATCCTCAATTCATATTATCTGTATTTTCATCCTTTACATAAATACCTGTGAATTTCATTATCCACATTATTTTCCAAAATTATTTTCTTAAGCTTGTCGGATTTCTTCTATATTCTTCGATATAAGCTTAGGAATAAATTTCATATTAATAATCGAGTCAACATTAGTTCGATTTCTCCAATCTATATAACTTTGAAAATTCATCAGGAGTCTCCTCTGATGCTTTCTTTAATCATTCTTCTCTCATCATTTTGGACATTCATCTTTGTGTCCTATCATTTCACTCAAGGCAAAGATATTTGATATTTAAATCATTTTAATATTTGCTCCGCCTTGATTTGCTTATTTCTCGTACTCCACAGCATATCAATCCTCTTAATTTACAATGCTGTATTAAGTGCAATTATTTAATTAACACCTTTCACAGCTAACCGATTGATTATTTCTGTAATTTATTTTTACAATCATTTTTCGTTAATAATACAGGTTAGCTGTTATCATCCTCATCTCTTATCTTCACTTATTGTCCTTATGTACATTTTCCAATTTCATATACTCCATACAGTATATTATTCCATAAAACATATTTCAAACTATTCTGGTTCTATGATTATCCATTGGATACTTCACAAACTATATGAATGTATAGAACCAAAATTAATCGTATTGATATAGATTTCATCATCTATACTGATTTCTTTCTCATTCATCATCAGAAATCATTTTACTTTTACACATATTCAATGATCCCGTAATTAATATCCCGTTAATACACTTTTAACTCCGACCTTTAAGAATCAATAACTGAGTCGCTCATCTTGCGACTTCCCTATATCCATTTGGGTCGTATCCGCACACTAAGTGTAACGAAATTTATAATCGGGATCGTTATACTCATATTGCATCCTTTATACCATTAATAACTCCTTTACTATCAATAGATTCAAAATCGACCTGATTTTATCACTATTCAAACCATAATCCCACATAGGGGCATTTTCGTCATTTTTACATTTATTTTTTTCTCCTCAATATACATTAAAATCAGTAATCTTATTATCTATTTGCTGATAGTACCCCTTTCTCATACCAATATCAGCAGTTTAAAATCTTTTTCGATTTTTGACAGAGAAATCCAATAGAATCCATAATTGGATTATTTTGCCTGAAATGCAGCTTTACATCATCAATTACTTTGTTAAATCGATCAATTTCAACTTCTGGTGATCTATTTTGACTCTCGGCAAAAATTTCGAAGGCAGGGGTAATTTGGTCATTTTTGAAAAAAAATTTTCTCTCTCCTCAAAATACCTTTTATCGATGATCTTAGTGTCTATTTAGTGATGATACTTCATTCCCCTCCTTTATATCATCACTTTCATGTCTCAGTTCGATCCGGACAGAAAAGTACTGGTGGGGCCCTCACCGAGTCCATTTCTATTCCTTACCGAACCGACCTTCATTTAGACTATAAGGTCACTTTCAGGTAACATTCCTGAGTCGTTTTCCCTTTTTAGCATTCCATATTTCATAATTGCTCACTCCCTTCTAAACACTTAATTCAATTTGTAATCATTTATTTTCTCTATGTATTCAGACTATACAGTACTGTAGGGATGTTAACTTTTTCAACACATTTTCTTTCCAAGTGTATCGACAGACATCAGGCCAACCGTGCTCTGATACCATTAAATCTGTCACAGCCCGTGACCCTATTTTTTTTACCTTTTTCTATACATCTTATTTGGTTGGGCTGTCTGCGATACTTTACTTTTCCTTTACATAAAAACAATTTCATATTAAATTATAATATGAATTACATCCCCTATCTTAATTCATAATGAAGTAGTACTGTAGGTAAGTCTAAGTACAGAAAATAAATGATCGTACCTTATGTAATAAATCAAGCTGTCGCATCGTCCCCAAATGCACAGCCGAAGTCCTTTAGATGTCAGACTCTTAGTCCTCGAAGACCTGAAATGTTAATATTAAGGGGTGAGCAAACCACGGCTCAGTAAGGGAATTATATGCATACTTGATATTCAGCTTCCTATATGCTGAAAAACTTTTTCATTTTTCCTATGTGGCTCTAGGCTCACGTGTAGGAAGGATACTACAGTCGGCTAGGGATCCGGATGGAGTAAGGTAGGTATTTTGAAATACCTATCTTGTCCCGGAACCTAGAAGCAACTGTAGAGAGTAATTAATTTCTTTTCATTTGAAATTTAAATCCTTTTCCTTTTTATTCCTTATCAGTTCATATTCTTTTCAAAACAATGCTTTAATGAAATAAAGCATTTGAATAAAGTAACTAATATTCATATATTCTTTGAAAAGAATATTAGTTAAATCATCATTATTTTCATTTAAAACTCATATCATGTTTTACTGTACAATCATAATTAGTACAGTACTTTAAAATAGCAAAATAAGCCGTTAAACCTTTTTCGTATAACATATAAATCATTTAAATCTAATATTCAATTTAAAATTAAAATAAGAATATTAGATTTATTTTTCTCCTTTTTACTTTTGAAAACATATTACATGTTCATATCATATGTCATATAAAAAATCATCTCGTAGTACTAAAATTAGTACCGAAATAAGCATTTTGTAAAATGCTGTAAATCACTTTCGTTTAACTTATCACATATCATGTAAAACATTTTCATTTAAAACATATCATATATGGAGATTGCGGCACGCCCAGCCCGTCCACTGGGTCGTTACTCGTATCATGCTATAGACCCCGAAGGGTATGAATAATCATGTCAGATCTATGGCCATAGTCTATAATTGTCCTCGACGGATCACTGATCAGGTGTCGGCCGGGACTACATATCACATATCACATATTACATATCACATGTTACATATCACATATCACATATCAGCATGATAGGATGCCATCTAGTCTCAAAACCGTATTTTTCATCATCAGAAAACCTTTATGGAATTTATAAAAATATATAATTTCATCATTTAAAAACCATAAAGGTTATAAAACCATTTAGTGAATATTTATAAAATATATATATATAAATATTCACTTTATCTTTTTTTATTTTTCATCTTGTATTTCGGGAAATTTACATATCAAGAGAATTTTCGGTGATTTCATTATCACCATTCTCAAGAAGATTTTCGGTGATTTCCTTATCACCATTCTCGAAAACATGAATAATTTAAAATCATTTTCATTTTATTCATGTTTTTATGAAAATATTCATTTTCTCGATTTTTGTGGTTAAAAATCATTTCTCGTGAAATAAAATCATTTATTATGATTTTATGAAATTTTCTATAGATTTTCAGTAATTTTCGATAATTTTTCTGCAGTATAACGGCTGCCGATTGGCTAGCCTCATGCACGAAAAATACAGTTTATAATTCCAGCCAGTACATCATCACAAATTTTCAACTGATAAATCACCACAATTTTTCAACCAATCAATTATCGCAATATTTTCATAAAATATTTCCATAAAATATTTCGTAATTAAAACATGCAGACTGAATATCCTTACAGTGCTGCACATGCATCCCGTACCTTTTTCGGGTCGGCGACTGCCTCTCGAAGGTCGCGCCCGTGTTCATCTCGCCCGATTCCTCATCTCAATCGTCGAGAATAATTTCTGGAAATTATAATTCTAAAATTTAGAATTTTCTCAAATTATTTAAATAAATAATTTATTTAAATAATTATCATTAATAATTTCTCGGATTTCTTACCGATTTCTGAGATTCTCGAGTTCCTGAGAATTTTTCGAATTCCCGAAAATTTTCCTTTTTCTCTCTCTTTCTTCTTTTCCTCTTTTCTTTCTTCCTTTTTCTCTTTTCTTTTCTTTCTCTTTCTTTTCTTTTTCTCCTCCTTTTCCTCTTTTCTAGTCTGAATCGGTTCGGACCGATTCTACCCGGTCCGCCTCATCACCGCCGGTTCAGCTTCATCCCGCCGGCATCACCTCCGGTTCGGGCCTCTCATAGCTTGCCAGAGTGGCGGGCATGTCGGATCTGGTCTCCGTTTCTTCCCATCACCGACGACGGCGTCGGATCTGGGTCTGTGGGTTTCGGTCCCTTTCCTTCCTCTCTTCTCCTTCCTCCGCCGGATTCTCCTTCGCCGGTGGCTCCTCTCACCTTCCCATGGTCTCCGCCGATCTCGTAGGGGGAGTGGCGGTGCCCGGATCGGCCGGCACCACCGATCTCCTTTTCCTTTTTCTCCCCTTTGGTTTCCCGTTTCGATTCTCTTCGCTTCTGTTTTCTTTTCCGTTTTTTTTGCTTTGCCGCTTCCTTCTTCCGTCACCGGCGGCTTCGCTTCTCTCCTTCTTCCTTTGGTCAGCCGGTCGACGGTGGCCGGCCTCTGCCTCACCTTTCCCTTCTGTTTTTCCTTTAACAGAAAGGCAACAGGGGTCGGGTAGATCTCGACCCCGTTTTCTATTTTTTTTATTTTTTTTATTTTTTTTCATTTTATTATATTATATATATTTTTTATATCAATATATATTAATAATAATTAATATATATTTATTTATATAGTATATATATTGTGTATAATTTTAAAATAAAATTCTATACACTTAATTTAAAAATAACATATATATATTTCTCATATATTTATATACCTTTATCATAGGCTATAATATATATATATTTTTTTCATATATATTTATATATGTAATTATATAAAACATATATATAATTTATTTAAAAATATATTTATATAATAAAATTATATAAATATATAAATTCTCACATTTATATTTCTTATAATTTGGATTTCTTAATATCCAAACTATATTTCTCTATTTCATTTCTTATTTAATTTGGATTTTCAATTTATCCAAATTAAATTTCCTCCTTCATTTCTTATTTCCCATTAAATTTTCTCCACTTCTTCACTTCATCAATTTCGAGAATTTCAACGATATTCCCATCTCGTAAATAAATTTTATTTATTTACTTTAATTTATTTATTTCCTCTTATCTATTTTCTTTAATATTAATTTCCAAAAATAAAAAATTTGCGGTTATCACAGGCTGTCTGTGATACTTCACTTTTATTAACTGTTAAACAAATTTACATAACATTGTTTATATTATACACATCCCCTATCTTAGTTAATCAAATAAGTAGTACTGCAGACATGTGTAAATACAGAAAATAAATGATTGTACCTCATATAAATCAGTCGGTTTGTCACATTGTCCTTTGTGTACAGCCATGATCCACAATCAATTGATCTCACAATCTTTAAAACTTGAAATGTTTAAAATTAAAGGGTGAGCAAACCACGGCTCAGTAAGAGAGTTATATGTCACACTTGATATTCAGCTATCTATATGCTGAAAATATATATATTTTTTAAAATCTTCCTAGCTGGCTCTAGGCTCACATATAGGAAGGATACTACAGTCGGCTAGGGATCCAGATAGAGTAAGGCAGGTATTTTAAAATACCTGACTTGTTTTGGAACCTAGAAGCAACTGTAGAGAATACCAACTCCATTGTTTTCAAAACGATATAATTTTCGTTTTTCCACAGAGTAAACCACTTATTTCTTTTCACTTCAGTATACTTTAAAACACGTGACAATTCAGTAATAAAAACAGTGGTTTACTTCTCTTCTCTTCAGTACAGTAAAAACACGTGATAGTACAGTGATTTGTAAATATCCAATCATTGGATAATTACTTCTTCGATTATTTCTAGCTTAGAAATAATTCTTATGTTATTCTTTTAGAATAAACATTTAGTTCTCTTTTCAAATCAGTAACCATATCGTACAGTTTAGTAAAATAGTATATTCAGTAAAACAGTAATTCGATACGGTTCAATCAATAGACAGTAAACAATAGCTACAAGTTTCGAAAACAATATAAGGTAGCTTTCAGTTTAGTAAACAGTAAATGGTAGCTTTCTTTTCAGTAAAACAATCATTAGTGGCTACCATCTCATTAAACAGTACAGTTCAGTAATAACAGTGTTTTGGTACGGTTTTTCATCAGTAAACAGTAAACAGTACAGTAGTTCAGTATAATAAATAGTACAATACAGTAAATAGGATTCCGTAAATCTTTTCAGTAAACAGTAAACAGTTAGCAGTAAGTGAGACTAGGCAACACCCTACAAGTAAATCATGTTATCATTGTCCACTAAGGGACACAGTAACAGTAATGAGATCTATGGCCATGATCTATAATGTCCTCGATGTACGCTTGCTAGGCGACAATCCGGGACGCTGATGACTAGCTGGTCAATCAGCCACGTGACAGTAACAGCATATGTGATGCATGAAGCTCGGGGCCTAAGTCTCAAAACAGTGTACAAACCGTACCTTAGCCTTTATGGATTTCAAACATAGTAAATCAAATATCCATAAGGCTCACATGTAAATATAATCACCTTTATAAAATTTATAAAATAAATAACATTTTTCAAATTATTTCATAAAGGTTTATATCATGTTTTCCATATGATGAAGACAGTTTGCAAAATCATCACTGAAAGTATAAAAGGGCAAAGCTGTCTTTTTTCACAGTAAAACACATATGCACGCTTTTCCGTGCATTCAATCAAAAACATGTTTTTATAATTATCGGAATTTCAAACAAATCCTTTTTATAATTTATGAAAATAAAATATTTATTTTCTAACTTTAAATTCCATCACCATATTTTCTTCTAAAAACACGTGTAGAGACCTCTAGTCTCGAAATCATAGTTTTTCTTCATTTCTTAACCTTTATGGAATTTTCATAATTAATTATTTTCATAATTAAAACCATAAAGGTTTTATGTAAAATCCAGTGAATATTTAAGAATATTTATAAAAATATCCAGTTCAGTCTCTTTTTTTTATCTCGTTTCACGTGAAATATCACCTACCGGGTGAATTTTCGGTGATTTCCTTTTCACCATTCTTAAAAACATGAATATTTTAAAATTAAATATCACTATATTCATGTTTTATGAAATTTACTTAATTTCTCGATTTTCGTACCTGAAAATCGTTTCACGTGAAATCAAATCATTTATTATGGTTTTCGGTGATTTTCGATAAATTTCAGTAATTTTTCGATAATTTTTCGGCAGTATAACAACTGCCGATTTGGCTAGTCTCCTGCACGAAAAATAAAGTTTATATTTCTCAATCGGTATTTCACCAAAATTTAAAACCGATAAACCACAACAAATTTCAAAACCAATCATTATAAATTGCGTTTATAAATTAAATGCATAATTTAAAACATGTGGTCGAATATCCTTACAGGTGGCACATATCTCCCTTGCTTGTTTCGGGTCAGCGACTGCCTCTCGAAGGTCGCGCCTGTGTTCACCTCGCCCGATTCCATTGGCTCGATCATCGAGAAAATTTTCTGAAAATTAAATTCGAAAATTTAGAATTTTTCAATAATTATTTAAATAATTTAATACTTTCCTGGATTTCTTACCGATTCCCGTAATTCTCGGGATTTCCCGTAATTTTCGAATTCTCGAGAATTTTCAAAATTCCCGGAATTCCCTTTTCTCTTTCTCTTTCTTCTTTTTCTTCCTTCTTTCTTTTTCTTTTTTCTTTTTCTTTTTTTTTTCTTTTTCCTTTTTTTCCTTAATTTGACCGGTTCAGACTAGTCAGACCGGCTCTACCTTCCTCACCGCCGGTTCTCCTCCGGTGGTTCGGTGGCTCAACAGCTGGCCGACGCCACGGCGAGCTTGGATTTGGCCTCCGTTTGGTTTGGATTGGCGGCACAGCGGCGGATCTACTCGGTTTACCTTCGGTTTCTTTTCCTCCTCCGTCGGCCTTCCTCCTCCGTTCTCCGCCTTACCGGTGGCCTCCCACGTCTTCCTCTTCCTCTGGTGGTAGTGTGGCTGCAGTGGCGGTGGCCAATTTGGCCGGCACCGCCGGTTCCTATTTTTCTTCTTTTCTCGATTTTTCGTCGGATTTTTCTCTATTTTCTTTCCGATTTCCTTCCTTTCGACGCCGGTAACCGCTTTCCTCTTTTGGCCAGTGTCGTTCTCTACCTCCCTTAGACCTCCTCTCTTTCTTTCTCGCCGTCGGCGGTGGTCGGTCGGCTGGTCTGGGGAGGATCGGGTTTGCTCCCCCCAATTCCTTTCCTTTCCTCTTTTGTTTCATTTCCTTCCCCTTTTTAGTATATAATATACTATATATTATACACTATAAATTATATTTTATACATATAATATATACCATATATTATACATATATTATTTCATATATATTTTCAAACTTTAATGTAAATTAATATTTACATTTCTCAATTATATGTATATATATTTATATATACATAAGAGATTATACTGAAATACATATGTATTATTTAATTCCCTCAAATAGTATATATATACACATGTATACCAATGTATAATTATATATATATATACCATATAGTATTTTAAATACATATGTATTTATATAAAAATATATTTATATAATTTATAATTATATAAATGTATTTATATTTTATTTCTTATTTTCTTATTTAATTTGGATTTCTATTTATCCAAATTAAATTTCATCCTTTCATTAATTTCCATAATTCCTCATCTTATTTTTCCTTCACTCGAATTTCTCAATCTTTCACTTCCTCAATTGTCGTTCTCACAATTTTATTTATTTATTTCCACTGATTTATTTTCTCCAATATTTATTTCCAATAAATGGAAAATTTACGGTTATCACATTCTCCCCACCTTAAGAAATTCGGTCCTCTGAATTTAACTTAAGTCCAAAGGTGGTATATGCCATATAATTACAACCTCTGACTTTTAGGTCATCCTCCAAGTAATACTGCCAGTACACTTTCAACATTTAAGATTACTTTAGACCACTACATGCTGTCTTTCATCATATATTTATACTCCCGTGAGTTTATTTCTCAAATCGAGAGTTATTCATTTTCACTCTTTTCACATAAGAGTCCACGCACAGTGTTTTTCATATTACAGCTAATCTATGCTGTTCATCATCCATTCTTCTCACTTAGTGCCAAGTCGACATAATTTGGTACTATCATGTACTCATGTCAATCAATTATATGTGTCCCAGTAGCTTTCACATCTCATGCACACGCTCTCTCAATATCAGGGAGCGTTTACATCTCACGCTCATTATATATATATATATATATATATAATATGGAGCGGTGCTATCAATACATTTGGGATTTCAAAGCCTTTTGCTATTTCTCATTAAGCATATGGCAACACAGAGATTCCCATCACATGTACTGCTCACTGGAACTGTACATACACATTCACTCTGTTTAACACTTATACTTCGACTACAACACTAGAGAATCTAAGAGTCTGATAATGGAAGGTGATTCTATTTAGATCTTCAATCTTTAATCACTTCCATATTATTATTTCTCTTTTGGACTCTTTATTATCCACAATATTCATTTTCACATTTATTCCACCAAGGTTGCATCTCCCGCAGACTTTACTATATATTATCTCTTACAATCATAATTCATGTAGTATGGTCTTTAAATCTCTTTTCATAATTTAGATTCCACAATTGAATCCTCAATTTATATATTTAATCACCACATCATCTATATACTTCCACTGTTTCTATCATTTCAAGGTGGTTATGTGTATAATCATTTTCCATTTATATACTGGCAGTAAATAATACTTGTCATTTATCTTACTCCTTTGAGTATCATTAATTTCACTTATCAAATCTGGCTTGATTTTTCATCTTGCCACAGTCATGTGATAACCAACACAAATTACTTTCAGTTTTACCTTCGGGAACTGTTTCATATTGATGTTTCCTTCTCATCATGCAACTTATTTCCTTATTCCACTTTCATATTTTCACTCTCATCATTTCAATCGGTTTTCTCGAGTGGTATGGTATTCTACAGTATAATCTCTTAACATTTTGCATACCATCTTTTCTTTCCACTTATTCATTTACCAACTTTAACTTCTTTCTTTAATTATATCACATTAGTAGAGCAGCTAGCCCCATCACTCTTCTATAGACTGGCAATATTTTCTAGATAGACTCATTACTTTCGTATCTCAATCATTATCTCTCTATCATAGACAGATTCATTGTCACTCTGTCATCTCGAGATCATAATCCCTCATAAAGAGACACTGTCTAGCCAAACATCTTAGTTGCCAATCTTAGCACAATTCCACAGTCTTTAAGAGTTTAAGGGTCATACCACAATGCTGCTCATGTTCCATTTATACTTTAGGCTCTATCAGCATTTCATCAATTTACTCATGTATGGATGCCTCATTCTTTAGGCTTATATACCTCACAAGGCAAATCATTAACCTTGGAACCTCAATAAGAACTCGTAAAATTCATTCCGAGTTCTAATCATCATCTTATGGACATCAATCTCCCATCTTTTATCTAAGGATGCTTTATACCGAGGCTAGTCTTATAAACTCCTCATGCATATCGAATCAGATCCATAAAGCGTCTATTTCATCATGTAGATGAATATTTATTCTTCACAAGAACTTTATTACATAGTAACCATTTACTATATCACTTTATTTCATCTACATCTCAATATCTTTACAGGCGGCACATGTCTCCCTTACCTGTTTCGGGTCGGCGATTGCCTCTCGAAGGTCACGCCCGTGTTCACCTCGCCTAATTCCTTCGGCTCGGTCATCGAGAAAATTTTCTGGAAATTAAATTCTAAAATTTAGAATTTTTCCATAATTATTTAAACAAATAAATTATTTAAATAATTTAATACTTTTCGGGATTTCTTACCGATTCCCGTAATTCTCTAGAGGTGGTTCATACGGTATAAAAGAACGAGTTTTACTCGGGTTGGCCTCTATGGCACATGCTTTCAAATGGTTCATCAGAACTCGTGTAGCATTTAGCTCTCAAAGGAGGTGGCTCCGACTGTTCACGAAGAAAGCTGCGTAGCACGTAGTTCCCTTGAGTTTTCTAGAGGTGGCTCACACGGTATAAAGGAATGAGTTTTACTCGGGTCGGCCTCTATGGCACATGCTTTCAAATGGTTCATTAGAACTCGTGTAGCACTTAGCTCTCAAAGGACTCTAGAGGTACGTAGTTCCTTTGAGTTCTCTAGAGGTGGCTCACACGGTACAAAGGCATGAGTTTTACTTGGGTTGGCCTCTATGGCGCATGCTTTCTAATGGTTATATTCCATCATCATTCTAGCCCTTAAGTTGTATATACACGTCAGTGGTCATACAGTTCCAATGTCCTAGCTTTTCGATTATACCACTAGGAGCTATTCAAGTTCTTTGAGCTAAATATCATAGGTTGTATACATATTGTACACTAATTCGTATATACACTTTTAATGTATAACAATGTATTGGCATGCTCACTAGGTGCAACTTAAATAAATCACATGCATTTCTCATGACATAGACATCTATGTTTTATACGAGTTCGTAATCTCAGTGAGCACAATAAGTTATAACACATCACACATAATTCGCAAATAATCCAAAAACTATTCACAAACACATGAATCCAACTTGTAATTTATCCATACTTACTCTTATAGTCTTTTCCATAGTATTCCATCAACTTGATGCAAATTTAGATAAGTATTTAATAAAGATTGATTCATCTCTTACGAGATGATACTAGTAAGGCTTATTTAACCCACTTACCTCGAGGTTCAACCGCTTCTTCAAGACCCTTTTGAACCCTTATTTAAGTCCTCAACCATTCCGATTCACTTCCTTTGTGGCTGAATAGAACAGCCTAGATCAGTGTTCCCACGTCATTTTTTGCTGACTTCCTTTAGTTTTCTTTTTCTTTCTTCTCTTGTCCGACGGTTGTAGCTCTCTCCCTTCTCTCTTTTGTCCTCACTTCCTTTCCTATTCACTTTTATTTCCTTTCTTTTCCTTTCACCGAATGGATCACCTTTAGCCCTCTCTCTCTCGTGCCTCTCTTTTCCTTTCACTTCTTTCCTTTTTGTTTAATTACCAAGATTCTTTGAGAAGCTTGTTATTGTTGTTGTCGAGAAATGCTAGTGGAGTTTGATGGGAAAAAGTCCCATCAAACTCCACTAAGCCTTATTTTAACTTATTTTAAATTTTGTTTTTGTTTTAAATTTTCTATTCTTATTTTGAAATATCTATAATTCATATAATGTATAATTGTCTTTAAATAATATATATATATATTTATATATATTTATACCAACATATATTCATATGTAATTTATTATTTTTATTATATTCTTTACATGTGATATATATATACCTAGACTTCAAATCTTAATTATAAAAATATATACATACACATGTCCATATATATATATATGTATTATATATATGTATATATTTTCATGTCTAATATACTTTTAGTGCAGGTATGTGTATACGTATGAATTCTTCAATTTATTTTAATTATTTAATATTCATGTATACTACACTTCCTTTAGTATACTTATGTCCTTTGTTTTATCAAAACAAATATACATATGTATTTTGCGGAGTATATGCATCTTATTAGTTCTTATATAATTCTTGAACTTAGTTATAAGATTTTCGAAATGACACAAAGATATAAATGATTTATTTTCTAATTTCACAAATTTGAGACTTCATTCTCATTACTTGACACAAGAATAATACTTACAAAAATGTATCGTAGTACTTAATTTATTCTATGTCTCTTATTTATTCACTAATATGGTACAAGGTTTTGTAGTTTTTACATCCTCCTTACCTTAGGAAATTTGGTCCTTCAAATTTTCTGTGCCTATCTGAAATAGGTGAGGGTACTTCTCTTTCATTAAGCTCTCTAACTCTCATGTGGCTTCCTCTAAAGAGTGGTGCTGCCAAAGTACTTTAACCAAAGGAATCGTCTTAGACCTCAACGTCTTATCTTTCTATTTAAAATCCGAATAGGCCTCTCCGTATAGCTCAGGTCCTTCCTGATTTCCAAAGGCTCATACTCAATAACATGGGATGGGTCTGGATGGTATTTCCGTAGCATCGACACATGAAAGACGTTATGCACACCCGATAGCTCTGGTGGTAATGCTTGTCGGTATGCCATGTCACCAATCCTCTCTAGTATCTTAAACGGACCAATATATCAAGGGCTTAACTTCTTTTTCTTGCCAAATCTCATTATGCCTTTAGACGGAGAGATCTTCAAAAACACGTTATCACCAACTTGAAACTCTAAGGGTCTCCTCCGACAGTCAGCATAGCTTTTTCGTCTACTTTGGGTCGTTCTCAATCTATCACATATCAACCTCACATCTTCGGAAGCTTCTCTACAACCTCCGGAGTAAATATCTTTCTTCGTATAAGTCTAATGGTACACTTTGCACACATTCTAGTACATCTTCGTATACCCCATGTGCATCTGTACCTAGAATTGTGTGCCTCTTTCATTATTTGTCTCTTTAGGACCTCACTATCTGGAATGCACTCATAAGTATAGAACTATCCAGGATGCCTGTCACCGCGATAATCATGTATCTCAAATCACCTTAACATGATTTCCACATTATGCTAAATACATTCTCACTATCTGGAATGCACTCATAAGTATAGAACTATCCAGGATGCCTGTCACCGCGATAATCATGTATCTCAAATCACCTTAACATGATTTCCACATTATGCTAAATACATTCGTCACATGTTATATCAACAAAGTCAATAATTTACATCTTGTATCTACATTTCTTATGCACTACACAAGTTAATATGCACTCATTAGTCAATAGGAGTACTCAATATTTATAAACATGTACTTTTACATAAGCATCCTACATAGCAAGAACCACAAAATGTCGTAATTCAATATTTTCTCAATCTTGTTACCACAACAATAATCAAGTTAACAATTCTCCATGGCCTCAATGAACCTGTCACACATCAATTAACCATCTCTCAATAATACTTCAAGACACAAAAATCACCTTACAATGATCATTATACTCAGTGAACACGACACTCCTCATGCATATCACAAATACTGTTTTCAAGACATCATTATCGTAGTGTCATAAAGTAACTAACCTATGTAGCCTATTTCCACAAGGTCACACTCCAAGTTTTTCCCACTTAATTTACTTAATGGGTCATAATTCACTTTTCCACAAGAAAGTAGTTCACCACAGGCACCTCACGTTTCATAATCATTGATTATGTTCACTCATGATCAGGTTTCCACTTTCTTACAGATAATTCATTTGCACCAACCATTGCATAGCATGATAAAATCATACACGTCAATTCCAGTCCATCCCCACATGAGTCTTTCACTTCCTCAACAATTCACATGATAGCATAATCTTAATTCTTACCTTTATAATACACAAATGTATACCATTACATAAGCAAATGTATTCTCAGTGTATAAGACATCGCAAACATACTTCTTACTCTCATCATCTCAGTCACACCACCAAGGTGAATTCTTCATCCTTTTCTACTTTAGAGGCTATTAGATTGGGCCAATATCAATATCATAACAAGATGATCTCGAGGTTCTTATCTCATACAATCTTAACTTTCACATCAGTTTGTTATCTTGCATAACATGCTCTAACAGTCTCAAATTTCCATTCAAAGACCTCTTTTTATATCATGTTGTGTTCATTTTGACTCTAATAGTGAGAAATCTGAAGAGCTTCATAGGTTCTAAATCCACATAATTCAAAATCATAAGGTTCAATTCATTTAGACTTTCAAAATTCACGTAGCTCAAACAATATATTTCCAAAGGTCGAATACTTTCCTAAGTCCATGTATATTGCAAATCATATACTTTACAGATCATATAGTTTCTAAAATCCATACACTTTTCAAAATATACAAGATCCAGTACATTTTTCAAGTCCACAAGGAGATTAGGCAATTATTTCTCTTAAAACATCATAATAAAGTCCACTTTTGTCACTCGTGGTGAACAGATTTGAATGAACTTCTTGCCACTATCGTTGTTAGACCCAAAATCCTATTGATCCCTTCCAATAGATCTAATTGAACCATTCTTTATCACAACTCATTATGGATATCTAATCTTTCACAGTCTAAAACTTTCGTACTTTGACATCAATTTTCAAATCCAATAATTTTCAAAACAAGTCTGAATCTTGTATTTGATCAAATTTCATACCTTTCAGGTATAACCAGTTCATTGACATAAGGTCATTTAATCCTCTCTTTTTGTTTCACCTTTGAGGTTTTATAAAACAATACTTGCCTAAAGCTAAATGAATAGCTCAAACTCTATGTCATCGCATAACCTATTATGTAGGCTAATTAGTGCCAGGTCACTCTATTATCATTTCTATCAAACACCATTCCATACCACTTTCATGAGTCCAAGCAAGTATATCATATTAGCCTCTATCTCTCAATATTTCATATAGGCTATTGTGCCTTTTTCTAATCTCATTGTATATTACAATACCTTACAGGCTATTGTGTTACTTATCGAGACTTCAATTCATTTACAATTTAGTAATCCTCTTTACCTTGTTATCATTTAATTTCGATGCAAACACGTGCATTTATAACAGTTTTTTGTACTTATTGAGCATTTAACATTCAGACATTACAGTACTATAGGTAACTATCCAGTCTTTACCTAAAATGAAACCAATGTCGTAAAAGTGCAACAATATTGGATCTACTATTAGGTTTTTATCTCTGACCTTCACTTTACACTGATGATAAGCACTCTCTTTCATCTAAGACTTCCTTGAATGGAGTGCTAGTATGCAACAGATGGCTTAAAGGTTCTAACTTTATATGTAGCCTATTACATGTCTAGCTTATGAGGGTGATGGAATCGATGGTTGCATCGTCGGCCTCCAAGATGGCCTTTTGGGCTCACCTTTACGTCCAATCCTCCTTATTCTAATTCGAATTAAAACAAACTATACCAAGAGTAGACCAATCTCAGCATAAGTCAATAATTGGATAATTTTCAAACATATATTTCACAGTACATGAGATATAACACTACAAACGGTCTAAACTACACTAACACGTACTAGACAAACCAAGCTCTAATACCATTTAATCTGTCATGACCTGAAGGCCAATGACGTTCACTTAACACTTACTTTATTGCTTTTGAAAAATTACGAACCAAAATTTTATTTTTCTTCTTACGGTTTGTATTTGGTGTTAGTGTAGTATCGAAATCAAATCTTATCTTACTAATATTGTTTCACGAGCTATGTCACACTTCTCAAGGTGATTTTTATGATTTTAACCTTATTTTTACTATTCCAAAAGAAATGGGTCGAAAACCTCTCCCTTGTATTTTATCACTTTCCCCAGTAAAATCCCTGCATTTTAAGCACATTTAAATCTTCACAATATAGCCAACTTTTGTTTCCCACAATTCACACAATCATGCATCTCATATTCCTCAAGAATATAACTAATAATAAATCCACATCTTGCAGTTTATATATAATTCAAAATATACATCCTAACCTGGATTGTACTTGATAATCACCTAAACTCACATAATAATCTAGTACGAACCAAAGCTACATCCCATATTCCTTCCTAGTACTGTGAAATTAAAGTTCGTATAATTTTCAAAATGATATACAAGTAGTATACCTCAAAAACACAAAAGCTAGGCCCAGAGAACGTAGACAAGTACCACTACTAGGTACAGTTCCCGGGAGAGTCTATATAATGCCTGAGTTGGATATCCACCCGTATGATTTGTAGATGTTAAATTTAAGGGGTGAGCAAATCCACGGCTCAGTAAGTAGCTTAAATAAGTACATACTAGGCTCAGATCGTAAAACACGATCATACATGCATGAACTCTATAAAATAGCATGTATGCATTATGTCAAGATTAGCTACTAATTTGTGTATACAACAGATTTCATAAGGTCATTCATGCTTTCATTCATTTCTTTAATTCACACTATATATTCACACAATATCATTCTTTTTGACACTTTTTGTCGATATAGTTAAGTATGAAAAACACAACCAATTCAAATACTATATGGTTCTATAGCACAATGTAAGTAAAGTTCAATAATTATTTCAAGTCTCAATCATATGCATAGTATTTATCCTATCTGATGATAGTTGTCACATTCACAGTTCACAATCGTTTATCCACTATCTCATTGGCATAGGATTTCTCATAATTCATCAGTACACGTGTAGCACTTAGCTCTCAAAGGACTCTAGAGGTGGCTCCACAGTTCACAAAGAAAGCTACATAGCACGTAATTTCTTTGAGTTCTCTAGAGGTGGCTCACATGATGCAAAAGATCGAGTTTTACTCGGATGACCTTTATGGCTTATACTTTTCTAATGATTCACCGATACTCGTGTAGCACTTAGCTCTCAAAGGACTTTATAGGTGGCTCCCACAGTTCACAAAGAAAGCTACGTAGCACGTAGTTCCTTTGAGTTCTCTAGAGGTGGCTCACACGGTAAAAAAGATCGAGTTTTACTCGGATGACCTCTATGGCTTATACTTTTCTAATGATTCACCGATACACGTGTAGCACTTAGCTCTCAAAGAACTCTAGAGGTGGCTCCCACAGTTCACAAAGAAAGCTACGTAGCACGTAGTTCCTTTTAGTTCTCAAGAGGTGGCTCACACGGTACAAAGGAATGAGTTTTACTCGGGTTGGCCTCTATGGCACATTCTTTCAAAATGGTTCATCAGAACTCGTGTAGCACTTAGCTCTCAAAGGATTCTAGAGGTGGCTCCCGCAGTTCACGAAGAAAGCTGCGTAGCACGTAGTTGCTTTGAGTTCTTTAAAGGTGGCTCACACAGTACAAAGGCATGAGTTTGACTCGGGTTGGCCTCTATGACGCATGCTTTCTAATGGTTATATTCCATCATCATTCAAGCCCTCAATTTGTATATACATATCAGTGGTCATACAATTCTAATGTCCTAGCTTTTTGATAATACCACTAGGAGCTATTCAAGTTCTTTGAGCTAAATATCGTAGGTTGTATACATATTGTACACTAATCCGTATATACACTTTTAAAGTATAACAATGTATTGGCATGCTCACCAGGTGCAACTTAAATAAATCACATGCATTTCTCATGACATAGACATCTATGTTTTATACGAGTTCGTAATCTCAGTGGGCACAATAAGTTATAACACATCACATATAATTCGCAAATAATCCGAAAACTATTCACAAACACATCAATCCAACTTGTAATTTATCCATACTTACTCTTATAGTCTTTTCCATAGTATTTCATCAACTTGATGCGAATTTAGATAAGTATTTAATAGAGATTCACGTATTTCATCCATACTTACCCTTTTGAACCAGTATTCATGTCCTCAACCATTCCGATTCACTTCCTTTTTGGTCGAACAGAACAGCCCAGATCACTGTTCCCATGTCATTTTCTGCTCACTTCCTTTAGTTTTCTTTGTCTTTCTTCTCTTGTCCGACAGTTGTAGCTCTCTCCCTTCTCTCTTTCGGCCTCACTTCCTTTCTTATTCACTTTTATTTCCTTTCTTTTCCTTTCGCTGAATGGATCACCTTCAGCCCTCTCTCTCTCGTGCCTCTCTTCTCCTTTCACTTCTTTCCTTTCTGTTTAATTACCAAGCTTCTTTGAGAAGCTTGTTATTCTTGTTGCTGAGAAATGCTAGTGGAGTTTGATGGGAAAAAGTCCCATCAAACTCCACTAAGCCTTATTTTAACTTATTTTAAATTTTGTTTTTGTTTTAAATTTTCTATTCTTATTTTTAAATATCTATAATTCATATAATGTATAATTGTCTTTAAATAATATATATATATATATATATATACCAACATATGTAATTTATTTATTTTATTATATTCTGTACATGTAATATATATATGTACGTAGACTTCAAATCTTAATTATAAAAATATATACATACACGTCCATATATATATATATATGTATTATATATATTTTCATGTCCAATATACTTTTAGTGTAGGTATGTGTATACATATGAATTCTTCAATTCATTTTAATTATTTAATATTCATGTGTACTACACTTCCTTTAGTATACTTGTGTCCTTTGTTTTATTAAAACAAATATACATATGTATTTTGAGGAATATATGCATCTTATTAGCTCTTATATAATTCTTGAACTTAGATATAAGATTTTCTAAATGACACAAAGATATAAATTATTTATTTTCTAATTTCACAAATTTGAGACTTCATTCTCATTACTTGACATAAGAATAATACTTACAAAAATGTATCGTAGTACTAACTTATTCTATGTCTCTTATTTATTCACTAATATGGTACAAGGTTTTGTAGTTTTTACACAGTCTCATCCTAAAGACGAGATTTACTGAAAGTTAGAAATTATATATATAAGGAAGAAAAGTGCCTATATTGGTTGTACTTCCTAAATTAAGTGAAATTTGGAGGACCAAATTTCTTAAGGTGGAGAGAAAATGTAAAACCTAACTCTACTACACTGCACAAGACATTTGTAATTATATAATTAGTAAAATAAAGTTTATTTAGTGAAATTAAGTGAATTGGGTATGTGGGCCCCACCTTGAATTATACTGTTTTATTGAGGATATAAATGAAATATGGTGTTCAAAAAGTGAAATAAATATTAAATAAATATTTGGAGGCATAAAAATAAATTTTGGATTATTTGGGATTATTTTTAAGAATTTTGGAAAACAAATTGGAAAATGACGGATTTTGTCCCGAGGGCATTTTCGTAAATTTTACCCATAATAAAATGAGTTGGGACAAAGTAAAAATATCATGATAAACTACATAAAAAAGGGGAATGTCATGGTGTCAAAAGATTTAATGAAAAAGTTGGTTTGATCGAAAATTTCGCTAGCAGTTCGTAAAGGGTAAAACCGTAATACCTCATTATAGGTGCACCGCGCGGCAACGAAATCACTTCCATTCATCAAGTTACATTAAATGTGTTTTATTGGTGCTGGAATTATAATTTTTGTAGGTCATTTACATGGTTTTTATGAAAAAGAGGCAAAATGGCACAAACCGTAAATATGTTGACTCATTAATGGCCGAATGGTAAATTGGTGAATATCCAGAAAATTCCAACAATAAAAACAGAACTGTGGCCGACCTTCTTCAGTTCATCTCCAAGCTCTCCTACGACAACCTCCATAGCTAAGAAACAAAAGAAACTTTCAAGCTCTCTTAACACCTAAAATACTTAGAAATTTAACTTAGCTATTTTTACCAAAATTAATCCCCATCATCTCTTCTATCCATTGCTACCATTAGATCATCAAAAAAGGAAGAAAATAAGGAGATAGCAGCCCAAGGAAGATTCGGTCAAGGTAAGATTTGTCCAAAAATTTATGGCTTTGATTTGTTTTAAGGTTGTATTCCTAGTGTATTCAAGGTGTAGAAAAAGATTATGGCATTGGATTTACCTAAAAATGGCTAAATAAAAATGTGCCATATTTATGGTTTCGACCAGCCATGGTTCATGATGAATGCATGCATTTTGTTGCATGAATTGGTAGGAAATGAAAGCTAGAAAAGGTTTAAGTAACATAGAAACAAAGTGCTAAGTGTAGATTTCAATTCTTCTGGAAAAACTGTCCTGTCCGAGCCCAAGTTGAAAAGTTCAGTTTGGGCGTTTTAGAGACAAATAAATTTTGGAAAACTTATAACAGATAGTCTCATGAGTTAGGAAAAAGCCAGTTTTGGAATTACCTAATTTGGAGTTGTATAGCCTGAGATATAGGCAGCTGAACACAGGGCACTCAGTGTAGTAGGCGAGATGCTCTATGGAAACTTTGAAAAATTGTATAAAATAGCACAGATTGAATTTGGCTGCAAGATTTATGGTTATAGAAAGATAAATGAGTCAAGAATAATATGGTTCTGAGTTTTCACAATTTTGGACAAACCTATCTTGAGATATGGCCCAATTTATATATAGAGGTCAGTATACAATCTGCAAGAATGCATTTGGAAACAAGGTGACTTTGAAGAATTATTAAAAATAATTCCAAAACGATAAAATTGTGAAACTTGGTATTCTGAATAGGGAATTGGATTAAGATTCATAAGGTTTTGGGATTCAAAATTTTGGATATTCCTATAATTAGTAATATAAATTTTAATGTACAAGGTCAGAAAACTATTCTGCCATATGGGTTAGAATTGGGCTGAACTTTGGAAACTTGTGAGAAACAATATGGAATGAACTAGAAAATGGGCTTTATACTTCTGGATAGGGAATTAAGTTAGATTACATATAAAATTGATGGCACATTAATCAAAATTCAATATTTTCCGTTATGAATAGAAAGGCGTTGATAGGTTGGAAATTCTTATAAAGAATAATTCTACCTTAATGAGTAGGATTTCTAAGAATGCTTAGTGTATATGTATGTTTCGGAATTGAACTTGTATGACTTATCTTTTGCAGCTCCGAAGCTAAATCAATCAAATGGGAAAAGAGACGAATAAGGAACTAATCATTGGTTCAAGGTCACAAAGTGTACAGTTTAAATGAAATGACACCGTACAAGTAAGGGAGGCATGTACAGCCCGTAAGGATATTCAGTCTGCATGATTTTAATTATGAACTATTTTATGAAAATGTTGTGGTGATTCATCGGTTGGAAAATTGTGGTTATATTGGCTGGCTGTGAAATATAAACTGTCGTTTTATGCAGGGAGGCTAGTCAATCGGCAGCCATTATGCTGTCGAAAAATTTTAGAAAATTACATAAAATCATAATAAATGATTTTATGACATGAAAAACAATTTCCTACCACGAGAAATAAGAAATTTATAATTTTCATAAAACATGAATAATTTTAATTTTAAGATATTCATGTTTTTAAGATTGGTGATAATGAAATCACCGAAAATTCTCCTGATTTGTAAATTACATGTGATACGAGATGGAAAATGAAAAGACATAAAGTGAATATTTTAAAATATTTTCTAAATATTCACTAAATGATTTTTATAACCTTTATGGTTTTAATTATTAAATTATATGTTTTATAAATTCCATAAAGGTTTATTGATGATGAAAAACTGGGTTTTGAGACTAGTTGGCCCCTTTATCATGCTCATACGTGATATGTGATATGTTTAGTCCCAAGTGACACCTGATCAGTGATCCACTGAGGACGATTATAGACTATCGCCATAGGTTTGACATGTTTACTTTTCTACCCTTTCGGGTACTATAGCATAATATGACTCGGGTGATTGCCTCAGTCTTCACATGATATGTAATATGTTAAAAGAAATGTTTTACATGATATGTAATACGTTAAAAGGATCTTTTATATAATACGTGGAAATATTAAAATATTCCATTGTACTTTTACATAGTGTATAGAACTAAGTTGAATACAGTACTATATGAAGATTTTTAAAAGATATGCGACATGAACATGTGAGATGTTTTAAAAAGGGAAGAAAAGTTTATAAGTCTAATATTGTAACAGTCTGAGTGTACATTTTTACACTATATATTAGTATTTTACACATTTTACCGGTTAGGCTATTTGTGATACCTTTAATAATTGATCCTTAACAGTAATAAATGGTGAACATTTATTTAATAAATTTGGAATATAAAATTTTTTTAATATTCATACACTTTACATCCCCTGTTTCTATTTTACAATAATGTAGTACTGTATACAAGTGTCTGAATATATAATAGAAGTGACTGCACCTTTAAATTTCCATGCTTTTTGTCCTAGTAGGCTACTCGTAGCTATATTTAACTGAGAAAGACATCAATTAATCCTTGTGATTAATCTGGAAAGTTTGAAAGTAAGGGGTGAGCGAACCCCATGCTCAGTAAAGGAGTCATATGCTGCTTGATATAATGAAATCTATATGCTGAAAAACATTAATTTTTCCATAAATCTAAATGAAATAAATCCTTTAATTTCCACCACTTCAGTAACAGTTCAAAACACGTGACAGTACAGTGGTAAAACATTAGCTACAATAAACAGTCTTTTCAATACAGTAGCTTATAAATATTCAAATCACTGGATAACAGTTCAGTAATTATTTCTATTTTAGAAATAATGTTCAAAGTATTCTTTCTCGATAACAGTAAATTTCCTTTCAGTTCAGTAAATAGTATTTTGTATAATTCAATTCAGTAAACAGTAAGCAGTAGATTTCAGTTCAGTAAAACGAAATCAATAGCTACTAGTTCAGTAAATAGTAATCAGTAGCTTTCTGTGATTACCGCAAATTTTTTATTTTGGGAAATTAATATTTAAGAAAACAGATAAGTGGAAATAAGTATAAGATGAGAAATCATGAAAAATAATGAAGAGAGGAAATTTAATTTGGATAAATGGAAATCCAAATTAAATAAGAAAATGAGGAAGAAAATATATATATATATTGTACATACAATATATATTGTATTATTTCATTTATATAAATATATATAAATGTTATGTAATTTTAAAGTATATAAATATACATATATATATATATACTAGATATATATTTTGTGATACACAATATATATCTTTATACATAATATATATAGTACAATACTATATATAAAATAATATTATTACATGTATAATATATAGTATAAGTGTAAAATATATATATATATATATGTTGTTATATTATGTTTATATATATTATATAAATATAATATGTATATTATATACTAAAATAGGAAACAAAACAGAAAATAGAAACAGGAGTCGGGACACCCCGACCCCTTCCCAGCCAAGGCCGACGACGGCTGTAGCGGCCACCGTCGGCGAGACGAGACAGAAGAGGAGAAGGGACGATGCCAGAGACATGAGAAGAGGCGATTGGCGACAGGAAAAGCGGAAAACAGAAGCGAAATCGAAGCGGAAACCGGCGGAAAATCGGAAGAGAAAAGAAAGAGGAACCGGCGGTACCGGCGGAATTGGTTGTCGCCACTGCCACCGAAGCTTCGTCGGAGGGAGAGGAAGACGATGGAGGCCACGGTTCAGGCGGTGAACGGCGGAGGAACGCTAACGGAGGAGGAGAAGAAACCGAAGGTAAACCGAGTAGATCCGCCGCCGTGCCGTCGATTCGTGACGAACGGAGGCCAGATCCGGCTTCGTCGTGGTGCCGGCCAGCTGTGGAGCTGCCGAACCGCCGGAGAACCGGTCGCCGGAGGAGAACCGGCGGTGAAGGGGGGTAACCGGTCTGACGGAAGGAAAAAGAAAAAGAAAAGAAAAAGAAAAAGAAAAAGAAAAGAAAGAGAAAGAAAAGAAAAGAGAAAAAGGAAGAAAGAAAAGAGGAAAAAGAAGAAAAGAGAAAGAAAAAGAGAATTTTGGAAATTACGGGAAATCTCGAGAATTCGAAAACCCGGGAATTACGGGAATCGGTAAGAAATCCCGAAAAGTGATAAATTATTTAAATAATTTCATTATTTAAATAATTATGGAAAAATTCTAAATTTTAGAATTTAATTTCCAGAAAATTTCCTTCATGACCGAGCCGATGGAATCGGGCGAGGGGAACACGGGCGCGACGAACGAGGCGATCGCCGACCCGGAAAAAGGTAAGGGATGCATGTGCAGCACTGTAAGGATATTCAGTTTGCATGTTTTAATTTCGAAATATTTTATGGAAATATTTTATGAAATTAATATGATGAATGATTGGTTGGAAATTTGGAATGAAGTACCGGTTGGAAATTTGGAATGAAGTACCGGTTGAAATTATAAACTGTATTTTTCGTGCAGGAGGCTAGCCAATCGGCAGCCATTATACTGCCGAAAAATCATCGAAAATTTCTAGAAAATTTATAAAATCATAATAAATGATTTTATTTCACAAGAAATGATTTCCAACCACGAAAATCGAGAAAATGATGATTTTTCATAAAACATGAATATAACGAAATTCATTTTAAGATATTCATGTTTTCGAAATTGGTGATAATGAGATCACCGAAAATTCTCTCAATATATGAACTATATATGATATGAAATAGAAAATGAAAAAGGGATAAAGAGAATATTTTATAAAAGTTTTCTAAATATTCTCTCGATATATGAATTATATGTAATATGAAATGAAAGATGAAAAAGGAATAAAGTGAATATTTTATAAATATTTTCTTAAATATTCACTTGATTTAGTATATAACATTTATGGTTTTAATTATGAAATTATTATTTTTATAAGTTCCATAAAGGTTTTCTGATGATGAAAAATACTGTTTTGAGACTAGATGGCAACCTTATCATGCTGATATGTGATATGTGATATGTGACATGTGATATGTGATATGTGATATGTGATATGTGATATGTGATATGTGGTCCTGGCCGACACCTGATCAGTGATCCGCCGAGGACAATTATAGACTATGGCCATAGATCTGACATGATTATTTATACCCTGCGGGGTCTATAGCATGATATGAGTGACGACCCAGTGGACGGGCTGGGCGTGCGTGCCTAAGTCTCCATATATGAAAATGTTTTACATGATATGTGATATGTGAAATGTAAATGTTTTACATGATATATGATATGTGAAATGTAAATGTTTTACATGATATGTGACAAGTTAAATGAAAGTGATTTACAGCATTTTACAAAATGCTTATTTAAGTACTGATTGTAGTACTACGAGATGATTTTCATATGATATGTGATATGAACATGTGATATGTTTTCCAAAAAGGAAAGAGGAGGAAAAATAAATCTAATATTCTTATTTTGAAATTGAAATTGAAATTGAATATTAGATTTAAATGATGTATATATATTATACGAAAATGATTTAATAGCTGATTTTGCTATTTAAAGTGCTGTACTAATTATGGTTGTACAGTAAAACATGAAATGAGTTTTAAATGAGAATGATGAGAATTTAACTAATATTCTTTTCAAAGGATATATGAATATTAGTTACTTTATTTAAATGCTTTATTTTGTAAAAGCATTATTTTGAAAAGAATATGAAAATGTTATGAAATAAAAAGGTAAAAAGGATTAAATTTCCAAACGAAAAGGGAATTATTCTCTACAGTTGCTTCTAGGTTCCGGGACAAGATAGATATTTTAAAATACCTACCTTACTCCATCCGGATCCCTAGCCGACTGTAGTATCTCTCCTACATGTGAGCCTAGAGCCCATAGGAAAAACGAAAAAGATTTTCAGCATATAGGAAGCTGAATATCAAGTATGCATATAATTCTCTTACTGAGCCGTGGTTTGCTCACCCCTTAATATTAACATTTCAGGTTTACGAGGACTAAAAGCTTGACATCTAAAGTACTTCGGCTGTGCATTTGGGGACGATGCGACAGCTCGACTTATGACATGAGGTACGATCATTTATTTTCCGTATTTAGACATTTTCACAGTACTATTTTCTTATGAAGTAAGATAGGGGATGTAATTCATATTATAATTTAATATGAAATTGTTTATATGTAAAAGAAAAGTAAAGTATCGCAGACAGCCCAACCAAATAAGATGTATAGAATAAGATGAAAAATAGGGTCACGGGCTGTGACAGATTTAATGGTATCAGAGCACGGTTGGCCTGATGTCTGTCGATACTTTGGAAAGAAAATATGTTGAAAAGGTTAATATCCCCTATAGTACTGTGTAGTCTGAATACATAGAGAAAATAAATAATTGTAAATTGAGTTAAATATTTTAAAAGGGAGTGAGCAATTATGAAATAAGGAATGCTAAAGGGGAAAACGGCTCAGGAATGTTACCTGAAATGGTGATCTTATAATCTAAATGAAGGTCGGTTCGGTAAGGAACAGAAATGGACTCGGTTAGGGGCCCCACCAGTACTTTTCTGTCCGGATCAAACTGAGACCTGAAAGTGATGATATAAAGGAGGGGAATGAAATATCATCATTAAATAGACTTTAAGATCACCGATTGAGGGTAATTTGAGGAGAGAGAAAAATTTTGGCCAAAAATGACCAAAATACCCCTGCCTCCAAAATTTTACCGGGAGTTAAAATAGACCAACAGAGGTTGGAATTGATTGATCTGACAGAGAAATTGATGATGTAAAGCTGAATTACAAGCAAAATAATTCAATTGTGGATTTTAATGAACTTCTCTGTCAAAATCGAATAAGACCTAAATTCCTGGTATAAGTATTGGAAAAGGATACTATTAGTATATGGAGGATAAGGCCTTTGGTTTAAAGGTATACTGAGGAGAAAGAAATAAATGTCGAAATGACGAAAACGCCCCTATGTTGGGCGATGTGCTGAATAGTGATGAAACCAAATGATTTCAAATTCCTTGATGATAATGGAATTATTAATAGCATAGAGGATGTCATGTGGATATATCGATCCCTATTACTGATTCCACTTGCACTTCGATTATGGACGCGAATTGTGAGTGACCTAGTGAAAGGGCTAGGCCTCATGATGAAACCTCGAGGGGTGACCCAGTGAAAGGGCTGGGCATTCTCAAGGAGGTTAGTACACATGTGTATAGGCGGACGGCGAACGGGCCGGGGCCTTGTATGATGCGATCCAATAAGAGTGTATAATGGAAGGTCATAAGATGATTGGCCTGGTTATCGACGGTAAGGGCCTGAATTATGAGGTACTATGTGGAGTACTGTGAATTGGAGAATAAGCACAAGAATAGTAAGGTGATAAAAGAAGATGACAGCTAACCTAAGTTCTTCAGGACCCTTGAGATAGACCCAATGATGGGCGACCCAACGATGGGCGACCCGTAGTGGATCATATGTGTGAGATGCAGGCGAACTATGTTATCGCCGACTCACTTGTAAGGGTAAACCTGGGGCGAAAGGATCGCCTAGGGGATGCTCACCGACGGTCGATTCGAACGGGCGGGACTCTTACAATTAGCTCAGTGATAACACGAGTGTAAGGAACTAGGTACGTAAGGGTGCCAAGGTTCGAACCTCGTGGATAGTATGCTCAAGGGAGTTAAACCTGAATTTATTAAATGAACTTGATTCCAAAGTAAATTACAGTGGTAGTAGATTGGTTAGCTGTAACATATGTTGATAACTGTTGTACTTACTACAGCTTACTGGAATGAGATTTGTAAGGCTGTAAAGTATGAGTAAACAATGAAATCAAGGTAGAGTATGAGTCGAAATGAATCGAATAGTAAATGTCTCTACCTTGAGAATATACAGTCTAAATGATAGGACATGAGGATGAAATGTCCGAATTAATAAGAAATGTGTGATTAAAGAAAGTATCGGATTTGATTTCCGATAGAACTTCTAGAGTTATATAAATTGGAGGAATCGAGATAACATTGACTCGATTTCGAATATGAAAAGTCGAAAATTGATGGTCGTAATATGATAATGATTTGAACTCGAGATAATTTTACGAGTTCCTATTGAGGCTACGAGGTTAATGATTTACCTTGAGAGGTATATAAGCCTAAAGAATGAGGCATCCATACATGAGTAAATTGATGAAATACTGATAGAGTCTAAAGTACAAATGGAAAATGAGCAGCATTATGGTATAACCCTCAAACTCTTAAAGACTATAATTTATAAGTTAAGATTGGCAATTAAGAGATGTGGCTAGACAGTGTCTCTTTCTGAGATAGATAATCTCGAAAGGACAGATGACAGTGAACCTATCGATGATATAGAGATAATGATTGAGATACGAAAGTAATGAGTCTAGCCGAATATTTTTACCAGTTTATAGAAGAGTTCTAGGTTAGCTACTCTATAGATGTGACTGCTAATTAAAGAAGTTAAAGTGGATGAGTAAATATAAAGATGGCATACAAGATGTTAAAAGAGGTAATAGTGGAATATGTTATCACTAAGGAAAAGTGATTGAAATGATGATGAAGGAAAAGATGAATATGTCATAAGAGGAAGGCACATGATGTAAAGGGAACACCAATATGAAGTAGTTCCCGAATTTAAAACTAAATGTGATTTTTGTGGTTATCACATGATTATGGCTAGATGTAAGATCGAGCCAAACTCGATAGAGGAAAAGTAAATATACTCCAAGGAGTAAAGAAATGATTTACATTTATATTGCCAGTAATGTAAATAGAAAATGATAAATATATATATAACCACCTTGGGAATGGTGGAATTACATGGATAATGTGGTGACGAAAATGATGATTGATTTGTCACCTATGAAATTTAAATTATGAAGAGGATAAGCTCAGGTATATTCTAAAACTTAAGTGATATAGAGTATACCATAAGAACAAGAGATGTAATGATGAGTAAATAGCAAAGTCTGCAAATGAGCTGCAGCATTTGATGAAATAAATATGAAATGAGTATTGGAGATAATAATGAAGAAACCAAAAGAGATATGATAATATAGAAGTGATTATAGACTGATAGTCTAATGAAATCACTTCTCCATTATCAAACTCTTAGATTCTTTAATGCCATAGTCGAAATACGATTATAAGATGATGAGAATGTATGTGAAGTTCCAGTGAGCACTATATGTGATGGGAATCTCTGAGTAGCTATATGTTATGAGAAATAGCAAAAGGCTCTGAGATTCCATACTTATAGACAGCACCGCTCCATACATGATGTAAATATGTGAGCGTAGGATGGAAACGCTCGATAATATGTTGAAAGAGCGGATGCATGAGATGTGAATGTTACTGGACAATTACATACTATTGATTAAAATCGGTAAATGATAATTATCGAAATGTATCGACTTGGCACCAAATAAGGAAGATGAATGAGGAACAATATGAATCATAAGTGATATGAAAAGGAGTGGAAATGGATAACTCCCAATTGATAAGCATTTCACAGGAAGTATAAAATATGATGAGAAATAATATATAGTGAAAATGATTCCGAGGCTAATGGCATATTGGCAGTATTAATTAAAAAGATGATTAAGAGGACAAGAATGATAAGTATACAGGATGTTACTACCTTATGAATTAAGTTAAATTCGGAGGACCGAATTTCTTAAGGTGGGGAGAATGTGATAACCGCAAATTTTCTATTTTGGGAAATTAATATTTAAGAAAACAGATAAGTGGAAATAAGTATAAGATGAGAAATCATGAAAAATAATGAAGAGAGGAAATTTAATTTGGATAAATGGAAATCCAAATTAAATAAGAAAATGAGGAAGAAAATATATATATATATTGTACATACAATATATATTGTATTATTTCATTTATATAAATATATATAAATGTTATGTAATTTTAAAGTATATAAATATACATATATATATACTAGATATATATTTTGTGATACACAATATATATCTTTATACATAATATATATAGTACAATACTATATATAAAATAATATTATTACATGTATAATATATAGTATAAGTGTAAAATATATATATATATATATATGTTGTTATATTATGTTTATATATATTATATAAATATAATATGTATATTATATACTAAAATAGGAAACAAAACAGAAAATAGAAACAGGAGTCGGGACACCCCGACCCCTTCCCAGTCAAGGCCGACGACGGCTGTAGCGGCCACCGTCGGCGAGACGAGACAGAAGAGGAGAAGGGACGATGCCGGAGACATGAGAAGAGGCGATTGGCGACAGGAAAAGCGGAAAACAGAAGCGAAATCGAAGCGAAAACCGGTGGAAAATCGGAAGAGAAAAGAAAGAGGAACCGGCGGTACCGGCGGAATTGGTTGCCGCCACTGCCACCGAAGCTTCGCCGGAGGGAGAGGAAGACGATGGAGGCCACGGTTCAGGCGGTGAACGGCGGAGGAACGCTAACGGAGGAGGAGAAGAAACCGAAGGTAAACCGAGTAGATCCGCCGCCGTGCCGTCGATTCGTGACGAACGGAGGCCAGATCCGGCTTCGTCGTGGTGTCGGCCAGCTGTGGAGCCGCCGAACCGCCGAAAAACCGGTCGCCGGAGGAGAACCGGCGGTGAAGGGGGGTAACCGGTCTGACGGGAACGAAAAAGAAAAAGAAAAGAAAAAGAAAAAGAAAAAGAAAAGAAAGAGAAAGAAAAGAAAAGAGAAAAAGGAAGAAAGAAAAGAGGAAAAAGAAGAAAAGAGAAAGAAAAAGAGAATTTCGGAAATTACGGGAAATCTCGAGAATTCGAAAACCCGGGAATTACGGGAATCGGTAAGAAATCCCGAAAAGTGATAAATTATTTAAATAATTTAATTATTTACATAATTATGGAAAAATTCTAAATTTTAGAATTTAATTTCCAGAAAATTTCCTCGATGACCGAGCCGATGGAATCGGGCGAGGGGAACACGGGCGCGACGAACGAGGCGATCGCCGACCCGGAAAAAGGTAAGGGATGCATGTGCAGCACTGTAAGGATATTCAGTCTGCATGTTTTAATTTCGAAATATTTTATGGAAATATTTTATGAAATTATTATGATGAATGATTGGTTGGAAATTTGGAATGAAGTACCGGTTGAAATTATAAACTGTATTTTTCGTGCAGGAGGCTAGCCAATCGGCAGCCATTATACTGCCGAAAAATCATCGAAAATTTCTAGAAAATTTATAAAATCATAATAAATGATTTTATTTCACAAGAAATGATTTCCAACCACGAAAATCGAGAAAATGATGATTTTTCATAAAACATGAATATAACGAAATTCATTTTAAGATATTCATGTTTTCGAAATTGGTGATAATCCGAAAATTCTCTCAATATATGAACTATATATGATATGAAATAGAAAATGAAAAAGGGATAAAGAGAATATTTTATAAAAGTTTTCTAAATATTCTCTCGATATATGAATTATATGTAATATGAAATGAAAGATGAAAAAGGAATAAAGTGAATATTTTATAAATATTTTCTTAAATATTCACTTGATTTAGTATATAACCTTTATGGTTTTAATTATGAAATTATTATTTTTATAAGTTCCATAAAGGTTTTCTGATGATGAAAAATACTGTTTTGAGACTAGATGGCAACCTTATCATGCTGATATGTGATATGTGATATGTGACATGTGATATGTAATATGTGATATGTGATATGTGATATGTGGTCCTGGCCGACACCTGATCAATGATCCGCCGAGGACAATTATAGACTATGGCCATAGATCTGACATGATTATTTATACCCTGCGGGGTCTATAGCATGATATGAGTGACGACCCAGTGGACGGGCTGGGCGTGCGTGCCTAAGTCTCCATATATGAAAATGTTTTACATGATATGTGATATGTGAAATGTAAATGTTTTACATGATATATGATATGTGAAATGTAAATGTTTTACATGATATGTGACAAGTTAAATGAAAGTGATTTACAGCATTTTACAAAATGCTTATTTAAGTACTGATTGTAGTACTACGAGATGATTTTCATATGATATGTGATATGAACATGTGATATGTTTTCCAAAAAGGAAAGAGGAAAAATAAATCTAATATTCTTATTTTGAAATTGAAATTGAATATTAGATTTAAATGATGTATATATATTATACGAAAATGATTTAATAGCTGATTTTGCTATTTAAAGTGCTGTACTAATTATGGTTGTACAGTAAAACATGAAATGAGTTTTAAATGAGAATGATGAGAATTTAACTAATATTCTTTTCAAAGGATATATGAATATTAGTTACTTTATTTAAATGCTTTATTTTGTAAAAGCATTATTTTGAAAAGAATATGAAAATGTTATGAAATAAAAAGGTAAAAAGGATTAAATTTCCAAACGAAAAGGGAATTATTCTCTACAGTTGCTTCTAGGTTCCGGGACAAGATAGGTATTTTAAAATACCTACCTTACTCCATCCGGATCCCTAGCCGACTGTAGTATCTCTCCTACATGTGAGCCTAGAGCCCATAGGAAAAACGAAAAAGATTTTCAGCATATAGGAAGCTGAATATCAAGTATGCATATAATTCTCTTACTGAGCCGTGGTTTGCTCACCCCTTAATATTAACATTTCAGGTTTACGAGGACTAAAAGCTTGACATCTAAAGTACTTCGGCTGTGCATTTGGGCACGATGCGACAGCTCGACTTATGACATGAGGTACGATCATTTATTTTCCATATTTAGACATTTTCACAGTACTATTTTCTTATGAAGTAAGATAGGGGATGTAATTCATATTATAATTTAATATGAAATTGTTTATATGTAAAAGAAAAGTAAAGTATCGCAGACAGCCCAACCAAATAAGATGTATAGAATAAGATGAAAAATAGGGTCACGGGCTGTGACACTTTCAGTTTAGTAAATAGAAATTAGTAGCTACCAGTTCAGTACAGTTCAGTAAAACAGTATTTCGGTACGGTTCAGTTTAGTAAACAGTAATTCACAATGCAGTACAGTAAAACAGGATTCAATAAACCCCTTCAGTAAACAGTAATCAGTAAGTTGAGACTAGGCATCACCCTACAATTAAATCATGCTATCATCGTCCACTAAGGGACACAGTAACAGTATACAATGAGATCTATGGTCATGATCTACAAGGTCCTCGGTGTACACTTGCCAGGTGACATCCAGGATGCTGATGACTGGCGGGTCAATCAGCCACATGACAGTAACAGTAGTAAGATGATACATGAAACTTGGGGCCTAAGTCTCAAAATAGAATAAAAACCGCACCACAGCCTTTATGGATCTTATTCAAAATAATTTGAAATATTTCATATTTATCCATAAGGCTCTCACCTTTTCATATATCACTACCTTTATGGAATTTATAAAATAAATAAGATCAGTATTTGGTTACATAAAGGTATAAAATCATTTCTTTTCCCATAAAAATACCTTTAAGGAAATCCCGTGAATCAAATCATTTATTTAAAGAATTATTTTCCAAAAAGGTATTTTATTCCCCATTTTCACTTACAGTAAATCCATCAGTAAATATTCATGTATAAAGTGAGAAAGTAAATAAATATTCAATTTGAATATTTAATATCTTATAAAACAAATCAATTTCTCACTTTAATAAAAATATAAAACATGAATATTTTATTTCTCATAACTTCCTCAAAAATTCCAATTTATGGAAAATTGGTGGAAATTATATTCAAAATTTTCCATTTAAATCATTTTATGCTTCTAAAATATTTTTGAATATTTTTGGAAAATTTCCGACAGCATAATAGCTGCGGATTCCTAACCTCCTGCACACAGTCACAGTATATAAACCAGCTTTTCAACAACAGATTTTGCATGTTTTGAAACAAAATCATGCATCCAATATTCTCATAAAATTTAGCTCAAGAAAACATGCAATTCATTATATCACTACAACTCACACACTTCCCTCTTACCAGTCTTATGAAGCTGAGCTTCCCAGTTACTTTTACCGAAACTCGTAACTTTCGGCTGCAAAATAGTTTTATCAAAATTTATTAATATTTTTACTTTTAATTTTGAGCCACTAACTTTCATAAAATGCAGCCACTAATGTCATAATATATACACAACCAATATAAATTATACTGGTGCTAAAACTCAACTTCCTCATTTTAGTCACTTTTTCGGTTCTAATTTCATCAATAATCCTCTTTAATTTTCTATAGTTATTTTCTACTATTAAGCCCAAAATTCAGCATATTTTCCCCCATCCAAAATGTTATGGCTGAAACCCTTCCTTGGCCATTTCTTTGTCTTTTAACCTTTTCTCCTCAATTATTGTTTTCAACCTATTCCTCCTTGTCCATGTGAATGTTCCATGACCTATTCTTGCATGAAGCCATAATTTCCCTACTCTTCCATCTCCAACCGAAACCCCTTTGCAATAGCTAAAATTTTGATTCTTCATCCTCTCACGGATTCAAGCTATCTAATCAACTTATCTAAATTCCTTTGACTATTTCTTATCATTCTTACTTAATTTCCAGCCTATTTACTTTGTTTGTTCTCATGTATGTCAAGATCTTAATTTATGCTATTTCCATAATTTAATAGCATTCAACTAAAATTAATACTAGAATCATGCTTCTCATGTTTAGAAACATAGAAATATATTATTGAATATTAACAAAACCATGAAAATCATTGAAACTTACCTTAACCGAATGATGTATTCCAAAACAGAACAAGTTTTTGTTTCAATTTCATTCTTCTTCTCTTCTTTCTTTGATGGTTTAAATGATGTAGGAAGGGTTGATGATCAAGCTTAAGTAGATATGTATCAAGAGTCTACAATTTGGCTAAGTTTCCTTGGAAAATCGGTAGCTGAACAGAACACTAAAATGAAACAAGGTTCTGTTTTCTCGTGGGCAGCAAGCATCGGTGAGAAGATGATACAAATTGCTGAGGTTTTATTTCAGTTTGGTCTCTTTTTTTTATTCAAGCCATCCAATAGCACCTTGCCACTTAGCTTCTTATCCATTTACTCTCATCATTTTATGTCTTTCATGCATTAAAACTTGAAAAATTCTACAGCATAAAGGAATGGCTGGAAATGGTTCCTTGGCTGTCCCGTTTTCGACCTAGTTCACCTCTCCTTTTTGTAATTTTTTTATCCAATAAAAATCATGCACACGGTACACTTTAAATGCTGCCTCCTTTATATGATTATTTGTATCTTTTTCCACTATAAAAATTTTGCAATTCAACAGCCTTTAAATGGTTGAAAATGGCGTACAACAGTAGCAGAAAAGTGGCATGAGAGTTCACTTTTGCTGCACCGTTTCTTGACTTCCTTCTCTTCTTATTATTCACTTCAACCAATAAATTGATTCCATGCTAGACTTTAAATTTCTCTTCAGTTAAGTATCCTTTTTTTTTTGTCTTAACATGCATTAATTGTTGAAGAAAAACTGCAACAAAGGAACGGTGGTGAAGGATTTCTTGGCCATTCGGTTTTGACTTGTCTTCTACTCCTTTTTGTTTTAGTTCAGCCAATGAAATTTGCTTACATAGTAGACTTTAAATGCTTCTTTCTTTTAAGCATTATTTCTGCTATATTTTATACCATTAATTGTATTTTATTTTCCTATCAAAATTTTCCAACCATGAAATCAAATTGGCCAGCAGAAAGTGGCGTATAGTAGCCTATTTTAGCTGCTCGTTTTTCTTGCTCCACTTTGCCTCTTTGATATATATTTTCAGCCAATAAAATTCCACTATATATCCACTTAATAATTCCCTTTTCATCTATTCTTATTTACCTCATCTTTCCACCAAGATTTGTCTCACAAAATTGCTTGCAGCCGTGTATACTAGCAACCATAAGTGGCGTGGAAGCCAACTCTTCTTCGCTACACAATTTAAGCTCTGTTTCTCCTTTCTTTGTATATTCCATCCAACCAAAATACATCACAGGATCAATAAATAATTCCTTTCTCTAAAATCCATTTTTTTAGAATTTTATGCCATTGAAATTGAATTTAAATTCAAAATTTTCAGATTTAATTCTTTATTTATTTCCATACCTTAAATTCATCCTTTAATATTTATTTCCTTTCTTATACACCATATTATAAATCATAAATCCAATATTCTAAAAATCCAAAGTGGAAATCCATCTATAATATTTATTTAATTTCACTTATTAATTTATTTTCACTATCAAGGATTTATAAAATATATGGTGTACAGTACTATAAAATCAGGTCTCAGAAATATTCTTATTTTGATTTTAAATTAAATATTAGACTATATGTGAGATGAATATGTAATATGTTTTCAAAAAGGAAAGAGGAGATTTTAAATCTAATATTCTTATTTTACATTTTAAATTGAATATTAGATTTAAATGATGTATATGTTATACGAAAAGGATTTAAATTTCAAACGAAATCTATTAGTCTCTACAGTTGCTTCTAGGCTCCGGGACAAGACAAGTATTTCAAAATACTTGACTTACTCTATATGAATCCCTAGTCGACTGTAGTATCCTTCCTACATGTGAGCCTAGTATACTTCTAGGAAAACGAAAAAGTTTTTCAGCATATAGATAGCTAAATATCAAGAGTTGTATATAACTCCTTTACTGAGCCGTGGTTTGCTCACTCCCCAATTTTAACATTTCAAATTTTTGAAGGCTGAGAATCTGACATTCGAGGATTTTGACTACGCATTTAGAGACACTGCGACAACTTGATTTATTACTTGAGGTACGATCATTTATTTTCTGTATTTAGACTTATCTACAGTACTACTTTCTTGTGAATTAAGATAGGGGATGTAAATGATATTATAATTTTATATGAAATTGTTTATATGTAAAAGAAAAGCAAAGTATCACAGACAGCCTAATCAAATAAGATGTATAGAAAAAAGTGAAAAATGTAATCATGTGCTGTGACAGAAATAAACTGGATTTGCCATTACAGTAGGAAATATGAAAGATTTTAGAGTTTAGAATATTCTTTATAAAAGGAATGTTGAAATTTGATTGTATTCTGGTATCGTTTTGTAGCCCTGAAGTAGTGGTGTAAAGGAAACAATAAGTGAATGTGTGATCGCTTACTACAATCGCTTACTAGAGTTGGAATAATAGACTATACTGTGAATAAAATAGGTAAGGGATATATATATATATATATATATGTATATGTTTGTATATAAGTCATAGGAATACTGTGACTGCACTGATATGATTGATTGATTGATTGATTTATTAAAAATTCTGCATTACCGAGCTTTGAAACTGTTTTGAGATCAATTGATTGAAATGAATGATTTCAAATGAAATACTGAACTGAATGGTTGTATTGTGGTTGAATGACATTGGAAAACTGAATTTATGGTTTTGAACTATGTTTTAAGTGTAGGAGGGTTAGAATAAATTGTACCGTTATGCTGCTGAAATTTTGAAAAATGACCTTGAGACCTTAAACAGAAAATTAGAGATTTTATCTTTGATTTTATTAATTTTATGGACTAACTAAAGATATGTTTTAATCAAAATTTCATAACAGTTAAATGTTTTCTTAACTAGTTGAGCAGTATATTATTGAATGTTTGGATGACTGACTGAAGTGAAAGTTTAAGATTGGCTTGTCACAGCCCGTGACTCTATTTTTCACCTTATTCTATACATCTTATATGGTTGGGCTGTCTGCGATACTTTACTTTTCCTTTTTCATATAGACAATTTCATATTAAATGATAACATGAATTACATCCCCTATCTTATTTCATAAGAAAGTAGTACTATGAATATGTCTAAATACAGAAAATAAATGATCATACCTCATTTCATAAGTCGAGCTGTCGCATCATCCCCAAATGCACAGCCGAAATCCTTTAAGTGTTAGAATCTCTATCTTCAAAAACCTGAAATGTTAAAATTAAGGGGTAAGCAAACCACGGCTCAGTAAGGGAATTATATGCCTCACTTGATACTCAGCTATCTATATGCTGAAAAACTTTTTCATTTTTCCTATGGGCTCTAGGCACACATGTAGGAAGGATACTACAGTCGGCTAGGGATCTAGATGGAGTAAGATAGGTATTTTGAAATACCTAGCTTGTCCCGGAACCAAAAAGCAACTGTAGAGAATAATATTCTTTCTTGTTTTGAAATTCAAATCCTTTTCTTTTTATTCCGTAACATTTTCATATTCTTTTTCAAAATAATGCTTTTATGAAATAAAGCATTTAAATAAAATAACTAATATTCATATTTTCTTGAAAAGAATATTAGTTAAATTCTCATCATTCTCATTTAAAACTCAATTCATATTTTACTGTACAACCATAATTAGTACAGTACTTTAAATAGCAAAATCCGCTATTAAATCCTTTTCGTATATCATATATATCATTTAAATCTAATATTCAATTTACAAATTAAAATAAGAATATTAGATTTATTTTCCTCCTTTTTCCTTTTTGGAAAACGTATTACATATTCATGTCACATATAGTCTAATATTCAATTTAAAATCATAGTAAGAATATTAGACTTATAACCTCTTTTTCCTTTTGAAAACATATTACATATTCATATCACATATCATATGAAATCATCTCGTAGTACTAAAATCAGTACTGAAATAAGCATTCTGTAAAATGCTGTAAATCTCTTTCATTAACATTTCACATATCATGTAAAACATTTACATTTCACATATCACATATCATATAAAACATTTTCATATATGGAGACTTAGGCACACACGCCCAGCTCGTCCACTGGGTCGTCACTCATATCATGCTATAGACCCCGAAGGGTATGAATAATCATGTCAGATCTATGGCCATAGTCTATAATTGTCCTCGGCGGATCACTGATCAGGTGTCGGCCGGGACCACATATCACATATCACATATTACATATCACATGTCACATATCATATATCACATATCAGCATGATAAGGTTGCCATCTAGTCTCAAAACCGTATTTTTCATCATCAGAAAACCTTTATGGAATTTATAAAAATATATAGTTTCATCATTTAAAACCATAAAGGTTATAAAACCATTTAGTGAATATTTAAGAAATATATATGAATTTATTCATAAAAATATTCACTTTACTTCTTTTCATTTTTCGCCTCGTATTACGTGTAATTTACATATTGAGAGAATTTTCGATGATTTCATTATCACCATTCTCGAAGAGGATTTTCGGTGATTTCATTATTACCATTCTTGAAAACATGAATATTTTAAAATGAATTGCGTTATATTCATGTTTTATGAAAAATAATCATTTTTTTCGATTTTCGTTGTTGAAAATCGTTTCTTATGAAATAAAATCATTTATTATGATTTTCAGTAATTTTTCGAGAATTTTTCAATAATTTTTCGACAGTATAATGGCTGCCGATTGGCTAGCCTCCTGCACGGAAAATACAGTTTAAAATCCAGCCAGTGCATCACCACAAATTTCAACCAATCATTCATCACAATATCTTCATAAAATATTTTCATAAAATATTTCATAATTAAAATCATGCAAACTGAATATCCTTACAGTGCTGCACATGCATCCCTTACCTTTTTCCGGGTCGGCGATCGCCTCGTTCGTCGCGCCAGTGTTCACCTCGCCCGATTCCATCATCTCGGTCATCGAGGAAATTTTCTGGAAATTAATTTCTAAATTTTAGAATTTTTCCATAATTATTTAAATAAATAAATTATTTAAATAATTTATCACTTTCCGGGATTTCTTACCGTTTCCCGTAATTCCCGGGTTCCGAATTCTCGGGATTTCCCATAATTTCCGAAATTCTCCTTTTTCTCTTTCTCTTTCTTCTTGTTCTTCTTTTCTTTCTTTTCTCTTTCTTTTCTTTTTCTTTTTCCTTTTTCTTTTCTTTTTCTTTTTCTTTTTTTCTTTTCTTTCTTTTCCCGCCGGACCGGTCTGCCTCCCTCACCGCCGGTTCTTCTCCGGTGTCCGGTTCTCCGGCGGTTCGGTGACTCCACAGCTGGCTGGCGCCACGGCGAGCTTGGATCTGGTCTCCGTTCAGTCTGGATCGACGGCACGGCGGCGGACCGAGTCGATTTTCCTTCGGTTTCTTCTTCCTCTTCGCCGGCCCTCCTCCGCCGTTCACCGCCTGAACCGTGGCCTCCATCCTCTTCCTTCTTCCCCGGCGATGCTTCGGTGGCCATGGCGGCGACCGATTTGGCCGGCAACCGCCAGATCTGGTTTTCTCCTCTTCTCGGCTTTTTCGTCGGTTTCGCTTCCTGTTTTGGTTTCTTTCTTTCCGCCGCCGGTCGATTTCTTCTCCTCTTCCTTTGCCGGCGACGACGCTTCTCTTCCCTTTTCTCCTTTCCTTCTCCGGCGGCCGCTAACGGTGGCGGCAAAATCTGTGTTATTAACACAGAAACGGGAACGGGTGTTTCCCGTTTCTGTTATTTCCAATTTTTTTTTATATATACAATTATAATATAACACATATATATATATATTTACACAAAATACATATATATTTTAATTTGGATTAATATATATATATATTTCATATATATATGTATTTATAGATATATATTGTATTACAATATATATATATATATATATATACAAGTTTTGATAATAAATAATATTTACTTTTCTTATATATGTATATATTTATTTATATATATACATAAAATACCATATTTATATACATATGTATTATTTAAATGTACTAAATAGTATATATACATTTATATACTAATGTATATTAATATATACTATATAGTATTTCAATAGATATGTATTTGCATAAAAATACATTTATATAATATATAATTATATAAATATATTTTATATTCTTTTCTCCTTTTCTTATTTAATTTGGATTTCCATTTATTCAAATTAAATTTCCTCAATTTTATCCAAATTAATTTTCTCCACTTCTTCACTTAATCAATTTCGGGAATTTCAACGATATTCCCATCTCGTAAATAAATTTTATTTATTGACTTTAATTTATTTATTTCCTCTTATCTATCTTCTTTAATATTAATTTCCAATAGTTGAAAAATTTGCGGTTATCACATTCTTCCCACCTTAAGTAATTCGGTCCTCCGAATTTAACTTAAGTCCAAAAGGTGGTGGCATCCTGTATGCTTATCGTCTTGTATACTTATCCTTCTTAACCTTTTGATCATCTTCCGTATTATACTGCCAGTATACCTTTAGGATTAAATCACCTTTTTCGCTTTTATACCACTATATATCATTTCTCATCATATATTTATACTCCCTTAAATTTCTTATGAATTGGGAGTTATCCATTTCCACTCCTTTTCATATTACATATGATTCATATGGTTCATCATCCATCTTCCTTATTTGGTGCCAAGTCGATATATTTCGATAATTATCATTTACCGATTTTAATCAATTGTATGTAATTGTCCAGTAGCTTTCACATCTCATGCATCCGCTCTCTCAACATATCATCAAGCATTTCCATACTACGCTTCCATATTTACATCATGTATGAAGCGGTGCTTTCAATAGGTTTGGAATCTCAGAGCCTTTTGCTATTTCCCATCACATATAGCTACTCAGAGATTCCCATCACATATAGAGCTCACTGGAACTTCACTTACATTCTCATCATTTTATAATCATATTTCGACTATGGCACTAAAGAATCTAAGAGTTTGATAATGGAAAAGTGATTTCATTAGACTATCAGTCTATAATCACTTCCATATTATCATATCTCTTTTAGATTCTTCATTATTATCCTCAATACTCTTTTCATATTTATTTCATCAATTGCTGCAGTTCATTTGCAAACTTTACTCTTTACCCTCTTTTACCATAATAGAATCAGGAGACAATCATTTTCTCTCCATATTATCTTTTCATGTAATCTCATCATTACCTCTTTTATTCTTATGGTATATTCATTATCACTTTAATCTTAGAATATACTTGAAATTATACTCTTTTGATAATTCAAATTCCATAACGACATAATCAAATCATAATTTGATCTTCTCATTATTCATATAGATCCATATATATCCTTTTTCCATTTATATCACTGGCAGTAAAAATGTACATCACTTCTTTACTCCTTTGAGTATGATTACTTTTCCTCTATTTAGTTTTGGCTCGATCTTACATCTAGCCATAATCATGTGATAACCACAAAATCACTTTTAGTTTTAAATTCGGGAACTACCTCATATTCGTGTTCCCTCTTCATCATGTACTTTTCTCTTATGACATATTCATCTTTTCATTCTCTTCATTCCAATCGGCTTTTTATCAACGGTAAAATATTCCACTATTTAATTCTTATAACCTTTTACATATCCTCTTTATACTTATTCATTCACTGACTTAAACTTATTAAGTTTTAAGTCACATCTTTAGAGTAGCTAACCCAATAAACTCTCCTATAGACTGGCAATAGTATATAGCTAGACCTCGTACATTTCGTATCTCAATCATTATCTCTTTTTCATAGACAGATCCACTATCATTCTGTCATTAGAGATCATATATCTTAGAAAGAGATACCGTCTAGCTAAATCTTCTATTTGCCCTTCTTAACATATAATTCACTGTCTTTAAGAGTCTACGGGATTATACCATTATGTTGCTCATTTTCCATTTGTGCCTTAGACTATATCGTTATCTCATCATATTATTCATATATATAGTTGCCTCATTCATTAGGCTCATATACCTCACAAGGTATTTCATTAATCCTGTAAACCTCAATAGGAACTCGTAAAAATTATATCGAGTTCTAATCATTATCATCTTACGATCATCAATTTCCAACTTTTCATCTAGTGATGCCTCGTAAAGAGATTGGTCTTATAAGCTCCTTATACATCTCCGATTAATTCAAATAAGGCATCACTTCATATAGCCTATTATTTGTTCTTCATAATAACTTATTCATAATAGGTATTTAATACTCCATTTATATTTCATCCTCAATTCACCTCATCCATATTTCCATCCTTTACATCAATACATGTGAATTTCATTATCCACAATATTTTCCAAAATTATTTTCTTAAGCTTTTCGGATTCTTCTATGTTCTTCGATATAAGCTTAAAATAAATTTCTATATCCATAATCAAGTGGATATTAACTCGATCTCTCAATCTATGTTACTTTGAAAATTTAGCGGGAATCTCATCCGATACTTTCTTAAACCACACATCTCTTATCATTTTGGACATTTCATCTCTATGTCCCATCATTTCACTGCATAACCTCAAGGCAAAGACATTTAACATTTAAATCATTTTAATACCTACTCCGCCTTGATTCACTTATTTCCTTATACTTCACAGCATATCAATCATCTTACTTAACATGCTGTATCAGTATAATAATTTCATTAACACCTTTCACAGCTAACCTATTTATTATCATTGTAATTTACTTTTACAATCCTTTTCATTTAATAATCCAGGTTAGCTGTTATCTTCCTCATCTCCTATCATCACTTACTGTCCTTATGCATATTCTCCAATTCATTTACTCCATACAGTACATTATCTCGTTAAACATATTTCAACATATTTCGATTCTATAATTATCTATTTGATACCTCAAAATAGTAGGAATGTATAGAACCAAAATTAATCGTACTGATATAGATTTCATCATTTATACTGATCTCTTTGTCAGTCATTTCCAGCAATCATATTACTTCTCATCATATTCTACAATCCCGTAATGATATCCCTTTAATACACTTTTAATTTAGACCCATAAAATCAATACTAAATCGCTCATCCTGCGACTTCCCTATAACCATTTGGGTCGTACCAGCACACTAAGTGTAGTGAAATTTATAATCGGGATCGTTATACTCATATTGTGTCCTCATATCATCAATAACTCCATTACTATCAATATATTCAAAATCGACTTGATTTTACCACTATTCAAACCATAATCCCACACAGGGGCATTTTCATCATTTCCACATTTATTTCTTTCTCCTCAATATACATTTAAATCAATGATCTTATTGTCTGTTTGCTGGTAGTACCCCTTTCTCATACCAATATCAGCAGTTTAAAATCTTTTTCGATTTCGACAGAGAAATCCAGTAAAATCCATAATTGGATTATTTTGCCTGAAATGCAGCTTTACATCATCAATTTCTCTGTCAAATCGATCAATTCCATCTTCTGGTGATCTATTTTGACTCCCGGTAAAATTTTGAGGGTAGGGGTATTTTGGTCATTTTTGGCCAAAACTTTTCTCTCTCCTCAAAATACCTTTAATCTATGATCTTAATGTCTATTTAGTGATGATACTTCATTCCCCTCCTTTATATCATCACTTTCAGGTCTTAGTTCGATCCGGACAGAAAAGTACTGGTGGGGCCCTCACCGAGTCCATTTCTGTTCCTTACCGAACCGACCTTCATTTAGATCATAAGATCACCATTTCAGGTAACATTCCTGAGCCGTTTTCCCTTTTTAGCATTCTTTATTTCATAATGCTCACTCCCTTCTAAACGCTTAACTCAATTTACAATCATTTATTTCCTTTATGTATTTAGGCTACACAGTACTACATGGGATGTTAACCTTTTCAACACATTTTCCTTTCCAAAGTATCGACAGACATCAGGCCAACCGTGCTCTGATACCATTAAATATGTCACAGCCCGTGACCCTATTTTTCTCCTTATTCTATACATCTTATATGGTTGGGCTTTCTGCGATACTTTACTTTTCCTTTTTCATATAGACAATTTCATATTAAATGATAACATGAATTACATCCCCTATCTTATTTCATAAGAAAGTAGTACTATGAATATGTCTAAATATAGAAAATAAATGATCATACCTCATTTCATAAGTCGAGCTGTCGCATCGTCCCCAAATGCACAGCCGAAATCCTTTAAGTGTTAGAATCTCTATCTTCGAAAACCTGAAATGTTAAAATTAAGGGGTGAGCAAACCACGGCTCAGTAAGGGAATTATATGCCTCACTTGATACTCAGCTATCTATATGCTGAAAAACTTTTTCATTTTTCCTATGAGCTCTAGGCACACATGTAGGAAGGATACTACAGTCGGCTAGGGATCTAGATGGAGTAAGATAGGTATTTTGAAATACCTAGCTTGTCCCGGAACCTAGAAGCAACTGTAGAGAATAATATTCTTTCTTGTTTTGAAATTCAAATCCTTTCCTTTTTATTCCGTAACATTTTCATATTCTTTTTCAAAATAATGCTTTTATGAAATAAAGCATTTAAATAAAATAACTAATATTCATATTTTCTTGAAAAGAATATTAGTTAAATTCTCATCATTCTCATTTAAAACTCAATTCATATTTTACTCTACAACCATAATTAGTACAGTACTTTAACTAGCAAAATCCGCTATTAAATCCTTTTCGTATATCATATATATCATTTAAATCTAATATTCAATTTACAAATTAAAATAAGAATATTAGATTTATTTTCCCCCTTTTTCCTTTTTGGAAAACATATTACATATTCATGTCACATATAGTCTAATATTCAATTTAAAATCATAGTAAGAATATTAGACTTATAACCTCTTTTTCCTTTTGAAAACATATTACATATTCATATCACATATCATATGAAATCATCTCGTAGTACTAAAATCAGTACTGAAATAAGCATTCTGTAAAATGCTGTAAATCTCTTTCATTAACATTTCACATATCATGTAAAACATTTACATTTCACATATCACATATCATATAAAACATTTTCATATATGGAGACTTAGGCACACACGCCCAGCCCGTCCACTGGGTCGTCACTCATATCATGTTATAGACCCCGAAGGGTATGAATAATCATGTCAGATCTATGGCCATAGTCTATAATTGTCCTCGGCGGATCACTGATCAGGTGTCGACCGGGACCACATATCACATATCACATATTACATATCACATGTCACATATCACATATCAGCATGATAAGGTTGCCATCTAGTCTCAAAACCGTATTTTTCATCATCAGAAAACCTTTATGGAATTTATAAAAATATATAGTTTCATCATTTAAAACCATAAAGGTTATAAAACCATTTAGTGAATATTTAAGAAATATATATGAATTTATTCATAAAAATATTCACTTTACTTCTTTTCATTTTTCATCTCGTATTACGTGTAATTTACATATTGAGAGAATTTTCGGTGATTTCATTATCACCATTCTCGAAGAGGATTTTCGGTGATTTCATTATCACCATTCTTGAAAACATGAATATTTTAAAATGAATTTCGTTATATTCATGTTTTATGAAAAATAATCATTTTTCTCGATTTTCGTTGTTGAAAATCGTTTCTTATGAAATAAAATCATTTATTATGATTTTCAGTAATTTTTTGAGAATTTTTCAATAATTTTTCGACAGTATAATGGTTGCCGATTGGCTAGCCTCCTGCACGGAAAATACAGTTTAAAATCCAGCCAGTGCATCACCACAATTTTCAACCAATCATTCATCACAATATCTTCATAAAATATTTTCATAAAATATTTCATAATTAAAATCATGCAGACTGAATATCCTTACAGTGCTGCACATGCATCTCTTACCTTTTTCCGGGTCGGCGATCGTCTCGTTCGTCGCGCCCGTGTTCACCTCGCCCGATTCCATCATCTCGGTCATCGAGGAAATTTTCTGGAAATTAATTTCTAAATTTTAGAATTTTTCCATAATTATTTAAATAAATAAATTATTTAAATAATTTATCACTTTCCGGGATTTCTTACCGTTTCCCGTAATTCCCGGGTTCCGAATTCTCGGGATTTCCCATAATTTCTGAAATTCTCCTTTTTCTCTTTCTCTTTCTTCTTTTTCTTCTTTTCTTTCTTTTCTCTTTCTTTTCTTTTTCTTTTTCCTTTTTCTTTTCTTTTTCTTTTTCTTTTTTTCTTTTCTTTCTTTTCCCGCCGGACCGGTCTGCCTCCCTCACCGCCGGTTCTTCTCCGGTGTCCGGTTCTCCGGCGGTTCGGCGGCTCCACAGCTGGCCGGCGCCACGGCGAGCTTGGATCTGGTCTCCGTTCAGTCTGGATCGACGGCACGGCGGCGGACCGAGTCGATTTTCCTTCGGTTTCTTCTTCCTCTTCGCCGGCCCTCCTCCTCCGTTCACCACCTGAACCGTGGCCTCCATCCTCTTCCTTCTTCCCCGGCGATGCTTCGGTGGCCATGGCGGCGACCGATTTGGCCGGCAACCGCCAGATCTGGTTTTCTCCTATTCTCGGCTTTTCCGTCGGTTTCGCTTCCTGTTTTGGTTTCTTTCTTTCCGCCGCCAGTCAATTTCTTCTCCTCTTCCTTTGCCGGCGACGACGCTTCTCTTCCCTCTTCTCCTTTCCTTCTCCGGCGGCCGCTAACGGTGGCGGCAAAATCTGTGTTATTAACACAGAAACGGGAACGGGTGTTTCCCGTTTCTGTTATTTCCAATTTTTTTTTTATATATACAATTATAATATAACACACATATATATATATATTTACACAAAATACATATATATTTTAATTTGGATTAATATATATATATTTCATATATATATGTATTTATAGATATATATTGTATTACAATATATATATATATACAAGTTTTGATAATAAATAATATTTACTTTTCTTATATATGTATATATTTATTTATATATATACATAAAATACCATATTTATATACATATGTATTATTTAAATGTACTAAATAGTATATATACATATATATACTAATGTATATTAATATATACTATATAATATTTCAATACATATGTATTTGCATAAAAATACATTTATATAATATATAATTATATAAATATATTTTATATTCTTTTCTCCTTTTCTTATTTAATTTGGATTTCCATTTATCAAAATTAAATTTCCTCAATTTTATCCAAATTAATTTTCTCCACTTCTTCACTTAATCAATTTCGGGAATTTCAACGATATTCCCATCTCGTAAATAAATTTTATTTATTGACTTTAATTTATTTATTTCCTCTTATCTATCTTCTTTAATATTAATTTCCAATAGTTGAAAAATTTGCGGTTATCACATGGCTAACTCTGAATATTGAATGTTTTGATTTCTAACTGAAGTAAATATCTTGAGTATTTAACTGAAATATATGTTTTGACTGTTTTGCATTAACTAACACTGTTTAATTAAAAATATTTCCTTTATGACTAAAGCAAATATTTTAAACGTTTTGAATTTAATTTTAAACATATTGACTTAAACAATGTGATTTTAAATGAAACTTGGTTCCCAAAATTTTTATTTAAACTGTATTACTGTGTTATACTTTGAAAACATAAGAAAAGTTTTTATTGTTTTCATAAGAACCAAGTAAACGCTTTGAGACTGTTGGCACTGATATCACGACTACTTACTGTACTATTGTTATTAGACCTTGAGCAAGTCTACGACGACCTCTGTATCACCTACTCATTGGTACTGTGAGGTGTATTGTTAGCTATTGACCATGAGCAAGTCTTCAGCGGTCCTCAGGATTGTCATCGGCTCTGTGACACTAGATGGATATTACTATGACTATAGCTATATGTCTTACTATTACTGATTACTGTTACTGTTTATTCCCTTCTTGGGATACTGAACTACATGATGATATTGGGTTATTGCCAAGTGTCCACTGAACTGTGACACACTTTTTATTGAATTGTTTATTAAAATATTTACTGAGTTATTTATTGAACTGTTTACTGAACGGATTTGCTGAAATGTCTATTGAACTGTTTACTAAATAGATTACTGATTTGTTTACTGAATTGTCACAATTGTTTTACTGAATTGTTTACTAAACTATCACAGTGTTGTTTTACTTAATTGTTATTGATTTGGTTTCGAATTATTAAAGTCGTGTTTATTGATCGTTTATTAAACTGTTTTCTAAGCTATTACTGACTATTTAATTAACATTTACTAAATAAAATAGTTTACCGACTGCTTATTAAACTGATAACTAAACTGGATATGGAATCGACTAATGACTATTTTGAACTTCTTAATTCCTTATTGATTTTTCTACTAAAATTTTTACTAAACTGTTATACTAAAACATTTACGGATTGTCTAAATTGTTTGCTGACTGTTGACCAATCTGTTTACCAAACTGTTCACTGATTGTTTTCTGAAACGTTTACTGAGTGATTTATCTAACTGGTTACTGTATATTTAATAAAATATTTACCGATTGATCTATTAAACTAACTACTGAACTGTTTATTGCTTGTTTAACTAAATTGATTTTTGTACTGGTTACTGAAATGTTTCTAATGTATTTACTGAACTAACCATTTTATTGGTTACTAAACTGTTTACTAAATGATTTGCTGAATGTTTTATTGAACTTTATATTGATTTATTAAACGTTTTATCGAACTATAGATTAAATGAATTACTATATGTTTTAATGAATTTTTTACTAGATAATTTATTGAACGTTTTACTGAAATGTTAACCAAACAAATTACCGAACTTTATACTAAAAAGGATTACTAACTGAATTACTAAACGTTTATTGAATTAATGACAAGAATTATGCATTGTACTGTTTATTAATTTCTTACCTAAAATACTTGAATATATTATCGTTTTCTACCCATTTTAATTTATTAATGATTGGATAATGATTGTTTACTATATTGTCTAAAGGATTTAAAAGTTTAATACTGACTTAATAACGTATGAATTTCTTCGCTAAAATTTTTAAAAATTCCTTATAATTAACTTTAGGGACTAAGACAAGTGAGATGCTCTAAAGCATTCTTCCATACTCAGCCTAGTTACCTAACCGATTATAGTATCCATTCTGATAAAGTGCCCCATCACTATTTTAATATTAACTGTATTTACAAATCATATTTTCAAAACATGCATATAATTATATATTATTAGTTTTTTTATATGTATATATATTTCTTACTAAGCTTCCCCAAGCTCACCTCCTTTTACATTCTAAATTTATCTACAAAAATAGTAGTTTGTTGAAAGAAGATTCTAATAAGATGCCTTCAATATTTGTAACAGTCTGAGTGTACATTATTACATAATAATTACTTATATTTTACACATCTTTATCGGTTGGGCTGTTTGTGATGCTTTTAACACTTGATCCTTAATAGTAATAAATGATGAACATTTATTCAATAAATATGGAATATAAAAATTTTTACAATATTCCATACACTTTACATCTCCTGTTTCTATTTTACAATAATGTAGTACTGTATACAAGTGTCTAAATATATAAGAGAAGTGACTGTACCTTCAATTTCAATGCACTTTGTCCCAGTAGGCTACTCGTAGTTATATTTAATTGAGGAAGCCATCAAAAATCGTCGTGATTAATCTGGAAAGTTTAAAAGTAAGGGGTGAGCGAACCACGTGCTCAGTAAAGGAGTTGTATGGTGCTCGATATAATGAAATCTATATGCTGGAAAATATTCATTTTTCCATAAATCTAAATGGAATAAATCATTCAATTTCCACCACTTCAATAACAATTCAAAACACGTGACAGTACAGTGGTAAAATAGTAGTTACGGTAAATAGTCTTTTCAGTACAGTAGCTTATAAATATCCAAATCTCTGGATAACAGTTTAGTAATTATTTCTATTTTAGAAATAATCCTCAAAGTATTCTTTCTCGATAACAGTAAATTTCCTTTCAGTTCAGTAAACAACATTTCGTATAATTAAGTCCAGTAATTAGAAATCAGTAGATTTCAGTTCAGTAAACCGAAATCAATAGCTACTAGTTTAGTAAACAGAAATCAGTAGCTACTAGTTCAGTAAAACAGTATTTCGGTACGGTTCAGTTCAGTAAACAGTAAGTCACAGTGCAGTACAGTAAAACATGATTTAGTAAATCCTTTCAGTAAACAGTAATCAATAAGTTGAGACTAGGATCACCCTACAATTAAATCATGCTATCATCGTCCACTAAGGGACACAGTAATCATCCCCAAAGGGACACAGTAATCATCCCTGAAGGGACACATTAACAGTATACAATGAGATCTACGGCCATGATCTATAGGGTGTCCTCGGTGTACACTTGCCAGGTGACATCCGAGACGCTGATGACTGGCGGGTCAATCAGCCACGTGACAGTAACAGTAATAGTATGATGCATGAAACTCGGGGCCTAAGTCTCAAAGCAGTATAAAAACCGTACCATAGCCTTTATGGATCTTATTCAAAGTAATTTGAAATATTTCATGTTTATCCATAAGGCTCTCACATTTTCGTATATCATCACCTTTATGGAATTTATAAAATAAATAAAATCATCACTTAATTTCATAAAGGTACAAAATCATTCATTTTCTCATAAAAAATACCTTTAAGGAAATCAAATGAATTAAATCATTTATTTGAAGAATTATTTTCCAAAAAGGTATTTTATTCCCTATTTTCACATACAGTAAATCCATCAGTAAATATTCATGTATCAACTGAGAAAGTAAATAAATATTCAATTTGAATATTTAATATCATATAAAACAAATCAATTTCTCACTTTAATAAAAATATAAAACATGAATATTTAATTTCTCATAACTTTCTCAAAATTTCAATTTATGGAAAATTGGTGGAAATTATATTCAAAATTTTCCATTTAAATCATTTCATGCTTCTAAAATATTTTGAAATATTTTAGAGTATGTTTGCAAAATTTCCGATAGCATAACAACTGCGGATTCCTAACCTCCTGCACACAGTCACAGTATATAAACCAGCCTTTCAACCACAGATTTTGCATGTTTTCAAACCAAATCATGCATCCAATATTCTCATAAAATTTAGCTCAAGAAGACATGCAATTCATTATATCACTACAACTCACACACTCCCCCCTTACCAATCTTATGAAGTCGAGCTTCCCAGTTATGCTAACCGAAATCCATCAACTCGGGCTGCAAAAATAATTTATCAAAACTCATTAATATTTTTCTTCTTATTTTTAAGCCACTAGTATTCATAAAATGCAGCCACTATTATCATAACATAAGTGCAACTAGTATAAATTATATTGGTACCAAAACTAAACTTTCACATATTTAAGTTCCTTTTTCGGTTTTTAATTTCACCAATCATTCTCTTTTAATTTCTATGATTATTTTCTACTATTAATCATAAAAATTCAGCATGTTCCATACTTAAACAAAATTAGGGCCGAACCCTCTTATGGCCATTTTCATGATTTTTTGTCTCTTCTAATATTTCCATTACTCTTCCATGTATACGTGAGCCTTTCCTTACCATTTTCTGCATATAGCCATATATTTACTACTTTCATGCCTAAACCGAACCCTTCTCTTCATTTACCAAATTTTGATTTTCAATCTTTCACCATGATTTATTGTTTCAACCTTTAATTCCTTACTTGATCATTTCCTATTGTTTTCTTGCATGAAAACACAAGATTATATTCAATCTCATGCCAACCGAACATCCTTATCCATGGTAAGTTTTGATCTAGCCTACCTCATGTAAAACAAACTTCATAAACCTTATTTACACCTTACACTAGGCTAGAATATAGCTTTAAATTTAATTAAAACAATAAGACATTAAATCTCCTCACCTCAACGGAACCAGCAACATCCCATTCTGTTTTGTTTCTTTTCTAGTCAGCCCTCATTTCTTGGTCTTTTGATGTTCTTAAGGTGGATATAAGGTCTATGGAGAGGGTTTAATGATCAAATAGCATGAAGATGAAATTTTGTTAAGAAATTATGGAAGAAACGGCTGCAAACAGAACCAAACTTGAGCAGTAAAACTAAAAACCGTGGAGCAGCAGGGGAGTTCGGTATGGAAGAAAGAATTTGCTGAAGTTAAATTTCCATTTAGTCTTCTTTTATCCAAGACAACCAATGCTAATTATTGTATTTTCTTTCATCATTTCTTTGCCTTAAATTGCATTAAATGGTGAAGAAAATTTGCAGCAAAAGAGTGGCGTGGAGTTCATGTGTTCTGCACGTCTTTGGCTTCCATTCTTTTGCTTTATACTTCAGCAAACAAAAGTGAGCACATGTTAAATATTAATTTATCTCTTCTTTTAAGTAATATATATTGTATTTTACTCAATAGAGGTTTGCTTTTCCAGCTCCTTTAATTGAATTAACCGTGCAAAACAAGAAGTGGCTTGAAGATTCCTTGTTGGCTGCATGGTTTTTGTTACAATTTCCTCTTCTCTTTGTTGGATTATGCCCTTAGAACCATTCATTAGATGATTGACTTTGGCATTTTTTATGTATCATGACATTTTATTTATTATAGTTCATTATTATATTTGTTTTATAACTGAGTAATGTAATCTTATATGATAATGTCCTTAGAATAGTAATAACACACTATTCTTAAAATATCCCTAGTCAAGTATTATTGTGAACAAGGATAAAATGATACGATAAGACTAGTATGTGGTTGACTGATGACCATTGTCATTGATATAGGATATCAAGTCATCACATAGGTACATGTTAGAGAACTATGTATTGGATCGACCCTCCATGAGAACGCTACATGGATTGTTATATGAGTGTCATAAGCGATTCTCATAGTGATGATGGTGTATGTGATCCTTTGACTTGAGATCATCAGAGATCCCAACATAGAGAATTGCATACTTTAATGCTGCTAGATGTCATTCGTAACAGGATGGACTATAAAAGTAGTAATTGGGTATGCCTTGATCTATGTAGTGGGATGTTGAGTGATCAAGATAGGATTTATCCCTCTTATATAACAAGAGTGATGTCTTGGGCCCTTTGATAGAGTGAGACTAAGAAATGCATGGCCGTGCTCGAATAAGTCAATATGAGATATTGATTTTATTTGTTTAATTAGTCTACTCAGGAATCAAGAAACGCTGATTAGACTATACAAGTGTGACACATTCCATGACTTGTGTCTAATCAAGACATCAAAGGATAAAGGGATTAGACTACACGGTAACATCTATCACGAGTAAGGTTATGTCGAGTCATTGACATTCTCGTTACATTGGTAGCAATGATGTGTTGCTAGATACCGCTCATTGCCTGTGACAATTTTGTCATTGCCATTGTTTTGAGAACCTATTGGGTCGCACACTTAGAACGGATCAATGAGGAGCTTAATTAATCCTATTCTGAATTGGATTAAGGATATAACTAATCCTATTTTGAATTGGATTAGGGATATAACTAATCCTATTCTAAGTAGGATTAGAGTTCTGTTTGGCAGTAAATTTTAGGGTAAAATTTACTGCCTATAAAAGGATGTTTTCTGAAACATAGCCGTACAACAATTAGAAAATAGAAAAGTATTCTTTTAATCGAAGCTAGCTGTTCGGTTATAAAGAATCAAAAAACGCTCTTTAAGGCTTCTGATCGTGAGACGTTCAAGAGTCGTAAGATCCGTTCGTGTGGATACCATAGAGGCAGGAACGAAAAGTTGTTGCTTGTGACTCGACCAACGACAGAAATCTGAGAAAACGTTAGGTAAAATCTCGAAACCCTAATCAGGCAACCCTCTGAATCGATCCTGATGGAGGCCGAATGATTTAAATTCCGCTGCATGTTTGTTTTCGGTTTCCTTCACTCTTGTGTGTTCCAGCCAATGAAAATTATGGAAGAAACTTCTCTTTCTTTTTCTTTACATTTTATACTATAAAATTACATTTTATCAGCCTTTGAATGACTGATCAGAAATGGTACAACAACAACACATGTAGTGGCGTTGAAGTCCACTTTGCTGCACCATTTCTTGACTTTCTTCCTTTCTTATTGCATATACTTCAGCGAATACCATTTAACTTCATGTTAAATTGTTGACTTTTTCTTTTTGTGTTATTATTTTACACTTTTATTTTATTTATTAAATTTACTTTTCCTTTCCTTTGAATTTTCTCCAGCCAAGCGCAGCAAATGCAGCTGAAATTGTTGGCGCCTTGTACATCTTCCTTGGCTGCATACTTCTTGACTTTTCTTCGTCTCCTTTGGTAGCTATTTAAGCTAATAAAATTTCAGCCTTTTTGATCATCAATAATCTCCTCTTTATTTCTATTATTTATCTCATTTTTATACCATAATTTACATCTCAACGTATAGCACAACAGCAGCCAAAAGGAAGTGACGTACACGCTGAGAATTTTCTGATCACTCACTGCACTTACAACCAACTTTAAAAATTCACCATGATCAATCCATAATGAATAAAATATGAGCCATATATCGCCAGAAAGGTCTTCGAGTTAACTTTCCAACGCAATTTGAATAACCTCATTTGGAGTTCACTATCAAAAGTTATGTCTGATTCTTTACTGATTGCTCAATGCTAAACTCCATACATGTGACGTGAATGTAGAAATTTATTGTGGTTAATCTATAATGAATTAAAATATGGGCCTTATATGGGTAAAAAGGTATTTAAGTTAACTTTCTAGTGGATTTTGATTCACCTTAATTGGAGTTTCCTACCAACCGCTATGGATGATTCTTTACCGATAGGTCGGTTGAGTCTATTGGTAGAATCTACTGCTCATGGAGTAATTTTACAAAATTTCTAGTATTAATCTATGAGGAACTAGAATATGAGGCATATATGTTTGGAAAGATACTTAAGTTAACTTTCCAAAGAATTTTACGGTTTATCATTTGATACTCCGATCAAAAATTATAATCGAACCACTGTCGATTGGTCATTCAAGCATCATAATATTTTTATCTTCACAATTCACAATCCTTAATTTAACATCCAAATAATCCAAAAATTATATTTATGCCTCCAAATATTTATTTAATATTTATTTCACCTTCTAAATACCATATTTCATTTATATCCTTAATAAAACAGTAAAATTCAAGGTGGAGCCCACATATCTAATTCACTTAATTTCACCAAATAAACTTTATTTTAATAATCAAATAATTATAAATATCTTGTACAGTGTAGTAGAATCAGGTTTTACAATATTGTACCTTGCAAGTATGGTATTCAAACATTTATTGTTTAGTACTTTAGTGTGTAAAGGGTTGTAAACAATAAATTAAAGAAGTTTGAATGTAAATATAGCATTCATTATATAGATTATTTTATATAGAAAAACAAATGCATACTTTGATTTTGCATACTGGGACCAATGTGAATAATTAAATGTTGCTTTAGCTAAATAATTTTGGCATAAAATCAGAGTGAGGACACTAAGCACATCCCAACCAATTGAGTGAAAATGGAAAAAGTCAGTTTTGATTTTTCAGGAATTGGAGCATGACATAATGTATTGATGCAATGATATGATGAATGCATTGTTAAATAAGTAGATGAAATTACGATTTTCCATAAAATAATGTACTTTTCAGTCAAATCAAAATCAATGCTCGTAAATAGTATTCAATGGTCGTAAATCATGTTAAGTACTTGTAATCAAATCAAATGCTTGTAGACATATCTTATACTCGTAGTCTTATAAATCAAATACTTGTAATTTAAATTCATATACTCATAAAATCATATCACATACTAGTAGTCTTATCAAATACATGGAGTTCAAATCAAATACTCGTAATATTATAAATCAAATATTCATAGTCCTATAAATCATATACTTGTAATCCTATAAATCAAATACTCATAGTCTTATAAATCGATTACTTATAATTTGATAATTATATGAAAATAAGGCTATTTCTATGTTTTATTGGTTAATTATGATTTAATTTCTCTATAAATTTATTAATTAATCCACTACTTTTGTAAATTTCCTCATGTTTTGTAAAAAAATAAATTTCAAATGAATTTCAATCTATTTGGTGAAAATTAGATTGAAAAGGGCAAAGAAGACTAGACCGCTGAAAGACAAAGGAAGGACAACTCATCATCTCTTTCTCTCTCTCTAACACCTAGCATCCCACATGTCATCATCCTACTTACCCTTGGAAAACAAGAACAAAGCACAAATGACCAACACATGAAAGAAACATGTCTTTGTCACCTTGCATGCACATGGAGACTAAATGACAAAAAGGAAAATGCTAGCAGAGATGAGGTGTCCATGGCTGATATGGTAGCTTAAATGACATGGAAATATCTTGCTTGAGGAGCCAATGACTTTAAGACAAGTGGCAAGGATTTCCAACTCATCTAGGATAATCAATTACCTTTGTACCCACGAGTTTAGTGAGTATTTAAGCAACATGATGAAACCTAAGCTAAGGGTCGGCTGTATAGGGTTAATTAGATTTTTTTTTCATATTCATTTACTTGATTTTAATAGTTTAGACTACCACCACTTTACTTGCTTTATGTTCTTTAAATTTCTCAATCAAATTTACTTGTTTTCTTGCTTTTTCATTTAAATCTTCAATTCTTTCTTGCAAGTTTTCATTTAATGTTTATGCATTCTTTAAGTTATAGCATTTCAATCTTCTTATACTCCTTCTTTTTCTTCTTCTTCCATTTTTGTTTTTATTGAGCTCCATGTTCATGGGAAGCTTAGAAAGTTGAAAACCTACCTCTATAACTCCTGTGAAGGGGTGTTATTCACATTTATTTACGTATTTTTCATTCATTGTTTTTGAACTTTTTATTTCTTGCTTTTATTTTTATTTTACTATTTTTAAAGTCTCTTTTAAGGTCTTAATTAATGTTTTAAATTTTAAATAAAAGAAATTCAAAAACAATTATAAACGATTAGAGGTAGGCTTAACTGTTACTTTATGCTTTTTTTGTGATTCATGATTTTGGCTCAATTTCAACATTTTAATTTTATTTTATAATTTCCTTAAGTGTTAGTTAGTTAGTCTTTAGGTAAATTAAAGTTTCATGCATTTAAAGTTGAGTTTATTAGGTGTTTGATTAAATTTCCACACGCATTTCATTAAAAGTTCATTGCATTTCTGTTTTGCAATTTTTAAGTCCATTTAGGCATTACTTCTAGGGTATTTAAGGGTCTATTTTTGTTTCATTTTAAGTGTTATTTAAGTGTATTAAGTTTGTAGTAGGTCCATATATTAATTAGGTAAATTTAAGAGTTACATTAGGTTAGTTTCATTAACATTTTCATAGTGTATTCATGCTTTTCACCATGTTTTCTTGATCAATTCTTATTTATTGTTTTAAGTATTTGGCTATTGTTTGGTAATTAAATTATATTCATTTCATTATTATTGAGTCATTTTTAGGTTAAGGATTTCATCATAGGATTTTTAGGATACATTAGAGCAATTAATAGGAAGCATTTTGCATTACATTTTCACATTTTCCTCATGCTTAGGCATCTTTTAAAGTATACTGGCCAAACTTTATTTACTTGTTGTTTTAGGTATTTTTATGTTACATTGCATTAAGTTCAAGTTATTTTAGATTCTTATGCCTAGTGATTTACGTGTAGGGTAAGTTAGGTTAAGTTTCATTAGCATTTAGTTACATTTTTAGTTAAATTTTGCATAAAATTTAGGTTCTATCTAGGTTTGTTTTTGCTACCATTTCAAGTATGATTAGGTACTATTTTTGGTTAATTCCATGTATCTTTGGTAAGTATTAGCTTAGGGTTTAAGTTAGGATAGATTTGCGAGAACCATTTTTACTATTACTATACATGTGTTTGATGTAAAAGTTTTAATTTAATTCTATGTACTTTGTAAATTATAAGTAAAATAATAAAGTGAGCCCCACTTGAATTAGAGTGCTCAGCTATATGTAAGACTGAGGAAAACAGTGCATGAAAGGTGTAATAATTATAATATGGAAATTTTGATATTAAAATCCTTTATTTGCGTTATTTTGGGAAGCGTGGCAAACAAATTAGAAAATGACAGTTATGTTCTGACGTATTTTCTTAAATTGTGCCCTAACTAAAATGAATTGGGATGAAGTAAAAATATGATGATATTCTACATAAAAAGGAGTTTAAGATAGTGTCAATAGATTTATCGAATCAGTGGTTAAATCGAAAAATTTCGCCGGTAGTCCACCAGGAGTAATTTTGTAATATCACATATTTGGTGTTGCGTTTGTCCACGAAACCACCATAATTCATCAAAATACATCCAATAAGAGTATTTGGTAATGAAATTCAAAATTTTGGAATGCAATTACATAGTTATAACAATTACAAAAATTTATGGCAAAATTGTTGGAAAATTTCATAACTAAAGCCATTTTAGTCATTTTGCACTATTCTAGAACACTCTTTATTTTTGTTTCCAAGTGCTGGCCGACCACTATTCATCATCTTCCTCCCCGTCCTTCACGCCACCATAGGAAGATGTCATAGTCCAAGTACATAATATTTTGCACAATTTCACACATTTTCATATATGTGAATTGGTTAGGTTATCTTCGATGCCTTTATTTCTTACTTTTAAAACACTAGTGAATAGTAAATACTACCTTTCACTTTAATTTACATAAATAAAATTAATCACAAATAGTAATTTTGTAAATTAATCACAAAAATTTTCTATTTTTGGAAATTAATATTAAAGAAAATAGATAAGAGAAAATAAATAAATTAAAGTAAATAAATAAAATTTATTAACAAGATGGAATATCGTTGAAATTCCGGAAATTAAGGAAGTGATGAAAATTAGAAATTTAGTGAAAGATATTTAAATTTTGAAAAAAATAATGAAGAGAAGCAAATATTATTTGATTAAGTTAAAATCCAAATAAAAATAGAATGCGTATAAAAATATATTTATATAATTAGATTGTATAAATATATTTACACATGTTTTTATACAATACATATGTATGTAAATGTTATATAGTATATATTTATATACGTTAGTATATAGGAATATATATACTATTTCATAAAGTTAAATAATACATATGCATACAATTATAATGTTTTATGTATATATAAAATATATATACATATATGAGAATGTAAAATATAAATTTTACATTGAAAGTTGTATAATTATATATTGTAAATACAACATATAAATATATGTAAAGGTTATTAAAATTTTAAGGATATAAATATATATATATATATAAATATATATATATATATATATTAGATATACATTTTGTAATACATAATATACATATATATATATGTATGTACCAATTTATATATATATATATTATATAGTACAATACTATATATAAATTAATTAATATTATTATATTTAAAATGTATAACATAAATATAAAGTATACATATATTGTTATATTATATCTATATATATACATTATATAAATATAATATATATTATGATATAGATAAAAATAGAAAAGAGGATAAAATAAAAAAGGAAAGAAATAGGAAGAATCGGGACAAAGCCCGATTCCTTCCCAGCCGAAAATTGCCAGCAACAAACCTGCCACTGCCGGCGGGATAAGAGAGAAGAAGAGAAGGGAACGGCGCCGGCGATGTGAGAAGAGGAGGCCGGTGGCGGGAAAAACGAAAAACAGAAGCGAAATGGAGGACGAGAAACGGAGGAAACCGGGAAGAGAAAAGAAAATAGGAAACGGCGGAGCCGGCCAATTTGGCCACTGCCATCGCCACCGAAACACTACTAGAGGAAGAGGAAGGATGCCACTCGAGGCACGGTGAATGGCAGAGGAGGGCCAACAAAGAGGCGGAAGAAACCGAAGGAAAATCGACTCGATCCGCTGCCGTGCCGCCGATCCAGGGCAAACAGAGGGCACCGGCGAGTTCGCCTTGACGTCGACCAGCTGAAGGGCAAAGGAACCGGCGAGGAAGGAAGCTAAACCGGTCTGACGGGAAAGGAAGAGGAAAAAAGGAAAGGAAAAAGAAAAGAAAAAGGAAAAAGAAGAAGAAAAAGAAGAGAAAGAGAAAGGAAAGAAAAGAGAAAAAGGAAGAAAAAGAGAGGAAAAAAAAGGGGAATTTCGGGAAATCGAAAGATTCCCGGAAATTTGGCAACTCGGAAATTACGAAAATTCGTAAGAATTTCGGAAAATGATTTCGAGTAAAAATTTAATAAATTATGGAAAAATTATAAAATCTAGAATTTAATTTTCAGAAATTATTCTCAGCGATCGAGACGATGGATCGGGAGAGATGGAGTACGAGCGCGACCGATAAGAGGAAGTCGCCGACCCGGAAAAGGTAAGGGATGCATGTGCAGCACTATAAGGATATTCAGTTTGCATGATTTTAATTACGAAATATTTTATGAAAATATTTATGAAAATATTGGGGTGAATGATTGGTTGGAAAATTGTGGTGAAGTACCGGTTGAAATTATAAACTGTATTTTTCATGCAGAAGGCTAACCAATCGGCAGTCGTTATATTGCCAAAAAATTATCAAAAATTTCTAGAAAAATTCATAAATCATAATAAATGATTTTATTTCATGAGAAATGATTTTCAACCACGAAAATCGAGAAAATGAATATTTTCCATAAAAACATGAATAAAATGAAAGTAATTTTAAAATATTCATGTTTTCGAGAATGGTGATAATGAAATCACCGAAAATTCTCCTGATATGTAAATTACATGTAATACGAGATGGAAAGTGAAAAGAAATAAAGTGAATATTTTTATATATATTTCTTAAATATTCACTAAATGATTTTATAACCTTTATGGTTTTAAATTATAAAATTATATATTTTTATAACTTCCATAAAGGTTATTTTATGATGAAAAATACGGTTTTGAGACTAGATGGCATCCTATCATGCTGATATATGACATGTGATATGTAATATGTGATATGTGATATGTAGTCCCGGCCGACATCTGATCAGTGATCCGTCGAGGACAATTATAGACTATGGCCATAGATCTGACATGATTATTTATACCCTTCGGGGTCTATAGCATGATATGAGTAACGACCTAGTTGTGATAACCGTAAATTTTTCCCTTTATTCGAAATTAGAAATATTGAAAATAATTATCGGAGAAACTAAATAAGAGGAATTAAATAAAATTTTGCTAGAACGGGATATTGGTAAAAATCCCTAGAATCGAGGATGTGAAAGAATCGGAAAATTCGTATAAAGGAAACTAAATTGGAAGTGAAATTAAAAATAATAGAGAGAGGAAAAAAAGAATTAATTTGGATAAATTAAAATCCAAATTAAATAAGGAAAATGAAAAATAAAATAAATAAAATAAAGTATGTTATATAATTATAAATTTTATAAATGTATTTTATACAAATACGTATGTATTAAAATACTATATAGTATATTTTAATATACGTTGGTCTATATATGGAAATATATACTATCTTATGAATTTAAATAATACATATGTATATAAACATAATATTTTATGTATATATATACATACATATATAGAAAATGTAAATATTATTTTATATTAAAGTTTATATGTATAAATATTTTATTATAACAATTATATAATTTGTATATATAAATGTTATTTAATTTTAAGTATATAAATATACATATATATATATATATATATATATACTAGACATGTATTTAGTAATGTACAATATATATTTTATGTATAATATATGTTATATTATATTATGTATGAAATAATATAAGTATAACATATAGCATATATTATATGTATAAAATATAAATTATAGTGTATAATATATAGTATATAGTATACTAAAAATAGAAAGGGAACAAAACCAAAAAAAAAAGGAAACTAAAAACAGAAAAAAGGAAAAGGAGGATCGGGACAGAGCCCGATCCCTCCCAGCCAAACCGACGGTGGCGGAGTCGCCACCACCGGCGAGAGGGGAAAAGGAAGGTGAGATGCCACCGGCCAGAGAAAAGGAAGAAGCTGCCGGCAGCGTGAAGAAACGAAACGGAATCGAAGGAAAAAAAAACGAAGGAAGCCGAAAGAGGAAAGGAAAATGGCCGACGGCGGTGCCGGTTGAATCGGTGGCCACCACAGCCAATGAAGCTTCACCGGAGGAAGAAGAAGCTGATGGAGGCCACCGGAGGCGCAATGGACGGCGGAGGAGGGACGGCGAAGAGGAAAAGAAACCGAGGCAAAACCGCCTTGATCCGTCATCGTGCCGCCGATCCAGAGAAAACGGAGGGCACCGGCAAGTTCGTCGTGCAGCCGGCCAGCTGAGGGATGCCTGAACCGCCGGAGAACCGGCTGCCGGCGAGGAACCGGCGAGGAAAGGAGTTAGACCGGTCTGACCGGGGAAGGAAGAAGAAAAAAAAGAAAAGAAAACGAAAAGAAAGAAAGAAAAGAAAAAGAGGAAAAAGGAAGAAAAAGAGTAAAAAGGAGAATTTCTGGAATTCGAAAAATTCCCGGAAATTCGACAACCCGGGATTTTACAAAGTTCGATAAGAAATCTTCCTGAGATTTAATTTTCAGAAAAATTAAATAAATTATGAAAAATTCTAAAAAATTAGAATTTTATTTCCAGAAATTATTTTCAGCAATCGGGATAAGGAATCGGGAGAAATGGAGTGCGGGCGCGATCGATAATCGAAAGTCGCCGACCTGGAAAAAGGTAAGGGATGCATGTGCAGCACTGTAAGGATACTCAGTCTGCATATTTTAAATTGAAATATTTTATGCAAATATTTTATGATGCATGATTTGCTGAAAATAATTTGGTAAGAAGTACTGGCTGAAAGGTTTAAAACTGTATTTTTCCGTGCAGGAGGTTAGTAAATCGGCAGTCGTTATGCTACCGAAAATTTTAGAAAAATTTTATAAAATCATATTAAGTGATTTTATTTCCGAATTTTGATAGTAAAACACGAAACATGAGGAAATTACTAAATTTCATAAAACATGAATATAATGAGATGGAATTTTAAAATATTCATGTATTCGAAAATGGTGACAATGAAATCCCCAAAAATTCTCGAAATAGATAAATTACACGAAATACGAGACGAAAGATGAAGTGAAATATAGTGAATATTTTTATGAATATTTTTATAAATATTCACTAAAGGATTTTAACCCTTATGGTTTTAAATTATGGAATTTTATATTTATATAAATTTCATAAAGGTTTATTTTATGATGAAAACTACGATTTTGAGATTGGTTGGCATTCCTATCATGCTGATGCATGATATGTGATATGTTTAGTCCCGGTCAACACCTGATCCGCGACCCACAGAGGACAATATAGATTACGGTCATAGAATTGACCGGTTTATTTCTGTACCCTTCGAGGTTTATAGTACGATAAGATTGATGTCTATCTTAGACTCCATAAATGATAGGTGATATGTCAAAAAGGAAAGTGTTTTATATGATGGGAAATCTTGCTATTGACTTGCATGTTATGTGTTATAGTTTGGTTGTGGTTATTGAATGTATAAATTGTATACATTTTGGTGCTTGCATTTTGAATAATAGTTGTTACAAAAGAAATCTTGTTTATGACTTGCATGTTATGTGTTATAGTTTGGTTATGGTTATTGAATGTATAAATTGTATACTTTTTGGTGCTTGCATTTTGAATAGTAGTTGTTAGAAAGGAAATCTTGCTTATGATTTGCATGTTATGTGTTATAGTTTGGTTGTGGTTATTGAAGGTATAAATTGTTTACTTTTTAGTGCTTGCCTTTTTGAGGAATGCATTATGCATAGGAATTAATAAGAAATTTTCGAACCCTGGGAGCCACCTCTAGAGTCCTTCGAAAACTAAGTGTTACACGAGTTTCGATGTGTTAATAAGAAATTTCGGAACCGTGGGAGCCACCTCTGGAGTCCTTCGGGAACTAAGTGCTACACGAGTTTCGATGTGTTAATAAGAAATTTTCGAACCATGGGAGCCACCTCTAGAGTCCTTCGAGAACTAAGTGCTACACGAGTTTCGATGTGTTAATAAGAAATTTCTGTACCGTGGGAGCCACCTCTAGAGTCTTTCGGGAACTAAGTGCTATACGTGTTTTGATATATTAGTAAGAAATTTCTGTACAGTGGGAGCCACCTCTAGAGTCCTTCGGGAACTAAGTGCTACACGTGTTCTGATGTGGTAGTAAAGGCCAAACCGAGCAAAGACTCGATGATTGTATCGTGCGAGCCACCTCTAGAGTCCTTCGGGAACTAAGTGCTACACGTGTTTTGATATATTAGAAAGAAATTTCTGTACCGTGGGAGCCACCTCTAGAGTCCTTCGGGAACTAAGTGCTACAGGTGTTCTAATATGTTAGTAAGAAATTTCTGTACCGTGTGAGCCACCTCTAGAGTCCTTCGGGAACTAAGTGCTACACGAGTTTTGATGTGTTAATAAAAAATTTTCGAACCGTGGGAGCCACCTCTAGAGTCCTTCGGGAACTAAGTGCTACACGAGTTTCGATGTGTTAATAAGAAATTTTCGAACCGTGGGAGCCACCTCTAGAGTCCTTCGGGAACTAAGTGCTACACGAGTTTCGATGTGTTAATAAGAAATTTCTGTACCGTGGGAGCCACCTCTAGAGTCCTTCGGGAACTAAGTGCTACACGTGTTTTGATATATTAGTAAGAAATTTCTGTACCGTGGGAGCTGCCTCTAGAGTCCTTCGGGAACTAAGTGCTACATGTGTTCTGATGTGGTAGTAAAGGCCAAACCGAGCAAAGACTCGATAATTGTATCATGGGAGCCACCTCTAGAGTCCTTCGGGAACTAAGTGCTACACGTGTTTTGATATATTAGTAAGAAATTTCTGTACCGTGGGAGCCACCTCTATAGTCCTTCGGGAACTAAGTGCTACACGTGTTCTAATATGTTAGTAAGAAATTTCTGTACCGTGTGAGCCACCTCTAGAGTCCTTCGAGAACTGTCACATCCCGGAAACGTAGAAGTTTTGGGCTAAATTTTTTTTTTCACATAATATTAATTCCTTACTTGGGTTGCATTTCTGCCAGTATCTCATCACACTTTTTCAACCACAGAAACATCATAATATTTTCATGAAATATTTTATTCACATTATATTGACTTATTTCTCCAGGTAACGCTTACATTCATACGATATCGATTACATCCCAAAAGTATTATACAAGTATCTGTGCTACACAGGATGTCTGGTATCAAAATATGAGTATACCTTACGTAAGTACAAAAATAGCCGGAGGAGAGACGTATCCCTCAGTCTACATCATATGCGCAACAGGCAAAGGGTCGATCACTGCAAATAATCTGGTAGAGTAAGGGGTGAGCTTTTTGGAAAGCCCCGTAAGAAATGCATTTAAAATGGTCATAGCATCTATATATGCAGAAAACAAATACCATAATAATGCATTTCATACTTTAAATCATTGTATGAATTCTTTAATGCATATATCTAAAATTCATACTTGTTTCAAACATACATCATACTTTAGAAACTTTACATCATAATTAATAAAACTTATCATACAGTTCATGGAGACTAGGCAGAATCATATAGGCAGTATGCGGTCATGACACTTACTTCTTCCTCCGAAGAGGGAACATACTTCTTCCTCCGAAGAGGGAACAGAATACCTATGGCCATGGTATGGGCTGTAGACCTGATCAGAGTCGTACAGCGAACATGCACCACGAAGGACCAACATACCCACAAAGGATGAAAACATACACAATGTGGGCGAGAACATGCACGACGTGGGCTAAACATATGCCACAAGGGACGGAAACATGCACAATGTGGCAAGCATGACAGGCAATAACATAAACTATAGGAAGGCCTTAGTCTCAAAACTTACTTTCATACAATTGATATAAAATAGTAAGGACCGGGCGTGCCAGGGTCTAAGTTAGCCTGGGCTATGCCACTCCGATACCTTTTTCGGAAAACATATACTTAAATCATACAACTGATATAAAATAGTAAGGACCGGGCGTGCCAGGGTCTAAGTTAGCCTGGGCTTTGCCACTCCGATACCTTTTTCGGAAAAACATATTTATTTCATGTCATACTTAAAACATCATGAAAAATATGCATAGAATTTATAAAATTAATTTAACAATTTAAGAGATCATAAAAATTAACTTTGGAATAAAATTCATACTTCAGGCATTTCTTTAAAATTTGCAATGAAAGTAAGGGATACCATCACAACTTTAAATTACATCCCTTACCTCAATACACTGTAGATCAATGCCTTATGTTGCACCCATGTGCTTCCTATCTCTCCGAATTATAAACTGCAGGGTACCGTTTTATTGTAATTAATTTTCAGAATAACTTATAAAAATTTCTTTTGCTTATCTAGCTACTATTTATCTCATCATTATTCATAATATTAACATTTCCTATGATTTTCTCATAGGTAAATATTTTACTTGCTTTTCCTTTTTTTCCATCTTCTTCACGTTATTCTCATTGTCTACTCCTTTGGCCGAATGGTCTTGGTTAAAGGTAGGTATCTTCCCCACTTAATGTGTATATATATATATATATATATATATATATATATATCACTTATTTTCCATGTAGGTCAATTTAACCTCTATTGGTTCCTTTCTTTTCCTTTATTTTTCTGCCATTCATAGCCAAACCGAGAGCTCCTTTTTCTTTTTATTTTCCTACCCAAATTGGCTTTATTTTGGCTAGGTAGTTTATTCCTTTAAATGTCTATATATATTAACTTGAATAGTACAACACCTAGCTATTTAGTCAATCCAAACTAAACTTTTCTTTCATTTCTTTTACTGTCCAAACCGACAGCCTCTTTCCCTCTTATTTTGTAATTCACGTTGGCTTCAATTTTGTCTTAACAATAAGGATATATCTAGTATATCATAGGTTGCCAATATTCTATCATTCACACACATAAAGTCATCTAAAAGTCAATCAAACCATTTATCTATTCTTTCCATTTTCGGTTGCTTCTCCCAGCCATATAAATTTCTTCATTTTCGGCTATACAAACAGCCCAGATTTTCTTCATTCATCAGCTACAATTGTTGACTATAAGTAAACATGACTTCTCCTTTCCCTTGTTTCACGTAGAACCCCACTTAATTTTGATACTCAGCCCCTCTTAACCGATCATCTTGCTCACATTTCTAGCTCATTAATTTTTCATAGCTGTAATAGTTTCATGCTTAGCTTGGTTTCATGTTATCATATCAGTAAAATAAAATCTTTCTTCTTTCTAAACCCTTACAACCGAACCCTAGGTTTAGCTTATAAATATTTTTCAGTTCAAACCAAAGCTATAAACAATATGTTCTTGATCAGTACAGCCATAAGTAAAGAACAAGAAGCTTAAAACTGAAGCTGGACGTTACCTGTTCAAGGAGCAGATCTGTCCACCTAAATCAGTTTCTGTTTTGAGGTTTCGGTCAAACTCTTTAGTGGTTCTTTGAAGCTCATAAATCCAAGTTTACTTTGCCTTAAGAACTTAGGTTAATTGCTGAAGAAGAGGAAGGTTCTGCTAAGGATAAGGAAGGCTACTCGATATACCATTCAGAGGGAAGAGTTTCGGTGATGAAGGTTGAAGATGAAGATGACTACGGGAAGAAAAAAAATAAAGCAAAAGAGTTATTTTAAGTAGACTTTAACAGCCTTCATTTAAAGGCCTTCTTAATTGCCTACTTCTTTTTATTTCTTTTCTTGTCTTGTCCGGTGGAGCAAAAGAAATGAACAAGAAAGTCAATAATATAATTTCTGCCAACCTAAGAAAACAAGGAGAAGACTTTCTCTTGTCTTCTTTTATTTATTTTGTCTTTTCTTTTCTCTTGTTTATCTACTACTCAATTCTCCAACCGAGATTCCATCTAAATAGCCAACCAAATTTTTTTTTTCTATCTTTTCTTTGTTGTCTGTTGACCAAGCCGTGAGCCTCTTTCTCTTCTGTTTTCTACGTTGGCTTCCATCTAGTCTTTACACTATGATATATCTATTATATCTTAGGTTGTCAAAAGTCTAGTGTTCACATGTATAAAGTCAAGAAAATTAACCTTTACTTCTCTCATTTGTTTCTTGTCTCAATTGTCTTCACTTTGACTTTCCATGCCAACATTTTTGCAGCCATTAACTTCCTATCTTTTTCCTTGCTTTTACGTTTCTTATCTTGTTCTTGTTTGTTCTTCGGTGCAGCAAGGAAATCAACACAATTCAATACTTTTGTCAATCCAATAAAAACGTGGGAGGACCTTCCTTTATTCACTTGTCCAAACCGAAGTCATGCTTCCTTTTATTTTCTTATGCCATCCCAATACTGTTCTATTTTGTCCAAATCATAATTTGCAATATCCATTTAATTATTTATTCCATCCTTTATGTAATAATTTCCATACTTATATTTATTTTATCTAGAATTAAAATTCTCTATGTAAAAAACATTATTCTTATATATTTAATTCCTCAAAATATTATCAATAATTTCTTTATTGATAATTTGTTCATATACATGTACAACTATAGTATAAGAAAATGAGATCTCACAAGAACTAAGTGCTACACGAGTTTTGATGTGTTAGTAATCAGTCTAAGTTCTGATGAGGATGCGACAAATGTCGAAAGATGAAATAGATCTTGTGCATATGACATATGATGTGTGTGATATATCGGATTATGTTTATATATGCCACTCAAACATGTGCTACTTGAATGTTCGTCTCTTTCACAGTTAATCATACTGATAAAAAAAAGAATGATGCCTTGTGAACTTAAGAATGGAATGAAAGTATGAACAAGTTCGAGACGTCTGTGTGCGTATGAAATGAGTTTTAAAGAAAAATAATAATGATTTAAGTAATATTCATTTCAAAGAATATATGAATATTAGTTATTTTATTTAAACCCTTTATTTCATAAAAGCATTATTATGAAAAGAATATGAAAAGGTTATGAATATTAAAAAAAAAAGGGATTTATTAATTCAAAACGAAATGAAAATTTCTCTCTACAGTTGCTTCTAGGTTCCGTAACAAGTATGGTATTCTAAAATACCTACCTTATTCTATTCGGATCCCTAGCCGACTGTAGTATCTTTCTTACATGCAAGCCTAGAGCCCATAGGAAAAATGGAAAAGATTTTCAGCATATAGGAAGCTGAGTATCAAGTGAGGCATATAATTCTCTTACTGAGCCGTGGTTTTGCTCACCCCTTAATTTTAAACATTTCAGGTTTTTGACGATTGTGAGTTCAGTGAATTGTGGATCCTGGCTGTACGTGAAGGATAATGTATCAGACCGACTAATTATTTGAGGTATGATCATTTATTCTCTGTATTTAGACACGTCAACAGTACTACTTATCTGATTAGTTACGATAGGAGATGTATATAATATAAACAATGTTATGTAAAATTGTTTAACAGTCAGTACAAGTAAAGTATCGCAGACAGCCCAACCAGTTAAGTTGTGTATAAGAAGATGAAAAATGTGGTCACCGGTCGTGACAGATTTAATGGTATCAGAGCAATGGTTGGCCTGATGTCTATCGATACTTTTGGAAGGAAAAGAGTTAAATATCCTCGGTAGTATTGTGTCGTCTAAATACATAAAGAAAATAAATGATTGTAAATGGAGTAAAATGATTTAAAGGGAGTGAGAAAGTATAAACTGAGAATGTTAAAGAAGAAAATAGGCTCAGAAAATACCGAATTATTGGTGATTCTTCTAGTCTAAATGAAGGCCTGTTCGGTAAGGAACAGAAATGGACTCGGTGAGGGCCCCACTAGTACTTTTCTGTCCGAACCGAAGTGACACCTGAAAGTGATGGTATAAAGTAGGGGAATGAAATATCATCATTAAATAGACTTTAAGATCATCGATTGAGGGTAATTTGAAGAGAGAGAAAATTTTTAGCCAAAAATGACCAAAATACCCCTACCCCCAAAATTTTACCGGGAGTCAAAATAGATCACCAGAAGTTGGAATTGACCGATTTGACAGAGAAATTAATGTTATAAAGCTAAATTACAAGTAAATTAATCCCATTGTGGATTTTAGTGAACTTCTCTATCGAAAATCGAATGAGATCTAACTTGCTGTTATAAGTATCAGAAAGGATACTATCAACATATAGATGATCAGTTCATTGATTTAAATGTATATTGAGGAGATAGAAATAAGTGGTGAAATGACGAAAATGCCCTTATATTGGGCGATGTTCGGAATAGTGTTAAAACGGAGCTGAATTGGAATCCATTGATAGTAACGGAATTATTAATGGCATAGAAGATGTCATATGAATCTAACGATCCCTATTACTAATTCCACTAACACTTAAATTATGGAAGCGAAAGAAATCTGTGAGGGGCTAAGTGCCATGTCTGTGTGACGAGGGCCACCTCTAGAACCCAAAGCGGACAGTACGGATGAGTAAGGCACTGGGGTGGTAAATTCCTGGTTAATGGAGATCCAGGCACTCCCGGTCCTTACAATAAAACGAGTACGGATGAGTGAAGTGGCTCGGTAAATCCCTGAAAGAAACGGTAAATCCGGGGCTTCACAATAAAACGGTATGATGCGATCTAAAGAGTGTAGTGGAATGTCATCAGATGTTTGGCCCGGTTATTGACTGAAAGGGTCGAAAAATTAAGAGTGTACTGAACGGGATCGTTGAATACTATGAAAAGTGAAATGATTACAGGAATTGATTGATAAGGTGAATAGTACCAATAATGAAACAGATAATCTTATATAGAACCGACATATCTTGAAATATGTGCTACAGAATGAGGTACTGTGTTGAGTACTGTAAATTAGAGAATAATTATAAGAACAGTGAAGTGATAGAAAGAAGATGACAACGAACCTAAATTCTTCAGGACCCTTGAGCCAGAACTGTGATGGGCGACCCAATGATGGGCGACCTGTAGTGGATCATGTGTTATGAGATACAGGCGAACTATGTCATCGCCGACTCACTAGTAAGGGTAAACCTGGGGCGAAAGGAATCGCCTAAGGAATGCTCGCCAATGGCCGATTCGAATAGGCGGGATTCTTACAAGAAGCTTAGTGATAATACGAGTGTAAGGAACTAGGTACGTAAGGGTGCCAAGGTTCGAACCTCGTGGATAATATACTCAAGGGAAATTAAGCCTGAATTCAGTAAATGGAAATGGTTTTAAAGTGAATAACTAAATTGAAACGAGTAGTTGTAAAGTGTGTTGATAACCATTGTACTTGATACAGCTTACCGGAATGAGATTTGTAACGCTGTAAAGTATGACTAGGTAATAAAATCAAGGTAGAGTATGTATCAAAATGATTTGAATATTGAATGTCTTTGGCTTGAGAATACACTGTGAAATGATGGGACACAATGATGAAGGTCCAAAATGATAAAAGAAGTGTGGTTAAAGAAACTACCGGATGAGAATCCCGATAAATTTCAGAGTAACATAGATTGAGAAATCAGGTTAATGTTGACTCGATCGTGGATATGAAATTTATTCTTAAGCTTGTATCGAAGAATATAGAAGGAAATCCGACAAGCTCAAGAAAATAATTTTTGGAAAATGTCATGGATGATGAAATCCACAAGTATTGATGTAAAGGATGGAAATACAAATGATATGATTTGAGGATGAATTAAATGATGTATTAAAATTTTTGTTATACAATAAAGTTCTTATGAAGAACAAATAAATATCATATGGAAGTGATGCCTTACATATGATTTAATCGGAGATGTATAAGGAGCTTATAAGAGCAATCTTTGTAAAAGGCATCATCAGATGAAAAGTTGAAGAATGATGGTCACAAGATGATAAGAAATGTATGATTAAAGAAAATATCAGATTTGATTCCCGATAAAACTTCCAGAGTTATATACATTAGAGGAATCGAGATAACATTGAATCCGAAAAGTTTAAGAAAATAACTCTGAAAATTGTGTAAATAATGAAATTCACGTGTAAAGGTCTGGATGACGAAAATACAGATAATGAAAAACTGGGAATAATGAAATTATCTGTATAAGCGTAAATGAGAGAAATACAAATGATATTGAGTTGTAGATGAATTAAAAAGGATGTATTAATTTCCTGTCATTGATAAAGTTCTGGTGAAGAACAAGTATTCATCTACATGAAAATAGACGCTTTCTTGATCTGATTAGTGATATGTGAGGAGCTAATAAGACTAGCCTCAGTATAAAGCGTCATTAGATAAAAGATTGAAGATTGGTGTCCATAAGATAATGATTCGAACTCGTAGTGAATTTTACGAGTTCCTATTGAAGTTACAAGGGTAATGAGTTGCCTTGTAAAGTATATAAGCCTAAAGAATGAGGCATCCTTACAAGAGAAAATTGCTAAAATACTGATAGAGTCTAAAGTATAAATGGAACATGAGCAGCATTGTGATATGATCCTTAAACTCTTAAAGGCTGTGGAATTGTGCTAAGATTAACAACTAAGATATTTGGCTAGACAGTATCTCCTCTTGAGATATATGATCTTGAGACGACAGGGTGACAGTGAACCTGTCTATGATATAGAGATAATGATTGAGATACGAAAGTAATGAGTCTAGCTAAATACTACTGCCAGCCTATAAAAGAGTGATGCGACTAGCTGCTCTATAGATGAGATCCAATTAAAGAAATTAAAGTCGGTAGATGGCTAGTGTAAAGAAAAAGATGGTATGCAAGATTTTAAAAGATCTTAGCAGTATAGTACTATGCCAATTAAAAATATATATATGAAGAGATAAATAGTAGAAATATGAAAACGAAAATGAAAGTGGAATAAGGAAATAATTGCATGATGAGAAGGGAACATCGATATGAAACAGTTCCCGAAGTTAAGATTGGAATTGAATTGTGTTGGTTATCACATAACTGTGGCAAGATGTAAAATCAAAGCCAGAATTGATGAGCGAAAGTAATGATACTCCAGGGAGTAAGATAATTGATATGTTTACTGCCAGTAAAATGTTTGTACATATAACCACCTTGAAACGATAGATATGGTGGAATTGTATAGATAATGTGGTGCTTAAATGGATAAGTTGAGGATTTAATCACAGAATCTAAATTATGAAAAGAGATTTAAAGACCATACTACATGAAGAGAATATGATAGTCTCATGAATTATGATCGTAAGAGATGATCTAGAGTAAAATCGGCAAATGAGATGCAGCCCTGATGGAATAAGTGTGAAAATGAATATTGTGGACAATAAAGAGTCCAAAAGAGAAATGATGATATGGAAGTGATTAAAGACTAATGATTTAAATAGAATCACTTTCCCTTATCAGACATCTAGATTCTCTAGTGCTTTAGTCGAAGTATAAGTGTTAATCGGTGTGAATGTGTAGGTACAGTTGCAGTGAGCCTTACATGTGATGGGAGTCTCTATGTTGCCATATGCTAATGAGAGATAGTAAACGGCTTTGAGATCCCAAGTGTATTGATAGCACCGCTCCATACTGATATATATATTTATATATATGAGCGTGAGATGTAACCGCTCCATGATATTGAGACAGCGTGTGCATGAGATGTGAAAGCTACTGGAACACTTACATATAATTGATTGACACGAGTACATGATAGTACCAAATTATGTCGACTCGGCACTAAGTGAGAAGAATGAATGATGAACAGCATAGATTAGCTGTAATATTAAAAATATTGTGTATGGACTCTTATATGAAAAGAGTAAAAGTGAATAACTTCCGATTTGAGAAATGAACTTACAAGAGTATAGACATATATGATGAAAGACAGCATGTAGTGGTCTAAACTATTGTTGATGTTGAAAGTGTGCTGGCAGTATTATTTGAGGATGAACTAGAGGTCAGAAGTCGTAAGTGTACGACATGTACCACCTTTGGACTTAAGTTAAATTCGGAGGACCGAATTTCTTAAGGTGGGGAGGATGTGATAACTGTAAATTTTTCCCTTTATTCGAAATTAGAAATATTGAAAATAAATATCGGAGAAACTAAATAAGAGGAAATAAATAAAATTTTGCGAGAACGGGATATTGGTGAAAATCCCTAGAATCGAGGAAGTGAAAGAATCGAAAAATTCGTATAAAGGAAACTAAATTGGAAGTGAAATTAAAAATAATAGAGAGAGGAAAAAAAAGAATTAATTTGGATAAACTAAAATCCAAACTAAATAAGGAAAATGAAAAATAAAACAAATAAAATAAAGTATGTTATATAATTATAAATTTTATAAATGTATTTTATACAAATACGTATGTATTAAAATACTATATAGTATATTTCTAATATACGTTGGTCTATATATGGAAATATATATTATCTTATGAATTTAAATAATACATATGTATATAAACATAATATTTTATGTATATATATATATACATACATACATATATAGAAAATGTAAATATTATTTTATATTAAAGTTTATATGTATAAATATTTTATTATAACAATTATATAATTTGTATATATAAATGTTATTTAATTTTAAGTATATAAATATACACATATATATATATATACTAGACATGTATTTTGTAATGTACAATATATACTTTATATATAATATATGTTATATTATATTATGTATGAAATAATATAAGTATAACATATAGTATATATTATATGTATAAAATATAAATTATAGTGTATAATATATAGTATATAGTATACTAAAAATGGAAAGGGAACAAAACCAAAAAAAAGGAAACTAAAAACAGAAAAAGGAAAAGGAGGATCGGGACAGAGCCCGATCCCTCCCAGCCAAACCGACGGTGGCGGAGTCGCCATCGCCGGCGAGAGGGCAAAAGGAAGGTGAGACGCCACTGGCCAGAGAAAGGGAAGAAGCTGCCGGCGGCGTGAAGAAACGAAACGGAATCGAAGGAAAAAAAAAGGAAGGAAGCCGGAAGAGGAAAGGAAAATGGCCGACGGCGGTGCCGGTCGAATCGGTGGCCGCCATTGCCAACGAAGCTTCACCGGAGGAAGAGGAAGCCGATGGAGGCCACTGGAGGAAGAGGAAGCTGATGGAGGCCACCGGAGGCACAATGGACGGCGGAGGAGGGCCGGCGAAGAGGAAGAAGAAACCGAGGCAAAACCGCCTCGATCCGTCGCCATGCCTCCGGTCCAGGGCAAACGGAGGGCACCGGCAAGTTTGTCATGCAGCTGGCCAGCTGAGGGATGCCTGAACCGCTGGAGAACCGACCGCCGGCGAGGAACCGGCGAGGAAAGGAGCTGGATCGGTCTAACCGGGAAAGGAAGAAGAAAAAAAAGAAAAGAAAAAGAAAAGAAAAAGGAAAAAGAAAAAGAAAAAGAAAAAGAAAAGAAAGAAAGAAAAGAAAAAGAGGAAAAAGGAAGAAAAAGAGGAAAAAGGAGAATTTCAGGAATTTGAAAAATTCCCGAAAATTCGACAACCCGGGATTTTACAAAGTTCGGTAAGAAATCTTCCTGAGATTTAATTTTCAGAAAAATTAAATAAATTATGAAAAATTCTAAAAAAATAGAATTTTAATTCCATAAATTATTTTCAGCAATCGGGATAAGGAATCGGGAGAAATGGAGTGCAGGCGCGATCGATAAGCGGAAGTCACCAACCCGGAAAAAGGTAAGGGATGCATGTGCAACACTGTAAGGATACTCAGTCTGCATATTTTAAATTGAAATATTTTATGCAAATATTTTATGAAAATTATTATGATGCATGATTTGCTGAAAATAATTTGGGAAGAAGTACTAGCTGAAAGATTTAAAACTGTATTTTTCCGTGCAGGAGGTTAGTAAATCGGCAGCTGTTATGCTGCCGAAAATTTTAGAAAAATTTTATAAAATCATATTAAGTGATTTTATTTCCGAATTTTGATAGTAAATCACGAAACATTAGGAAATTACTAAATTTCATAAAACATGAATATAATGAGATGGAATTTTAAAATATTCATGTATTCGAAAATGGTGACAATGAAATCCCCAAAAATTCTCGACATATATAAATTACACGAAATACGAGACGAAAGATGAAGTAAAATATAGTGAATATTTTTATGAATATTTTTATAAATATTCACTAAAGGATTTTAACCCTTATGGTTTTAAATTATGGAATTTTATATTTATATAAATTTCATAAAGGTTTATTTTATGATGAAAACTACGGTTTTGAGATTGGTTGGCATTCCTATCATGCTGATGCATGATATGTGATATGTTTAGTCCCGGTCAACACCTGATCCGCGACCCACAGAGGACAATATAGATTACGGTCATAGAATTGACCGGTTTATTTCTGTACCCTTCGAGGTTTATAGTACGATAAGATTGATGTCTATCTTAGACTCCATAAATGATAGGTGATATGTCAAAAAGGAAAGTGTTTTATATGATGGGAAATCTTGCTATTGACTTGCATGTTATGTGTTATGGTTTGGTTGTGGTTACTGAATGTATAAATTGTATACTTTTTGGTGCTTGCATTTTGAATAATAGTTGTTAGAAAGGAAATCTTGTTTATGACTTGCATGTTATGTGTTATAGTTTGGTTATGGTTATTGAATGTATAAATTGTATACTTTTTGGTGCTTGCATTTTGAATAGTAGTTGTTAGAAAGGAAATCTTGCTTACGATTTGCATGTTATGTGTTATAGTTTGGTTGTGGTTATTGAAGGTATAAATTGTTTACTTTTTAGTGCTAGCCTTTTTGAGGAATGCATTATGCATAGGAATTAATAAGAAATTTCCGAACCGTGGGAGCCACCTCTAGAGTCCTTCGGGAACTAAGTGCTACACGAGTTTCGATGTGTTAATAAGAAATTTTCGAACCGTGGGAGCCACCTCTAGAGTCCTTCGGGAACTAAGTGCTACACGAGTTTCGATGTGTTAATAAGAAATTTCTGTACCGTGGGAGCCACCTCTAGAGTCCTTCGGGAACTAAGTGCTACACGTGTTTTGATATATTAGTAAGAAATTTTCTGTACCGTGGGAGCCACCTCTAGAGTCCTTCGGGAACTAAGTGCTACACGTGTTTTGATGTGGTAGTAAAGGCCAAACCGAGCAAAGACTCGATGATTGTATCGTGGGAGCCACCTCTAGAGTCTTTCGGGAACTAAGTGCTACACGTGTTTTGATATATTAGTAAGAAATTTCTGTACCGTGGGAGCCACCTCTAGAGTCCTTCGGGAACTAAGTGCTACAGGTGTTCTAATGTGTTAGTAAGAAATTTCTATACCGTGGGAGCCACCTCTAGAGTCCTTCGAGAACTAAGTGCTGCACGAGTTTCAATGTGTTAATAAGAAATTTCCGAACCGTGGGAGGCACCTCTAGAGTCCTTCGAGAACTAAGTGCTACACGAGTTTCGATGTGTTAATAAGAAATTTCTGTACCGTGGGAGCCACCTCTAGAGTCCTTCGGGAACAAAGTGCTACACGTGTTTTGATATATTAGTAAGAAATTTTTGTATCGTGGGAGCTGCCTCTAGAGTGCTTCGGGAACTAAGTGCTACACGTGTTCTGATGTGGTAGTAAAAGCCAAACAGAGCAAAAACTCGATGATTGTATCGTGGGAGCCACCTCTAGAGTCCTTCGGGAACTAAGTGCTACACGTGTTTTGATATATTAGTAAGAAATTTCTGTACCGTGGGAGCCACCTCTATAGTCCTTCGGGAACTAAGTGCTACACGTGTTCTAATATGATAGTAAGAAATTTCTGTACCGTGTGAGCCACCTCTAGAGTCCTTCGGGAACTAAGTGCTACACGAGTTCTGATGTGTTAGTAATCAGTCTAAGTTCTGATGAGGATGCGACAAATGTCGAAGGATGAAATAGATCTTGTGCATATGACATATGATGTGTGTGATATATCGGATTATGTTTATATATGCCACTCAAACATGTGCTACTTGAATGTTCGTCTCTTTCATAATTAATGATACTGATAAAAAAAAGAATGATGCCTTGTGAACTTAAGAATGGAATGAAAGTATGAACAAGTTTGAGACATCTGTGTGCGTACGAAATGAGTTTTAAAGAAAAATAATAATGATTTAAGTAATATTCTTTTCAAAGAATATATGAATATTAGTTATTTTATTTAAACCTTTTATTTCATAAAAGCATTATTATGAAAAGAATATGAAAAGGTTATGAAGATTAAAAAAAAGGGATTTATTAATGCAAAACGAAATGAAAATTTCTCTCTACAGTTGCTTCTAGGTTCCGTAACAAGTATGGTATGCTAAAATACCTACATTATTCTATTCGGATCCCTAGCCAACTGTAGCATCTTTCTTACATGCAAGCCTAGAGCCCATAGGAAAAATGGAAAAGATTTTCAGCATATAGGAAGCTGAGTATCAAGTGAGGCATATAATTCTCTTACTGAGCCGTGGTTTTGCTCACCCCTTAATTTTAAACATTTCAGGTTTTTGACGATTGTGAGTTCAGTGAATTACAGATCCTGGCTGTACGCGAAGGACAATGTATCAGACCGATTAATTATTTGAGGTATGATCATTTATTCTCTGTATTTAGACACGTCAACAGTACTACTTATCTGATTAGTTACGATAGGGGATGTATATAATATAAACAATGTTATGTAAAATTGTTTAACAGTCAGTACAAGTAAAGTATCGCAGACAACCCAACCGGTTAAGTTGTGTATAAGAAGATGAAAAATGTGGTCACCGATCGTGACAGATTTAATGGCATCAGAGCAATGGTTGGCCTGATGTCTGTGGATACTTTTGGAAGGAAAAGAGTTAAATATCTTCGGTAGTACTGTGTCGTCTGAATACATAGAGAAAATAAATGATTGTAAATGCAATAAAATGATTTAAAGGGAGTGAGAAAGTATAAACTGAGAATGTTAAAGAAGAAAATAGGCTCAGAAAATACCGAATTATTGGTGATTCTTCTAGTCTAAATGAAGGCCTGTTCGGTAAGGAACAGAAATGGACTCGGTGAGGGCCCCACTAGTACTTTTCTGTCCGAACCGAACTGAGACCTGAAAGTGATGGTATAAAGTAGGGGAATGAAATATCATCATTAAATAGACTTTAAGATCATCGATTGAGGGTAATTTGAAGAGAGAGAAAATTTTTAGCCAAAAATGACCAAAATACCCCTACCCCAAAATTTTACCAGGAGTCAAAATAGATCACCAGAAGTTGGAATTGACCGATTTGACAGAGAAATTAATGTTATAAAGCTGAATTACAAGTAAATTAATCCCATTGTGGATTTTAGTGAACTTCTCTGTCGAAAATCGAATGAGATCTAACTTGCTGTTATAAGTATCAGAAAGGATACTATCAACATATAGATGATCAGTTCATTGATTTAAATGTATATTGAGTAGATCGAAATAAGTGGCGAAATGACAAAAATGCCCCTATATTGGGCGATATTCGGAATAGTATTAAAACCGAGCTGAATTGGAATCCATTGATAGTAACGAAATTATTAATGGCATAGAAGATGTCATATGAATCTAACGATCCCTATTACTAATTCCACTAACACTTAGATTATGGAAGCAAAAGAAATCCGTGAGGGGCTAAGTGCCACGTCTGTGTGACGGGGGCCACCTCTAAAACTCAAAGCGGACAGTACGGATGAGTAAGGCACTGGGGTGGTAAATCCTTGGTTAATGGAGATCCAGGCACTCCCGGTCCTTACAATAAAACGAGTACGGATGAGTGAAGTGGCTCGGTAAATCCCTAAAAGAAACGGTAAATCCGGGGCTTCACAATAAAACGGTATGATGCGATCCAAAGAGTGTAGTGGAATGTCATCAGATGTTTGGCCCGGTTATTGACTGAAAGGGTCGAAAAATTAAGAGTGTACTGAACGGGATCGTTGAATACTATGAAAAGTGAAATGATTACAGGAATTGATTGATAAGGTGAATAGTACCAATAATGAAACAGATAATCTTATATAGAACCGACATATCTTGAAATATGTGCTACAGAATGAGGTATTGTGTTGAGTACTGTAAATTAGAGAATAATTATAAGAACAGTGAAGTGATAGAAAGAAGATGACAACGAACCTAAATTCTTCAGGACCCTTGAGCTAAAACTGTGATGGGCGACCCAATGATGGGCGACCTGTAGTGGATCATGTGTTATGAGATACAGGCGAACTATGTCATCGCCGACTCACTAGTAAGGGTAAACCTGGGGCGAAAGGAATCGCCTAGGGAATGCTCGCCAATGGCCGATTCGAATAGGCGGGATTCTTACAAGAAGCTTAGTGATAATACAAGTGTAAGGAACTAGGTACGTAAGGGTGCCAAGGTTCGAACCTCGTGGATAATATACTCAAGGGAAATTAAGCCTGAATTTAGTAAATGGAAATGGTTTTAAAGTGAATAACTGATTTGAAACGAGTAGCTGGAAAGTGTGTTGATAACCATTGTACTTGATACAGCTTACCAGAATGAGATTTGTAACGCTGTAAAGTATGACTAGGTAATAAACTCAAGGTAGAGTATGTATCAAAATGATTTGAATATTGAATGTCTTTGCCTTGAGGATACACTGTGAAATGATGGGACACAATGATGAAGGTCCAAAATGATAAAAGAAGTGTGGTTAAAGAAACTACCGGATGAGAATCCCGATAAATTTCAGAGTAGCATAGATTGAGAAATCAGGTTAATGTTGACTCGATCGTGGATATGAAATTTATTCTTAAGCTTGTATCGAAGAATATAGAAGGAAATCCGACAAGCTCAAGAAAATAATTTTTGGAAAATGTCATGGATGATGAAATCCACAAGTATCGATGTAAAAAATGGAAATACAAATGATATGATTTGAGGATGAATTAAATGATGTATTAAAATTTTTGTTATACAATAAAGTGTTGGATTATGCCCTTAGAACCATTCATTAGATGATTGACTTTGGCATTTTTTATGTATCATGACATTTTATTTATCATAGTTCATTATTATATTTGTCTTATAACTGCGTAATATAATCTTATATGATAATGTCCTTAGAATAGTAATAACACACTATTCTTAAAATATCCCTAGTCAAGTATTATTGTGAATAAGGATAACAATGATACGATAAGACTAGTATGTGGTTGACTGATGACCATTGTCATGGATATAAGATATCAAGTCATCACATAGGTACATGTTAGAGAACTATGTACTGGATCGACCCTCCATGAGAACGCTACATGGATTGTTATATGAGTGTCATAAGCGATTCTCATAGTGATGATGGTGTATGTGATCCTTTGACTTGAGATCATCAGAGATCCCAACATAGAGAATTGCATACTTTAATGCTGCTAGATGTCATTCGTAACAGGATGGACTATAAAGGTAGTAATTGGGTATGCCTTGATCTATGTAGAGGGATGTTGAGTGATCAAGATAGGATTTATCCCTCTTATATAACAAGAGTGATGTCTTGGGCCCTTTGATAGAGTGAGACTAAGAAATGCATGGCCGTGCTCGAATAAGTCAATATGAGATATTGATTTTATTTGTTTAATTAGTCTACTCAGGAATCAAGAAACGCTGATTAGACTATACAAGTGTGACACATTCTATGACTTGTGTCTAATCGAGACATCAAAGGATAAAGGGATTAGACTACACGGTAACATCTATCACGAGTAAGGTTATGTCGAGTCATTGACATTCTCGTTACATGGGTAGCAATGATGTGTTGCCAGATACCGCTCATTGCCTGTGACAATTTTGTCATTGCCATTGTTTTGAGAACCTATTGGGTCGCACACTTAGAACGGATCAATGAGGAGCTTAATTAATCCTATTCTGAATTGGATTAAGGATATATCTAATCCTATTCTGAATTGGATTAAGGATATATCTAATCCTATTCTAAGTAGGATTAGAGTTCTGTTTGGCAGTAAATTTTAGGGTAAAATTTACTGCCTATAAAAAGGAAGTTTTTCTAAAACAGAGCCACACCTTTTAAAACAGAAAACAAAAAAAAAACATTCCTTTTAATCGAAGCTAGCAGTTCGGTTATAAGGAATAAAAACCTCTTCAAGGCTTCTGATCGTGAGACGTTCAAGAGTCGTGAGATCCGTTCGTGTGGATACCATAGAGGCAGGAGCGAAAAGTTGCTGCTTGTGACTCGACCAACGACAGAAAATTCAGAAAAAACGTTAGGTAAAATCTCGAAACCCTAATCAGGCAACCCTCCGAATCGATCTTGGTGGAGGCCGAATGATTTAAATTCCGCTGCGTGTTGTTTCGGTTTCCTTCACAAAGTTCTTATGAAGAACAAATAAATATCATATGGAAGTGATGCCTTACATATGATTTAATCAGAGATGTATAAGGAGCTTATAAGAGCAATCTTTGTAAAAGGAATCATCAGATGAAAAGTTGAAGAATGATGGTCACAAGATGATAAGAAATGTATGATTAAAGAAAATATCAGATTTGATTCCCGATAAAACTTCCAGAGTTATATAAATTAGAGGAATCGAGATAACATTGACTCGATTTTGAATATGAAGTTAAATTCTAAGCTTATATCGGAGGATGTAGAAAGAATCCGAAAAGTTTAAGAAAATAACTCTGAAAATTGTGTAAGTAATGAAATTCACGTGTAAAGGTCTGGATGACGAAAATACAGATAATGAAAAACTGGGAATAATGAAATTATCTGTATAAGCGTAAATGAGAGAAATACAAATGATATTGAGTTGTAGATGAATTAAAAAGGATGTATTAATTTCCTGTCATTGATAAAGTTCTGGTGAAGAACAAGTATTCATCTACATGAAAATAGACGCTTTCTTGATCTGATTAGTGATATGTGAGGAGCTAATAAGACTAGCCTCAGTATAAAGCGTCATTAGATAAAAGATTGAAGATTGGTGTCCATAAGATAATGATTCGAACTCGGAGTGAATTTTACGAGTTCCTATTGAAGTTACAAGGGTAATGAGTTGCCTTGTAAAGTATATAAGCCTAAAGAATGAGGCATCCTTACAAGAGAAAATTGCTAAAATACTGATAGAGTCTAAAGTATAAATGGAACATGAGCAGCATTGTGATATGATCCTTAAACTCTTAAAGGCTGTGGAATTGTGCTAAGATTAACAACTAAGATATTTGGCTAGACAGTATCTCCTCTTGAGATATATGATCTTGAGACGACAGGGTGACAGTGAACCTGTTTATGATATAGAGATAATGATTGAGATACGGAAGTAATGAGTCTAGCTAAATACTACTGCCAGCCTATAAAAGAGTGATGAGACTAGCTGCTCTATAGATGAGATCCAATTAAAGAAATTAAAGTCGGTAGATGGCTAGTGTAAAGAAAAAGATGGTACGCAAGATTTTAAAAGATCTTAGCAGTATAGTACTATGCCAATTAAAAATATATATATGAAGAGATAAATAGTAGAAATATGAAAACGAAAATGAAAGTGGAATAAGGAAATAATTGCATGATGAGAAGGGAACATCGATATGAAACAGTTCCCGAAGTTAAGATTGGAATTGAATTGTATTGGTTATCACATAACTGTGGCAAGATGTAAAATCAAAGCCAGAATTGATGAGCGAAAGTAATGATACTCCAAGGAGTAAGATAATTGATATGTTTACCGCCAGTAAAATGTTTGTACATATAACCACCTTGAAACGATAGAGATGGTGGAATTGTATAGATAATGTGGTGCTTAAATGGATAATTTGAGGATTTAATCACAGAATCTAAATTATGAAAAGAGATTTAAAGACCATACTACATGAAGAGAATATGATAGTCTCATGAATTATGATCGTAAGAGATGATCTAGAGTAAAATCGGCAAATGAGATGAAGCCTTGATGGAATAAGTGTGAAAATGAATATTGTGGACAATAAAGAGTCCAAAAGAGAAATGATGATATGGAAGTGATTAAAGACTAATGATCTAAATAGAATCACTTTCCCTTATCAGACATCTAGATTCTCTAGTGCTTTAGTTGAAGTATAAGTGTTAATCGGTGTGAATGTGTAGGTACAGTTCCAGTGAGCCTTACATGTGATGGGAGTCTCTATGTTGCCATATGCTAATGAGAGATAGCAAAGGGCTTTGAGATCCCAAGTGTATTGATAGCACCGCTCCATACTGATATATATATATTTATATATATGAGCGTGAGATGTAACCGCTCCATGATATTGAGAGAGCGTGTGCATGAGATATGAAAGCTACTGGAACACTTACATATAATTGATTGACACGAGTACATGATAGTACCAAATTATGTCGACTCGGCACTAAGTGAGAAGAATGGATGATGAACAGCATAGATTAGCTGTAATATTAAAAATATTGTGTATGGACTCTTATATGAAAAGAGTAAAAGTGAATAACTTCCGATTTGAGAAATGAACTTACAGGAGTATAGACATATATGATGAAAGACAGCATGTAGTGGTCTAAAGTATTGTTGATGTTGAAAGTGTGCTGGCAGTATTATTTGAGGATGAACTAGAGGTCAGAAGTCGTAAGTGTACGACATGTACCACCTTTGGACTTAAGTTAAATTCGGAGGACCGAATTTCTTAAGGTGGGGAGGATGTGATAACCGTAAATTTTTCCCTTTATTCGAAATTAGACATATTGAAAATAAATATCGGAGAAACTAAATAAGAGGAAATAAATAAAATTTTGCGAGAACGGGATATTGGTGAAAATCCCTAGAATCGAGGAAGTGAAAGAATCGGAAAATTCGTATAAAGGAAACTAAATTGGAAGTGAAATTAAAAATAATAGAGAGAGGAAAAAAAAAGAATTAATTTGGATAAATTAAAATCCAAACAAAATAAGGAAAATGAAAAATAAAATAAATAAAATAAAGTATGTTATATAATTATAAATTTTATAAATGTATTTTATACAAATACGTATGTATTAAAATACTATATAGTATATTTTTAATATACGTTGGTCTATATATGAAAATATATATTATCTTATGAATTTAAATAATACATATGTATATAAACACAATATTTTATGTATATATATATACATACATACATACATATATAGAAAATGTAAATATTATTTTATATTAAAGTTTATATGTATAAATATTTTATTATAACAATTATATAATTTGTATATATAAAATTTATTTAATTTTAAGTATATAAATATACATATATATATATACTAGACGTGTATTTTGTAATGTACAATATATATTTTATATATAATATATGTTATATTATATTATGTATGAAATAATATAAGTATAACATATAGTATATATTATATGTATAAAATATAAATTATAGTGTATAATATATAGTATATAGTATACTAAAAATAGAAAGGGAACAAAACGAAAAAAAAGGAAACTAAAAACAGAAAAAGGAAAAGGAGGATCGGGACAGAGCCCGATCCCTCCCAGCCAAACCGACGGTGGTGGAGTCGCCACCGCCGGCGAGAGGGGAAAACGAAGGTGAGACGCCACTGGCCAGAGAAAGGGAAGAAGCTGCCGGCGGCGTGAAGAAACGAAACGGAATCAAAGGAAAAAAAACAAAGGAAGCCGGAAGAGGAAAGGAAAATGGCCGACGGCGGTGCCGGTCGAATCGGTGGCCGCCACTACCAACAAAGCTTCACCGGAGGAAGAGGAAGCTGATGGAGGCCACCGGAGGAAGAGAAAGCTGATGGAGGCCACCAGAGGCACAATGGATGGCGGAGGAGGGCCGGCGAAGAGGAAGAAAAAATTGAGGCAAAACCGCCTCGATCCGTCGCCGTGCCGCCGGTCCAGGGCAAACGGAGGGCACCGGCAAGTTCGTCGTGCAGCCGGCCAGCTGAGGGACGCCTGAACCGCTGGAGAACCGACCGCCGGCGAGGAACCGGCGAGGAAAGGAGCTGGATCGGTCTAACCGGGAAAGGAAGAAGAAAAAAAAGAAAAGAAAAAGAAAAGAAAAAGGAAAAAGAAAAAGAAAAAGAAAAGAAAGAAAGAAAAGAAAAAGAGGAAAAAGGAAGAAAAAGAGGAAAAAGGAGAATTTCGGGAATTTGAAAAATTCCCGGAAATTCGACAACCCGGGATTTTACAAAGTTCGGTAAGAAATCTTCCTGAGATTTAATTTTCAGAAAAAATAAATAAATTATGAAAAATTCTAAAAAAATAGAATTTTATTTCCATAAATTATTTTCAGCAATCGGGATAAGGAATCGGGAGAAATGGAGTGCGGGCGCGATCGATAAGCGGAAGTCACCAACCCAGAAAAAGGTAAGGGATGCATGTGCAGCACTGTAAGGATACTCAGTCTGCATATTTTAAATTGAAATATTTTATGCAAATATTTTATGAAAATTATTATGATGCATGATTTGCTGAAAATAATTTGGAAAGAAGTACTGGCTGAAAGATTTAAAACTATATTTTTTCGTGCAGGAGGTTAGTAAATCGGTAGCCGTTATGCTGCCAAAAATTTTAGAAAAACTTTATAAAATCATATTAAGTGATTTTATTTCCGAATTTTGATAGTAAATCACGAAACATGAGGAAATTACTAAATTTCATAAAACATGAATATAATGAGATGGAATTTTAAAATATTCATGTATTCGAAAATGGTGACAATGAAATCACCGAAAATTCTCGAAATAGATAAATTACACGAAATACGAGACGAAAGATGAAGTGAAATATAGTGAATATTTTTATGAATATTTTTATAAATATTCACTAAAAGATTTTAACCCTTATGGTTTTAAATTATGGAATTTTATATTTATATAAATTTCATAAAGGTTTATTTTATGATGAAAACTACGGTTTTGAGAATGGTTGGCATTCCTATCATGCTGATGCATGATATGTGATATGTTTAGTCCCGGTCGACACCTGATCCGCGACCCACAGAGGACAATATAGATTATGGTCATAGAATTGTCTGGTTTATTTCTGTACCCTTCGAGGTTTATAGTACGATAAGATTGATGTCTATCTTAGACTCCATAAATGATAGGTGATATGTCAAAAAGGAAAGTATTTTACATGATGGGAAATCTTGCTATTGACTTGCATGTTATGTGTTATAGTTTGGTTGTGGTTATTGAATGTATAAATTGTATACTTTTTGGTGCTTGCATTTTGAACAATAGTTGTTAGAAAGGAAATCTTGTTTATGACTTGCATGTTATGTGTTATAGTTTGGTTATAGTTATTGAATGTATAAATTGTATACTTTTTGGTGCTTGCATTTTGAATAGTAGTTGTTAGAAAGGAAATCTTGCTTATTATTTGCATGTTATGTGTTATAGTTTGGTTGTGGTTATTGAAGGTATAAATTGTTTACTTTTTAGTGCTTGCCTTTTTGAGGAATGCATTATGCATAGGAATTAATAAGAAATTTTCGAACCGTGAGAGCCACCTCTAGAGTCCTTCGGGAACTAAGTGCTACACGAGTTTCGATGTGTTAATAAGAAATTTTTGAACCGTGGGAGCCATCTCTAGAGTCCTTCGGGAACTAAGTGCTACACGAGTTTCGATGTGTTAGTAAGAAATTTCCGAACCGTGGGAGCCACCTCTAGAGTCCTTCGGGAACTAAGTGCTACACAAGTTTTGATGTGTTAATAAGAAATTTCCGAACCGTGGGAGCCACCTCGAGAGTCCTTCGAGAACTAAGTGCTACACGAGTTTCGATGTGTTAATAAGAAATTTCCGAACCGTGGGAGCCACCTCTAGAGTCCTTCGGGAACTAAGTGCTACATGAGTTTCGATGTGTTAATAAGAAATTTTCGAAATGTGGGAGCCACTTATAGAGTCCTTTGGGAACTAAGTGCTGCACGTGTTTTGATATATTAGTAAGAAATTTCTGTACCGTGGGAGCCACCTCTAGAGTCCTTCGGGAACTAAGTGCTACATGTGTTCTGATGTGGTAGTAAAGGCCAAACCGAGCAAAGACTCGATGATTGTATCGTGGGAGCCACCTCTAGAGTCCTTCGGGAACTAAGTGCTACACGTGTTCTAATATGTTAGTAAGAAATTTATGTACCGTGTGAGCCACCTCTAGAGTCCTTCGGGAACTAAGTGCTACACGAGTTCTGATGTGTTAGTAATCAGTCTAAGTTCTGATGAGGATGCGACAAATGTCGAAGGATGAAATAGATCTTGTGCATATGACATATGATGTGTGTGATATATCGGATTATGTTTATATATGCCACTCAAACATGTGCTACTTGAATGTTCGTCTCTTTCACAGTTAATCATACTGATAAAAAAAAGAATGATGCCTTGTGAACTTAAGAATGGAATGAAAGTATGAACAAGTTTGAGACGTCTGTGTGCGTACGAAATGAGTTTTAAAGAAAAATAATAATGATTTAAGTAATATTATTTTTAAAGAATATATGAATATTAGTTATTTTATTTAAACCCTTTATTACATAAAAGCATTATTATGAAAAGAATATGAAAAGGTTATGAAGATTAAAAAAAAAGGGGATTTATTAATTCAAAACGAAATGAAAATTTCTCTCTACAGTTGCTTCTAGGTTCTGTAACAAGTATGGTATTCTAAAATACCTACCTTATTCTATTCGGATCCCTAGCCGACTGTAGTATCTTTCCTACATGCAAGCCTAGAGCCCATAGGAAAAATGAAAAAGATTTTCAGCATATAGGAAGCTGAGTATCAAGTGAGGCATATAATTCTCTTACTGAGCCGTGGTTTTGCTCAACCCTTAATTTTAAACATTTCAGGTTTTTAACGATTGTGAGTTCAGTGAATTGTGGATCCTGGCTGTACGCGAAGGACAATGTGTCAGACCGACTAATTATTTGAGGTATGATCATTTATTCTTTATATTTAGACACGTCAACAGTACTACTTATCTGATTAGTTACGATAGGGGATGTATATAATATAAACAATATTATGTAAAATTGTTTAACAGTCAGTACAAGTGAAGTATCGCAGACAGCCCAACCGGTTAAGTTGTGTATAAGAAGATGAAAAATGTGGTCACGGGTCATGACACTAGTGGACGGGCTGGGTGTGCGTGCCTGAGTCTCCATATATGAGAAATGTTTTATATGATATGTTATATGTTAAATGTAAACGTTTTACATGATATGTGATAAGTTAAATGAAAGTGATTTACAGCATTTTACATAATGCTTATTTCAGTACTGATTTTAGTACTACGAGATGATCTTCATATGACATGTGATATGAACATTTAATATGTTTTCAAAAGGAAAAAGAGTTTATAAGTCTAATATTCTTACTATGATTTTAAATTGAATAGTAGACTATTTGTGATATGAATATGTGATATATTTTCCAAAAAAAAGGGAAAGAGGAGGAAAATAAATCTAATATTCTTATTTTAATTTTTAAATTGAATATTAGATTTAAATAATATATATGTTATATGTAAAGGATTTGATAGCTGATTTTGCTATTTAAAGTACTGTACTAATTATGCTTGTACAGTAAAACATGAACTAAGTTTTAAATGAGAATGATGAAAATTTAACTAATATTCTTTTCAAAGAATATATGAATATTAGTTACTTTCTTTAAATGCATTATTTCATAAAAGTATTATTTTGAAAAGAATATGAAAAGGTTACGAAATAAAAAGGAAAGGATTTGGATTTCAAAACAAGAATGAAAAATTACTCTCTATAGTTGCTTCTAGGTTCCAGGACAAGATAGGTATTTCAAAATACCTACCTTACTCCATCTGGATCCCTAGTCGACTATAGTATCTTTCCTACATGCGAGCCTAGAGCCCATAGGAAAAATGAAAAAGATTTTTAGCATATAGGAAGCTGAATATCAAGTATGCATATAATTCCCTTACTGAGCCATGGTTTGCTCACCCCTTAATTTTATCATTTCAGGTTTTCGAAGACTGAGAGTCTAGCACTTAAAGGATTTTCGACTGCGCATTTGGGGACGATGCGACAGGTCAATTTATTTAATAAGGTATGATCATTTATTTTCTATATTTAGACTTATCGACAGTACTACTTTCTTATGAAGTAAAAATCGGGGATGTAATTCATATTATAATTTAATATGAAATTGTGTATATGTAAAAGAAAAGTAAAGTATTGCAGACAGCCCAACCAAATAAGATGTATAGAAAAAGGTTAAAAATAGGGTCACGGGCTGTGATAGATTTAATGGTATCAGAGCAGGGTTGGCATGATGCCTGTCGATACTTTGGAAAGAAAACGTGTTGAAAATGTTAACATCCCCTGTAGTACTGTGTAGTCTAAATACGTAGAGAAAATAAATGATTGTAAATTGAGTTAAGTGTTTAGAATGGGGTGAGAATTATGAACTAAAAATGTCAAAAAGGTTAAACGGATCAGGAATGATACTTGAAATGGTGATCTTATAATCTAAATTGAGGTCGGTTCGGTAAGGAACAGAAATGGACTCGGTGAGGGCCCCACCAGTACTTTCTGTTTAGATCGAACTGAGACCTGAAAGTAATGATATAAAGGAGGGAAATGAAATATCATCATTAAATAGACTTTAAGATCACCGATTAAAGGTATTTTGAGGGGAGAGAATATTTTTGACCAAAAAATACCAAAATACCCCTGCCTTCGAAATTTTACCGGGAGTCAAGATAGACCAACAGAAGTTGAAATTGATTGATTTGACAAAGAAATTGATGATATAAAGCTACATTTCATGCAAAATAATTCAATTATGGATCCTAGTGGACTTTTTTGTCGAAATCGAATAAGATCTTAAAATGCTGATATTGGTACGAGAAAGAGGTACTATCAGCAAATTGATAATAAGATTACTGATTTAAATGTATAATGAGGAGAAAGAAAAAAATGTGAAATGACGAAAATGCCCCTATGTGGGATTATGTTTTGAATTGTGATAAATCAAGTCGATTTTGAACTTATTGATAGTAATGGAGTTATTGAGGGTATAAAGGACATAATATGAGTATAACGATCCCAATTATAAATTTCACTACACTTGGAGTGCTGATGTGACCCGAATGGTTATAGGGAAGTCGTAGGATGAGCGACTCTATTATTGATTTTTGAGGGTCTGAATTAAAAAGTGTATTAACGGGATATGATTACGGGATCATGGGATATGATGAAAAGTAATATGATTACCGATGATGAATAAGAAAGAGATCAGTACAAAGGATGTAATCCATAGCAGTACGGTTAATTCCGGTTCTATACTGTTATTCTAGTTTCTGAAGTATTTAATGGATATTTATAGAACAGGAATATTTTGGAATATGTTTTATAGAATAATGTACTGTATGGAGTATATGAAATTGGAGAATATGCATAAGAACAGTAAGTGAAGATAAGCGATGAGGAAGACAACAGCTAACCTGAATTATTAAATGAAAATGATTGTAAAAGTAAATTACAGTAGTAATAAATCGGTTAGCTATTAAAGGTTTTAATCAAATAATTACACATGATACAGCATACAATTAAAGTGATTGATGTGCTGTGAAGTATGAGGAAATAAGTAAATCAAGGCGGAGTAGATGTTAAGATGATTTAAATATTAAATGTCTTTGCCTTGAGGATATACAGTGAAATGATAGGACACAAAGACGAACGTCCAAAATGATGAAGGATGAATGATTAAAGAAAGCATCAGACGAGATTTCTGATAAATTTCAGAGTATATAAAAGTGAGAAATCGAGTTAACATTGACTCGATTGTTAATATGAAATTGATTGTAAAGCTACTATTGGAAAACATATAAGAATCCGAAAAGCTTAAGAAATAACTTTGGAAAATTTGTGGATAATGGAAGTCACTTGTATAAAAGGAATTGATGGAAATACAAATGATGTGATTGAGGATGAATTAAATGATGTATTAAATTTTTATTATACACAAGTTCTTACGAAGAACAAGTAAATATCTATATGCAATTGATGCCTTAAATATGATTTAATTGGAGATGTATAAGGAGCTTATAAGAATCAATCTCTGTACAAGGCATCACTAGATGAAAAGTTGAAAATTGATGGACGTAAGATGATAATAATTAGAACTCGATATAATTTTATGAGTTCCTACTGAGGTTTAGAAGGTAAATGGAATACCTTATTGAGGTATATAAGCCTAATGACTGAGGCGACCATATATATGGATAATATGATGAGATAGCGATACAGTCTATGGCACAAATGGAAAATGAGCAGCATAGTGGTATAACCCCGCAGATTCTTAAAGACAGTGAAATGTATGTTAAGAATGGCAAATAGAAGATTTAGCTAGACAGTATCTCTTTCTAAGATATATGATCTCGAATGACAGAGCGACGTGGATCTGTTAGTGATGAAGAGATAATGATTGAGATACGAAATGTATTGGGTCTAACTAAATACTATTGCCAATTTATGGAAAAGTCATTGGGTTAGTTGCTCTAAAGATGTGACTTAAAATTTAATAAGTTTAAGTTAGTGAATGAATAAGTATGAAGATGATATGTAAAAGGTTAAAAGATTTTATTAGTGGAATATTTTACCACTGATGAAAAGTGATCGAAATGATGATGAAGGAAACGATGAAAAGGTAATAAGAGGATGAGTACATGATGTAGAGGGAACACGAATATGAGGTAGTTCCCGAATTTAAAACTAAAAGTGATTTTGTGGTTATCAAATGATTATGGCTAGATGTAAGATCGCGCCAAACTCGATAGAGGAAAAGTAATCATACTCAAAGTAGTAAAGAAATGAATTACATTTCACTGCCAGTAATGTAAATGGAAAATGATATATATATATATATATATATACCACCACCTCGAAATAATGAAAATAGTGGATTTATATGGATAATGAGATGATTAAATTGATAATTATAGATTCAATGATGAAGTTAAATAATGAGAAGATTAAATTATAGTTTGATTATGCCATAATGGAATCTAAATTATCAAAAGAGTAAATTCTCAAGTATATTCTAAAACCTAAGTGATATAGAGTATACCATAAGAATAAGAGATGTAATGATGAGATTACATGGAAGTAGATATGGGGAGAAAATGATTGTCTCCTGATTCAATTATGGTAAAAGGTGGTAAATAGCAAAGTCTGCAAATGAACTGCAGTAGTTAATGAAATAAATATGAAAAGAGTATTCAGGATAATAATGAAGAATCTAAAAGAGATATGATAATATGGAAGTGATTATAGACTGATAGTCTAATGAAATCACTCTTCTATTATCAAACTCTTAGATTCTTTAGTGCCATAGTCGAAATATGATTATAAAATGATGAGAATGTATGTGAAGTTCCAGTGAGCTCTATATGTGATGGGAATCTCTGAGTAGCTATATGTTATGGGAAATAGCAAAAGGCTCTAAGATTCCAAATTTATAGACAGCACCGCTCCGTTCATGATGTAAAAATTTTTGAGCGTAATACGGAAACGCTCGATGATATGTTAAGTGAGCAGATGCACGAGATGTGAAAGCTACTGGACCATTACATACTATTGATTTAAATCGGTAAATGATAATTATCGAAATGTAACAACTTGGCACCAAATAAGGAAGATGGATGATGAATAATATGAATCATATGTGATATGAAAAGGAGTGGAAATGGATAATTCCCAATTGATAAGAAATTTAAGGGAGTATAAGTATATGATGAGAAATGATATATAGAGGTGTAAAAGGAGATTATGATCTTAAAGGTATACTGACAATATAATACGGAAGGTGATTAAAAGGTCAAGAATGATAAGTATACAGGATGCTACCACCTTAAGAATTAAGTTAAATTCAGAGGACCGAATTTCTTAAGGTGGGGAGAATATAATAACCGCAAATTTTCTATTTTTGGAAATTAATATTAAAGAAAATAGATAAGAGGAAATAAATAAATTAAAGTAAATAAATAAAATTTATTTATGAGATGGAATATCGTTGAAATTCTGGAAATTAAGGAAGTGATGAAAATTAGAAATTTAGTGAAAGACATTTAAATTTTGAAAAAAATAATGAAGAGAAGCTAATATTATTTGGTTAAGTTAAAATCCAAATAAAAATAGAATGCGTATAAAAATATATTTATATAATTAGATTATATAAATATATTTACACATGTTTTTATACAAATACATATGTATGTAAATGCTATATAGTATATATTTATATACGTTAGTATATAGGAATATATATACTATTTCATAAAGTTAAATAATACATATGCATACAATTATAATGTTTTATGTATATATAAAATATATTTACATATATGAGAATGTAAAATATAAATTTTACATTGAAAGTTGTATAATTATATATTGTAAATACAACATATAAATATATGTAAAGGTTATTAAAATTTTAAGGTATATAAATATATATATATATATATATATATATATATATATATATATATATACTAGATATACATTTTGTAATACATAATATACATTTATATGTATGTACCTCTTTATATATATATTATATATATAGTACAATACTATATATAAATTAATTAATATTATTATATTTAAAATGTATAACATAAATATAAAGTATATATATTGTTATATTATATCTATATATATACATTATATAAATATAATATATATTATGATATAGATAAAAATAGAAAAGAGGATAAATTAAAAAAGGAAAGAAATAGGAAAAATCGGGACAAAGCTCGATTCCTTCCCAGCCGGAAACTGCCGGCGGGATAAGAGAGAAGAAGAGAAGGGAACGACGCCGGCGATGTGAGAAAAGGAGGCTGGTGGTAGGAAAAACGGAAAACAGAAGCGGAATGGAGGACGCGAAACAGAGGAAATCGGGAAGAGAAAAGAAAATAGGAAACGGCGGTGCCGGCCGATTTGGCCATTGCCACCGAAACACCGCCGAGGAAAAGGAAGAGGAAGGATGCCACTCGAGGCGCAGTGAATGGCGGAGGAAGGCCGGCGAAGAGGCGGAAGAAATCGAAGGAAAATCGACTCGATCCGCCGCCGTGCCGCCGATCCAGGGCAAACGGAGGGCACCGGCGAGTTTGCCTTGACGTCGACCAGCTGAAGGCCACCTGAATTGCAGGAGAACCAACAGCTGGCAAGGAACCGACGAGGAAGGAAGCTAAACCGGTCTGACGGGAAAGGAAGAGGAAAAAAGGAAAAGAAAAAGAAAAGAAAAAAAGGAAAATAGGTGAGGGTACTTCGCCTTCATTAAGCTGTCTAGCTCCCATGCTGCTTCCTCTGAAGCGTGATGCTGCCAGAATACTTTGACCAAAAGGATTGTCTTAGACCTCAATATCTTATCTTTTCCTGTCCAAAATCCGAGTAGGTCTCTCGACATAGCTTAAGTGCTCCTTGATCTCCAATGGTTTGTACTCAATAACATGGGATGGGTCCGGATGATACTTCCTCTGCATCAAAACATGGAAAACGTTATGCACACCCGATAGCTCTGGTGGTAGTGCTAGTCGATATGCTTCACCAATCCTCTCAAGTATTTCAAACAGACCAATATACCGAGTGCTCAACTTCTCTTTCTTACCAAATCTCATTATTTTAATCCTTTTTTTTTCAAGTAGTATAGTACTCCACTATCCAACTCTTTTAACATTTTGAATACCATCTTTACACTTATTCATCCACCGACATTAATTTCTTTAATTATAAGTCACATCTGTAGAGCAGCTAGCCCATAACTCACTACAAGAAATTAACTTTCAGCGATAGAAATTTAGCTACGAAATTTTTCCGTCGCTGAAAAGTGGTATTAGCGATGGATTAGCGATGAAATTTATATCGAAATTAGCGACGGATTAGCAACGGAAATTCATCGGTAATTAGCGACGGAATATTTTCCATCGCTAATTATGGAGGGAGGTACTGTTCAATTGCGCCAAATATTACGGACAGAATTCGGAACAGAAATTTGTATCGCTAAACCCAAAACTATGTTAAGAAATTAGTGACGGAATTTTTCCGTCGCTAATTCCGTCACTAAAGGTCATTAGCGACGGAAAAAATTCCGTCGCTAATTTCTTTACATAGTTTCACACTAAGACGGAAGAAATATGCAAAGAAATTAGCGACGAAATTTTTTCCGTCGCTAATTCCGTCCCTAATGACCTTTAGCGACGGAAAAATTTCGTCGCTGAATATGCTTTTCATATTGTCTAAGAAAATATTTATGAAATTAGCGACGGAATTTTTTCCGTCGCTAATGACCTTTAGTGACGGAAAAATTCCATCGCTAATTTCATAAATATTTTTCTCTTTTCAGCGTGAGAAATTAGCGACGGAATTTTTCCGTCACTAATTCCGTCGCTAAAGGTCATTAGCGACGGAATTAGCGACGGAAAAATTCCATCGTTGAATGTGCTTTTCATATTGTTTGAGAAAAATATTTATGAATTAGCGACGGAAAAAATTCCTTCGCTTGTTTCTTTACATATTTTTCCCATCTCAACGTGAAAATATATATGAAATTAGCGACGGCATTTTTCCGTCGGTAATTCCATTACTAAAGGTCATTAGCGATGAAATTAGCGATGGAAAAATTTCGTCGCTACTTTCTTTACATAGTTGCTCAGAGAAAATGAAAAGCATATTTAGCGACGGAATTTTTTCGTCGCTGATTCTGTCGCTAAAGGTCATTAGCGACAGAAAATTTCGTCGCTAATTTCTTTACATAGTTTCTCAGAGAAAATGAAAAGCATATTTAGCGACATAATTTTTCCGTCGCTAATTCTGTTGCTAAAGGTCATTAGCGACGGAAAAATTCCGTCACTAATACCTCATGTAGTGTGCTAGATCTAGTTAGCGCAGAATTTTTCCGTCACTAATCCGACGAAAATTCCGTTGCTAATACCTCGAAATTCATGATTCCCTCTTTTTTCCTCTCCTTCCCGCCCGTGAATCTCATTTTTTTCTCCTCTCCTTCTTTTTTTCTCTTCCCTTTCCCCTGTGCACCGCCAGTCCCTTGCCCCTCCACCCGCTGTCGATCCCTTACCTCTCCACCTGCCGTCGGTCCCTTACCCCTCCACCTGCCGTCGGTCACCTTCCCTCCTCTCCTAACCTCCGGCGCCTCCTACTGTGTAAAGAAAAGAAGCAAAATAGCCCCCTTACTGCCACTGCCCCCATCGGCGCCACTATTGAAGCCTATCCCCCGCCAGCTGCCGTTGCCTACCGCCGGTCGCCCCTACCGCCAGTCATACAGTGGTATAGGAGTTGTTTTATTTTTACATTTAAAAGCTATATTTATTTGTTTGTTAGTTTGTTTATTTAAAATATATATGTTTATTTTTGTTTATTTGTTTAATTAGTTTATTTAAAATATATTTGTTTATTTAAAATATATATGTGTTTATTTTTGTTTATTTGTTTAATTAGTTTATTTTTGTTTATTTTTATTTATAATAATATTAGTAGAAAATTTGTATTTAAATGTTTAAAGTTATTTTTGTTAGATTTTAAATATAAAAATTTTTATTTAAATTTTATTTGGTCATAATCTTATTAATTATGAAAATTTATTGTTGTTTTAGTGTATCTAATTATATGATATTAATAGATTGATTGAATTAGCATTATTAATTTTGGGATTAATGTGAGATATACAGATTGTTATATATATATTATTTTTTTCATTGCATAAATGTATTTATTGTTGTATTAATAGTTTTAACATGTATTGTAACGAAAGTTGTATGTATTGTAATTGTTATTTTTTTTCTATTAAAAGAAAATAATATTTAATTTTTAATATGTCATTTTTATGCTTTTGTAGGTTATTTAATATTAATAAGGAGTGCTTTGGTGGATTGTGATCGTGAGGTAATATTTTAACTATTTTATTATGCATTTTATAATAAATAATTGTTAATTTTGATTTAAAATTTTTATTTTGTTTTTGAATTGGTTGAGATATTTGATTTGATTGCTATATTTTATTTATTTTGTGTGGTTTTGTTTATTAAATTACAGATCTTTTATTCAGATCGTATCATGAATAAGGATAGGAGTTGGATGTACAGCCAGTTAGATAGTAATAGTTATATTACAAATGAGTTTTTAAATGGAGTTGAAGAGTTTATCGATTTTGCATGTTCAAATAGGCAGTTTGTCAGTGGAGATAGAATATAATGTCCTTGCATCAAATGTCAAAATAAAATCTTTTTAGAATGTGATAAGGTACGAGAACATTTATTTTACAAAGGTTTTATGGGTGGTTATACTATTTGGGATAAACATGGTGAAGTTGTTGAAGGAGAATCTTCAAGAAATAAAGACGAGATTGGTGATTTGATGTATGAAATGTATTCAGAACAAAACCCGTATAATAGAATGGTGAGGGATGCTTGTCATATTAATTTTGACGGGAATGCTAATTAGTCAAGATTTGGTGAGCATGAACAAAATTTATCAAGACAAAACTTTGCTTCTCTGTTAAATAATGCAAATGAACCATTGTTGTCACAGCCCATTACCCTATTTTTCACCTTATTCTATACATCTTATTTGGTTGCGCTGTCTGCGATACTTTACTTTTCTTTTACATATACACAATTTCATATTAAAATATAATATGAATTACATCCCCGATTTCTACTTCATAAGAAAGTAGTACTGTTGATAAGTCTAAATACAGAAAATAAATGATCATACCTTATTAAATAAATCGACCTGTCGCATCGTCCCCAAATGCGCAGTCGAAAATCCTTTAAGTGCTAGACTCTCAGTCTTCGAAAACCTGAAATGATAAAATTAAGGGGTGAGCAAACCATGGCTCAGTAAGGGAATTATATGCATACTTGATATTCAGCTTCCTATATGCTGAAAATCTTTTTCATTTTTCTTATGGGGCTTTAGGCTCGCATGTAAGAAGGATACTACAGTCGGCTAGGGATCCGGATGGAGTAAGGTAGGTATTTTGAAATACCTATCTTGTCCCAGAACCTAGAAGCAACTGTAGAGAGTAATATTCTTTCTTGTTTTGAAATTCAAATCCTTTCCTTTTTATTTCGTAAACATTTTCATATTCTTTTTCAAAATAATGCTTTTATGAAATAAAGCATTTAAATCAAATAACTAATATTCATATTTTATTTGAAAAGAATATTAGCTAAATCGTCATCATTTTCCTTTAAAACTCATTTCATGTTTTGCCGTACAATCATAATTAGTACAGTACTTTAAAATAGCAAAATAAGCTATCAAACCTTTTTAGTATAACATACTAATCATTTAAATCTAATATTCAATTTAAATCTAATATTCAATTTAAAATCATAGTAAGAATATTAGATTTATAAACTCTTTTTCCTTTTGAAAACATATCACATGTTCATATTACATATCATATGAAAATCATCTCATAGTACTAAAATCAGTACTGAAACAAGCATTTTATAAAAATGCTATAAATCATTTCATTTCACGTATCACATATTAAGTAAAACATTTTCACATATGGAGACTTAGGCACATACGCCCAGCCCGTCCACTGGGTCGTTACTCATATCATGCTATAGACCCCGAAGGGTATGAATAATCATGTCAGATCTATGGCCATAGTCTATAATTGTCCTCGGCGGATCACTGATCAGGTGTCGGCCGAGACTACATATCACATATCACATATTACATATCACATGTTACATATCACATATCACATATCAGCATGATAAGATGCCAACTAGTCTCAAAAACCATATTTTTCATCATCAGAAAACCTTTATGGAATTTATAAAATTATATATTTTCATCATTTAAAACCATAAAGGTTATAAAACCATTTAGTGAATATTTAAGAAATATATAAAAATATTCACTTTATTTCCATTTCAATTTCTATCTCGTATTACGTGTAACTTACATATCAAGAGAATTTTCGGTGATTTCATTATCACCATTCTCGAAGAGATTTTTCGGTGATTTCATTATCACCATTCTCGAAAACATGAATATTTTAAAAGCACTTTCATTTTATTCATGTTTTTACGAAAAATATTTATTTTCTCGATTTTCGTGATTGAAAATCATTTCTCGTGAAATAAAATCATTTATTATGATTTTATGAAATTTTCTAGAAATTTTCAGTAATTTTCGATAATTTTTCGACAGTATAACTGCTGCCGATTGGCTAGCCTCCTGCACGAAAAATACAGTTTATAATTTCCAGCCAATACATCATCACAAATTTCCAACTGATAAATCACCACAATTTTTCAACCAATCATTTATCGCAATATTTTCATAAAATATTTCTATAAAATATTTCATAATTAAAACATGCAGACTGAATATCCTTACAGTGCTGCACATCCATCCCTTACCTGTTCCGGGTCAGCGACTTCCTCTTACCGGTCACACCCGTACTCCATCTCTTCCGATTTCATCATCTCGTTAGCCGAAAATAATTTCTGAAATTAAAATTCTAAAATTTAGAATTTTCACCAATAATTTATTTAATTAAATAATTAGAATAATTTCCGTAATTTCCTACCGAATTTTCGAGATCTCCAAATTTCTGAAATTTTTGAATTATGAAAATTTTCTTTTTTTTTCTCTTTTTCTTTTTCTGTTTTATTTTCTTTACTGTTTTCTACCCTTTTTCCCTGTTAAGGCCGGCAGCTCACACTCTTCCCTTTTTCTAGCCGAAATCTCCTTATGGTCATATCTATCTTGTATCTCATTTATTTTCTTTTCAATCTAACCTATAACTAGCTTCTATTTCACTTAGTAAATTTATCATACACTTTTCTTTCATCAGAACTCATCATCACCGTCAAATCTAACTTTGGCCAAATGACACTCAAACTTAAACAAACTCACGCCAACTTTTATGACTTGTAAATTCTCATTACAACCATGTTTCAAACTAAGTCCCAGTCAAACTCTTTTCATCATATGATTCTATTTCCAACTTATTATACGTAAAATCAGTATAAAATCCATATTTTTCCTCTCATGACCGAAGCAACAATTTTGTCCACCATCAAATTTTCTTCAATTCAAAACTATAAATAAGTTCTATTAACTCCTTACAATCCTAATTTGACAACTAAGATGAGTTAAAACTATTGATTCCCTTACCTTCCATAAATATTGAACCGTGCAACTGTTTAACAGCCCATGTTCTTCACAGTTGTTCTTCAATTTTTCTGGTTTTTAGAGTGTTCTCGGGTGCAGGACAGAATTGATAGCAAGTATTTGGTGTTTTGGTGATGAAAAATACTGAATTTACCAAGGAAAATCAAAGAAACGAGAAGCAAAATGGAACAAAGGAAAACTGTGGGGAAAGTCGGTGCAACAACAGAAAACAGAGAAGAAATCGGCGATGAAATGGCTGATGAAGCTTGGAAAAATCCCATTTTGTTTTCTTTATTAACATTCCATTCAATAGGACTTTAACACATGGTCCATTAATTAATTCCTCTCTTTTCTCTCTTTGTTTCTTTTCGTTTCTGCTTATAATTTTTACACTGTAGCAAGCTTCCACGAGAAGCTTGCTGCGTTACTTTTTGTTTTTATATATTATATATATTTTTAATATATATTTCTCGTATATTCATATACTTTTATCAAAAACAATAATATATATATTTCTATATATATATATATAATTATATAAAACATATATAATATTTTAAAAATATATTTATATAATAAAATTATATAAATATATAATTACTCGCATTTTTATTCCTTAAATTTTGGATTTTCTTAATATCAAATTTATTTACACCTATTTTCATTTATATAATTTGGATTTCCATTTATCCAAATTAAATTTCTTCAACTTTATCCAAATTAATTTTCTCCACTTCTTCAGTTCATCAATTTCGGGAATTTCAACGGTATTCCCATCTCGTAATTAGATTTTATTTATTTACTTTAATTTATCTCTTTTCTTAAATATTAATTTCCAAAAATGAAAAATTTGCGGTTATCACATTCTCCCCACCTTAAGAAATTCGGTCCTCCGAATTTAACTTAATTCATAAGGTGGTAGCATCTTGTATACTCATTATTCTTAATCTCTTGATCATCTTTCAAATTATACTGCCAGTATACCTTTAACATCATAATCACCTTTTATACCACTATATATCATCTTCCATCATATACTCATACTCCCTTAAATTTCTTATCAATTGGAAGTTATCCATTTCCACTCCTTTTCATATCACATATGATTCATATTGTTCAGCATCCCTCTTCCTTATTTGGTGCCAAGTCGATATATTTCGATACTTACCATTTATACATTGTATTCAGTAGTATGTAATTGTCCCAGTAGTTTTCAACATCTCATGCATCCGCTCTCTCAACATATAATCGAGCATTTCCATTCTACACTCAGATATTTACATCATGTACGGAGCGGTGCTGTCATAAGTTTGGAATCCCAGAGCCTTTTGCTATTTTCCATAACATATAGCTACTCAGAGATTCCCATCACATATAGTGCTCACTGAAACTTCACATACATTCTCATCATCTTTTAATCATATTTCGACTATGGCACTAAAGAATTTAAGAGTTTGATAATGGAGAAGTGATTTCATTAGACTATCAGTATATAATCACTTATATTATCATATCTTTTTTAGATTCTTCATTATTATCCCCAATACTCTTTTCATATTTATTTCATCAAATGCCGTAGTTCATTTGCAGACTTTACTATTTACCATCTTTTACCATAATAGAATTAGGAGACAATCATTTCCTCTCCATTACGTCTTTCCATGTAATATGGTCAGTCGATGATTGAATCCTTGAATTATCCATTTAATCACTACATTATCCATATAATTCCACCATTTCCATCATTTTGAGGTGGTGTATATATATATATATATATATATATATATATATATATATATATATACATATATATATATATATCTTTTTTCTATTTATATCACTGGCAGTAAAAATGTAAATCATTTCTTTACTCCTTGGAGTATAGTTACTTTTCCTTTATCGAGTTTGGCTCGATCTTATATCTAGCCATAATCATGTGATAACCACAAAAATCACTTTCAGTTTTTAAATTTGGGAACTATTTCATATTCGGGTTCCCTCCTCCTCATGTACTTATCTTCTTATTACCTTTTCATCTTTTCCTTCATTATCATTTCGGTCACTTTTCCTCAGTGGTAAAGTATTCCACTAATAAAATCCTTTAACCTTTTACATATTATCTTTATACTTATTCATTCACTGACTTAAACTTATTTAATTTTAAGTCACATCTTTAGAGCAGTTAACCCAAGAACTCTTCTATAGACTGGTAATAGTATTTAGCTAGACCCAATACATTTCGTATCTCAATCATTATCTCTTCATCATAGACAGATCCAATCGCTCTTTCATTCGAGATCACATCTTAGAAAGAGATACTGTCTAGCTAACTCTTCTATTTGCCATACTTAACATATAATTCACTGTCTTTAAGAGTCTACGGGGTTATACCACTATGCTGCTCATTTTTCATTTGTGCCTTAGAATGTATGGTATACCATCACTTTATCCTTCTATGGTTGTCTTATTCATTAGTCTTATGTACCTCACAAGGTATTTCATTAACCTTGTAAACCTCCATAGAAACTCGTAAAAATTATCTCGAGTTCTAATCATTATCCTCTTATGATCATCAATTTCCAACTTTTTGTCTAGTGATGCCTTGTACAGAGGTTGATCTTATAAACTCTTTATACATCTCCGATTAAATCAGTTTAAGGCATCACTTCCATATAGATATTTATTTGTTCTTCATAAGAACTTATTTATAATAGGTATTTAATACTCCGTTTAATTCATCCTCAATTCATATTATTTGTATTTCCATCAATCTCATCTATACAAGTGAATTTCATTATTCACAAAATTTTCAAAGTTATTTCTTAAGCTTTTCGGACTCTTCTATGTTCTCCGATATACGCTTAGAATAGATTCTGTATCCATAATCGAGTCAATATTAACCCAATCTCCCATATCTATAGTACTCTGAAAATTTATCAGGAATCTCATCCGATACTTCCTTTAATCACACATCTCTTATCATTTTGGACATTCATCTTTGTGTCCTATCATTTCCACTATATATCCTCAAGGCAGAGACATTCAATATTCAAATCATTTTAACATCTACTCTGCCTTGATTCACTTATTTCCTCATACTTCACAGCATATCAATCATCTTAATTTATATGTTGGATTAAGTATAATCATTTCATTAACACATTTCACAGCTAACCGATTTATTATTACTGTAATTCATTTTAAAATCATTATCATTTAAGAACCTCAGGTTAGCTGTCATCTTCCTCGTCTCTTATCTTCACTTACTGTCCTTATGCATATTCTCCAATTCCATATACTCCATATAGTACATCATTCTGTAAAACATATTTCAAAATATTCCGATTCTATAAATATCCATTTGATACTTCAGAAAATAGAATAAAAGCATAGAATCGGAATTAACCGTACTGCTATGGATTTCATCATCTATACGGATCTCTTCCTCAGTCATCTTCAGTAATCATTTCCTTTTTCATCATATATAATGATCCCATAATAATATCTCATCAATACACTTTTTAATTTAGACCTTTAAATTCAATAACTGAGTCGCTCATCCTGTGACTTCCCTATAACCATTCGGGTCACATCAGCACTCCAAGTATAGTGAAATTTATAATCGGGATCGTTATACTCATATTATGTCCTTATACCATCAATAACTCCATTACTATCAATATATTCAAAATCTAAATGGTTTTATCACTATTCAAAGCATAATCCCACATAGGGGCATTTTCATCATTTTCACATTTATTTCATTCTCCTCATATACATTTAAACCAAGGATCATATTATCTATATGCTAATAGTATCCTTTCTCGTACTAATATCAGCATTTTAAAATCTTCTTCGATTTTGACAAAGAAGTCCACTAGGATCCATAATCGAATTATTTTGCATGAAATGCAGCTTCACATCATCAATTTCTCTACCAAATCAATCTATTCCAACTTCTGGTGATCTATTTTGACTCCCGGTAAAATTTTAAGGGTAGGGGTATTTTGGTCATTTTTGGCCAAAAATTTTCTCTCACCTTAAATTACCTTCAATCGGTGATCTTAAGGTCTATTTAGTGATGATACTTCATTCCCCTCCTTTATATCATCACTTTCAGGTCTCAGTTTGATCCAAACAGAAAAGTACTGGTGGGGCCCTCACCGAGTCCATTTCTGTTCCTTACCGAACCAACCTTCATTTAGATTATAAAATCATCAGTTCAGGTAACATTCCTGAGCTGTTTTCCCTTTTTGACATCTTTAGTTCATAATTCTCACCCCCTTCTTGACACTTAACTCCATTTACAATCATTTATTTTCTCTATGTATTTAGACTACACAATACTACAGGGGATGTTAACCTTTTCAATACATTTTCTTTCCAAAAGTATTGACAGACATCAGGCCAACCATGCTCTGATACCATTAAATCTGTCACAGCTCGTGACCCTATTTTTCACCTTATTCTATACATCTTATTTGGTTGGGCTGTCTGCGATACTTTACTTTTCTTTTACATATACACAATTTCATATTAAATTATAATATGAATTACATCCCTGATTTCTACTTCATAAGAAAGTAGTACTGTCGATAAGTCTAAATACAGAAAATAAATGATCATATCTTATTAAATAAATCGACCTGTCGCATCGTCCCTAAATGCGCAGTCGAAAATCCTTTAAGTGCTAGACTCTCAATCTTCGAAAACCTGAAATGTTAAAATTAAGGGGTGAGCAAACCACGGCTCAGTAAGGGAATTATATGCATACTTGATATTCAGCTTCCTATATGCTGAAAAACTTTTTCATTTTTCCTATGGGGCTCTAGGCTCGCATGTAGGAAGGATACTACAGTCGACTAGGGATCCGGATGGAGTAAGGTAGGTATTTTGAAATACCTATCTTGTCCCGGAACCTAGAAGCAACTGTAGAGAGTAATATTCTTTCTTATTTTGAAATTCAAATCCTTTCCTTTTTATTTCGTAAACATTTTCATATTCTTTTTCAAAATAATGCTTTTATGAAGTAAAGCATTTAAATCAAATAACTAATATTCATATTTTATTTGAAAAGAATATTAGCTAAATCGTCATCATTTTCCTTTAAAACTCATTTCATGTTTTGTTGTACAATCATAATTAGTACAGTACTTTAAAATAGCAAAATAAGCTATCAAACCTTTTTCGTATAACATATTAAACATTTAAATCTAATATTCAATTTAAAATCATAGTAAGAATATTAGATTTATAAACTCTTTTTCCTTTTGAAAACATATCACATGTTCATATTACATATCATATGAAAATCATCTCATAATACTAAAATCAGTACTGAAATAAGCATTTTATAAAAATGCTATAAATCATTTCATTTCACGTATCACATATTATGTAAAACATTTTCACATATGGAGACTTAGGCACACACGCCTAGCCCGTCCACTGGATCGTTACTCATATCATGCTATAGACCCCGAAGGGTATGAAAAATCATGTCAGATCTATGGCCATAGTCTATAATTGTCCTCGGCGGATCACTGATCAAGTGTCGGCCGGGACTACATATCACATATCACATATTACATATCACATGTTACATATCACATATCAGCATGATAGGATGCCAACTAGTCTCAAAAACCATATTTTTCATCATCAGAAAACCTTTATGGAATTTATAAAAATATATATTTTCATCATTTAAAACCATAAAGGTTATAAAACCATTTAGTGAATATTTAAGAAATATATAAAAATATTCACTTTATTTCCTTTTCAATTTTCATCTCGTATTACGTGTAACTTACATATTAAGAGAATTTTCGGTGATTTCATTATCACCATTCTCGAAAAGATTTTTCGGTGATTTCATTATCACCATTCTCGAAAACATGAATATTTTAAAATCACTTTCATTTTATTCATGTTTTTACGAAAAATATTTATTTTCTCGATTTTCGTGATTAAAAATCATTTCTCGTGAAATAAAATCATTTATTATGATTTTATGAAATTTTCTAAAAATTTTCAGTAATTTTCGATAATTTTTCGGCAGTATAACTGCTGCCGATTGGCTAGCCTCCTGCACGAAAAATACAGTTTATAATTTCCAGCCAATACATCATCACAAATTTCCAACTGATAAATCACTACAATTTTTCAACCAATCATTTATCGCAATATTTTCATAAAATATTTCTATAAAATATTTCGTAATTAAAACATGCAGACAAATATCCTTATAGTGCTGCACATGCATCCCTTACCTGTTCCAGATCGGTGACTTCCTCTTACCGGTCGCGCCCGTACTTCATCTCTTCCGATTTCATCATCTCGTTAGCCGAAAATAATTTCTGAAATTAAAATTCTAAAATTTAGAATTTTCACCAATAATTTATTTAATTAAATAATTGGAATAATTTCCGTAATTTCCTACCGAATTTTGGAGATCCCTGAATTTCCGAAATTTTTGAATTATGAAAATTTCCTTTTTTTTCTCTTTTTCTTTTTCTGTTTTATTTTCTTTACTGTTTTCTACCCTTTTTCCCTGTTAAGGCCGGCAGCTCACACTCTTCCCGTTTTCTAGCCGAAATCTTCTTATGGTCATATCTATCTTGTATCTCATTTATTTTCTTTTCAATCTAACCTATAACTAGCTTCTATTTCACTACCCAAGAGCATGTAGATCAACTGGCAAGGGGTTGTTCTAGCTTAACCAGAGGTCTCGAGTTCGAGTATCTGGGTATGCAGCTGTGTTAAAACTCTTGAGGGAGAGCTTTACTGTCCTTTGGGTCCTGCCCGGCTCAAATCCGGATTAGTCCTATACCAAAAGTATAAGGATACCGGATGATCTAGACCAAAAAAAAAAGAATCTATTTCACTTAGTAAATTTATCATACACTTTTCTTTCATCAGAACTCATCATCACTATCAAAATCTAACTTTGGCCAAATGACACTCAAACTTAAACAAACTCACGCCAACTTTTATGACTTGTAAATTCTCATTACAACCATCTTTCAAACTAAGTCCCAATCAAACTCTTTTCATCATTTGATTCTATTTCCAACTTATTATACATAAAATCAGTATAAAATCCATATTTTTCCTCTCATGACCGAAGCAACAATTTTGTCCACCATCAAATTTTCTTCAATTCAAAACTATAAATAAGTTCTATTAACTCCTTACAATCCTAATTTGACAACCAAGACGAGTTAAAACTATTGATTCCCTTACCTTCCATAAATATTGAACCGTGCAACTGTTTAACAGCCCATGTTCTTCACAATTGTTCTTCAATTTTTCTGGTTTTTAGAGTGTTCTCGGGTGCAGGACAGAATTGATAGCAAGTATTCTGTGTCTTGGTGATGAAAAATACTGAATTTACCAAGGAAAATCAAAGAAACGAGAAGCAAAATGGAACAAAGGAAAACTGTAGGGAAAGTCGGTGCAACAACAGAAAACAGGGAAGAAATCGGCGATGAAATGGCTGATGGAGCTTGGAAGAATCCCATTTTGTTTTCTTTATTAACATTCCATTCAATAGGGCTTTAACACATGGTCAATTAATTAATTCCTCTCTTTTCTCTCTTTGTTTCTTTTCGTTTCTCCTTATAATTTTTACACTGTAGCAAGCTTCCACGAGAAGCTTGCTGCGTTACTTTTTTTTTATATATATATTATATATATTTCTAATATATATTTCTCATATATTCATATATTTTTATCAAAAACAATAATATATATATTTCATATATATATGTAATTATATAAAACATACATAATATTTTAAAAATATATTTATATAATAAAATTATATAAATATAAAATTACTGGCATTTTTATTCCTTAAATTTTGGATTTTCTTAATATCAAATTTATTTACACCTATTTTCATTTATCTAATTTGGATTTCCATTTATCCAAATTAATTTTCTTCAACTTTATCCAAATTAATTTTCTCCACTTCTTCAGTTCATCAATTTTGGGAATTTCAACGATATTCCCATCTCGTCATTAGATTTTATTTATTTACTTTAATTTATCTCTTTTCTTAAATATTAATTTTCAAAAATGAAAAATTTGCGGTTATCACAATTGTGGACATAATGTTCTAAACAAACGACATTATCTGTTATGTCACAATTATGTAATTGGAAGTCGGAGCACAATGTAAGTGAAGCATGTTTTAATCGAATGTTGGAGATTGTGAGAGGTGCTTCCGGAGAATAATCATTTACCGGAAAACTTTTATGAAATGAATAAAAAAATGGAGAAATTCGATCTTGGTTATATTAGGATAGATGCTTGCAAGAATAATTGTATTTTATTTTGGAAAGAATATGCCGAGTTAATGCAATGTCTGATATGTGGGCATCTTAGATATAGACAATGTGGGGCAAGAGCAAAGAAGACACCCTACAAGATTTTGCTCTACTTGCCATTAATCCCTAGGCTTCAAAGGCTTTATATGTCAGCTGCAACTGCTGAGTTTATGACATGGCATGCACAGAATCGAAGTTCTTCTGGAGTGCTTAGACATCCAGTTGATGGTGAAGCTTGGCAACATTTCAATTGTACTCATCCATCATTTGCTATGGAACCTCGTAATGTTAGAATTGGTTTATGTGCAGTTGGGTTTTGTCCGTTTGGGCCAGCTACGAAGTCATACTCTTGTTGGCCGGTTATGCTTGCTGTTTACAATTTGCCTCCCTGGATGTGTATGAAACAACCTTATTTGTTATTGAATATGGTAATTCCGGGAAGGAGCAATCCATCACAAAACATAGATGTTTTTTTAAGGCCTTTGATAGATGAGTTGAAAATCTTATGGGATGAGGGTGTTCAAACTTATGATGCTTATAGAAATCAACTTTTTTTGTTAAGGGTTGTATTAATGTGGACAATTAGTGACTTTCCTGCATATGGAATGTTGTCTGGGTGGAGTACTCATGGAAGATTATCTTGTCCTTATTGTATGGAACATACGAAAGCTTTTAGATTGCAACATGGACGAAAGCCTTGTTTTTTTGATTGTCATCGTCAATTTTTACCTCCTAATCATTCTTTTTGGAAGCAAAGGGATAAATTTAGTAAAAGGGTTGATTATGATCCTCCGATTATGAGATTGTCAGGTGAAGAAGTGTTGTCTCGGATAGATAGTTTGGAAGACTTAACATTTGGGACAAAATGTCCTTAACAAAGGCTTCAAGGTTTTGGGGTAACTCATAATTGGGTGAAGAAAAGCATTTTTTGGGAGCTGTCTTATTGGCATACCAACCTTATTCGTCACAACTTAGATGTCCTGCATATTGAAAAAAATGTGTTTGACAATTTATTCAATACATTAATGGATGTTAAAAGCAAAACAAAGGACAACACAAATGCAAGGTTAGATTTGGCGCTGATTTGTAAATGAAAGGAATTGGAATTGGTGACAAGTAAAGGAAAAACTTTCGCACCTAGAGCATCGTTTACCTTAGCAAATATGATCAGAGAAGAGTGTGTAAATGGGTGAAAGAGCTAAGGCTTCCTGATGGGTTTGCATCAAACATATCTCGGTGCGTAAATATTGAGGAAGGCAAGTTTTATGGAATGAAAAGTCATTACTGTCATGTTTTTATGCAAAGATTAATTCCGATTGCCTTTCATGATTTCATACCTAATTCAATATGGGATGCTATTACTGAGCTATCTCATTTTTTTCGAGATATATGTTCAACTGAATTACATGTGAATTACATGGAACAGTTGCAGAGCAACATTGTAGAAACAATTTGCAAATTAGAAAAAATTTTTCCACCAAGCTTTTTGGACTGCATGGAACATCTCCCCATTCACTTACCTTACGAGGCCAAGGTTGGCGGACCCGTTCCATACCGATGGATGTATCCATTTGAGAGGTAATAATTTGTTTGATATGAGCATTTTTCAATGTGCTATAAGAAATAGAGTGCTTATTGTATGCCATTAAATGTGTATTGTATACTTTAATTAGGTTTTTGCATCGCCTAAAAAAGAAGGTGAAAAATTGTGCACATGTGGAGGGATTTTGATCCCAGTATTCAAACAAGGCTAACTCGTCCACCACAGAATGATGATGGAGGAGACATAGATCCCATGGGACGTTTGTCAATTTTCAAATATGTCACATCCCGGAAACGTGGAAGTTTTGGGCTAAATTTTTTTTATACATTTAATATTAATTTCTTACTTGGGTTGATTTCCTGCCAGTATCTCATCACACTTTTTCAACCACAAAAACATCATAATGTTTTCATAAAATATATCATTCACATTATATGTGTACATTCATACGATATCGACTACATCCCAAAAGTATTATTTATATACAAATATCTGTGCCATACAGGATGTCTGGTATCAAAATATGAGTATACCTTACATAAGTACAAAAATGGCCGGAGGAGAGACGTATCCCTCAGCCTACGTCGTATGCGCAATAGGTAAGGAGATGATCACTGCAAATAATCTGGTAGAATAGGGGGTGAGCTTTTTGGAAAGCCCCGTAAGAATTGTATTTAAAATAGTCATAGCATCTATATATGTAGAAAACAAATACTATAATAATGCATTTCATACTTTAAATCATTGTATTAATTCTTTAACGCATATATCTAAAATTCATACTTGTTTCAAACATACATCATACTTTAGAAACTTTACATCATAATTAATAAAACTTATCATACAGTTCATGGAGACTAGGCAGAATCATATAGCCAGTATGCGGTCATGACACTTACTTCTTCCTCCGAAGAGGGAACGGAATACCTATGGCCATGGTATGGGCTGTAGACCTGATCAGAGTCGTACAACAAACATATACATACACCACGAAGGACCAACATATCCACAAAGGATGAAAAAATACACAATGTGGGCGAGAACATGCACGACGTGGGCTAAACATATGCCACAAGGGACGGAAACATGCATAATGTGGCAAGCATGACAGGCAATAACATAAACTATAGGAAGGCCTTAGTCTCAAAACTTACTTTCATACAATTGATATAAAATAGTAAGGACCGGGCGTGCCAGGGTCTAAGTTAGCCTGGGGTGTGCCACTCCGATACCTTTTTCGGAAAACATACACTTAAATCATACAACTAATATAAAATAGTAAGGACCGGGCGTGCCAGGGTCTAAGTTAGCCTGGGGTTTGCCACTCCGATACCTTTTCGGAAAACATATTTATTTCACATCATACTTAAAACATTATGAAAAAAATATACATAGAAGTTATAAAGTTCATTTAACAAATTAAAAGATCATGACAATTAACTTCGGAATAAAATTCATGCTTTAGGCATTTCTTTAAAATTTGCGATGAAAGTAAGGGACACCATCACAACTTTAAATTACATCCCTTACCTCAGCACACTGTAGAACAATGCCTTATGTTGCACCCATATGCTTCCTATCTCTCCGAATTATAAACTGCCAAGCCACAATTTAATATAATAAATTTTCAGTATAATATTCCTTCACTTGTCTAATTCTTAGTTAAATTTCCATTACTTAAAATATTAGAATTTCTTAAAATTTCTTATGCTAATAAATATTTATTCTCTTGTAAAATTTCCAGTCACTTTAGTTGACTGCTTCTCTCATTTCCTACGCCACTTATCTTACTTTCCTTGTAGAATTTTAATAGCCAAATATCTCCCTTAATTAACTAAATATATTTGGCTTGTAATATATATTTCCTATAGTACCATATTTGTTTTATTCTTGTATAATTTCAAACCTTTAACTTAGTCAACTTCACCCATTTGTTCACCATTTACGTTAGTTTCCTTTTTTTTTCACCATCATAGCCGAATGGTTCTACATGGTTTAGGTCTTTTGTTCATTTAAAAGGTATAATTATAATTTACTTATACTTAACCCTTTGTTCCACCCTTTTGGTCAACTTAACATTTTCTTCCTATCTTCCATTTTTCCTTTCTTTCCTATTGTTTACTGACCAACGTAAGCCTTCTTCCTTTTCTGTTTCTGTTTGTATTTTACGTTGGCTTCCTTATGTCTCTATATAATGGTCATATCTAGTATGTCTTAGGTTTCCAAAAGTCTAATATTCACACACACAAAGTCAACCAAGGCTAGCCTATTCTTCTCTCTTTTATTTTTCATTTCTTTCGGCTGAACCATTATCCATATTCTCCATCTCTATTTTCAGTTGTACAAGCTTAATTTGATGTTCCTTCTTCCAGCCCTTTTTGTTGACTAAGATCACCTCTTTTCTTTTCTTATTCCCCTCCCTTAGCTCATGTAACTTCCTTCAACTAACATTTATTTTTTTTCTGCTTCATTGCTGTCCAAACCGACAGCATACTTCATCCTCTTCTATCTTGCATTTACGTTGTCTTTCTTTCTTTCTTTTTGTCTCTATATTATGGCTATACCTAGTACATCCTAGGCTGCCAAAATCTTCCACCATTCACACACAAAAGTCAGCCAATCCTTTGCCATTTTCTACCACCTTCGACTGCACCAACCCCATACCTTCTTTTTCATATACGGCTGTATAACAGCCTAGTTTATTTTCTTCCCAGCCAGCCACCTTTATTGACTACATTAAACATTTCTTTTCTCTTCATGGTTCACGTAAGCCTCACCTAGTTTTCACTCAAACTCTCCTCAACCGATCATGCAACTCAATTTATATTTTCTTGACTGTTTCGGTTTTTAAGTTCCAGCTTGTTTTCGGTTCATGACTATCTTGCATTCCCATCTTCACGTAAATCATCATCAACATCATTTTATTTTTATTCTAAACCCTCTCAACTGAACTAGGGTTTTCATTCTATATATGTTTGCTTCAAACAAAGGTTATAACTAACATATTCTTACACATTATGGTCATAATAAGAGAACAAGAATCTGAAAAAAAACTGAGTTGGACATTACCTGTATAGGGAAAAATCTGTCCACTTTGATTCAGTCTCTGTTTGGAGTCTTTTGGCTAACATTTCTTGTGATTTTAATATTCCTGAATCAAGGTTTAACTTTCCTAAGGAAACTGGTTTTATTTACTGTAGAACTCATAAGTTCTGTTATGGAAAAGAAGGCTACTCGACATACTCAGCAGAGAAGAAGTTTTTTCGGTGATGAGGGTTGAAGAGGAGGGTTACAACGTGAATAAAAAGAAAGCAAAAGGAATATTTTAACTTGACTTTAGCAGCCCTCATTAAAAGCCTTCTTAATTGTCTATGTCTTTTCTTTTGTTTTTATTTTGCTTATCTTCTAACCGAACCATACTTCTTTTCTGTTATATTTCTTTTTCTCCATGCAGCCACACAATCTTGACTTTCCAAGTCAGAATTTGCAAGCCAATAAGTCCTCCTATCTTTTCCTTGTTTTTTCGTTTCTTACCTTGTTCTTGTTTTGTTCTTCGGTGCAGCAAGGAAATCAACACAAATCAATGCTTTTTTCAACCAAATAAAAATGTGGGAAGACTTTCCTTGTCTTCCTTTATTAGTTACTTCATATTTTATTCTCTTGTTTTCCTATTATTCACTTATCCACACCGAAGTCATGTTTTCTTTTCTATTATATGTCTTTTATTTCCTTATACCGTCCCCCTCATTTGACTCCCCAAGTCAAGCTATTTAATCTTCTTTGTTTCTTCATGCCGCACCATTTTTCTGATTTATCCAAATCAGAATTTTCCAACAATCATTTAATTATTTATTCCATCTGGTATGTAGTATTTTCCATATCCATATTTTTCATCTAGGATTTAAAATTTTTCTATGTGAGAGACACTATTCTTATATATTTAATTCTTCAAAATATTATCAATAATTTCTTTATTGATAATTAATTCATGTAAATGTACAACTATAGTATAAGATAATGAGCTCTCACATTCTCCTCACCTTATAAGAATTTGGTCCTCCAAACTCAAGCTGGTCCATTAAACAAATGTGGGTACGTTTCTCTCATGAGGCTCTCTAGCTCCCACGTAGCTTCCTCTGTTGTGTGGTGCTGCCAAAGAATCTTAACCAATGGAATAGTTTTAGATCGAAGTACCCTTGCCTTTCTGTCAAGGATCCGGATTGGCTGCTCAACATAGCTCATATCTCCCTGAATATCCAATGGTGTGTATTCGATAACATGGGAGGGATCCGGATAATACTTCCTCAACATAGAGACATGGAAGACGTTATGTATACCATAAAGCTGTGGTGGTAAAGCTAACCGGTAAGCAACATCCCCAACTCTCTCCAATATCTCAAATGGACCAATGAAACGAGGACTCAACTTTCCTTTCTTTCCGAAGCGCATAATACCCTTGCTCGGAGATACTTTCACAAATACAGAGTCCCCAACCTGAAATTCAAGTGGTCGTCTACGTACATCGGCATAACTTTTCTGTCTACTTTGGGCAACCTTGAGTTTATCACAAATAATCCGAACACTCTTAGTCAATCTATCAACAATAACCCAGATCGCATCATGACCTCTCCGGGTCCTCGGTAAGCCCATAATATAATCCATCGTAATGTGCTCCCATTTCCAGGTAGACACCGGTAAAGACTTAAGTAGTCCTGCTGGCTTCTGGTGCTCAGCCTTTATCTGCTGATAGGTCAAACATTTGGCCACAAACTCTGCGACATCTCGCTTCATTCCAATCCACCAATACACCTTACGCAAGTCATGGTACATCTTAGTACTGCCTGGGTGCATAGTGTAACGAGAACAATGGGACTCTCTCAAAATCCTTTGTCTTAGGGTATCATCGTTCGGAACACATATACGGCCCTTAAATCTCAATAACCCATCATCACTGACAAAAAAAAATCTGACTGCAAATCTTGCTCTGCTTGGCTAACCATGTCCAATAACCTCTGATCATTTCTTTGCCCTGATCGGATCTGATCTAAGATACTTGGCTCAATTTGAAGGCTAGCCATAAACCCGACATCTATTGTTTCAACACTAACATTAAGCTCGGTGAACTGCTCTAGCAATTCCCATTCTCTAACCATCATAACAGAAACCATACTCTTTCTGCTCAGAGCATCTGCAACTACGTTCGCCTTGCCCGGATGGTACAGAATCTGGCAGTCATAATCCTTAAGAAGCTCTATCCAACGTCTCTGCCTCGTATTAAGTTCCTTCTGATCAAATATATACTTCAAACTTTTATGGTCAGTGAAGATCTGAAACTTCTCACCATACAGATAATGCCACCATATCTTTAAAGCAAAACGACTGCGGCCAACTCCAAATCATGCGTAGGGTAGTTGCGCTCATGGTTTCTAAGATGGCGTGAACCATACGCGACTACTCTACCATGTTGCATTAGCACACAACCTAAACCCTGACTGGAAGCATCATTGTATACAACGAAGCCTCCAGATCCACTCGGAATGGTTAGGATTGGTGCTGTAGTTAATCTTTGCTTAAGCTCCTGAAAACATTGTTCACATTGACTTGACCATTCAAACAGAACTCCTTTGCGTGTAAGCTTAGTCAATGGAGCTACAATCCGAGAAAAACTCTCCACAAACTTCCGATAGTACCCTGCCAATCCCAAAAAAACTCAGAATCTCAGTCACTGTTTTCGGTCTCTCCCATTGGAGTATTGCCTCAACCTTGGACGGATCAACTGACACTCCGTCCTTAGATACTATGTGGCCAAGAAAAGCTATCCGATCCAACCAAAATTCGCACTTACTAAGCTTTCCATAAAGCTGCTTATCTCGGAGAGTCTGGAGCACAACCCTCAGATGTTGCTCGTGCTCCTCCCGAGACTTAGAATATACTAAAATGTCATCTATAAAAACAATCACAAATTTATCCAGATACTCCCGAAACACATCATTCATCAAATTCATAACTGCGGCAGGGGCATTAGTCAAACCGAAAGGCATCACCAGAAACTCGAAATGGCCATATCGGGTTCTAAAGGCCGTCTTTGGTACATCTTCCTTTCTAATTCTCAACTGATGATAGCCTGATCTCAAATCAATCTTAGAAAACACTGTAGCCCCTTTTAGTTGGTCAAACAAATCATCTATTCTTGGTAGGGGATACTTATTTTTAATTATAGCCTTATTTAATAACCTATAGTCGATGCATAACCGGAGACTACCATCTTTCTTTCTCACAAATAATACCGGAGCACCCCATGCAGACACACTTGGTCTAATAAAACCCTTATCAAGCAACTCTTGCAACTGTTTCTTTAATTCTTCTAATGCAACTAATGCCATCCGATAGGGAGGTTTAGAGATAGGCTGGGTATCTGGCACTAAATCAATAGTGAACTCCATCTCTACTCCGACCGGGAACTATCTGTCCTCTTATCTTTATCCTTACTCTTACTTCCGAACCCATACTGACTTTCTCAGCATCTGTGCACCCCAAATAGTCAAAAGCTATCTCTAACTCTAATAACCACTCTTTGGCCTTAACGGGATCCTTAATTCCCTTAAATTCTGGGGGATTCATCTTAAAAAGGTCCCATAATCTGCCTGTATCTTTATCATCTCTAGGCGGTGGGACTGAAGGTTGAGGAGTAGAGGGTGCCGGAGGAACCTGTGGAGGAGGAGGTGGTGAAGTAGGTGTGGGCACTGTAGCACCTATAGTTGAGGTGTTCGCTCCAAAATGTTGAGCAAACATAGCAGCAATGCTGTTAAACCCCTTTTTCATACTGTATTCAAGCCTGCTTATTCTAGCATTTGGGCTCTCTGGTTAGGGAGTAGGTGATAGAGGTGGCTGAGCCTGCCTCCGAGAGCGACCTCATCTCTCACTCATAGTGCGTGATCAAATACTTGCACATAAACCCTGTGTTTTAATCAAACTCTAACAGATATACTCAATTTTATAACCAAACAAGCACAGATACTTGGGATGTAATCTTATCTTAACTATCGACACTGACAGTACTAGACAACCTTTGCTCTGATACCAAGAAAGACTGTCACATCCCGAAAACGTAGAAGTTTTGGGCTAAATTTTTTTTTATACATTTAATATTAATTTCTTACTTGGGTTGCATTCCTGCTAGTATCTCGTCACACTTTTTCAACCACAGAAACATCATAATGTTTTCATAAAATATATCATTCACATTATATGTATACATTCATACGATATCGACTACATCCCAAAAGTATTATTTATATACAAATATCTGTGCCATACAGGATGTCTGGTATCAAAATATGAGTATACCTTACGTAAGTACAAAAATGGCCGGAGGAGAGACGTATCCCTCAGCCTACGTCGTATGCGCAACAGGTAAGGAGATGATCACTGCAAATAATCTGGTAGAGTAGGGAGTGAGCTTTTTGGAAAGCCCCGTAAGAAATGCATTTAAAATAGTCATAGCATCTATATATGTAGAAAACAAATACCATAATAATGCATTTCATACTTTAAATCATTGTATTAATTCTTTAACGCATATATCTAAAATTCATACTTGTTTCAAACATACATCATACTTTAGAAACTTTACATCATAATTAATAAAACTTATCATACAGTTCATGGAGACTAGGCAGAATCATATAGCCAGTATGCGGTCATGACACTTACTTCTTCCTTCGAAGAGGGAACGGAATACCTATGGCCATGGTATGGGCTGTAGACCTGATCAGAGTCATACAGCAAACATATACATACACCACGAAGGACCAACATACCCATAAAGGATGAAAACATACACAATGTGGGTGAGAACATGCACGACGTGGGCTAAACATATGCCACAAGGGACGGAAACATGCACAATGTGGCAAGCATGACAGGCAATAACATAAACTATAGGAAGGCCTTAGTCTCAAAACTTACTTTCATACAATTGATATAAAATAGTAAGGACCGGGCGTGGCAGGGTCTATGTTAGCCTGGGGTGTGCCACTCTAATACCTTTTTCGGAAAACATATACTTAAATCATACAACTGATATAAAATAGTAAGGACCGGGCGTGCCAGGGTCTAAGTTAGCCTGGGGTTTGCCACTCCGATAACTTTTTGGAAAACATATTTATTTCACATCATACTTAAAACATTATGAAAAAAATATACATAGAAGTTATAAAGTTCATTTAACAAATTAAAAGATCATGACAATTAACTTCGGAATAAAATTCATGCTTCAGGCATTTCTTTAAAATTTGCGATGAAAGTAAGGGACACCATCACAACTTTAAATTACATCCCTTACCTCAGTACACTGTAGAACAATGCCTTATGTTGTACCCATATGCTTCCTATCTCTCCGAATTATAAACTACCAAGCCACAATTTAATATAATAAATTTTCGGTATAATATTCCTTCACTTGTCTAATTCTTAGTTAAATTTCCATTACTTAAAATATTAGAATTTCTTAAAATTTCTTATGCTAATAAATATTTATTCTCTTGTAAAATTTCCAGTCACTTTAGTTGACTCCTTCTCTCATTTCCTACGCCACTTATCTTACTTTCCTTGTATAATTTTAATAGCCAAATATCTCCCTTAATTAACTAAATATATTTGGCTTGTAATATATATTTCCTATAGTACCATATTTGTTTTATTCTTGTATAATTTCAAACCTTTAACTTAGTCAACTTCACCCATTTGTTCACCATTTACGTTAGTTTCCTTTTTTTTTTTCACCATCATAACCGGATGGTTCTACATGGTTTAGGTCTTTTGTTCATTTAAAAGGCATAATTATAATTTACTTATACTTAACCCTTTGTTCCACCCTTTTGGTCAACTTAACATTTTCTTCCTATCTTCCATTTTTCCTTTCTTTCCTATTGTTTACTGACCAACGTGAGCCTTCTTCCTTTTCTGTTTCTGTTTGTATTTTACATTGGCTTCCTTGTGTCTCTATATAATGGTCATGTCTAGTATGTCTTAGGTTTCCAAAAGTCTAATATTCACACACACAAAGTCAACCAAGGCTAGCCTATTCTTCTCTCTTTTATTTTTCATTTCTTTCGGCTGTACCATTATCCATATTCTCCATCTCTATTTTCAGTTGTACAAGCTTAATTTGATGTTCCTTCTTCCAGCCCTTTTTGTTGACTAGGATCACCTCTTTTCTTTTCTTATTCTCCTCCCTTAGCTCATGTAACTTCCTTCAACTAACATTTATTTTTTTTTCTGCTTCATTGCTGTCCAAATCGACAGCATACTTCATCCTTTTCTATCTTGCATTTACGTTGGCTTTCTTTCTTTCTTTTTGTCTCTATATTATGGCTATACCTAGTACATCCTAGGCTGCCAAAATCTTCCACCATTCACACACAAAAGTCAGCCAATCCTTTGCCATTTTCTACCACCTTCGACTGCACCAACCCCATACCTTCTTTTTCATATACGGCTGTATAACAGCCTAGTTTATTTTCTTCCCATCCAGCCACCTTTATTGACTACATTAAACATTTCTTTTCTCTTCATGGTTCACGTAAGCCTCACCTAGTTTTCACTCAAACTCTCCTCAACCAATCATGCAACTCAATTTATATTTTCTTGACTGTTTCGGTTTTTAAGTTCCAGCTTGTTTTCGGTTCATGACTATCTTGCATTCCCATCTTCACGTAAATCATCATCAACATCATTTTATTTTTATTCTAAACCCTCTCAACTGAACTAGGGTTTTCATTCTATATATGTTTGCTTCAAACAAAGGTTATAACTAACATATTCTTACACATTATAGTCATAATAAGAGAACAAGAATCTGAAAAAAAACTGAGTTGGACATTACCTGTATAGGGAAAAATCTGTCCACTTTGATTCAGTCTCTGTTTGGAGTCTTTTGGCTAACATTTCTTGTGATTTTAATATTCCTGAATCAAGGTTTAACTTTCCTAAGGAAACTGGTTTTATTTACTGTAGAACTCATAAGTTCTGTTATGGAGAAGAAGGCTACTCGACATACTCAGCAGAGAAGAAGTTTTTTCGGTGATGAGGGTTGAAGAGGAGGGTTACAACGTGAATAAAAAGAAAGCAAAAGGAATATTTTAACTTGACTTTAGCAGCCCTCATTAAAAGCCTTCTTAATTGTCTATGTCTTTTCTTTTGTTTTTATTTTGCTTATCTTCTAACCGAACCATACTTCTTTTCTGTTATATTTCTTTTTCTCCATGCAGCCACACAATCTTGACTTTCCAAGTCAGAATTTGCAAGCCAATAAGTCCTCTATCTTTTCCTTGCTTTTTCGTTTCTTACCTTGTTCTTGTTTTGTTCTTCGGTGCAGCAAGGAAATCAACACAAATCAATGCTTTTTTCAACCAAATAAAAATGTGGGAAGACTTTCCTTGTCTTCCTTTATTAGTTACTTCATATTTTATTCTCTTGTTTTCCTATTATTCACTTATCCTCACCGAAGTCATGTTTTCTTTTCTATTATATGTCTTTTATTTCCTTATACCGTCCCCCTCATTTGACTCCCCAAGTCAAGCTATTTAATCTTCTTTGTTTCTTCATGCCGCACCATTTTTCTGATTTATCCAAATCAGAATTTTCCAACATTCATTTAATTATTTATTCCATCTGGTATGTAGAATTTTCCATATCTATATTTTTCATCTAGGATTTAAAATTTTTCTATGTGAGAGACACTATTCTTATATATTTAATTCCTCAAAATATTATCAATAATTTCTTTATTGATAATTAATTCATGTAAATGTACAACTATAGTATAAGATAATGAGCTCTCACAAAATATCCTAGACGACCACTTGGGCGGGCAAAGAATAGTCATCGATATCTGGAAGAAGATGAGTTTGATGCAGCGGTGATATATGTGCTAATGAATTGTGAAGAAGTTCTCCCGTACATTGAGTAAGTATATAGCATGTATATATCATACTATAAATACAACGAAGGCTTTTTGATCCTAAGCATTTTCATATATACTTGCTATATATTGATATTATAGGATATTTGATGAAATGGTCAAAAGAAATGAACCAGACATGAATGATGGACAATTGGAGAAAACACGTCAAGCGCATTTTACGAAATGGTTTAGACAATATGTAAGTAATTTAAATATAATTCGTTTTATTTTAATAGATGATATTGCATTTCACTCATCACAAGAGTCACTATTTATGTAGGTTCGTGAACAAGGAAATGCAATTGATAAACGTATCATTGACCTCTCTCATGGTCCAACATGTTTGGCAAGTTGTTATCAAGGGTATTTTGTAAATGGATTTAAGTTTCATACCTTAGAATATGGAAAAACTCGAAAAACAACGAACAGCGGTGTTTGTGTGAAAGGTGATTGTTACAATGATTTTGACGGTGACTTTTATGGTAAATTGATAGATATAGTGGAGTTGGAATATTTTGGGATTGGAAATAAAGTTATACTCTTTAAGTGCCATTGGTTTGACATTGATAGAGGTTATCGTGTTCATCCTAGACATGCTCTTGTTGAAATCAAACATAGGTCTATACTTGCTAGCAATGAACCTTTTATATTAGCTCAACAGAGTCAACAAGTGTATTTTACTCCTTATCCATCTAGAAAAAGAGATCGTCATGATTGGTGGGTTGTTTTCAAGACAAAAGCAAGAGCTAGATTTAATATTTAGAGTTGTGATGTGGATATAGTGGATTTAAATGATGGGGTTTATCAAGAAATTGAAAATCCACATCCTATAAATATCACATATTCAGAAGACCTTGACAATCCCACTATTCTCGTTCACGGAGATTATGAAGAGGTAAATATTGAAGAAGAAAAGAAGAAGAAGAAGAAGAAGAAGAAGAAGAAGATGATGATGATGATGATGATGATAACGACAACACCAACAACGACGATGACACCAACAATGACGACGATAATGATTATGATGATGAGGACGAGGTCTTTTTTAGCTAATTGCTATTATTTCTTTTAAGAAAATGTTTATGTGAATTTAATAACTTAATTACTTTTTTGTTTGCTTTTATTTACGATTTTTTTTAAGATGTTTTGTAAAAAGTTAATTTATTTTGTATGTTAAGTTCATTAGTATTCTAATACATATATTAATTTTTTCATGTATTGCAGGTATAATGAAATCATCAAAAAAATCATCTGGTAAGAAGGCTCGATCCGGTGGATCTTCTACGAGTTGGAAGTCCTTTTTCATGCCTACTCCACAATCTTAGACCCCACCAATTAACCTTGAAGCACAATTATTTCCATCAACAGAAGTGGATATTGATGAGGTGGACCCACCCACTGACCAACCGATTGACCAGAGAGATAGTCCAATTGCCCAAGGCCTATCCACACATGGTCTATCTGGCCAAGCCTCATCATCTGCTGAGGGTATATCCCCTGATGGAATATCGATTGAGCAGCTTAACATCGATCATACTTGGACAAATACAGGTAGAAAACAAACAAGAGGGCCCAATCAAGGATATTCGACTCCAAGTAATCTGTATCAAAGGGCACGACTTACTTGTCTGAATAACAGGTAATAAAAATAATATTATTATTTTGCTATATGAAGTTACTTAATTAATATTATATAAAAAATTTGAATTTATTTATGTCGCAGCGCTTTTTTGGAGCCTCAAGCTGTTCGGACAATTACAACATTAATTAAAGAGTATTTTACTGATCCTTGGCCAACATGGAAAAGTGTTCCAATTGCTGTGAAAACCCACATATGGGAAAAATTTTCGGTATGTCAATCGCAAATAATTAATACATTACTTTATTTTATTATTTTATTTAACATGATTTTTTACTAATGATTTCAATCGATTTAGGAAATTTTTATGTGGCCTCCTGAGTAAACGATTATTGTGAAAAATATTTGGGAGAACATTTGCAAAACACGATTCCGTGACTTGTTGCAAGCTGAAAGAAAAAAAGCAATGCAACATTTTAGCACAAATCAAATTGCTGACTGTAAAGGGTATATGTCCAGCTGGATCAAAGTTGAGATATGGGACTCCTTGATTGATGACTTATGGGGCAAATCGGAATGGGAGGTGAAGTCATAGAAAGGAAAGCAAAATAGATTGACCATAAAAGAAGGAACTGTTACCAAGCATATAGGTGGATCGATTTCTTTTCCTGTGCATGCACATAGATTGGTATATAACTTTTTAAATCATATGTATGATATTCTAGTTAAAATATATATTTTTTACAACTAACTTCAATTTTTTTTTTGTTTTACTTGTGAAGAGGAATCAATATAATCAAACACCTACATATAAGGAGGTTTTTGATCGAACTCACAAAAAAAATGCTGGCCAAGGTGAATATCTGGACAATAAGTCGAAAGTTATCAGTGCACATATATTTAAAATTATTTCTTTTTATGTTTGTTAATTATTATTTAATTACTTTTTAAGTATAGATATATTTATAATAATAAATTTTTTTATTATAGGAAAAATATAATGCTTCATTGGTTGAGAAGTATGGTACGGATATTAGCAGTCAACCACACTTTGATCCTGTTGCTTGGTGTGACTTTATTGGAGGAATGGAAACAACCCGCACACATGTGTACGGCCTTGGAAGCAGTTCACAAAACAGAGATACACTTGAGTCATCCGCCTCCTCAGCAAGTCCAATATTCTCAGTTTCTCAATCAACAGTAAGCCAGGATGAGCGAATTGATGTTATAGAAGAGAAACTTGATGAAGTTCTCAAATATTTACCGCAAATGCACCAATGGATGGTTGAGATGACTAATGCATGGAAGAGTAGCAAAGGAGGCCCTTCAAATCCCGATGATAGACACACACCGAACCTCGGAGATGGGCCTTCTTCATAGATCTCTGTTTTAATGTAAGAAATTTAAGTAGTTTGTTCTTTTTATGTTTTAAGAATTTTATGGTTGTTGAGAGATGTTATGGATTTGATGAATTTTAACCATGTTTTATGATTATGTATGAATTTTATTGATAATTTATGTTTATGTATTAAGGTCTTTTAAATGTTGCTATAGTCATGAATTTAGGGTTTTAAGCTTAAGCTTAAATTTAAATATATTTCGGAAAACTTTTGAAAACAATTTTGGAATTTAACATTTTGGTAGCGAAATGCACAAATAAAAGATGACGATGAAAAAATATATTATTAGCGATGGAATTCAAAGAAATTAGTGACGGAAATAATAGCGTTAGCGACAGAATTTTCTGTTGCTAATACCATTAGCGATGAAAAATTTTTATTATTAGCGACGGAATATTCTGTCGCTGATAACATTCAGTGACGGAAAAAATTTATTATTAGCGATAGAATATTCCGTAGGTAAAAGTATTTAGTGACGAAAAAATTTATTATTGGCGACGGAATATTCCGTCGGTAAAAGTTTTTAGAGACGGAATATTTTCATAAAATTTAAAAATAAAAATAAAATTAGCGATGGAAAATTCCGTCACTGATATTTTTACCTACGGATTATAAATGACCGATTTTCATTTTAGCGGCAGAAAATTTTCGTCGCTGATAACAAAAAGTCAGTCACTGATAAGAACAAATTCCGTCGCTGAATGTACTTTCAGCGACGAAATGAGCATCAGCGACATTGATTTTTCCAACGAAATTAAATCCGTCGCTAAAACCCTTCAGTGACGTAATCCGACTTTTAGCGACGAAAAATTCCGTCGCTAATTCCGTCGCTGAAAGTCTCTTTTTTTGTAGTGACTCTTCTATAGACTGGCAGTGTGATCTAGCTAGACTTATTAGTTTCGTATCTCAATCACTGTCTTTTTATCACAGATAGATTCACTGTCATTATGTTATTCGAGATCGTATATCTCAGAAAGAGATACTGTCTAGCCAAATTTCATGTTTGCCAACTTTAACATATAGTTTACAGTCTTTGAGAGTCTGGAGGGTCATACAACAATGCTGCTCATGTTCCATTAATGTCTTAAAATATTTTGATAACTCATCACTTTATCCATGTATGGTTTAAATAACTTATTCGTTAGGCTTACATTCCTCACATGGTATTTTATTAATCTTGTAAACCTTAATAGGAACTCGTAAGAATTTGTCAAGTTCTAAATATTATCTTATGGGTATCAGTCTCCAACTATTAGCTGATGGCACCTTATACAGAGACTGGTCTTATGAAGTCCTTATACATCTCTGATTAGATCAAATAGGCATCAATTCCATATAGATGAATATTTGTTCTTAGTAAAAACTCTATGAATTAATAAAATTTAATTCACCATTATAAATCATCATCATATTACATCATCTTTATTTTCATCATTTACATTTATTAACAATTTGGACATTTCCTCTGTGATAACCGCAAATTTTCTATTTTTGAAAATTAATATTTAAGAAAATAGATAAGAGGAAATAAATAAATAGAATTGTGGAAATTTCGAAAAGTGAAGAAGTGACTGATAGCGGAAATTCGAATAAAGGAGAAAATAAATTGGATATTAAGAAATCCAATAATTAAATAAAAATACATATGTATATATATGAAATATAGTATATATTATAAAATGAAATATATACTATTTTGTCTTAAATAAATACATATGTATATTTTTATATACAATTATGTATATAAATAAATATGTATATGTATGAAATATACATATTAATTAATTTAATTAAAGTGTAAATATATATATATTGTAATACAATATATATCTATAAATGCATATATATATGAAATATATATATATATTAATTCAAACTATATATATAAGTATTTTGTGTAAAATATATATATGTTATATTATATTTATATAGATTAAAAAAAATGAAACAGAAAAGAAAAGGAAGGAAATCGGGGAAGATCCCGACCCTTCCCAGGCGAGGTCGCCGGTGGCAAAGCTGCCACCGCCGGCAAGGGAAAGAGGAAGAGACGACGCCGGCGATGTGAGAAGAGGCGACCGGCGACAAGAAAAACGGAGAACAGAAGCGAAAACAGGGGCGGAAACCGGCGGAAGTCGGAAAAGAAAAAGAAAAAGGGACGGGCGGCGCCGGCGGAATTGGCCACCGCCACCACAGCCGAAGCATCGACGGAAGGAGATGAATGGGATGGAGGCCACCGGAGAGGCTGGGAACGGCGGAGGAAGGCCGACGGAGGAGGAGAAGTGACCGAAGGTAAATCGAGTAGATCCGCCACCGTGCCGCCGATTCGGGATGAACGGAGGCCAGATCCGGCTTCGCCGTCACGCCGGCCAGCTGTAGAGCCGCCGAACCGCCGTAGAACCGGTCGCCGGCGAGGAACCGGCGAGGAAGGGAGTTGACCGGTCCGGCGGGAAGAGAAAGAAAAAGAAAAAAAAAAGGAAAAAGAAAAAGGAAAAAGAAAAGAAAGAGAAAGAAAAGAAAACAGAAAAAGGAAGAAAGAAAAGAGGAAAAAGAAGAAAGAGGAAGAAAAAGGAGAATTTTGGAAATTACGAGAAATCTCGAGAATTCGGAAACCCGGGAATTACGGGAAACGGTAAGAAATCTCGGAAAGTGATAAATTATTTAAATAATTTATTTATTTAAATAATTATGAAAAAATTCTAAAATTTAGAAATTAATTTCCAGAAAATTTCCTCGATGACCGAGATGATGGAATCGGACGAGGTGAACACCGGCGCGATGAACGAGGCGGTCGCAGACCCGAAACAGGTAAGGGATGCATGTGCAGCACTGTAGAGATATTCAGTCTGCATGTTTTAATTTCGAAATATTTTATGGAAGTATTTTATGAAATTATTATGATGAATGATTGGTTGGAAATTTGGAATGAAGTACTAGCTGGATTTTAAACTGTATTTTTCGTGCAGGAGGCTAGCCAATCGGCAGTCGTTATACTGCCGAAAAATTATCGAAAATTATTGAAAAATTCTAGAAAATTTATAAAATCATAATAAATGATTTTATTTCATAAGAAACGATTTTCAACAACGAAAATCGAGAAAATGATTATTTTTCATAAAACATGAATATAACGAAATGATTTTAAAATATTCATGTTTTCAAGAATGGTAATAATGAAATCACCGAAAATCCTCTTCGAGAATGGTGATAATGAAATCACCGAAAATTCTCTCAATATGTAAATTACACGTAATACGAGACGAAAAATGAAAAGAAGTAAAGTGAATATTTTTATGAATAAATTCATATATATTTCTTAAATATTTACTAAATGGTTTTATAACCTTCATGGTTTTAAATGATGAAATTATATATTTTTATAAATTCCATAAAGGTTTTCAGATGATGAAAAATATGGTTTTGAGACTAGTTGGCCCTCTATCATGCCGACATGTGATATGTAATATGTGATATGTGACATGTAATATGTGATATGTGATATGTAGTCCCGGCCGACACCTGATCAGTGATCCGCCGAGGACAATTATAGACTATGGTCATAGATCTGACTTGATTATTCATACCCTTCGGGGTCTATAGCATGATATGAGTGACGACCCAGTGGACGGGCTGGGCGTGTGTGCCTATGTCTCCATATATGAAAATGTTTTATATGATATGTGACATGTGAAATGTAAATGTTTTACATGATATGTGAAATGTTAATGAAAGAGATTTACAGCATTTTACAGAATGCTTATTTCAGTACTGATTTTAGTACTACGAGATGATTTCATATGATATGTGATATGAATATGTAATATGTTTTCGAAAGGAAAAAGAGGTTATAAGTCTAATATTCTTACTATGATTTTAAATTGAATATTAGACTATATGTGACATGAATATGTAATATGTTTTCCAAAAAGGAAAAAGGAGGAAAATAAATCTAATATTCTTATTTTAATTTGTAAATTGAATATTAGATTTAAATGATATATATGATATACGAAAAGGATTTAATAGCGGATTTTGCTATTTAAAGTACTGTACTAATTATGGTTGTACAGTAAAATATGAATTGAGTTTTAAATGAGAATGATGAGAATTTAACTAATATTCTTTTCAAGAAAATATGAATATTAGTTATTTTATTTAAATGCTTTATTTCATAAAAGCATTATTTTGAAAAATAATATGAAAATGTTACGGAATAAAAAGGAAAGGATTTGAATTTCAAAACAAGAAAGAATATTATTTTCTACAGTTGCTTCTAGGTTCTGGGACAAGCTAGGTATTTCAAAATACCTATCTTACTCCATCTGGATCCCTAGCCGACTGTAGTATCCTTCCTACATGTGTGCCTAGAGCCCATAGGAAAAATGAAAAAGTTTTTCAGCATATAGATAGCTGAGTATCAAGTGAGGCATATAATTCCCTTACTGAGCCGTGGTTTGCTCACCCCTTAATTTTAACATTTCAGGTTTTTGAGGACTGAGATTCTAGCACTTAGAGGATTTTCGACTGCGCATTTGGGGACGATGCGACAGATCGATTTATTTAATAAGGTATGATCATTTATTTTCTGTATTTAGACTTATCGACAGTACTACTTTCTTATGAAGTAGAAACCGGGGATGTAATTCATATTATAATTTAATATGAAATTGTGTATATGTAAAAGAAAAGTAAAGTATCGCAGACAGCCCAACCAAATAAGATGTATAGAATAAGGTGAAAAATAGGGTCACGGGCCGTGACATCCTCATTATGTCCTTTCATTTCACTGTATAACCTCAAGGCAGAGACATTTAACATTCATTTCATTTTCATATATATTTCACCTCGATCCACTTGTTTACTTATACTACACAGCATATCAATCATCTTAATTTGTATGTTGTATCTAGTATAACCATTTAACTAACACATTTTATAGCTAACCTATTTATCACTATGTTTTACTTTGATATCATTCTCATTTAATAATCTCAAGTTAGCTATCATCTTCATCATTTCTTATCATCACTTTACTGTCCTTATACATATTTTCCATATTTATAATACTACTTCAATCAGTACCTCATTCTGTAAAACATTTCTCAAAATATTCCGATTCTATAAATATTAACTTAATACTTCATAAACAATACAATGTATAGAACTAGAATTAACCATACTAATTTGTTTTCATCACATGTACAATTCACTTTCTCAGTCATCTTCTATAATCATCTCACTTTTTATCATATCCAACGATCCCTTAATAAACATCCCATTAATACACTTTTAATTCAAACCCTTAAGAATCAATAGCAGGGCCAATCATCCTGCGACTTCCCACAATAAACATTTTGCGTCGCATTCGTAATCTAATTGTAGATAGGATTAATAATTGGAACCGTTGTACACATATTACATTTCTTATGCCATCAGTAGCTTCATCCCTCTCATGGAATTCAAGATCAATTTGGTCCACTGTTCAGAAATTAGTCCAATATAAGGACACATTTGTCATTTAAAAATTTATTTCTTTCTCTTCATTATAAATTTAAACCAGTGATCTTAGTATCAATATAGTTTCTAAATCGTAAAACTTTTAATAGTATGATATTCAAACTTCTACATCCTTCAAACTCCAACTCCTCACATAGCTCATTTCACATTCATGAGTCTTGACAGGTATATCACGCCAATCTTTGACCACGTAGGCCCTTATGCCTTTACTGGTATTACTGTAATATATTTAGAACAAAATAAATGAGCACTTATTACTTCGTTATTTATCAAAACATATTACATGTGGATTAGGATGGGAGAAGGTTATTATAAAACATTATAAAATAGTGAATATTATACTGAAAATAATTTATCAAAACATTATTATAAAATAGTGAATATTATACTGAAAATAATTTATAAAATATTCATTATTCACTATTTCACTTCACCGATCACACATTTCATTATAAAACACGTGAGATAAATTTTCGGTAGTTTAACCTTTACCGAAATCAATATCATGAATATTTAATAAATATTCTTTGATAAATTCATCATTTATGGAAAATGATTAATTTATCACTTTTAAGGTTAGGGAAAAATTCAATAATGTGCTAAAATATTTTCTAATATTTTTAGAAATATTTTCAATAAAGTTTGGCAGCATAACAGCTACCTAAGTCCTAGCCTCCCTGCACTTTCAAACACGATTTCACCAGCCAAAAAACCACAATTTCATAGTAATTCGAGGTAATGCAGTATCCAAATAATCTTATAAAATTTATAGCATGAAAAACATGCATTCGAATATCCCTACAAATTCACACACGCGTCTCTTACCTATTTATCGTAATCACACTATTGAGTGCACCACACGAATACCGAGATTCTAGGGCTACAATTTAATTCCACCAAAATTATTAGCTTATTTAATCCTTATTTTTAAGCTAAAGTTCATATTAAAATGCAGCCACATTGGATATTGTAAATATTTTTGCAGTATAATTTCTACTAGTTATATAATGTAACTTCTTCGTTTTGCGTCGGATTTTAAATCCGAGCATACCGACAGACTCCTAGTAATTTCTACAGTCTAAATCTACCCTCAAAACATCCAAAATAGCCATGAATCTTCTCTTCTTCATCTTGGCCGAAATTGGTGGGGAGTAAATTTGTTGGATTTTCAACAATTTAATCTTCCTAACTTGTTTTCCCATGCTCTACATTTAATTTGGTACCTTTTATAAATTTGAAACACCATGAAACCCCCTAGTTCCATGCTTGGCCGAATGGTATATTAATGATGGATTTTTGTTTTTCAACATTTAAACAAAATAATGGCTAGAAACATGATCACTAGACTACAAGGATTAAATCCATGCCATTAAACTCAAGGAATGATAACTTACCAATGCTTGACCGAAACTTTGTGTGAGACCCGATTATTTTATACTATACATGTACAAATATTCATTTACTAATTAATAAATGATTTATTTTGTAAATAGTTTGTGAATTTTAAGTAAATCATGATGTGGGCCCCACTTAAATTTTGAGCCTAGATGAAATAATGAATGTGGAAACAGTGTACATATGGTGAAATGATTTTAATGAGGAAATTTAAGAGACTTGAAATTATTTTATTTTTGTGATTTGGAGTTGTTGGCAAACAAAATGGGAAATGACGAATACGTCCCAAAGGTATTTTTCGTAAATTCTTCCCAAACCCAAATGAATTGGGATAAAGTAAAAGTATCATGTTATTCTACTTGAAATGTACTTCAACATGGTATCAACAGGTTTTTCGAAACGGTCATAAAAATAGAAAATTTCGTTAGCAGGTCACGGGGGTAAAATTATAATTTCTCACTATTCGTACATCGTGAGTCAACGAAACCACTTCCAATCATCAAAATATGTTTAATATGATTATTTGGTAATGGAATCCAAAATTTTGGAATACGATTACACAGTTTTACGATTACGAAAAATTAAGGGTATTTTGTCCAAAATCTTTGTAACCAAGAACAAAATGATCATTTAACATGGATTGGTCAAATGGGTCAAAAATTGATCAAATATTGACCTAAATAAATTAAATATAATTAAATAAAATTTTAAAATCTAGAAATTTGGGAAAAATAAAATATTACATGGCATAAGTGTAAATAAAAAAAAGTTTGAGGAGAATTTTGATAGTAAACCATGTGGCTAATTTTCATTGGCTGAAATAATAATAAAAGTGGACAAATGAGATGAAAATTCAGCCATTTTCTGGGTTGCATCACCGACTTATTGCTCTGTTATTTTGCTGCACTTCTAACTAGTTAAAACAGAAAAGAAAAGAATAAACAAAGAGAAAGTAAAAGAAAAGGATTTGTGGGCCATGTGGAAACATCCTATTAGAAAAAGCATGAATAAAAGAGGAAAAACTCAGCTATTTTCAGTCCATCACCAACTCTCATTTCTGCTGGAAACCGATTCTCCCCTGCTGCTCATTCTTCCTTCGTTTTCTCCATTGGTTCCTCACGTCTCCTTGCCAAACCTCATCTCATCTTCATCAATTCACCTAATCTTCTTCACCAAACCTGTTCCCTACCATAAGAACGTCTTAAACTTGGAATTTAGGGGGTTGGAATGAAGAATTCAGAACTGATAAAAGGGGCTATTCTGTTTCTGTTGGGACAAGTAAATTCATATGGTAATGTTTTGCTTAATTCTACTATGGTATTTGCTTATTTTATGCATGAATGAGATGATTAGAGTTTTGATTAAATTAGGGGCTGATTATGGTGAATTGGTGGCATGAAACGTGAAGAAAGGGGGCTGATGTTGGCGTGAAAAGAGGGAAAACAAGGGCTGACCATAATTAAATATAGTTATAAGACTTAGTGAAACAAAAACAAAAAAATGGCATGAAACTTGAGTGAGTGCCGTGAACAGGGAAGGCTATTCTTCTTGAAGGTTTGGCTGGATGTTGATGATAATAATTGATGAATTTAAGATGCTTGATAAAAGCCTAAGTGAATAAATGATAAGTGTATGAAGAAAGAAAACCATGAAGAAGAACCCATGTAAAACCGTCAGCCATGGAAGGAAAATAAGAAGGTGAATATACATGTATGTTCAGCCAAGAAAAGGATAAATATTAAAATAATTTTAAATGGATGAGTATTTATGAAATTAATATGAAGACAATATAATGAGTAGGTGGTTGAGGCTTGGAAATGAGATCACAATATGAACTTCCATAATTAGAGAACTAAGAGATAAAATATATGGATTAAATAGATTATTAGTGAGATATAAATTGAAAAAAATAAAAGATTGGGAAAAATGGGAAAAATCGGCCAAGTTAATATACAAGGGATTTTTATAGTAATTTAATATGCTAAATAGTTAAAGAAAAATAAAAAAAGGATAATAGAATTATTTGTGAAAGTTGAATTGAAAAAGAATAAGTTTTGGGGCATGAAGACATACTTGATCAAGTAGACTTTACAACTTGATCATGTTGAATTTTTATATAAATTAGAGAAGAGATGAGGTAATCAATAGTAATAAGGTTATTGGTGAAGCAAATTGTACAGAGGATAAATTAAGATTATGAGAAGGAATATAGTTTAAGTGTGACAATAAGATTTCAATGTGAATCTCATAGTATGAGAATGATATATATATATATATATATATATATATATATATATATATGTAATGGTAATAGAACTGTTGGTGGAATTATCTGCAGCTCAGGACTAACGGATTTTATATGGTGCGCATAAAGAGACCGAGTGCGCTACATAGGTAAGGGATGCATATGTAAGTTGTAGCGATATTTCGAATGCATGATTATTATACAAATAAATCATGATGAATATTTTTGACATGAATTGCATGAAAATCTGTGGAATTGAGGCTGTTTGTGAAAATTGGAACTGTGTTGAATTGCAGGGTATGGTAATAGCAATCGTTATGCTGCTGAAAATTTCTAAAATATTTTCAAAAAATACTAGAAAATATTTAATTATACGATTTGATGAATTCCTAGCCTTGAAAATGAAAAATTTATTATTTTTCATAAAACATGAATGTACTGAAAAATATTATTTAAATATTCATGTTGGCAATTTGGTTGAAAGTGAGAATACAAAATATTATTCTTACATGTTTTACACCATATGATATGGTTTATAAGATGAAAAGATGGAAAGTGAATATTTTATAAATTATTTTCCACAAATATTCACTTTAGGATTAAATAAAATCCTTTATGGACTGATTGAAGAATTATTGATTTTCTTTATTTCCATAAAGGTGAAATGATTATGAAAATACTGTTTTGAGACTGCTAGGCCCCATATCATGTCGATATGTGATACGTGATATGTATTTAGTTCCGGTTGACACCTGATCAGTGTTTGATTGAGTACTACCATAGACTATGGCCATAGATATGACATGATTATTATTACCCTATGGGGTATTTTCTCTCTAACATTATATATATTCTGGGTGATGCTTTAGTCTCTACTTTTTATGAGATATAAATGATATGTGATATGGAAAAGATGTTTAAATGAAAAAGTATGTGAATATGTCTTTATATGAAAAGGAAAATGATTTTTAACAGTTTACTGTACTATATGGAGTACTGTACTATTTATGATTTATACAGTGATATGTGAAATCCGTTTAAATGAGAATTATAAATTATTTAAACTAATATTCTTTTAAAAAGAATATATGAATATTAGTTTATTATATTTAAATGCTTTATTTTATAAAAGCATTATTTTGAAAAGGATATGAAAGGATATGGAAAATGTTTGATCTCAACATCAATAATTACTATCTATAGTCGCTTCTAGGTTTCAGGACAAGACATGTATTTTCAAATACCTTTCTTACTCCATTTGGATCCCTAGCCGACTATAGTATCCTTCTTATAGTGGTTCTTAGAGTACCTATAGGAAAATAAGGATTTTAATGCATATAAATTTTGGGATATCTAGTTTTACATATAAATCTCTTACTAAACCGTGGTTTGCTCACCCTATTATTTTAACATCTACAGAGTACTTCCAGTGATAGCGTGATTTACATCTGGGGATTATTAGCTGCACATATAGTGTCTCGAGGCAGCGAGATTATATCCTGAAGGTATAATCATTTATTTTATATGTTCAAACATATTTGACAACACTATAGTGAATTAAACAAGGGATGTAAATGATGAATAAATTCTCTATATGTAAATATTTCCTTAATTATAAATTACAATTTTTAAATGATTACAGTGTAAAGAAAAAGGAAAGTAAGGCATCATAGATAGCCCAATCATATAAAAATGTGAGAAAAAACGTGAATTAATGTAGTCATGAGATGTGACACTTTGGGGGCTTGTTTCTCCTTCTATATTGCTTGATAGGATGAACTATGGGTGTAGGATTATAGAGGAGAGAGAGGAGATTAATATTAGTGTTAGCTTTAAATTGACAAGTCTTTTGAAATGACAAAATTCAAGTAAGCTTAAAAATGATTTTTCTCTAAGTAAATTTGCTTTGAATGAACTCATTAATAGAAAATATTTTAAACAAGTTTTGGATTGTGATTTCAACTGAAAAAGTCAGTAAATACTCTTAGAAGTTTTTTGAACTGACTTAGAATCACAAAAACCACAAACTATCTCAAATTGCAGTTAAAGATGTGCAGGAATAGATTCTAGTTAAAAGGGATCGATCCCCTTGGAAAAAGGATCGATCCCATTTTGGCAGTAAGGTTGATAAAGCACCCAGGAACAAGTTGAAATGCATTCTGGATAAAAAGGATCGATCCCTTTGGTAAAGGGATCGATCCCTTTTCACGAGACCTGCAGTAACGGCTAGTTTTTGAGGGTTTCAACGGGAAGAAATGCATTAAATGCTTCACCAACTGTTCCATTCGTTTGGTGGGTTATAAATAGAGGCATTTATGAAGTTTGAAGGCAGAACAAGCATTCCAAAGTATTCAAGCTTCAAGAGAGAAACTGAAATCTGAAAATCTTTGTTGTAACTCCATTTTGTGAGATTGTTTTCTGTGTTCTTCACCCATTCACTGAAAAATCAGATATTCAAAGGGGTGAGCTATCCTTGTAAAGTCTGATATTGTAGAGAGTGGGAATACTACAAGGGTAGAGGATTAGAGGGAGACTTCCAAAGTCTCAAGAGAAATTGTAAGAGGTCTTGCCACACCTTCAAGTGGTTTGTAAGCATTCTCAAGGAAGAGGTGAATCAAAACCTTGACAAGGAGTTCAAGGAGAGAGGACGTAGGCAAGAGTTGGCCGAACCTCTATAAATCGTGTGTTTGCTTCTCTTTCCCTTACTCTTATTTACTGCATTTATTTCATTGTTGTTTATTTGATTTTGATTGTGCATTAAGAGTTAAGAAAATTAGAAATAACTAGAAAAACCGATTCACCCCCCCTCTCGGTAGAGCCAACATTAGTATATAAACCTTGTTAAAATTCTAAGTAATTTGTAAGTTATTTAGGTTGGAATTTTTCTTTTCTTTCTTTCAAGTGGGAATGGTGTGGGAGTTGCTTGAGGAGAAGATGAATAGTAGCCATTCAGTAGCTGGTAGAAATTTAAAGAAAATTCTGGAGCTTGACCAAATGACAAAAATGCCCCTAGTTATAAAATTTTGGACAATTTTGCCCTTATGGTCCCGTTGAAGTAAAAACCATGTAAACGGGCTCCAAAATTTTGGATTCTAGTTCCAAGTGGTCATATTAATTATATCTAGATGATTGGAAGTGGTTCCGTTGGCGTGCGGTGCACGAATAATGAGAAATTACGATTTTACCTCACGCGCCAACAAAATTTTTTGATTTTGTAACCATTTTGCCAAATCCGTTGACAACATGTTAAAGTAATTTTCATGTAGAATAACATGATATTTTTACTTCGTCTCAATTCATATTTGTTTGGGAGAAATTTACGAAAATACCCTCGAGACATATCCATCATTTTCTAATTTGTTTCTCATAATTCACAAAACAATGCAACTTAGGTATTTTGACTTCCAAATCACAATGATATCATTATTTAACCTCTCTAAAAATTTATTTTCTCCCTCATATCATCATTTGGGCACTAAAATCTAAGTGGGGCTTACGGAGCTTTTCACTTAATGTCTATAAAAATATACAAAATAATTTTATTTATTTATTAAAATTTATATTTCCGTACATATACGGTACAAAATAAGGAGTTCTCATAGAAGAAAATAAGAGAAAGAAAATAAAAGCTTCCAAATCTCATAAACTACACACCTTTTTACAAAAATTCCTTCTACAAAATTTATCTACATAACTTCCTCTACCTACCCATACCAAATTCTCATTGAATAAGAGACTATATCAAGAGAAAGAGCTTGAAGTGTTCATCCGTAAGGTACTTCTTGCTATCCATTTTGTTTCGTTTAATTCCAATGGTGTAGGATGATTCATTCAAGCATGTTAAACAAGTTTATGGCATTAGAATTGATTAAAATTGGCTAGACAAAATTTTACCATGAAAGGGGTTTCGACCAAGTGGGGAAGTTCATGAAACCATGTAGATTCATGCATAAAAATGATGCCAAATTAGAGAACAAACATGTTAAAACATGAATGTGGTGTTAGATTGTTGAAATTACATGGAATTTGCAAGAGGAGGACTTTAGCCAACCTAACGGGACATGCTTTCATGGCTGCATTTGATGATTTTAGGGTGCTATTAGACTGTGAAATTATGAGGAGTCCATTAGTGCTATCGAATTTAAATTATGACTTAAAACAAAGAAGTTATGTTTTAATACCAGTAAAAAATATACTGCATAAATATTTGTAATGTACAATGTGGCTGCAATTAAGCATGAAAAGTAGATTAAGAAAAAGAATTAAGTAAGCTAATAATTTTGGTGAAATTATCTGCATCCGGGGAGTATCGAATTTTAAATGGTGCTATTGAAAGAGTCGGATAAGTCAAACAGGTAAGGGATGCACGTGTAGACGTAAGGATATTATGAATGCATGTTTTCAATGAAAATAATTTCATGAGAATATTTTGGAAGTGAAATGCCTTGGAAACTATGAAAACTGTGGTTTTTGGCTGGTATTGAACTGTGTTTGAAATGTAGGAAGGTTAGAGTATTAGCAGCAGTTATGTTGCCAAAATTTCTTAGAAAATTTGCTAAAAATACCATAAAATATTTCGTTGTGTTACTAAGTGAATTCCTAGCCTTGAAAATGTAGTATTTAATATTTTTCATAAAATATGAATATATCAAAAAATATTTTTTAAATATTCATGTGATTGAATTTAATTAAAGTTACCGAAAATTACTCTTAAGTATTTTACAGTGTAAAAGTGGTTTATAAAGTGAAGCATTGAAAAGTAAATATTTCATAAATTATTTTCATTATAACATTCACTATATTATAAATTAATCTTTATGGACTAATTGAAGATTCTACTTATTTTACTGATTTCCATAAAGTTGATACTACTGTGTGAATATTGTTTTGAGACTGATAGGCCTCGTATCATGCTAATGTGTTTATGTGTATTATCTACGTGAAGCTGTTGATACTGATCCTATCTTCAGTGTCCCGGTTGACACCTGATCACTATAAGACTAAGGACAATTATTGACTATGGCCATAGATTTTAAGTGATTAATATTATACCTTATAGGGTTTATAGCATGATATATCTTGGGAGATGCTTGGTCTCCACCGTTTATTTGTGATTTTAAGCTGTTTTAATTGAATTGTGATATTAAGTTATAAGTGATTATCAATGTGTTTTCAATGAAATGAGTGATTATTTATAAACGGTTTACTATACTAAACTGTGTACAATACTGTTTACTAGATTTTTAACGATATATGTGAAATGTATTCAAATGTGACTTGCGTGATTTCTTAATCTAATACTCTAATTGTGATTAAATATGAATATTAGATTATTTAATTAAATACTTCAATTTATTAAAATATTGATTTGAAATTGAATTATGAAATGTTATAACAAGTTGTTTTATTTCAAGTATCAATACTTCCTATAGTCGCTTTTAGGTTCCAGGACAAGATAGGTATTTCAAAATACCTTCCATACTCCATCCAGATCTCTAGCCAACTATCGTATCCTTCCTTTACCACCCTTAGTGTGCTATAGGAAAATAAATTATTTTATTACAAATAGATTTCATAATATCAAGTTCTGCATACAATTCCTTTACTAAGCACATGTAGCTCACTCCTTTATTTTCCATATCCACAGATTACTTTTAGTAATTCCGTGATTTACTATCTGAGGATTTTGGCTGCGCTTTTGGTTACCTCGAGGCAGCTAGTATGGATCTCGTAGCTATAATCATTTTCTTTATATGTTCAAACTTATTTTACAGCACTACTATGTTGTAATTATGAATAAGGGATGTAAATGTTAAACAAATATTAATTTGTAAATATTCTTATTTGTGTAAATTAAAATAAATTACTGTATTAAAGTGTTAACTGTTTAAATGAAGTGGTAAAGAAAGGCATTGCAGACAGTTCAACCATTACTATTTGTATGGAAAAATGTGAAATACTTTGTATATGGACTGTGACATATTTATTGGTATTAGAGTAAGATTGGTCTAATGTCTATCAGTGCCTTTATAATAAAATGAAGTAGTTAACATTCTCTGTAGTATTGTATAGTCTGGATATATAAATAAGTGACTAACCAAAAATGGATAAACTGTTTATGCTATGCAGAGATGAGTGGACAACGGTAACTTGAGCTAATAGGAGTCGAGGCAAAAGTAGGCTAGAGCAGACTTTGCAGCCTTATATGCCAAAAACCATACCAAAGCCAGCCCTAAGACCTACTTATCCTCCGCAGCCAAAGAGCCCAAATACTCAGATGTCCAGAATGGAGAGGATGTTGGCGGATTTTATCATCATGTATCTCGTAGACCGAGCTGTTGATCGAGAAAGAAGAGAGTGAGCAGCTCCAGCAACTCCACCAGTAGCACCACCTCCACCACCTCTTGCACAGCCAATTCCCAAGCCTCAGCTTACTCCACAACCAATACCACAGGCACAGGCACAGGCTGTACCACCACTGCCACCAGTATAGTCGCCTAGGGATGTAGAGTCGTATTATGATGTAGCTTTGGTGCGGCAATTTACTAAGTTAAATTTGTCGAAATTTAAGGGAGATAGAGATCCTCTAGTGGTAGAGTAGTGAGTGACTACTATAGAGAAGTTATTCCAATACATGAGGTGCTCGGAGACCGAGAGAGTAGGATTAGTAGTGTTCCAGATGACAGATGATGTGAAGTACTAGTGGAAGTCCGCTGAAACTGTTTTATTTGCCCAACATCCGGTTATCACATGGGAGATATTTGTAGATGCTTTTCATTGCCAATACATCCCTGATACAACTTGGAAGAAATTGCAGTAGGAGTTATGAGGCTGGTTCAAGGGAGCATGATAGTGGATCAGTACGAGTCGAGAATTACTACACTTAGCATGTTTGATCCACTGACTCGAGTTGATAAGCGACATAAGATCGATAGATTTAAAACTGGGCTGAGACCATTCATTAGGATAAATCTAGCCCCATTTGATATTCAGACATATGATGAGGTTATGAGACGAGCTCAGCTATGTGAGCAGGATTATGATCAGTTCCACTCCGAGCAAGCATCTAAGGTTAAGGTGAAGGGAAAAGGTAAGGCAAAGAGGGGTACAGATCACAGAGCAGGTAGAGTGCAGCCTAAGAAGGCTAGACCATTGGGCATTCAGATTTTTGGGGGACGATTTACTAGATCAGTTGCTATAGCCCCTACTACTGGCCCTACCACTACCCAGAGGTGTATTGGTGCCGAATGTATACATTGTCAGAAGATGCATGGTACTCAGCCCTGTTACTTATTGACACGGACTTATTTTAAGGGTAGTCAAATGGGGTGTTTAATCAGAGATTGGTCGACACTGAGAGAGTCAGCAGCATCTACTACTTCAACCCTTATTCCACTAGTACCAGCACCAACAACTTCGATTGAGTCAGAGAGAGCTACACCTTCACAACCGAGATAAGCAACTATAGCAAAGAAGGGTAAAAAGCCCGTGACTTGGGGACGGGTGTATGCACTATACTAAGAGACTGCTGATACTTTTGCAGATGTGATTAAAGGTAAAGTTTATATTTTTGATCCATAGTTGCATTATTTGATCCTGGTACTACTCATTCATTCATATTTTCTACTTGTGCTAACAGAGTGCCAGTAGAATCAGAGCCACTAGGGTACACTTTACAAGTAAATACCTCGTTTAAAGAATCACAAGTTATTGATGTAATGTATAGAAATTGTAAAGTAATTGTATAAGAGAAGGAAACGACAATTAACTTAATTTTGTTAACTATGTATGATTTTGATGTAATATTCAGAATGGACTGGTTAGCTACGAATTTTGTGATCCTAGACTGTTATACTAAGTTTGTTACCTTCTCCCAACCGAAATGTTACACTGTAAAATTATTTGATAAGTTATAATAAAAGTGATGTGTTTACTAAATTGTTTAAGTGTTATGTGAATGTGTTGAAGGTTTTATTACCTATGTGGAAGACGTGGGAAAGAAACGTCCCTTGCTACATGAGATTCCTATGGTCAGGGATTTTCTGGACGTATTGCCAAAGGATTTGCTAAGGTTACTGCCAGATCGAGAGATCGAGTTTACCATTGACTTAGACCAGGCACAGAGCCCATTTCTAAGCCATCATATTGGATGGCATTCATGGAATTGAATGTAACAGTCTGAGTGTAAATTATTACACAATATTTACTATATTTTACACATAACTCCGGTTGGGCTGTCTGTGATGCCTTAACACTTAATCATTAACATTAATAAATGGAAAACATTTATTCGGTAAATTTGGAATATAAAAATTTACTATATTCCATATATATATATATATATTACATCCCCTGTTTCTAATTCTACAATAATGTAGTACTGTATACAAGTGTCTGAATATATAAGAGAAGCGACTGTACCTTTGAATTTCATTGCTCTCTGTCCCAAGGGGCTACTTGCGGCTATATTTACCCGAGGAAGCCTTCAACTAATCCTCGTAATTAATCTGGAAAATTTGTAAGTAAGGGGTGAGCGAACCACATGCTTAGTAAAAGAGTCGTATGCTGCTTGATATAATGAAAACTATCTGCAGGAAAATATTTATTTTCCTAACGATGTAGTAAGTTCAATAAAGGAAGGATACTATAGTTAGCCGGGAAATCCAAATGGAGCATGGAAGGTATTTTGCAATACTTGTCTTGTCCCGGAAACCGAGAGCAACTATAGAGAGTAATAATTAAATTGTTTTATTTCAAAACAATTTCCTTCTCTTTTCTCATAATTTTGAAAATGGTATAAACTATTTTATTATATCACTTAGGTACACCAATTTTAAAACACGTGACAATACATTAATAAAACAATAGTTACAATAAACATCTTTTCAGTACAGTAGTTTATAAATATCCAAATCACTGGATAACAGTTCAGTAATTATTTCTATTTAGGAAATAATTTTCAAAATATTCTTTCTCGATAACAGTAATTTCCTTTCAGTTCAATAACCAGAAATTAGTAGGTTTCATTTAAGTAAATAGTAATCAGTAGCTTTCCATTCAGTAAATAGAAATCAGTAGCTACCAGTTCAAAAATCAGTAATCAGTATCTCTCAGTACAGTACAGTTCAGTAAAACAGTGTTTTGGTACGTTTCAGTTCAGTAAACAGTAATTCACAGTGCAATATAATTAACATGATTCAGTAAATCCCTCTAGTAACAGTAATCAGTAAGTTGAGACTAGGTATCACCCTACAATTAAATCATGCTATCAACGTCCACTAAGGGACACAGTAATCATCCCCGAAGAGACATAGTATATAGTGAGATCTATGGCCATGATCTATAGGGTGTCCTCGGTGTACACTTACCAGGTGACATCCAAGACGCTGATGACGGACAGGTCAATCAGTCATGTGATAATAACAGTAACAGTATGATGTATGAAACTCAAGGCCTAAGTCTCAAAACAGTATAAAAACCGTACCACAGCCTTTATGGATCTTATTCAAAGTAATTTGAAATATTTCAAGTTTATCCATAAGGCTCTCACATTTTCATACATCATCACTTTTATGGAATTTATAAAATAAATAAAATCATCACTTAATTCCATAAAGGTATAAAATCATTCATTTTCTCATAAAAAACCTTTAAGGAAATCAAATGAATTAAATCATTTATTTAAAGATTTATTTTCCAAAAAGGTATTTTATTCCCCATTTTCACATACAATAATTCCATCAGTAAATATTCATGTATCAAGTGAGAAAATAAATAAATATTCAATTTGAATATTTAATATCATATAAAATAAATAAATTTCTCACTTTAATAAAATATAAAACATGAATATTTAATTTCTCATAACTTTCTAATAATTTCCAATTTATGGAAATTTGATGGAAATTATATTTAAATTTCCCATTTAAATTATTTCATGCATCTAAAATATTTTATAATATTTTAGAGTAATTTTGGAGATTTTTTCGACAGCATGACAGTTGCAAATTCCAAACCTCCTGCATACAAACATAGTATATAAACCAGCTTTTCAACCACAAATTTTTGCATGTTTTAAACCAACTCATGCTTCCAGTATTTCTATAAAATTTGGCTTAATAAAACATACATTTCATTATATCACTACAACTCACACACTCCCCCTTACCTGTACAGTGTCATTTCATTCAAACCGTACACTTTGTGACCTTGAACCAATGATTAGGTCCTTATTCATTTCCTTTCCCATTTTGTGGATTTAGCTTCGGAGCTACAGAAGATAAGTCGTACAAGTTCAATTTCGAAACAATTCCGAAATATACATATACACTAAATATTCTTAGAAATCCTACTCATTAAGGTATAATTATTTTTTATAAGAATTTCCGACCTATCAACGCCTTTCTATTCATAACGGAAAATATCTAACTCCGATTAATGCACAGTCAATTTTTTATGTAATCTGACTTAATTTCCTATCCAGGAGTATAAGCCCCATTTTCTAGTTCATTCCATATTGTTCCTCACAGCTTTCCAAAGTTCAGCCCAATTCTAACCCATATGGCAGGATAGTTTCTTGATCTTTGCGCATTAAAAATTATATTTTTGATTATAGGAATATCCAAAAATTATGAATCTAAGACCATATGAATCATAATCCAATTCCGTATTCAGAATAGTGAGTTTCATGATTTTATCATTTTAGAATTATTTTTAATAATTCCTCAAATTACCCTGTTTCCAGATGCATTCTGGCAGATTGTCTACAGACCTTTATATACAAATTGGGCCATATCTCAAGATAAATTTGTCCAAATTGTGCAAACTTAGAACCATATTATTCTAGACTTACTTACCTTTCCAGAAACATAAAGTTTGAATCCAAATTCAATTTGTGCTATTTTCTACCATTTTTCAAAGTTTTCACAGAGCATCTCACCTATTGGACTGAGTGCCCTGTGTTCAGCTGCCTATATCTCAGGCAATACCATTCCAAATTAGATAATTCAAAAGCAGAATTTTTTCTAAATCATGAGGATATATAATATAATTTTTCCAGAATTTATTTCTTTCTAAAACCCCCAAACTGAATTTTTCAATTTGGCTTGGACATGACAGTTCTTTCAGCAGAATTGTAATCTACACTTAGCACTTTGTTTCTTTTCTTTCCTCAACTTGTGCCAATTCCACGATCTAATAAAGCTTAACTAAATTAATGCTAGGATCATGCTTCTCATGCTAAGAATTATAGAAATTCATCATGTAATATCAAGAAAACCATAGACTTGTAAAAACTCACCTTGACTGAAATTCACTCCTAAAACAGAATATTTTTTTGTCTCACGTTCAGTCCCTCTTCTTGGCTTTCTTGACTATTCAATTGATGGAGGAAAGGTTGATGGTGAAGGCTTAGATGATTAAGTATCATGTGTGTATAATTTTTGCTGCTTTTCGTTGGATGAACGGAAGCCAAACAGAACCCAAAATGCAACATAAGACTGATGGCTCGTGGATAGCAGAGGAATCGGTGGGAGAAGAAGATTTTGCTGAAGTTTTATTTTCAATCTAATCTTCTTTTATTCATGCTAACCTATCATGCTTTGCCACTTAGCCTCCTATCCATTTTCCTTCATCATTTCAAGCCTTAAAATGCATTAAATGGTGAAGGCACTTGCAACAAGAAGAATGGGGTGGGACACATTGCTTGTTGCTATCCGTTTTTGACCAAGTTCCATGACCCTTTTGTAATTTTTTTATCCAATGAAATTTATACGTATGTTATTTCTAACTTCCCATTCTTTTATACTACTCATATTGCAGATTTTATACTACAAAATCACGATGGAATTCCATTAATTTCAATCTGAAAGTCGGTACCAAGGCTGGAGCAATAGTTGACGTGCAGTCCCTCCTTTACTTGGCTGCACGTTTCTTGTTCCATTTTTTTTCCAGCCAATTAAATTAGCCTCATGTTCATCTTTAATTTTCTTCCCTTTTTATTGTATTTTATACAATCAATTGTATCTTATTTTTCCTTTAAAATTTTTCCAGCCATTCAACAAAATGGCTAGCAAAAGTGGCGCACTGCAGTCCATTTTGGCTGCACTTTCCTTGATTTATTTTGCCACCTTTAATGTATATTTCAACTAATAAAAATTCAACTATATATTCAATTAATAATTCACATACACAATAATAAATTTTCCCGTCTCTTATAACTCATGTATTTGTATCATATCCTATGAGAATCACACTTCCATTTTAACTTTCAGATTTCTTTTCTTTCTTCCTTCTATACTTTCAATTCATCCTTTAATACTTATTTCAACTCCTATACACCATATTATAATTTCTGATTCCAATAATTTCATAATTTCAAGTGAAAATTCATATTCTATATTTATTTAATTCCACTAAAGAATTTATTTCCATTATCAATCATTTACAAATATGGTATAAAGTGTTATAAAATCGGGTCTCACATTGAAGGAGCTTAAAAAGCAACTGCAGAAGTTATTGGACAAAGGATTTATCAGTCCCAGTGTGTCTCCATAGGGCGCACCAGTATTATTTGTCCAGAAGAAGGATGGCAGCCTACGATTATGTATTGACTATCGGACGCTAAGTAAGGTGACCATCAAGAATAAATATCTCCTGCCTAGGATTGATTATTTATTTGAGCAGCTCAAGAGTGCACAAGTGTTTTCGAAGATAGATCTTCCATCGTGCTATCATCAGCTTAAGATTTGGGAGTCGGATTTTCCCAAGATAGCATTTTGAACTCGATACAAGCACTACGAGTTTTTGGTGATGCCTTTCGGATTGACTAATGCCCCTGCAACATTTATGGGCTTGATGAAAGAGGTGTTTAAGCCCTATTTGGATACGTTAATGATCGTATTCATCGACAGCATTCTAGTGTATTCTAAGTCTCCGAAGGAGCACGAGCAGCACCTTTACATAGTCTTGTAAACCTTCAGAGACCGAAAGCAATATGCTAAGTTCAGTAAGTGTGAATTCTGGCTAGATCACATTACTTTTCTAGGACATGTAGTATCGAAGGACAAGGTGTCTGTTGATCCGTCCAAGATAAAGGCCATTGTACAGTGGGAAAGGCCTAAAATGGTGACTGAGATATAGAATTTTTCAGGTTTAGCTGGATACTAGCACCGATTTGTCGAGGGGTTCTCTAGACTAGCTGATCCATTAACGTGACTCACACGTAAAGATGTTATTTACATATTTTGGACTCGGTATGGACACTATGAGTTCCTTGTGATGCCTTTTGGATTAACAAATGCATATGCAGTGTTTATGAGTCTGATGAACAAGGTTTTCAAGCCATATTTGGATCAGCTAGTTATAGTGTTCATCGATGATATTTTGGTTTATTCTAAATCTCCGGAGGAGCACGAGCAGCATTTGTACATGGTTCAGCAGACCCTCATGAACCAAAGGTTGTATATGAAATTCAGTAACTGTGAATTCGGCTTGGCCACATTATCTTTTTGGGACACGTAGTGTCGAAGGACGTGGTGTTTGTTGATCGGTCCAAGATAGTGGCCATATTGTAGTAAGAGAGGCCTAAGATTGTTACAGAGATACGGAGCTTTCTGGATCTAGCCAGATATTATCACCGGTTTGTGGAGGGATTTTCTAGATTAGCTACTCCATTGACACGACACACACGTAAGGATGTGAAATTTGAGTGGATTAATGCGTGTGAGCGTAGTTTTTAAGAGTTAAAGTAGAGACAGACTACTGCCCTTGCACTAGCCCATCCTAGCGGATCTGGTGGATTTACGATGTATATTGATGCTTCCGCACAGGGATTGGGATGTGTACTCATGTAAAATGGTCGGGTCATTGCTTATGGTTCTCGGCAGTTGAAAGATCATGAGATGAACTACTTGACGCATGATTTAGAGCTAGTCGCAGAGGAATTTTCACTGAAGATTTGGCGGCATTATCTATACGGGGAGAAATTTCAAGTATATACAAACCATAAGAGTCTAAAGTATTTATTCTTGCAGTGAGAGTTGAATACGAGACAGCTACAATGGATGGAATTGTTAAAAGATTATGACTGTGAGATTTTGTATCACCCGGGTAAAGTTAATGTAGTAGCAGATGCATTAAGCCGTAAATATGTTGGCATGGTATCATATATGATTATAAGGGAGCACGATGTCATAGAACAGTTTTTAAGCCTCAGTCTGAATATGATTTCCTCTAATAGATATGGGTTTACATCTAGTTTCAAAATAGAGCTAGATTTGATGGATCGGATCAGAGATGCTGAAAGGAAGGATGACTATTGCATTGGAGTTGCTAGTCAGATTCAGATGGGAGTACAATCAGACTTCGAGATTGGCACCGATGGTATACCGAGGTTTAGAGGCAGGACATGTGTTCCTACTGATAAGTAGTTGAGAGATTTGATTTTATCAGAGGCCCATACCTCCAGGTATACTTTACATCCAGGTGTAGTACTAAAGTGTACCAGAATCTTCGGAAGGTATATTGGTGGCCTAAAATGAAGAAAGATATCACAGAGTATGTTGCAAGATGTCTTATATGCCAGCAGATTAAGATTAAGCATCTGAAGCCTGCAGGTATGCTACGACCTTTATCAATCCCTACATGGAAATGGGAGCACATGACTATGGATTTTATTACGGGTTTACCACGGACTCGAAGATGGTATGATGCTATTTGGGTGATTGTGGATAGATTGAAAAAGTCTGCTCATTTCTTGGCCATTACGTCTACTGATCTAGTTAATGCCTTAGCCGATTTATATGTCAAAGAGATAGTGAGGTTGCATGGTGTTCCAGCGAGCATCACTTTTGATAGGGATTCCCAATTTACATCTCAATTTTGGGAGAGATTTTAAGAAGCCATGGGATCCCAACTGAATTTCAGCATCGTTTTTCATCTGCAGACCAATGGACAGTCTGAGCGTACAATACAGACGCTCGAGGATATGTTGAGAGCATGTGCACTAGATTTTAAAGGCTCATGGGATGATCAGCTACCTCAATCAGAGTTTGCTTACAATAACAGCTATCATATGAGTATCAACATGGCACCTTATGAGGCATTGTATGGCAGACGATGTAGATCTCCGATAGCATGGGAAGAAGTAGAAGACTGTAAATTATTAGCTCCTGAATTGGTAGAATAACCTTCCAGTGATGTACAGGAATTTGTGAAAGATTAAAGACGGCTCAGAGTCAGCAGAAGAGCTATGCAAATACTAGACATCGACCACTAGAGTTTTCAGCAAGTGATTATGTATTTTTAAAGGTCTTACCATCAAAAGGCATAATGAGATTTGGTAAAAAGAGGAAGTTGAGTCCCCGATAGATTGGACCCTTCGAGATCTTAAATTACGTGGGAGATGTGGCATACAAATTGGCATTACCACCAGAGTTGTCAAGAGTGCATAATGTATTCCATGTCTCTATGTTGAAGAGATACCATCCAGATCCTTCTCACGTAATTCTATATAAGCCACTATAGATTAGAGAAGACATAAGTTACATTCAGAGACTGGTATGAATTTTGGATAGGAAGGATAAAGTACTGCGGTCTAAGACCATTCCATTGGTAAAGGTGCTCTGGCAGTACCACAGAGGAAGAGGCTACTTGGGAATTAGAGAGCCTTATGCATGAAAATATCAAGAGCTTTTTTAGTGATCGGTCCAGGTGAAATTTAGAGGACAAATTTCTTAAGATGGGGAGAAAATGTGAGACTTGTTTCTACTACACTGTACATTAATTTTGTTATTATTTGTATAGTGAAATATAATTTATTTTATGATTTTAAGTGAAATTAAAATGTGGGCCCCACTTTAAATTTTATTGTTTTGATGGATTTAAGACTAATAATACAGTGTACTGTAGTAAAATAAATATAAAATAATGATTTTGAGGCATAAAAATAATTTTTATGTCAATTGGAATTATTTTGTGAATTTTGGCAAACAAATTGGAAAATTACGGTTACGTGTCTCGAGGGCATTTTAGTAAATTACCCCAAACAAAAATGAGTTGGGACAAAGTAAAAATACCATGATAATCTACATGAAAAAGAGAATAACATACTGCCAAGAGATTGATTAAAACAGTGATTTAATCAAAAAATTTCGCTGGTGGTCTACTAGGGGTAAAACTATAATTTCTCATTATCGGTGCACCGCGCGTCAACAAAAACACTTCCAATCATCAAGATACATTAAATGTGATTGATTGGTACTAGAATCCAAAATTTTGGAGCACTATTACACTGTTTTTATGAATACGAAAGCTTAAGGGTGAAATTGTCCGAAACTTATATAACCAAGGGCAAAATGGTAAATTTTCATCCTTTTAGAAGCACTTTTATAAGTCAATAAGGATGGTCGGCCACTACGTCATCTTCTTCAACCCACACCCCACGAAAAAAGAGAGGAAAAGAGAGAAAAAAGAAAGAAAAAGAAAAGAAAAGTCAACAAAAGCCATCCAAACTTGACTTTTTTCACAAAAATTGCTTATAGGAAATTTCTCTACACCATCTCTTCTCTCCATAGACACCATTAGTGCATCAAACAAATGAGAAAACAAAGGGGAAAGAGAGGCAAAGAGGTTTAGTCAAGGTAAGCCCATGCTTTTCTATTGGTTTCTTTAATATTTAATGATAGATTTCTATGTTTTTCAACATGCTAAGCATAGATCTAGCCTTGTTTTTGCTTAAATCTCATTAGAACATGAAGAAAAGGAACCATGGGGTTTTGGTGTGGTCATTAACTAAGGGAGATCATGCATTTTGTTACAAGAAAATGATAGAAAATGAATAAAGGAATATAGATTTAGAAGTTAGAACACTTAAGTTGTTGAAATAGTTGGAATTCCATGAAAATGGGTTCATGAAGGTTTTGGCCAAGGGGTTGTTGGAGCTGTTATCATGCTTCACTTTATGGTTTGAATATGGAAAATGACTGTATAAATTAAGAGAAGAAGACCAGTGAAATTGGATTCGAAAACGAAGCTAAAACAGGAAAGTTAAGGTTTACTACTAGTATAATTTATACTGGTTAGTCATAGGCAGTATAATTAATGGCTGCATTTTATGAAAGTTATTAGCCTAAAATTAAAGGGAAATTAATGACAATTTTTGGTAAAATTATTTTGCAGCAGGGATTTACGGTTTACGGTTGGTGCTACCAAAAGAGTCGGTACTACTAGATAGGTAAGGGAGAAGTGTGTATGTTGTAAGGATATAGTGAATTACATGATTTATTAAGTATGATTTTATGAAATTATTGGAATGATGAAATGCTTTGAAAATCATGCAAATTGCGGTATACAGCTGGTTTTATATACTATATCTTAAGTGCATGAGGTTAAGAAAACGCAGCTGTTATGTTGCCGAAAAATTATCAAAATTATTCTAAAATATAATGAAATATTTTAGAAGCATAATTTGAGTGAATTATGAACTTTGGAATTCATTTCCATAAATTTTCCATAAGTTGGAATTTTATTGAAAATTATAAATTAAATATTTATGTTATGAAATTTTATTAAAGTGAGATTGGAAAAAATGTTCTTTTAAGCATTTTATAATGAAAATGAACATTTATGAAATTTCTCACCAAAACATGAATATTTTACCAACTGTTTTACTATACTGTCAAATATGAATCTAATACCTTTCTGGAAAAATAAACTAATTTAATAATAATATTTATTTAAATTCCTTAAAGGTATTTTATATTAAAATTTAATGATTTTGAGACGTTAAGTCCCAATTTCATGCTAATTGTTATTGTACTATCACGTGGCTGATTAACTCGCCAAGTCATCAACAGTCCTAACAAGTGTACTTTGTGGACTAGCACTGTCATGGGCTGGCCCAAAAAGTCTTTTTGGTTTAATAGGCCTAAAAATGCAAGCCCATATTCGACCCTAAGGGCTAAAGGGCTTAAATGGGCTAGCTCGTATAAGAAATTAAAAAAATTAAATTTTATATTAAAATCTCATTTTTAGTAAATAAACAAAATAAAATTTGAAATAAATATTAAACAAACATCAAATAAATTCATATCAAATCCATCAAGTCTTCAACATCATTTGAACATTACATATTAATAGTTTAACAAGCATAATATAAATTATTTTAACATACCTTGATACTGAAAAACATGTCTCAACAATATTAAAAATAAAAAAACATGATAAATAGATCCATGTCCATCCATCTCCTCCATAATGTCAATCACATTCAATCAATTCCTTTTCAACTTTGTCATTTACAAATATAAATAAAGAACAATATAAGAACTCACAAGAATTAAACTTATGAATTGATTAAAAATTGTCAACTAATTAATAACATTACTTTCAAAACCAAGAATCCAATTTTGGATGCAAATGAAAGTTTTCACGTTCTCAATATATAGAGAACTTTAAAACTTATTTAAAACACAAGAATCAATATTAAAAAAACTCTCTGATGCTATTGTTGTTAGTGGAATGCTCAAGATATCACAAGCTATACTTGCAAGCTTTAGAAATCTTGGCTTATGATCTTTCTACCATTGCAGCATATTTAAATTTTCAATCATGCGACCTATAATCTTTAACTCTTCCAAATAAAGATCTAGTTGAGATTTTGGTTCTTCCACTTGAATAATTTCAAATATTTTGAAAGCCTATATCATTGGACATTCCAAAATAAATTTATTGTCATTACAAAAGAGAATTTGAAATAAAGTATATATTTAAAAAACAAAAATGAACTTACATCACTTAAAGCAAATGTATTCTTCCCCTTCCAACTAGCATGTGTAAGAAGTTGTGAATCATTAGGTTGGTTTGAAGTAAATTAGTAATTCTAAATAGTATTAATTTTATATATTTTACTTTGATTAAAATGTTAAACATATAAATAACTAAAATAAAAATAAAAATTTAATATAATTAAAAATATTAAAAAATTAAACGGGCCCGCCCATTTAAGCCCGGGCTAAATCCATTTAGGCCCGGGCCTAAATGGGCTCGGCCAAAAAGCCCTCTTTATTAAATGGGCTACAAAAATGAAGTCCAAGCCTTGAATAAATGGGCCAAGCCGAGCCAATCCAACGAGCCTTGGCCCATTTTGATAGTGCTACTGTGAACACCCTATAAAGCATGACTATAGTTCTAATTACTTACTGTTGCTGTTTCCCTTCAAGGAAAATTATAGCATGATTGATTTAGGGTGTTGCCTAGTCTCAACCTACTATTAAATGATTACTAAACTATGTTTTATTGAATACTATTTACTGTACTATACTGTACTGAGAAATATTCTTTACTGAACTGTATCCTACTGATTACTGTTTACTGAATGGTACTAAAATCACTGTTTATTGAAAAGAAAATACTTACAATATTTTTTCTAAATTTGAAATAATTACTGAACTATTTATCCATTGATTTTCTGAAGAGTTATATCGTATTGTACTGAAGTGACAACATACTGTTTCTACTATTTAAACTTACTGTTTACTGTACTATTTCACTACTGTACTGTCACATGTTTTAAAGTGTTATTGAAGTGAGGAAATTAAATGGTTTATTGCATTTATATTTATGGAAAATATTTATTAAATTGTTTTATTATAACAATTTATAAATTACTCCTTATAGTCGTTTTGGGTTTCTAGGACAAAACAGGTATTTCAAATACTTTCCATGCTCCATCTGGATTTCTCGACCGACTATAGTATCCTTTCCTGTTACTTTGTTTAGTGTGCTGTTAGGAAAATAAAATATTTTCCAGCATATAGGTTTCATTATATCAAGCCTGCATACGACTCTTTTACTGAGCATGTTGTCACTCACCCATTTATTTCCACTCCACAGGTTATTGTATTTGGATAAGAGACATACCATCTAGAGCTATTGGCTGCGATTTCGATTAGCCGAGCCAGTAGATTTACGATTTTGGAGGTATTTTATTTTCTTTTATATATTCAGAAATTTCATACAGCACTACTTTAATTTTAGTAGAATACAGGGGATGTAAATATGATAAGGAATAATGTAATAATCATATTCCGAACTTGTAAGTTAAATAAATTTCATTGTTTATAACAGACTGTGACATATTTTGAGGTTAAAAGGTTGGATTTGTGATCCCAACAATCGAGAGCTTAGAGATCTAATTTTGATAGAGGCCCGCACTTTCATGTACACTTTGCACCCAGGCAGTACTAAGATGTACTAGAATTTACGGAGAGTGTATTGGTGGCCGAAGATAAAGAGAGATATTGTGGAGTTTGTTGCTAGATGTCTCACATGCCAGCAGGTTAAGATCGAGCATTAGAAACCTACAGGTTTATAGTAGCCTCTATTGATTCCTATGTGAAAATGAGAGCATATTATGATGGACTTCATCATGGGTTTGCCAAAGACCCGAAGAAATCATGACGCTATTGGGTGATTGTGTCACGACCCGAAGGTCATGACGTACACTTAACACTCTCACTTCATTATGGTATACCAATTTTTTGAACTAAATTTTTCTTTTCACTTTAAGATTTGTATTCGGTGTCAATGTCATCACTAAACAATTTTCACCTTTCTCAGTTCGATTTGACTTATCGTTACTATTTAAGTTATTAATTCCTGAAGCAAATCATCTTAGTTCCTTAATATTCTAATCCAAGATTTAATCTATCAAAAGAAAAAGGTCGAAAACCTCTCCTTATATATAATCAATTTTCCCCAGTTATTTAACCTGCAAGGTTGTGTGTATATTCTCAGCGTCATATCTCAAGTCCACAATCCATAATTTATATTATCATTCAGTAAGCACATTCCCAGAATCATCACAATCATCATATCCATATTCCACAAGTTTCATATTTGATATACAACAGTAATATCTCTAATCGCACTTGATAATCATACTAGTCATATAATAATCTAGAGCGATCCTAAGTTACATCCCAAAACAATTTCCAATGACATGTATTGTGCATTACATAATGTCTATACATGATAATTAACATGATATACAAAATTTCATATACCTTAAAAGCATCAAAAGTAGTGCTCGAATGACTTAGACAAATACCGCTACTAGGTACAATCTTTGAGGGCCCACACAAAACTCCAAACGTGGACTCTAACTCGTATGATCTGGGATGATGTTAGAAAGGGGTGATTAAAACCGCAGCTCAGTAAGTAGTATAAGTAAATACATGTTAGACTCATGTCGATTTACATGCAAGTGTAGAAAAACAATGCTGAAGTGACATGCATGCATGGTATTCAATCACGGTCTTAAATCAAAACATTTTCACCATGCACTTTCTTTCAAACTCTTTCGCCATGCACTTTAGTTCGAAATATTTTTATTATGCACTTTGTTTAAATCGAATTTACTATGCATTTCGATTAAATACATTCACTATGCATTTCGATAAATCAGTCACTATGCATTTTCAATTAAATCAAAACACTATGCACTTTGATGAATCAGTCACTATGAATTTCGATAAACCAAATCAATATACTTTGCGATAAACCAATCAGTAAGCACTTCGATGAATCAATCAGTAGGTACTTCAATAAATCAATCTATTGACAGTTCGATAAATCCATCAGTAAATACTTCGATAAATCAATCAGTAAGCAGTTCAATAAATCAATCAGTAGGTACTTCAATAAATCAATCAGTGGGTGCTTCAATAAATCAACCAATAGGCAGTTTGATAAATCGATAAGTATGAACTTCGATAAATCAATAAGTTCGTAAAACGAAAATTAGTACCCATTAGGCATGTAGCCTTGATTCACTGAAATTAGTTCTGATAGTAAAACGACAGTATATAGAGTTTAGACAAGAATCCTCAATCAGTGATATGATAATAGTGTCCATCCTAGCTAGTGATGGAATGGTGTCACAAGCAACATGATATCTATGGCCATAGAATGATACTCCAGTCTCGCTGATCAGTCGAGAGCTGGAACTTGTCTACTAGTTTTCTAGACAAGCCTAACAATTTACCTAGAGCACTAGGCTCGATAGGTACAGTACAATACAGTAGTCTAGAGCACAAAGCTCAATAGACGGGCAATAAGGTCTAGAGCTAAGCTCGATAGGCTAGAAATGACCCGAAGGTCTTAGGATCTTCCTGCACTTAAAAACAGTTTGAAATCAATTTTCTCATGTAGCACTTGGCTTCCATGGATTTTGAATCTCTTATTAAATTAGTTTTGAGTTTGAAATATAAGGAAGTTTCGATTTATTTCAAAAGTTAGTTCAAACCAAGACTTTACGATTTAAAATATAATGCAAGTCTTTAAAACATAGATATTAAGCAATTAAACTCAAAACATGTTGTACGTGAATGCATATATGCATCAGTTCAGTGCACTTAACATGCAAGCTTGGCTGGTCACAACACGCAAGGTAGAAAACAAATTTCAATACAGCCCAAGCATAAATGAATTTATAAAATTTAAACCAATCCTACGAGATGGTGCTAACAAACTTTACTTAACCCACTTATCTTTTATATTTAGCAAATATCTTCTTTTAAGTCTCCAATCGAAGCTCAAGCTTACTTGCCACTCCGGGACACTACACATCATTCCATTACCATCTAAATCAATCATACTTTTTAATAATATACAACCATTCACATTCAATACAATACAATACACGAACATTAACTCTCCATTTCAATTCCCATATAGTCATTAAGTCACAAGTGTCTATTCATAATTCCACTTCATATCATAATGTTTCTCACTTGGTTTAAATCACAATCACCATAAACCAATCCACTATCGACTTGATCACATATCCCAATTCTGCTTAATCATATACCCAAAAACATATATCTTCGGACCAAATTAAATCAAGGTCATTTCCACAGCATGACTAAATAGTTCGCTATCATACAATTGATATACATATATCTCAATCTAAAACGAAGTAAAGTTTCTCACCTTTGAAAAGCCTTCCTTATCCAAATCTCGTATCACCTATTCTATTGAAGATTCTAATCAAATCCTAAATTATCCTTCATTATCTTACCAATGGCATATATACATATGTCTATGTATATATAAATATATAAATATATATATACTCATAGTATCAATGATATTTATATATATTTATATTTGCATATTTAGAAATATACATTGGCCTTATTCAAATAACATATTTCTTTACCTTTTTTTTACAACAATTCCAAATCGAGCCTTTCCTTTCGCTTGCATGGCTTCTCAATTTTTGGATTAAAATTAGCCGCTGTAATGTCCCCAAGACAGCAGCCCACATTATATTTCAATCCGTTTTATACCTATGTATATATATATACACATATCTTTAACGCTAATTCTCTACACAAATATGTAAATTTCCAAGCAAGAAAATGGTCTTAGTATTAATTCCACTGTACTTTATATTAAATTCTTAACAAACAAAATAGCCTTACCCTTACTCCATTATTTTGTATGATGACCGATTCTCATGCATAATTGCACTTTGCTTGGTTGCTGGTTCACTCTTCTCTCCTACTCTCGTTCTAGCCTTCAAAGCAGCCTTGTATATAGTATGTTCCACTCAGCCTTCACTTACACCAATGGATTGGCCAACAACCCTTCACTATGCTCTGTTTTGCCTCTTCTTCAACTTCCAGAACTTATGATCTTTAACCTCATAAACCACAACTCAACAGCAGCCAAGATCATCCACTATCGAGCCCCTGCTGCCATTTGCATTCAACCAAAAATGGCTACCCAATTACCAACTCTTGTTTATGCATCGAAAAGGCCATCATTTCTGCTTTAGTCTTGCCTCGGCTCAGCCATATTTCAAGTACCAAATGCCATCATTTCCAACAGCTACCTAGGCCTTGTTCACTACCATATGCCTTGTTCAGTACCTTATGCTTCCCTTACCTCCCTCTGTTTTTAGACCATTAACTTAGCCTTCCACTACCACTGTTATTGGCCACACACCAACCTTGAAACTAGAAAGAATCTAACCCAAAACGGCCATTGGTTTATTGTCCTGATCAACACCCAAATTAGCCAAGCTATACCCTCGTACAGCCGTTGTTATACTCATTTAAACCCTCTTGCATGGTGCTTTGGCTAGCGCCATTTCAGCTCCCAAAAGGCCGTCGAATAGCCTTCAAATAGTTCTGTCCAGGCCTTAAGAAACACCCCTGAAATCAGCTCACTTGAATAGCTTTTAAACTCAACATTTCCAGCCTTTAAATGCCTTCCAAACCCAACTCCAAATTAGCTCCCATAAGGCTCTCAAAACCATCTCTACAACAGCCAAATCACCATAAAAACAAAAACCGAAACTAGCCTAAACGCAGTGCTCCTTCATGCGTGTTCTGCTTCAGTTTTCATTTTTTTTCTCAGGTTCGCTCTCACATTCTCTGCTCCTTCACCTTACACTCATTTCAATTCTTTTCTTTCCTTTTTAATTCTCTCTCTCTCTCGTCGCTGCTTTGTTTCTTTTCCTATTAGCTTTTGTTAAAGCCACTAGATAATAGGGTGATGGTATGCACTTTGCGGACCATCACGTGAAGTTTGGTGGGATAATATCCCATCAAACTTTACTAAGTTTAGTGGGTTATATATATATATATATATATAATAATAATAATATAAATATATATTTAGTTACTTATATATATATATATTTGTCCATTTTCTATCTTTACATCTTAAAATATATATTTTTCTTTATTCATATATATATATATATTTCCTAAGTTATCCATTCAATTAAATTCTTAAAAATTTAAACATCTTTTAATTAAATGAATTTCCTTCACTCTTGAATACTACATATTAACTTATATAAGTCTAAGGTAATCGATTTACTAATTGAGATAAAAAATTGCTATTATCATAGATTGTAGACAGATTGACGAAGTCCGCTCACTTGGCCATCAGATCTACAGATTCCCTCAGTGCCGTAGCCGATCTATATGTACAAGAGAAAGTGAGATTACATGGTGTTCCAATGAGCATCACTTCTGACAAGGATTCCCAATTTACATCACATTCAATCCATAGTATAATATAATATTTACTTATAAATCACACTTACTTACCGGTTGGGCCGTCTGTGATGCTTAACAACTCGTAACCCTTTAAGTATTTCATAGTACTTCCATTTATAGTACTATAGCAGAATTATAAATATTACATTTAATTTATTTGAGATCATTTACATTCCCTCTTACTCAAAGTAGTACTGTACAATTTTACTGAATATATAAAAGAATATAATGTACCTTCAATATCGTATATCTGCTGACTCCAGCAGCCGATAACTTTGGAAGGTAACTGTTTACTTCAAATCAATAACCTGTGGAGTGGAAAATCAGGGGTGAGCGACGACGTGCTCAGTAAGGAAGGTGTACTCTGCTTTATAAAAATAAAAACTATATCCCCCAAAACGTTTATTTTCCCTAACAACATACCCAATAGGAAAACAGTGGATATAGTAAATAGTCTTTAATATTCAAATCACTGGCTAAACAGTTTACAATATAGTATAGTAAGCAGTAAACAGGATTCAATAAATCCTTTCAGTAAACAGAAATCAATAAGTTGAGACTAGGCATCACCCTACAATTGAATCATGCTATCATCATTCCCGAAGGAACGTAGTAATCATCCCCATAGGGATACAGTAGATCTATGACCAAAATCTATAGGTGGTCCTCGGGTACACTTGCCAGGTGACCTTGAGACCTCTGATGACTTGGCGGGTCAATCAGCCTCGTGAATAGTAATGCATGAAACTCGGGGCCTAAAGTCTCAAAAATCACTTTATATCTCATAAAGAACCCTTAAGGAATATTTCACATATTTCATCATTTCTTTAAAATGATCGTTTTCCAAAAAAGGTATTATATTTTCTGTTTATAAAACACAGTAAAAACAACCCGTAATCTCATCATTTTACGTGTGAGAAAAACACTAGTTAAACTGGCTCACCCTTTATCAGCTCGCCCATTACAGCTCGCCAATCGTAATGGATTGAGCTCGCATGTTTTCATTCGCCCACTGTGGTGAACTAACATCGCCCACTGTGGCTCTCACACCGAGCTGAACTGAGGGTCACCTACGAAATCTTTCTTTAAAAAAATAAAGGATCGCCCACTGTTGGCTCACCTAGAATTATATCAAAGGGGTTGCCTATCTTTGGCTCGCCCGGATTTTTATTAAAACAGGGCCGCCTATCTTTGGCTTACTCAAAATATCACAAAAGAGTCACCTATCTTTGGCTCCCGGATTTTATTTAAAACAGGGTCGCCTATCTTTGGCTCACTCAAAATATCTGTGATAACCGTAAATTTTTCAATTATTGGAAATTAATATTAAAGCAAATAAATAAATAAAATTATGAGAACAGGATATTGGTGAAAATTCCGAGAATTGAGAAAGGAACGGATTAAGAAAATGGTGTGAAGGAAAATTAAATCGGAAATAAGTATAAGATGAGAAATTGTGGAAAATAATGAAGAAAGGAAATTTAAATTTTGAATTATGGAAAACTGAAGAATGGAGGAAATTTAATTTGGATAAATAGAAATCCAAATTAAATAAGAAAATGAGGAAGAAAATATATATATTGTAAATACAATATATATAGTATTATTTCATTTATATCAAAATATATAAATGTAATTTAAGTTATAAGTATGTAGATATATATATATATATTAAATATATATGTGTTAATATATAATATATATCTATAAAATATTATATAGTATGTACTATATAATATAATATTATTATTATATTTATAAAATAAATTATAAATATAATATATAACAAAAATATAATAAAAACAAAAAAAAGGAAACAGAAGGAAACATCGGGAAACCTCCCGATGCTCCCCCGAGTGGCACCGGCCACTGTCGCCGGAGAAGGGAAGAGAGGAGAAGGAAGAGAGGACGTCGGCCGGTGAGCCAAGGAAAGGAGGAGATGACCGGAGACAGAAGACAACGGAAACAGAAACGGAAACGAAGGAAAAATCGGCGGAGAAAACCGAAGGAGAGGAAGAAGAGAAATCGGCGGTACCGGTCGATTTGGCCGCTGCCACCGCCACTCGAACCTCGACGGAGGTGAGGGAAGGAAAAGGGAGCCACTGGTGGGGCCAACGACGGTGGAGGAAGGCCGACGAAGGAGGAGAAGAAACCGAGGCAAAACAGAGTAGATCCGCCGCCGATCTAGGCCTAGCTGAGGCCACCGGCAAGTTCGTCTCAACGCTGGCCAGCTGAGGAGCCACCGAACTGTCAAAAAATTAGCCGTCGGCAAGGAACCGGCGAGGAAGGAAGCTAAACCGATCTGACGGGAAAGGAAGAGGAAAAAGGAAAAGAAAAAGGAAAAAGAAAAAGAAAAAGAAAAAGAAAGAAAGAGAAAGGAAAGAAAAAAGAAAAAGGAAGAAAAGAGGAAAAGAAGAAAAAGAGAGGAAAAAAGGAGAATTTCAGAAATTATGGGAAATCTCAAGAGTTCGGAAACTCGGGAATTACGGGAATCGGTAAGAAATCCCGGAAAGTGATAAATTATTTAAATAATTTATTTATTTAAATAATTTATTTATTTAAATAATTATGAAAAAATTCTAAATTTTAGAATTTTAATTCCAGAAAATTCACTCGATGACCAAGCCGATGGAATCGGGCGAGGTGAACATGGGCGCGACCTTCGAGAGTCAGTTGCCGATTCGAAACAGGCAAGGGATGCATGTGCAGCATTGTAAGGATATTCAGTTTGCATGTTTTAATTACGAAATATTTTATGAAAATATTTTATGAAATGATTATGATGAATGAAAATATTTTATGAAATGATTATGATGAATGAAGTACTAGCTGGAAATTATAAACTGTATTTTCCATGCAGGAGGCTAGCCAATCGGCAACCGTTATACTGCCGAAAAATTATCGAAAATTATCGAAAATTTCTAGAAAATTTATAAAATCATACTAAATGATTTTATTTCACAAGAAACTGTCACGCCCGATCTTTCTTAATATCTTACAGAAGCCTAAATTGCGGAATTAATTTTTAATTTTTTTTATATCACTATTCATTTGTAGGTGAATATGTAGGCCAATCTCAATTTCATATAACTCCCTTGATATATCTAGGCACATCTACCAACATACATAATGACAATTCAAAAAGTATATTGATCGTCATATTCTAATAATACATAATCTAGCTTACATCCCAGACTCTTCACATAAGTATATATATGTACAATCAAAAGAATTCCAATACACTGTGCCATCATCCATCTCTATCTATACAAACCGCTGGGAGCCATATACCTTAAACTGTGCAGGGAAGTCCACTCTCAAGAAGCTTCCCAAGCCAAAAAGAACAGTCGCTGTATCGATCACTCTGAAAGGGAGGGGAAAGAAGAGGGGAGTGAGTCATAAACTCAGTAAGTAACAACAATAAGCAACTAAATTATACCAAGCATCCCTCATTTATGAAAGCTAATTCAAATCACTTTCAAATAAATCAAATCAATTATGCTGCATCAACTTAAAACACAGTATGGAACTTAATAGCAAATCATAATCAAATATGGAGTTCCATCATTAGACTGGAAGTCTTAATATCAAACCATACTTAAAGTATGCAGTGAAGTCAATAAAACAAATCATAGTACCAAGAGAGTTCACAGAGTATTAGTCGATGCTACTTAGAGCGAACAAACCCACGGTAGCTAACCGTAGCAAACTCCCATAAAGGGCGCTGCCTATGCATAGACCAATCAAACCCCGGCTCATTGCGCATATGAAACCGGGACCTGTCCAAACGTAATATACGGGACAAGCCAAACGTCTCCGAGGCTAATGCTCGAGAAACAGTGCTCTAAGTCAATCAAATGTGTCTACAAAGTTCTCAAGGTACAATGCCCTGAGGTCTTAATACCTCGGGTCTAAAACAAATATCCGGTAGTCTTAAAACAAATCTCATTCTTCCCTGACTTCATAGCGATCATTGTAGTTTATAAGGAAGTAATTCAACAAACAAGACTCACAAGGCATTTAAAAACATTAACCAGGTTACAACACAAAGTATAAAATCATATTAAGTCAGAATTTAATTTGAACCTTTAAAACATTTAAAATATTCCTTGTGTATATAATACGCGCAAACAATACATTTCTTGTGAGCCCATCACTTGTTTACAAACCATTTCTAGTAAAGCAAAATCAACAGTCAAGGGAAGACATCTCATATGCAGCATTCATTTGGTTTCAATTGCCAAATTCCAAGAGTTTATAGCATTAAGCAAATTGGATGCAAGTAGTCACTTAGGGTTACTTACAGTACTTCTTTAGCTTCTGAATCGATTCTCCCTCGCCTACTAGTCTTGCAGTGTTGATTGATTTCGGGTCAAACTTGGTCCATAGGACAACCCTCTACATAATACATAGTAGATAGAAATCAATCTCGATACCTCCATCAATCTCAATACTTCCAATCATAAGCTAACATTAAGCATTGTATAACTCAATAAGAAACGGTACTTGGCAAGGTTTCCAGAATTATTCAAATATTACTAGCACTAATTAATGTCTTTTTGTTTACTTGAACTACTTATAACCCACTTGGTCTATTTTTGCTCTTTAAGGTTTTGGACCTTATGGTATTGTGCTAGCTTTAAGTGTAAATTCCAGAGCCTAACTGTCAAACTATAATTTTTTTATATTGCTTCTAGCTCAAATCCCTATTTAGACATATAAGGCTCATTTCCTAATTCATTTTGTGCCATTTCCCATCAATTTTTAGACTTTGGTCCAAATCTGTCACAGTAGGCAGGATAATTTCCTGACCTGTGTTCAGTAAAATGTATATTGCCAAATATAGGGATATGAGATCTGTATAAACCCAATACCATGTCAATCATGACTCATTTATCTTTCTGAACATGTAAGGTTTGCAGTCATATTCCATCTGAGTCATTTTCCAAGAATTTTTGAAGTTTCCAGTAAACTGTCTATAACTGGCAGTGAGCATCCTGCAGTCATGTATACATGGCTTAAGCTACATCATTCCAAATCTAAAATTTCCAAAACTAGATGAAAGTTAATTCATTTCCCTATTTAGAAATGTAAAGTTCATAATTTAATTCTTCCTATATCAACACCAGAATTTTCCCAAAGTTTCAGTATGTTCAGTAAATTCCTGACACAGTATCACACTGACCAATCTGCACAAATCATCACATATCTGGTCATAGGAGTATCAAAATGATGCAAACCCAGAACCATCATGCTCCTAACTTAAATACCCTTTTTATACATGTAAGACTTGCACCCTAATTCAATTTAGGCCATTTGCTATGATTTTCCAAAGTCAGGACGGTGATTCACGTTTCTGGACAGAACACCCTGCACTCATTTGGGCATAACTCAAGCTACAGAAATCCAATTCAAGAAATTACAAAACCAACTTTCTTGTAACTTAAAGGGACATAATTCATAATTTTTCCAGAATTTTCCTGCATGTAGAACTATTAAACTGCTCATTTTCATCTCCACTCAGACAGAACAGCAAATTTCCAGATTCACATCAAGTCAGAATTTTTTTGTTTATCTTTATCTAACAATAGCCATTTACATTTAGCTCATCACAATATCATATTCATGCATAATAATTAACCATTACAGGGTTAGAAACTTACCCCCTTAATTTGATGCACAAACAGAAACTGTTGACACCATCTCAGTCCATTCCTCACAGCTTGTTTGCTGTCACACCTAGAGACATCAATGCTAAACCAGTAAACATATTGCATTCTATTTCTATAGATTAATTCCAACAAAACACATATTGACTCACCCTAGTTCCTTACCTCTGATATCTTGCCCTGAAATCCCAATTAAATCTGCTGTAATTTAGGTTTTCAACCCCTCACTTCTTCAATCAACAATGGCAACTCTTCTCACTTCTTCTCCTTCACTTCTTTTGCCCTAATCTTATTGAACCAAAACTCCCATTGCATCCATGGCTCACGATTTCTTTGGTCAGCTTCTAGCATGAAACTTCCTCCATCAATTTCGTTGTTTGCCTCCTTAACCACGAAATCCCTAGATCAGTTTCTGTCCTTGGGTGAAATGGAAGAGTGTTTGGAGGAGAACTTCAATCTATGGCTGGAAATGAGGGAGGAGGAAGAGGGTTTTCTTGATGGTGGCTGTCGACATTTTTTGCTGGAGAAGTTGCTCTTCTTTGTTTCGGTTTGGGGAGGAAAACAGAAGGGAAAACGTGGGTCATTAATTCCAGACTTTAACTTATGTTTTCCCAGCCCTTTTCTCCCTTATATTACCAGCCTTTGATTTGTTTTACTAGCCTTTGACTTGCAACATCAGCCCTTGATTATTTGCCAGCCCCTTTAGCTTGTATTTCCAGCCCTTGATTATTTGCCAGCCTTTAACTTGTATTTCCAGCCCTCAATTATCACCTCTAATAACCCAATTTAACATAAAGGGATTAGTAGATAATTAACTATTGTTTCAGGCCATAATAATAATGTCTTCCATTTTCATATTGTCTTAATAATTCTAATTTCCATAACTTATATACATATGTATATTTATACATATATATATATATTTAATTCTCTCATAGTATATCTTAATCAATTTGTTCCTTTCCAACTTATGCCTTAATACATACATACTCACATTTACATATTCATCGCTCCTTGACCAAGATGGCTCGGACATTCTCAACTTCCATAATCTGTCCAAATTCCAAAATAACCTCAAGTCAGTCAAAATTACTCTAGTATACTTATGATAGATATCGAAATTAAGGGTTATTACATTTTTTCCACCTTGGAAAATTTGGTCCTCAAATTTGAGTACCGTTACTTCAAAACAAGTGAGGATACCTCTCCTTCATTAGATTCTCTACTTCCCAGGTGGCTTCTTCCTCCGAATGCCTTTGCCACAATACCTTCACTAGTGGAATAGTTTTGGATCTTAGCACCTTCTCCTTGCGATCTAAGATCCTGACAGGCTTCTCTTCATATGTGAGATCATCCCGAATATCTAACTCTCTATAATCTACCACGTGAGAAGGATTCGGGTGGTATTTCCTTAACATTGACACGTGAAACACGTTGTGCACACCCGCTAGCTGTGGTGGTAGAGCCAACCTGTATGCCACTTCACCTACCTTCTCTAAAATCTCGAATGGTCCCACATACCTCGGGCTAAGTTTACCTTTCTTCCCGAATCTCATAATGCCCTTCGAAGGAGAAACTTTCAAAAATACCGAATCACCAACTTCAAACTCCAAACGTCTCCTCCGATTATCGGCATATGACTTTTGCCTACTCTGGGCAGTCTTAAGTCTATCACGAATAAGCTTTATTCTGTCCGAAGCTTGCTGAACCAGGTCAGGTGCAAACAATTTTCTGTCTCCCACTTCTTCCCATCCAACTGGAGACCGACACTTTCTCCCGTACAGTGCTTCATATGGGGCCATCCCTATACTCGAGTGGAAGCTATTGTTGTATGCAAATTCTGCTAATGGCAAGTGTTCATCCCAAGAGCCTTTGTAATCAAGTGCACACGCTCTCAACATGTCCTCGAGAGTCTGAATGGTTCTCTCGGACTGACCATCAGTCTGAGGATGGTAAGCGGTGCTTAAGTGTAACCGAGTTCCCATTGCTTCTTGAAACTTCTCCCAAAATCTAGAAGTGAATCGGGGATCTCGATCAGACACAATGCTCACTGGGACACCATGTAACCGAACAATTTCCCGAACATAGAGATTGGCCAAGGCACCGAGTGAATCCGTAGCCTTCATGGCTAAAAAGTGAGCTGATTTGGTTAGTCTATCCACTATCACCAAAATGGCATCATGCTGTCTCTTAGTCCTTGGAAGACCTAGCACGAAGTCCATGGTGATGTGCTCCCATTTCCAGCTCGGAATAGACAATGGTTGAAGCAACCCCGCGGGCCTTTGATGTTCAACCTTCACCTGCTGACAGACTAGACATTTTGCAACAAAATCGGCAATATCTTTCTTCATTCCAGACCAATAGTATAAGCTACGCAGGTTCTGGTACATTTTGGTACTACCAGGGTGCATAGCATATTTCGAGCTATGAGCTTCCTCCAAAATCAACTTCTTTAACTCTGAATCATTCGGAACATACATTCGGCCCTTATACCTTAAAATGCCATCATTGCCGAACCTAAACTCTGTCTCTTCATTTTGGTTCCCTTCATTTCCACAAACAATCTCTTTCAATCGAGGATCCTCTTTTTGCTTTTGACGGATTCGATCAATCAATTCAGGCTCTAACCTCATACTGGCCATCATACAACCCTCTCCAACGGGTTCTATATCTAATCTTAAGTCTGCAAACTGCTGTAGCATACACCATTCCTGAACCATCAACATCGAGACCATAGCAGTGCCTTTCCTACTCAACGCATCTGCTATAACATTAACCTTGCCTGGATGGTAAAGAATTTCACAGTCGTAGTCCTTCAACAACTCCATCCATCTCCGCTGCCGCATATTCAATTCTTTTTGGGAGAATAAGTACTTCAGACTTTTATGATCTGTAAAAATCTGAAATGTTTCCCCATAGAGATAATGGCGCCAAATCTTGAGTGCAAACACTACGGCAGCAAGCTCTAGGTCGTGTGTCGGATAATTCTTCTCATGGTCCTTCAACTGACGAGAACCATAAGCTATTACCTTCCCGTGCTGCATTAAGACACACCCTAATCCTTGATACGAAGCATCACTGTAGATAGCAAAACCTCCTGACCCACTAGGAATAGTCAGTATTGGAGCAGAGGTAAGCCGCCTCTTCAACTCCTGAAAGCTATTTTCACATGCCTCATTCCAATCAAAGTTCACTCCTTTCCGAGTGAGTCGATGCAGTGGGGTAGCAATCTTGGAGAAACCTTCTACAAATTTCCTGTAATAACCTGCTAAACCCAAGAAACTTCGAACGTCTGTTACAGTCTGAGGCCTTCCCCACTTCACAATAGCTTCAATCTTGGACGGATCTACTGACACCCCGTCCTTTGACACAATATGCCCCAGAAAAGCAATCTGATCCAACCAGAAGTCACATTTACTGAGCTTAGCATACAACTCCTTGTCTCTAAGGACTTGGAGCACTGTTCGTAAATGCTGTTCGTGCTCGTCTTTTGACTTGGAGTATACTAGGATGTCGTCTATGAAGACAATCACAAATAAGTCTAAGAAAGGCTTGAACACCTCATTCATTAAGCTCATGAAAGCCGCTGGTGCATTTGTCAAGCCAAATGGCATCACTAGAAATTCATAATGGCCATATCTAGTCCGAAAAGCCGTCTTAGAAACATCATCCTCTCGAATCCTCAGTTGATGATAGCCGGACCGAAGGTCTATTTTAGAAAACACCGTAGCACCCTTCAACTGATCGAATAGATCATCAATCCTCGGTAATGGGTACTTGTTCCTAATTGTTGCCTTGTTGAGTAATCTGTAATCAATACACAGTCTTAGACTCCCATCCTTCTTTCTAACAAACAACACCGGTGCACCCCAGGGAGATACGCTCGGACGTATAAATCCCTTATCAAGTAGCTCTTGCAACTGCTTCTTTAATTCATCCAGTTCCACAAGAGCCATTCTATAAGGTGCCCTTGATATAGGCTGAGTACCCGGGACTAAGTCGATGGTGAACTCAGTCTCTCGCTTGGGTGGTAAGCCTGGCAAGTCATCAGGGAATACATCTGGAAACTCTCTGACGATTGGTATATCCTTTAATTCAGGATGTTCCTTGGAGGCATCTTCCACAAAGGCTAAATACCCTTCACAAACATCATGCATTCTTAGGTAAAATAATCAAACAAAAACAATCATCACTTATTATTACTTATCAAAAGAGATTACAACAGTTTCAGGTAGGGAGAACATCACTATTTTCTTATAACAATCTAACCAAGCATGATGTCTAGCTAGCCAATCCATTCATAGGATTACATCAAAATCTTTCATATTTAACAAAATCAAATCGACTAGCAGACTCCTATCTCACACCTTAACCTCACAATCCCTATATACAATATCAGTTATATGGTTTTCCTTTAGGGGAGTGCTCACATGAAGCGGACGATCTAACCTCACAGGTTCTAATTTAATCTTGCTAGCAAAATATGTAGCAATAAAGGAATGAGTGGAACCAGAGTCTATTAAAACATAAGCTTCAAAGTCAGCAATAGTAAGCTTACCTTTAACCACGGAGTCTCTTCCCTGTGCAGAAGCCTCATCCAATGCAAAGACTCGACCCTGAGCTACTGGCTTCTTGCCCTTATCCACTGCTTTACCCTTGTCACCAGTCGAATGCTCAAAGGCCCTTTCTACAGTCTTGCGGTAGGGACAATCTCTGACCATATGTCCCTGTTTCCCGCAGTGGAAACAAGCTCCTGTCTCCCTATAACAAGGTTTAGTACCATGATTGCTTCCACACTTAGGACAAGTTGGACCCCTCTTAGTCTCATCCCCTTTCGGTTTGGTTCCCACTGTCTTCTGCCTCTTTTCTAGCTGCTTGCCCTTGTAGGGCTTTCTATCATCGACCCTCTTATCTTTTCCCTTGTTCCTCCACTTAGACCCATATTCCTGCTGAATTAGGTCGTGTTCAAGCTCGACCATCTGAGCTCGTCTGAGAGCTTCTGCAAAATCAGTGATATCTAGCACTGCCATCTTACTCCGAATTGCGGGTTTCAATCCCGAAATGAACTTGATGGTCTTAGCTTTCTCATCCTTGGATGCTAGAAGGTCATACCGACACAAAGCTGAGAACTTTGACTCATATTCATCCACGGTGTTGGAACCCTGAGTCAATTTCAGAAAATCTGCCTGTTTCTTTCTTTGAGCAGGCTCGGGAATATACTGCTTAAAGAAGCTCTCCAAAAAAGCTTCCCATGTGATCTCCGGGTTCTGACTTGTCAACAATTTCTCAGCTGATTCCCACCAAACCTCTGCTTTGTCTCAGAACATAAATACCGCTAATCTCACTTTTTCAGTAGAACTATAGCCCATACACTTGAACAATTTCTCTAACTGTTTGACCCATTCTTCGGCTACATCCGGGTCCTTTTCACCCTTAAAAGTGGGCGGATTCATCTTCTGAAATTGCCGAAGCCTATTCATGTTCCTATCTACCTGATCTCCAACCTGTGGTGGTGGCACTAGAGGTGGTAGAGGTTGTGGGGCTACAGGTGGCTGCGGTGGTGCTGGTGGCTGTGGTGGTACAGCCGATTGTTGCTGTGGAGCAGCCTGAGGTTGTGGCACAGGAGGAGGGACTTATGCCTGTGCCTGAGCTTGAGCTGGAGGCTGATTAGAGTTGCCTCCGAATTGTTGCGCTATGAAAGCCGCAAGATTTTGGACTGTTTGCTGTAATTCTCCCACAGTCCTCGATAACTGGCCCACTTCTGTATTAAGATCTGGGGCCCGAGGAGGCTGTGGTGGAGGCGGGGGAGTAGGAGACCTGGACCGCTCTGTAGGAAGAACTCGTTGTGGTCTACCTCTCCTCTTCATTATCACTTACTTCCTGTCACATTAACAACAATTAGTACAGTTTATATGGCAACCGCAGCTCAAAGATAGACATAGGCACAGTGCATAGGGATGTAAGCTAACTTTATCGACCTACACAGACACGAACAAACTCGCTCTGATACCAAACTGTCACGCCCGATCTTTCTTAATATCTTACGGAAGCCTAAATTGCGGAATTAATTTTTAATTTTTTTTATATCACTATTCATTTGTAGGTGGATATGTAGGCCAATCTCAATTTCATATAACTCCCTTGATATATCTAGGCACATCTACCAACATACATAATGACAATTCAAAAAGTATATTGATCGTCATATTCTAATAATACATAATCTAGCTTACATCCCAGACTCTTCACATAAGTATATATATGTACAATCAAAAGAATTTCAATACACTGTGCCATCATCCATCTCTATCTATACAAACCGCTGGGAGCCATATACCTTAAACTGTGTAGGGAAGTCCACTCTCAAGAAGCTTCCCAAGCCAAAAAGAACAGTCGCTGTATCGATCACTCTGAAAGGGAGGGGAAAGAAGAGGGGAGTGAGTCATAAACTCAGTAAGTAACAACAATAAGCAACTAAATTATACCAAGCATCCCTCATTTATGAAAGCTAATTCAAATCACTTTCAAATAAATCAAATCAATTATGCTGCATCAACTTAAAACACAGTATGGAACTTAATAGCAAATCATAATCAAATATGGAGTTCCATCATTAGACTAGAAGTCTTAATATCAAACCATACTTAAAGTATGCAGTGAAGTCAATAAAACAAATCATAGTACCAAGAGAGTTCACAGAGTATCAGTCGATGCTACTTAGAGCGAACAAACCCACGGTAGCTAACCGTAGCAAACTCCCATAAAGGGCGCTGCCTATGCATAGACCAATCAAACCCCGGCTCATTGTACATATGAAACCGGAACCTGTCCAAACGTAATATACGGGACAAGCCAAACGTCTCCGAGGCTAATGCTCGAGAAACAGTGCTCTAAGTCAATCAAATGTGTCTACAAAGTTCTCAAGGTACAATGCCCTGAGGTCTTAATACCTCGGGTCTAAAACAAATATCCGGTAGTCTTAAAACAAATCTCATTCTTCCCTGACTTCATAGCGATCATTGTAGTTTATAAGGAAGTAATTCAACAAACAAGACTCACAAGGCATTTAAAAACATTAACCAGGTTACAACACAAAGTATAAAATCATATTAAGTCAGAATTTAATTTGAACCTTTAAAACATTTAAAATATTCCTTGTGTATATAATACGCGCAAACAATACATTTCTTGTGAGCCCATCACTTGTTTACAAACCATTTCTAGTAAAGCAAAATCAACAGTCAAGGGAAGACATCTCATATGCAGCATTCATTTGGTTTCAATTGCCAAATTCCAAGAGTTTATAGCATTAAGCAAATTGGATGCAAGTAGTCACTTAGGGTTACTTACAGTACTTCTTTAGCTTCTGAATCGATTCTCCCTCGCCTACTAGTCTTGCAGTGTTGATTGATTTCGGGTCAAACTTGGTCCATAGGACAACCCTCTACATAATACATAGTAGATAGAAATCAATCTCGATACCTCCATCAATCTCAATACTTCCAATCATAAGCTAACATTAAGCATTGTATAACTCAATAAGAAACGGTACTTGGCAAGGTTTCCAGAATTATTCAAATATTACTAGCACTAATTAATGTCTTTTTGTTTACTTGAACTACTTATAACCCACTTGGTCTATTTTTGCTCTTTAAGGTTTTGGACCTTATGGTATTGTGCTAGCTTTAAGTGTAAATTCCAGAGCCTAACTGTCAAACTATAATTTTTTTATATTGCTTCTAGCTCAAATCCCTATTTAGACATATAAGGCTCATTTCCTAATTCATTTTGTGCCATTTCCCATCAATTTTTAGACTTTGGTCCAAATCTGTCACAGTAGGCAGGATAATTTCCTGACCTGTGTTCAGTAAAATGTATATTGCCAAATATAGGGATATGAGATCTGTATAAACCCAATACCATGTCAATCATGACTCATTTATCTTTCTGAACATGTAAGGTTTGCAGTCATATTCCATCTGAGTCATTTTCCAAGAATTTTTGAAGTTTCCAGTAAACTGTCTATAACTGGCAGTGAGCATCCTGCAGTCATGTATACATGGCTTAAGCTACATCATTCCAAATCTAAAATTTCCAAAACTAGATGAAAGTTAATTCATTTCCCTATTTAGAAATGTAAAGTTCATAATTTAATTCTTCCTATATCAACACCAGAATTTTCCCAAAGTTTCAGTATGTTCAGTAAATTCCTGACACAGTATCACACTGACCAATCTGCACAAATCATCACATATCTGGTCATAGGAGTATCAAAATGATGCAAACCCAGAACCATCATGCTTCTAACTTAAATACCCTTTTTATACATGTAAGACTTGCACCCTAATTCAATTTAGGCCATTTGCTATGATTTTCCAAAGTCAGGACTGTGATTCACGTTTCTGGACAGAACACCCTGCACTCATTTGGGCATAACTCAAGCTACAGAAATCCAATTCAAGAAATTACAAAACCAACTTTCTTGTAACTTAAAGGGACATAATTCATAATTTTTCCAGAATTTTCCTGCATGTAGAACTATTAAACTGCTCATTTTCATCTCCACTCAGACAGAACAGCAAATTTCCAGATTCACATCAAGTCAGAATTTTTTTGTTTATCTTTATCTAACAATAGCCATTTACATTTAGCTCATCACAATATCATATTCATGCATAATAATTAACCATTACAGGGTTAGAAACTTACCCCCTTAATTTGATGCACAAACAGAAACTGTTGACACCATCTCAGTCCATTCCTCACAGCTTGTTTGCTGTCACACCTAGAGACATCAATGCTAAACCAGTAAACATATTGCATTCTATTTCTATAGATTAATTCCAACAAAACACATATTGACTCACCCTAGTTCCTTACCTCTGATATCTTGCCCTGAAATCCCAATTAAATCTGCTGTAATTTAGGTTTTCAACCCCTCACTTCTTCAATCAACAATGGCAACTCTTCTCACTTCTTCTCCTTCACTTCTTTTGCCCTAATCTTATTGAACCAAAACTCCCATTGCATCCATGGCTCACGATTTCTTTGGTCAGCTTCTAGCATGAAACTTCCTCCATCAATTTCGTTGTTTGCCTCCTTAACCACGAAATCCCTAGATCAGTTTCTGTCCTTGGGTGAAATGGAAGAGTGTTTGGAGGAGAACTTCAATCTATGGCTGGAAATGAGGGAGGAGGAAGAGGGTTTTCTTGATGGTGGCTGTCGACATTTTTTGCTGGAGAAGTTGCTCTTCTTTGTTTCGGTTTGGGGAGGAAAACAGAAGGGAAAACGTGGGTCATTAATTCCAGACTTTAACTTATGTTTTCCCAGCCCTTTTCTCCCTTATATTATCAGTCTTTGATTTGTTTTACTAGCCTTTGACTTGCAACATCAGCCCTTGATTATTTGCCAGCCCCTTTAGCTTGTATTTCCAGCCCTTGATTATTTGCCAGCCTTTAACTTGTATTTCCAGCCCTCAATTATCACCTCTAATAACCCAATTTAACATAAAGGGATTAGTAGATAATTAACTATTGTTTCAAGCCATAATAATAATGTCTTCCATTTTCATATTGTCTTAATAATTCTAATTTCCATAACTTATATACATATGTATATTTATACATATATATATATATATATATTTAATTCTCTCATAGTATATCTTAATCAATTTGTTCCTTTCCAACTTATGCCTTAATACATACATACTCACATTTACATATTCATCGCTCCTTGACCAAGATGGCTCGGACATTCTCAACTTCCATAATCTGTCCAAATTCCAAAATAACCTCAAGTCAGTCAAAATTACTCTACTATACTTATGATAGATATCGAAATTAAGGGTTATTACAGAAACAATTTCCAACCACGAAAAATCGAGAAAATGATTATTTTTCATAAAACATGAATATAACGAAATTCATTTTAAAATATTCATGTTTTTGAAATTGGTGATAATGAGATCACAGAAAATTCTCTCGATATATGAATTATATGTGATATGAAATGGAAAATGAAAAAGGGATAAAGAGAATATTTTATAAAAGTTTTCTAAATATTCTCTCGATGTATGAATTATACGTGACATAAAATGAAAGATGAAAAATGGATAAGTGAATATTTTATAAATATTTTCTTAAATATTCACTTGATTTATTATATAACCTTTGTGGTTTTAATTATGAAATTATATATTTTTATAAATTCCATAAAGGTTTATTTATGATGAAAAATACGGTTTTGAGACTAGATGGCATCCTATCATGCTGATATGTGATATGTGATTTGTAGTCCCGGCCGACACCTGATCAGTGATCCGCCGAGGACAATTATAGACTATGGCCATAGATCTGACATGATAATTTATACCCTTCGGGGTTTATAGCATGATATGAGTAACGACCCAGTGGACGGGCTGGGCGTGCCTCAGTCTCCATATATGAAAATGTTTTATATGATATGTGATTTGTGAAATGTAAATGTTTTACATGATATGTGAAATGTAAATGTTTTACATGATATGGGATAAGTTAAATGAAAGTGATTTACAGCATTTTACATAATGCTTATTTTAGTACTGATTTTAGTACTACGAGATGATCTTCATATGACATGTGATATGAATATGTAATATGTTTTCAAAAGAAAAAAGGAGATTATAAGTCTAATATCCTTACTATGATTTTTAATTGAATATTAGACTATATGTGACATGAATATGTGATATGTTTTCCAAAAAGGAAAGAGAAGGAAAAATAAATATAATATTCTTATTTTGAAATTTAAACTAAATATTAGATTTAAATGATATATATGTTATACAAAAAGGATGTAATAGCTGATTTTGCTATTTAAAGTACTGTACTATTTATGGTTGTACAGTAAAACATGAAATGAGTTTTAAATGAGAATTTAACTAATATTAATTTCGAAGAATATATGAATATTAGTTACTTTATTTAAATGCTTTATTTTATAAAAGCATTATTTTGAAAAGAATATGAGAATGTTATGGAATAAAAAGGTAAAAAGGATTAAAATTCCAAACAAAAAGAAAATTATTCTCTACAGTTGCTTCTAGGTTCCGGAACAAGATAAGTATTTCAAAATAGCTACCTTACTCCATCCGGATCCCTAGCCGACTGTAGTATCCTTCCTACATGCGAGCTTAGAGCCCCATAGGAAAAATGAAAAAGATTTTCACAATATAGGAAGCTGAATATCAAGTATGCATATAATTCCCTTACTGAGCCGTGGTTTGCTCACCCTTTAATTTTAACATTTCAGGTTTTCGAAGATTGAGATTCTAACACTTAAAGGATTTCGGCTGCGCATTTGGGGACGATGCGACAGCTCCACTTATGACATGAGGTATGATCATTTATTTTTCGTATTTAGACATTTTCACAGTACTATTTTCTTATGAAGTAAGATAGGGGATGTATTCAATATTATAATTTAATATGAAATTGTTAATATGTAAAAGAAAAGTAAAGTATCACAGACAGTCCAACCATATAAGATGTATAGAATAAGGTGAAAAATAAGGTCACAGGCTGTGACAATATCACAAAGGAGTCGCCTATCTTTGGCTCGCCTGGATTTTATTTAAACAGGGGTCGGCTTTATAGCTCGCCTAAATCATGGTCTATGAAAACAATTTATCAAACTAATGCATGTTTCAAATCAAATCATTTTCTTAATATTTCCATAAAATTTAACTCCACAAAACATGCATTCACTTCACACACATCTCCCTTACCTGGTCTTACGAAGCCTAGCTTCCCGATCGCCTTTATCAATTCTCAATTCTCGACTGTAAAATAAATTATCAAGACTATCAATATATTCTGTTCGAATCTTTCCAACACTTTGGCGAGACTTGAGGCTAATCTTCTATCTCGCCCAATATAACTCGCCATTCATATTTTGGCTTATGTGTGGGAGATCGCTGACAATTCAACTCACCATGCCTATGCATGTGAGTTCACCATACACAGCTTTTTATTCAGAGGTGGGCTCGCTTATGAATTAAACAAGCATGTGGCGACCTCGCCCACTATACCATGCTCTATATTATTTAGCTCGCCCATAATAGCTGAGCTCACCTATTTCTCGTCACTTTTACATTGTTTCCAGCACTTTCCTTGTTTATTCTAGATTATTTTCTAGACCACATCTTGTTCTAGTTTCTTATGTCCTAACAAGATTTAACTAAAACAAGGCTATATCTATGTTTCTTACAGTATAAAACATAGAAATATACCAATAAACATCAAAAGAACCAACGAAATATGGAACTCACCTTAACTGACTTGCACTTCCAGAACATAGTGTTTTCTGTCTCACGTTAGCTTTACTTTGCTTATTCCTTAGCTCTTCAAACGATGGAGAAAAGGTTTAGCTAACTAAAGGATGAAATTTCATGGCTCACATATGAAAGGAATGGAAGAAACGAGATTTGAGATTGCAGTAAAACATAATGGACGAGAAGTAGTAGAGTAGTTTTCAAAGAAGATGAAGTTTGCTAATGTCGGTTTTCTCATGAAGTCTTCTTATATAGTCCTGTTAATCCAATCAGAACCTACCACCTATTTCTTATCCCGTTTTCTTTCATCATTTCACGTCTTTCATGCATTAAAAACTTGAAGAAAACTGCAACAAAAAGGGCGGCAGTGTAGATTAATTTTGCTACTCGGTTTGACTTACTTCTGCTCTCTTTTGCGTATTTTGTTCAACAAAATTCCACATGTACCATAAAATTTTTCTTATTATTTATATACACCATATTATAAATTTTTGTTCCAATAATTCCATAGTTCAAAGTGGAAATTCACATTCAATATTTATTTAATCTCACTAAATTATTTATTTCCACTATCAATCATTTACAATTATGGTGTACAGTGAAACAAAATCGGGTCTCACACTAATAGATAGTCCGAATGAGTGATTCAGATGCTTGAGAATATGTTAAGGGTGTGTGCGTTGGATTTTAAAGGCTCCTAGGACGACCACTTGCCATTAGTTCAATTTAATAACAGCTATTAGACTAGTATCGCCATGGCACCGTACAAGGCTTTATATGGTAAAAGATGTAAATCTTTGATTACATGGGAAGAAGTGGGAGATCGAAAGTTATTAGCTCCCAATTTGGTAAAGCAAGCTTTAAATGATGTACAGTTGATTTGTGAAAGGTTAAAGACAACCCAGAGTCTGCAAAGGAGTTATGCAAACAGCCGATGCCGACCACTTGAGTTCTCACCAGGTGATTATGTATTTTTGAAGGTTTCTCCATCTAAAGGCATAATGAGATTTGGTAAGAAGGAAAAGTTGAGTCATCAATACATCAGACCATTTGAGATCTTAAATTGCATGGGAGACGTGGCGTATAGATTGGCACTACCACCGAAGTTATCAGGAGTGCATAATGTATTCCATGTATCGATGCTTAGAAGGTACGATCCAGATTTGTCTCATGTAATTCAGTACGGGCCACTAGAGATTCGGGAAGATATGAGTTACGTAGAGATACCCATCCGAATTTTAGATTAGAAAGATAAGGTATTGCGATCTAAGACGATTCCATTAGTGAAAGTGTTCTGGCAGTACCACTCCGAAGAAAAAGCTACATGAGAATTGGGAAGCTTGATGAGGGAGAACTACCCAGAGCTATTTTAGTGAGTGGTCCAGACAAAGTTTAGAGGATCGAATTTCCTAAAGGTGGGGAGGAAATGTGAGAACCAATTTTACTATTACATGTGTTAGATGTAAAAGTGTAAATTTAATTCTATGTACTTTATAAATTATAAGTAAAATAATAAAGTGAGCCCTACTTGAATTAGAGTGCCCATATGTATTTAAGACTATGAAAAACAGTGTACAGAAAGTGTAATAATTATAATGTGGACATTTGGAGATTAAAATCCTTTATTTGCATTATTTTGGGAAGTGTAGCAAATAAATTAGAAAATGACAGTTACATCTCGAGATATTTTCGTAAATTGTGTCCAAATTAAAATGAATTGTGATGAAGTAAAAATACCATGATATTCTACATAAAAAGGAGTTTAAGATAGTGTCAATAGATTTATCGAACTGGTGGTTAAATCGAAAAATTTCGCTAGCAGTATGCTAGGGGTAATTTCGTAATTTCACACATTTAATGTACAGTGCGTCAACAAAACCACCATGATTCATCAAAATACATCCAATAAGAGCATTTGGTGATGAAATCCAAAATTTTGGAGCACAATTACATAGTTATAATAATTACGGAAGCTTAAGGGAAAAATTGTTTGAAAATTTCAAAACCAAGGGTATTTTGGTCATTTTGCCCTCTTCTAGAACACTCTTTATTTTTTTCCAAGTTCTGGCTAGACACTATTCATCATCTCCCCCCCCCCCCCCCCCCCCCGTCGTTCACGCCACCATAGGAAGAAAATAAGAGAAAGAAAATAAAAAGATTCCAAATCTCTTAAACTACACTTTCTTACAAAAATTCCTTTTACAAATTGATCTACACAACTTCCTTTACCTGCCCATACCAAATTCTCATTGAATAAGTGACTATATCAAGAGGAAAGAGAGCTTGAATTGTTCGGCCATAAGGTTCTTCTTGCTATCCATTATGTTTCACTTAATTCCAATGGTGTAGGATGATTCATTCAAACATGTTAAACAAGTTTATGGCATTAGAATTGATTAAAATTGGGTAAACAAAATTTCACCATGAAAGGGGGGTTTCAGCCAAGTGATGAAGTTCATGAAACCATGTAGTTTCATGTATGAAAATGATGCCAAATTAGAGAACAAACATGGCAAAACATGAATGTGGTCTTAGATTGTTATAATTACATGGAATTTGCAGGAGGAGGAATTTTGCGAACCTAAGGGCACGTGCATTCATGGCTGCATTTGATGATTTTAGGATGCCATTAGACTGTAGAAATTATGAGGACTCCACCGGTGCGATTGGATTTAAGTTCCGACTTAAAACGAAGAAGTTATGTTTTAGTATCGATAGAAAATATACTACATAAATATTTGCAATGTACAATCTGGCTGCAATTAAGCATGAAAAGTAGCTTAAAAATAAGTATTAAGTAAGCTAATATTTTTGGTGAAATTATCTGCAGGTCGAGAGTATAAGATTTTAAGTGGTGCTATCGAAGGAGACGAATAAGTCAGATAGGTAAAGGATGCATGTGTAGACTGTAAGATATTATGAACGCATGTTTTCAATGCAAATAATTTCATGAGAATATTTTGGAAGCGAAATGCATTGGAAACAGTGAAAACTATGGTTTTTGGTTGGTATTGAACTTTGTTTGAAATAGAGAGAAGCTAAGGTATTAGCAACGTTATGCTACTGAAATTTCTTAGAAAATTTTCTAAAATGCCATAAAATATTTTGGTGGATTACTAAGTGAATTCCTAGCCTTGAAAATGTAATATTTAATATTTTTCATAAAATATGAATATACTAAAAAACATTTTTTAAATATTCGTGTTATCGAATTTAATTAAAGTAAAGTTACTGAAAATTGCTCTTAAGTGTTTTACAATTTAATAGGTGGTCTATAAAGTGAAGCATTTAAAAGTGAATATTTCATAACTTATTTCATTATAATATTCACTGTATTATAAATTAACCTCTATGGATTGACTGAAGATTCTACCTATTTTATTGATTTCCATAAAGGTGATACTATTGTGAATATTGTTTTAAGACTGCCCTGTATCATGTTTATGTGTTAATGTGTATTATCTGTGTGAAGCTGTTGATATGGATCCTATCTTCAGCATCCTGGTTGACACTTGATCAGTGTACTACTGAGGATAATTATAGACTATGACCATAGATCTTATGTGATTATTATTATACCCTACGGGGGTTATAGCATGATATATCTTGGGTGATGCCTGGTCTCTACCATTTGTTTGTGATATTAAACTATTTTAATTGAATTTTATAGTAAGTTACAAGTGATTATCAATGTGTTTTCAATGAAATGAGTGATTATTTATAAACGATTTACTATACTAAACTGTGTACAATACTATTTACGAGATTTTTATCTATATATGTGAAATGTGTTCAAGTATGAGTTTTGTGATTTCTTAATCTAATATTCTAATTGTGATTAAATATGAATATTAGATTATTTAATTAAATACTTTAATTTATGAAAATATTGATTTGAAATTGAATTATGAAATGTTATAAAAAGTTGTTTTATTTCAAGTATCAATACATACTCCCTATAGTCAGTTCTAAGTTTCGAGACAAAATAGATATTTCAAAATACCTTCCATACTCCACCTGGATCCCTAGCCAACTATGGTATCCTTTCTTTGTGATAACCGTAAATTTTTCATTTATTGGAAATTAGAAATATTGAAAATAAATATTTGAGAAATTAAATAAGAGGAAATAAATAAAATTTGCGGGAACGGGATATTGGTAAAAATCCTAAGAATCGAGGAAGTGAAAGAATCGGGAAATTGGTGTAAAGGAAATTAAATTGGAAGTGAAAATAAAAATAATAGAGAGGAAAAAGAATTAAATTGGATAAATTAAAAATCCAAATTAAATAAGAAAAATGAGAAAATAATTGGATATTAAGAAATCCAATTAAATGAAATAAAATGTGTATATTATATATTTATATAATTAAATTATATAAATATATTTTGATATGTTTTTATATAATTACATATGTATGTATATGAATTTTAGTATATATTATAAAATGAAATATATACTATTTTGTTTTTAAATAAATACATGTGTATATTATAAAATATATTTATATAATTATAAATATAAATGTATATATATATATATGAAATATATATAAATACATATGTATATATGAAATATAGTATATATTATAAAATAATATATATACTATTTTATATTAAATAAACACATGTATATTTTTATATACAATTATGTATATAAATATATATATATGAAATATATATTAATTTTAAGTAAAGTGTGAATACATATATGTATATATATTGTTAAAATAAAATATGTTTATATATATTATTAATAATATAATTATATATATATAATTATAAATATTATATAATAAATAAATAAATAAATAAATATAACAGAAGTGGGAATCGGGTTCCCCGATTCCCACATTTTCTCTTCTGTTAAGTAAAACAGAAGAGAAACGATGGAAGTCGGACGACGCCGGCTGAGCGAGAGGCGGAAGAGGAGGAGCTAGAGGCCGTCGCCGGTGAGGGAAGAAGAGAAAGAAAGTCGACCGGCGACGGGGAAGGACGGAAAGAAGCGAAATGCGATGAAACAGAAAGGAAAACTCGACGAACCGAGAAGGAAAACAGAAGGGAGATACGGCGGTGCCAGCCGATCCGGGCACCGCCACCGCCATCAACGCCACCGACAAGGACCAACGAAGGAGAAGGAGGCCACCGGCAGTGAAGGAAACGGCGGAAGAAGGAAGAAACGGAGGAGAAAGAGGCCGAAACCCACGGACCCAGATCTGGCGCCGTCGCCGGTGATGGGGTGAAACGGAGGCCAGATCCGGCATCCCTGCTACTTCGGCCAGTTGTGGGAGGTGCAAACCGGCGAAAAGGAGGACCCCCGGCGGCCGAACCAATCGAACCGGCGGGATGAGGCACAAATCGGTCTGAACCGGTCCGGCAAGAGAAAGAAAAAAAAAGAAGAAAAGAGAAAAAAAAAGAAAAGAAAGAAAAGAAAAGAAAAAGAAAAAGGAAGAAAGAAAGAGAAAAAGGAAGAAAAAGACGAAAAAGGGAGAATTTCGGGAATTCGAAAAATTCCCGAAAATTCAACGACTCGGAAATTTACGAAAATTCGGTAAGAAATTTCTCGGAAATTTAATTTCAGAAAAATTAAAGAAATTATGTAAAAATTCTAAAAATTAGAATTGTTATTTCCAGAAATTATTTTCAGCGATCGGGATAAGGAATCGGGAGAAATAGAGTGCGGCGCGATCGATAAGAGGAAGTCACTGACCCGGAAAAAGGTAAGGGATGCACGTGCAGCACTGTAAGGATACTCAGTCTGCATATTTTAAATTGAAATATTTTATGCAAATATTTTATGAAAATTATTATGATGCATGATTTGCTGAAAATAATTTGGGAAGAAGTACTGGCTGAAAGATTTAAAACTGTATTTTTCCGTGCAAGAGGTTAGTAAATCGGCAGTCGTTATGCTACCGAAAATTTTAGAAAAACTTTATAAAATCATATTAAGTGATTTTATTTCCGAATTTTGATAGTAAATCACGAAACATGAGGAAATTACTAAATTTCATAAAACATGAATATAATGAGATGGAATTTTAAAATATTCATGTATTCGAGAATGGTGACAACGAAATCACCGAAAATTCTCGAAATAGACAAATTACACGAAATACGAGATGAAAGATGAAGTGAAATATAGTGAATATTTTTATGAATATTTTTATAAATATTCACTAAAGGATTTTAACCCTTATGATTTTAAATTATGGAATTTTATATTTATATAAATTCCATATAAGTTTATTTTATGATGAAAAACTACGGTTTTGAGATTGGTTGACATTCCTATCATGCTGATGCATGATATGTGATATGTTTAGTCCCGGTCGACGCCTAATCAGTGATCCACCGAGGACAATATAGGTTATGGTCATAGATTTGACCGGTGTATTTCCTTACCCTCCGAGGTTTAGAGTATGATAAGATTGATGTCTATCTTAGACTCCATAAATGATAGATGATATGTTAAAAAGGAAAGTATTTTACATAAGATGGAATATGTCAACCGGAAAATTTGATACATGATGGGTGACATGTGAAAAGAACATGTTTTATATAATATGATAAGAGAATCAATTGAATTATAGCATTTTTACAAAATGCTCATTTAGGTATTGATTATAGTACCGTGAGATGATTCTCATAAGACATGAGATACAAACATGTAATATGTTTTCAAAAAGGAAGAAATGATAATTTTAATATTCTTTCTATGGTCTTAAATGGAATATTAGATCATAAGTACTACATGAGATCTGATAAGACAGTGGAAAGTACATATGGCATAAAGGCCAACCGAGCAAAGACTCGATGATTGTACCGTGTGAGCCACCTCTAGAATCCTTCGGGAACTAAGTGCTACACGTGTTCTGCTGTGTTAGTAAAGGCCAAACCGAGCAGAGACTCGATGATTGTACCGTGTGAGCCACCTTTAGAATCCTTCGGGAACTAACTGCTACACGTGTTTTGATGTGTTAGTAAAGGCCAAACCGAGCAGAGACTCGATGATTGTACCGTATGAGCTACCTCTAGAATCCTTCGAGAACTAAGTGCTACACGAGTTTCGATGTGTTAGTAAAGGCCAAACTGAGCAAAGACTCGACGATTGTACCGTGTGAGCCACCTCTAAAATCCTTCGGGAACTAAGTGTTACACGTGTTCTGATGTGTTAGTAACGGCCAAACCGAGCAGAGACTCGATGAGTGTACCGTGTGGGCCACCTCTAGAATCCTTCGGGAAGTAAGTGCTACACGAGTTTCGATGTGTTAGTAAAGGCCAAACCGAGCAAAGACTTGATGATTGTACTGTGTGAGCCACCTCTAGAATCCTTCGGGAACTAAGTGCTACACGTGTTCTGATGTGTTAGTAAAGGCCAAACCGAGCGAAAACTCGATGATTGTACCGTGTGAGCCACATCTAGAATCCTTCGGGAACTAAGTGCTACATTAGTTTTGATGTGTGAGTAAGAAATTTCTATACCGTAGGAGCCACCTCTAGAATCCTTCGGGAACTAAGTGCTACACGAGTTTCGATGTGTGAGTAAGAAGTTTCTGTACTGTGTGAGCCACCTCTAGAAGACTCAAGGGACCTAAGTGCTACATAGATTCTTTGTGAACTATGGGGAGCCACCTCTAGAATCCTTTGAGCACTAAGTGCTACACGAGTTCCTCGATATGACACTTAACTCCATTGCTAGTTAGAATGGAAGTTGTAATTGAATCAGTGAACTAGGGCTTATGCCTAAAGTGGTTAAGTAATCAGTTATATGGGAATAGATTTTAATAGCTTATTTTGCTCTTTAAAGGACGGTACTAATTAAGAGAGTACATTAAAACATGAAATGAATTTTAAAGAAATAAAATGATGATTTAACTAATATTCTTTTCAAGGAATATACGAATATTAATTATTCTATTTAAATGCTTTATTTCGTAGAAGCATTATTTTGAAAAGAATATGAAAAAGGTTATGAAAGTTTAAAAAGGAAAAGTATTTATTAATTCAAAACAAAAAGAAAAGAATTCTCTCTACAGTTGCTTCTAGGTTCCGTAACAAGTATGATATTCTAAAATACCTACCTTACTCCATTCGGATTCCTAGCCGACTGTAGTATCTTTCCTACATGCGAGCCTAGAGCCCATAGGAAAAATGAAAAAGATTTTCAGCATATAGGAAGCTGAGTATCAAGTGAGGCATATAATTCTCTTACTAAGCCGTGGTTTTGCTCACCCCTTAATTTTCAACATTTCAAGTTTTGATGAATGTGAGTTTAGTGGATTTGTGGATCCTGGCTGTACACGAAGGACAATGTGCTAGACCGACTTATTATTTGAGGTATGATCATTTATTCTCTGTATCTAGACATGTTAACAGTACTACTTATCTGATTAATTACGATAAGGATGTGTATAATATAAACAATATTATGTAAAATTGTTTAACAGTCAGTACAAGTGAAGTATCGCAGACAGCCCAATCGGTTAAGTTGTGTATAAGAAGATGAAAAATGTGGTCATGGGTCGTGACATTCTTTACTACCCCTAGTGTGCTATAAGAAAATAAAATATTTTATTACATATAAATATCGTAATATCATATTCTGTATACAATTCCTTTACTGAGCACGTGTAGCTCACTCCTTTATTTTCCACATCCACAGATTATTTTCAGTAATTGCATGATTTACTATCCAAGGATTTTGGCTGCGCTTTTAGTTACCCCAAGGTAGCTAGTGTGGATCTTAGAGATATAATCATTTTCTTTATATGTTCAGACTTATTTTATAATACTACTATGTTGTAATTATGAACAGGGGATGTAAATGTTAATTAAATATTGATTTGTAAATATTCTTATTTATGTAAATTAAAATAAATTATTGTATTAAAGTGTTTACTATTTAAATAAAGTGGTATCAAAAGGCATCACAGACAATCTAACCATTACTATTGTGTGAAAATATATGAAATACTGTGTATATGGATTGTGACAAGATTAGATTAAGGTTCATATCACTTACCTTAGTTTTCCCATGCATTAGATTAGGTTTAAGTTGCATCTTCATTTATATTTTTGAGTGGACTATTTTAGTTGCATTTAGGGGCTACTTTAAGAGTTTATTTAGTTTAGATTAGGGTTTAAATCATGAATTAGGGTTTAAGTAAGATTTGGGTTAAGTTATGTTGCATTTTAATTCATTCTTTCAAAATTTTAAAAACATATCTACTTTCACGCATTACTTAGAGTAGTTAGGATTAGGATTTTATGCATTTAATTAAACTAGGTTTCATTAGATTATGGATTAGTTTAGGGTTATCAATTGGATTGTTTTTAGGGTTAGGTTGATGAGGGTTTTCCATTAGGGTTTTATTAGGGTTTGTTATTTCATGCCTTATTTTCTATTTCTAATTAGATTTAATTTGAGTTTTAATTAGTTCATGCATTATTATTTTCATTTTAGGATTTTCATGCATATTTGCATTAGTTTCATTTATATCCCATAGCTTTAGGAAACTACATTTTTAACCCTTTAGTTTTCTAATTTGCATTTTTGCTTCTTTTCTTTTGTAATTATTTGTTTCACAATTTTGATTCTAAGTATTTTTTTTCCACGTTTTAATTTCATTTATTTTCTCTTATTTCATTTTATTTTACTTGGTAGCTTTGTAGATCACACATTAAAAACCTTAATAATTTGCTAAGATATACTTAATATAATAGTATCCAATATTTAGTTAGGTCTTATAATAACAATCATTGTAAGACGATAATCTGGGACTCATGTTCCTATGTTACTTATATGACACATGCACTTGCATGTAGACTACCTTTAAGGTACACTCCTATGTTTAGTCAATCAAATACTCAAAATCTTTTAAATCAAATGCTTGTAATCATATCACATGCTCGTAGTCTTAAAAATTAGATACTTATTGTGACGCCTAGATTCACTAAAATTTGAGCTAACTTTTTCCTTTCATCACATTTAGTTAAGTTGTGTGCAGTGTAACAATTTCTGTTTAAAGCTAAAACTTAGCTTGTTCAATCTTATAACAAAATATTGGTCCTAGTTCCATTACATTATCGTATCCTTCAATCATCTACTACCGACATACATTATCCCTTTATTACCATGCATCTCAATTCTATCAAATTATAAACATGTTAATTCCATAATTATAATCAGTGTGAAACAATATCAACATCTCATTTCATAGATCAAAATGCTAAGATAAAGTTTACAATCCATCTTATCCAAAAGAGACTATAATTAACATTTAGTATGACATAATTTACATCCCAAGTACAAACTATAAGCCGTGACATGTAGTGTCACGACCTGAAGGCTGTGACTTCTGCTTGAGTACATATACTTTTACTATACTACAAAATTTACGAACTCAATTTTTCCTTTTCGATTTATGTTTTGTATTCGGTGTCAGTGTACTCTCTGAATGATACTCATTAATCTTTTCATTATGCTCTAACATTAATAACTTAAACTTTAATCCATGGTTGAATATTTAACTCTTTAAGGCGGACACTTAGTTTCCTACTTAGAAAACAAATTGAAAGTATCCCTCTTAAAATAAGAGGTTTCCCCAATTCAAACCACCTAGAAAATACAAGCATTTCATATTTCCCAATTGTAGCAATTATTTCCTAAATTCACATTAGCACGTCAAGTAGAGATTATATCAGTAGTCCTAATATCCACACTACTTGTCAATTTTATATCATATCCATCACATCCAACAAGGAAATATAATTACATATCGGAAGATGTCAAAATAAAACAGTTATATCTCATTTGTTTAGTCTACATCCCATCATATAGTATTGTAACCAAAATCGCCTAAAAATAACCTTACATACAAAAGGAATATTTCGTACCAAATTAGTCAAAAAGAATCTTCTCAAAGAGTTTAGATGATATTTTAGGCCTTGACAAATTTCGAATAAATCAAAAATACTTCTCTAACTCTATGCTTAACTTGAAAAGGGTTAGAATAGATTTTAATGAGTGAAAGCTCAGTAAGTCATTTATATAGGTGCTAAACTAGAATTATACTATCTAAATGTAATGCAAGAACCTACAAGTTTGCAATCATAATTTACCATTTCAATTGATAACATCCCATAATTGTAACAAGATCAAGTCTTAAGGATTCTAAGTGAGTTAGGATTTTAGGGCAATGACGGAAGGCTACTTTGAAGTACCTCATTAACCCCGTCCATGGCGTCTGTCAACAAAACTGCAATCCACAATATATTTCACTTATCTTGATATCAATTCACAATGTTCGTTACATATCCAATATCAATGCACACTATTCATTACGTATCCAATATGAATCAACACTATTAATTACATATCTAACATTAATCCACACTTGTCATGATCTAATTATTAACACTCAATACTACTTTCTCCTTAATTACAATGATTGGTTGGGTTGCCTGTAGTGTCCACACACAGTTAGTGTCACTCGGTATTTAATCCCAGAAATTGAAACAATCATTTTTCGGTACATTCGAAGCAACCATAATTTGTTGTATACTAATTACCATCAATTTACAGTTTATAGTCATATTCATTACATTACGATAAAATTTACATCTCTTGTACAAAATACATATATAATAGTACTGTATCTACATTGTCTGAACATATTAGAAGTAAAATAGTATACCTCTACATTTTTTGGTAATCGCTAAAGGGATACTGATCAAAATCCTCTTGGAAACAGAGTAGCTTTATTGTATCTAATTTGGAAGGAAAGTAAGGAGATGAGTTTACTCTTAGTAAGAAATATATATAAAAGAGTTGATACTATACATAACCATATACGAGTATATTAAATATGCTCCTACACTCATAATTAGGATCAATATAGTATTTAGGTACTTTATCGAAATGATACTACAATTGTTTAGGTAACCAGGCTGAGTATGGAAGGTTACGTTAAAGTACCTCACATGTCCAAGTCCCTAGCTCTTACTTGAGGGAGTTGAATATATTATAGCTTGCTAAACAATTTTGTGGTATAGTTTCCGCTCAATCATTTCCTAAGTAGTTATCGATCACTTAGTAAATAATATAAAAAATAGTTCAATAAACTATTGAACAAAGCAATCGATAAATGGTACAGTAACCAATTTATTAAACAATTTAGTAAATCACTCAGAAACAAGACGGTAGGTAGATTTTAGAGAACAATACTATACATCAATTTAATCAATCATATTCAGCGAACACTCAGTAAACAATGCAGCAAAACAAATCGATAACAGTCTAATAGAGACCAAGCAACACCCAATAGAGTCATGCTATTTGAAAATCTCAAAATGGAATAATAATATAACATATGGCTATAGTCAACAATGATCCATAGTGAACACTAGTTAGATGACACTTGTGGGTGCTGAAGATGTGACTAAAGTCAATAAGCAATAAAACGCACACTCACTTAGATAAGCATGATAAACCTGAAGGCTACTATGGGGCCAACAGTCTCAAAACAGTGGAAACACATTTCATAGTTCAATTCAGTAAAACAAATCTTCAAACTATCCATAAATCAGTAAGATCAGTAACAATGACAATTGTTATGACAATATTCAGCAAATATTCTTAGTTCAGAATCCGGTGTTCAAAATATCTTATTTACATATAAATATGTCACTAATAATCATAGATATCTTGAAAACTAAGAAAATAATTAAAATAAGCCTAAAAAATGAGTTACAAATTGGGCAATCTTGGCGACCTATATGCAACTCTTAATTTCTTCACTCTTTAACTTTATCTCATTCATATTTACAATCTACCCTTGTGATTCTAGGGTTTATGGTTTGATTTATGAAATTTCAGCAATAAAACGACAAGGTTAATCCTAACCCTTCTATGCTAGAAACATAATATGATAAGCACGATCAAAATTTTCCAACTTCAATCAATTCACAGTAACCAATCTCATACGACCATAATTTAACCATTATTAATGCAACACAGTATCCCTTACCAATCGGATTCTGTCAAATCACTTGCTAACACTAGAATTCCACACTTCACTTCCAAGCTGCAAAACACCACACAAACATTCTTAGTCCTTCACACTTCAGTTATAACAAGTTTATAACTTCTTGAGATCTATCACATGGCCTACATCAACTGCAAACCCAATCTGTTTCATATCGATGCTAACATTGTGTGATAACCGTAAATTTTTCCCTTTATTGGAAATTTGAAATATTGAAAATAAATATTGGAGAAATTAAATCAGAGGAAATAAATAAAATTTTGTGAGAATGGGATATGGGTGAAAATCCCGAGAAGTAAGGAAGTGAAAGAATTGGGAAATTTGCATAAAGGAAATTAAATTGGAAGTGAAGATAAAAATAATAGAGAGAGGAAAAGAATTAAATTGGATAAATTAAAATCCAAATCTAATTAAGAAAATAAGAAAATAAAATGAAATATATTTATATAATTATATATTATATAAATGTATTTTTATACAAATACATATGTACGTAAATACTATATAGTATATTTTAATATACGTTGGTATATATATGGAAATATATACTATTTCAAAAATTTAAATAATACATATGTATATAAACATAATATTTTTTGTATATATAAATATATATATATACATACATATATAGAAAATGTAAATATTATTTTATATTAAAGTTTATAGGTATATATATGTGAAGACCGAGAATTTCTAAGTAAATAAAGGTATCCAGAAAATTTAATTTGGGCAAATTAAAATCCAAATTAAATAAGAATGAAAGTGAAGAAAATAATTTTGGATATTTAGAAATCCAAAACTTAATAAGAAATAAAAATATGTAATTTTATATATTTATATAAGGTTATTATATAAATATATTTTTAAATATATATATATTCATATATATATGAAATATATGCACATATCGTACGTTGAAAATAGTCTTTGATACCATAGAATGAATACGTATGTATTTTATTATACATTTACGTATATATATGATATACATATATAAAATATATATGTATAATATTTTAAAATAAAGTGTGTATATATATATATATATTTTTATATGAAATATGTATTTACATATATAAATATAAAATATATGAAATATATATAGAAAATTAAATTAAAGTATATATATACAAATGATTTGTATGATATATAAGTATTTATATAAATATATTTAAATTTGTAAATATATTTATATAATTTAAAAAAAAACACATGGGAATCGGGATAAACCCGATTCCCTTATTCTCTTCTCTGTTGAAAAACAGAGAAGAGAAAAATGGAAAGGCCGGCCGACGAGAGAAGAAAAAGGAGAGAGAGGAGAAGATGGCCGCCAGTCGAGGAAGGGAAAGAGAGGCCGGCGACGAACGGAAAAGAGAGGAAAACGAAAAACAGAAGCAAAAAGGGAGGCAAAACCCGAGAAGGAAAAGAGGAAGTGGAACGGCGGTGCCGGCCAATCCGGGCACCGCCATCGACACCAATGCCACCGGGGAAGGCCCACGAAGGACAAGGTGGCCACCGGCGGTGAAGGAAACGGCGGAGGAAGGAGAAAAGAGGAAGGAAAAGGGGCAAAACCCACGGACCCAGATCCGGCACCATCGCCGGTGATGGGGCAAAACCGAGACCAGATCCGGCCTCCCTGCAACCATGGCAAGCTGTGGAAGGTGCGAACCGGCGGTGATGCCGGCGGGAAGAGGCCGAACCAGCCAGCAGAAGTGAACCGGCCCGAACCGGTTCAGGCCAGAAAAAACACAGAACAGAAAAGAAAAAGGAAAGAAAAAAAACAAACGAAAGAAGAAAAGAAAAGAAAAGGAGAAAGAAAAGAAGGAAGAAGAAGAAGAAGGAAAGGAAAAAGAAAGAGAAGAAAAAAAATGTGGTAAGGAAAAATATAGAAAATAAATTGATGGTCTTTATTAAATAATTTATGGTTATATTGATGCAGTGCATTGATTTTGAAATTGTAGCAAAAATGGAAATGAGATGAATGGTGGAATTCGGCAAGGCTCGAAAAATCGGAAAGTGCGCTAAGCTTGGCGAATAGGTAAGATACTTTTATAAAGAATTAGTAGCATCATATTGTATGTGGGATTTATGATTTTTATATGATGCATTGATGAAATGATTTTTATGGAATTGTCATATTTTATATATGATGCATTAATTTAATTGATATTAAAAAATGTTAAGAGGACCCACAACTGATGGTGGGGGTCTTAGTAGAGATGTAGGAATTGTGAGAAGCAACGGCTGTGATATAAATTGTGTTTCCTTGCAGGAGGTTTAGAGGAAATTAAGCGGTTATGCTGCCAAAATTTCAGAAAAATATTGGAGGAAACAGATTAAGTTTCTCACATAAATGGAATCTCGGAAATAACGATTGAAAATAAACATTGAAAGGACTTTATGGTATGACCGAAAAAGTTTGATATTGAAATTGATGAGAAGATAGATCGTTGAACACGATAATGTGAGGAATTACATGGTTTACACCTTATGGAATTGATAAATCAAGTAATTTTAATATCATAAATGGTATCAAGTTGAGATTGAGGTGAAATCATTTATTAGACGGATCACTGATAAAAGTGACGATGATTAAAGGATACAACTTAAAAGAAAAAAAAAATTTGAAGTTGTGATTTAGACGGTCGAGTGATAGAAGTGCGAAATTATCAATTGAGTGATGATTATAGAATTGATAAATTCAAATAAATGGACCGTCTTAGTGGTATGAACTGAGATTTTTGCAATAATATGGATAGTCGCAAGGTGACTTAAATGATTGAAACACTATTGATAGTGGAAATTGGCAAATTTGTTTTTAGTGGTAAATTGCCAATCAAAAATTGAATTGAGGATTGTGATATGATTTTATGATAGTGAATGAAATTGAATCGCTAGTCGAAAATTCTGAATATGTACCAATAGGTCAAACCATAAATGGATTTGATAAGCAATTATTGATCTTGTGGTTCTATGATCCTCGATGTCGACTCTGAAATAGATATCGAATGAGGACATTAGTATTTCATAAATTTAGTATCCTGATGGCTATATGAAACATGATATTTAGATGCTTATGATACTAAAAGGATTCACATTGATGATGTGGTTCTAGTATTGAAAATAAAATGTACAATTATTATTATAGTCGATAGTTATCGAAAAAGGATATTGAATACCGAATGGTTTGAATACCAAGTGATCTGGTTGATAAATAATTAGAGTATTGAACAATCTGAATACTTAATGAAATGAATCTTGAATGATTTGAATAGTGATTTACTGATTTGACAGAAAGAAAGGTTTAAAATCGAATAATTGATGGTGATAAAGTTAAATGAATCGCTTCAGCGTATTTGATGGAAATATTATCGAAGTTGCATACTGAAATGTTTTATAGCATCACATTTAAGCATGCTTTCTTGCAACTTGAAACATTTTAATAATGTTATATGAATATTGAAAAATATTGATTTGTTTTGAAATGAAAGTATATGGTAGATATATATATTTTGATATATGAAGTCTCATACAGAATTTTACCATATGCTTTACATGATATTGAAAAGAAAGCTATAGATTTAAATGTTTATGAGACTGTAGGCACCCTAAAAGAATTAAACTCAATAAAGCATAGTGGAAACCGCCTAATTGGAGCTTTGCTCATTAGGCATAGAGATGCTTGTCCGACAATAGTCGTGGACAGGTCTCAGTCACGCCTGATCAGTGGGGCTGAGAGAGATGAGGTCTATGGCCATAGATAGCGCCCTAGTTGGTTTCCAGGGGACGATGACATGATTTTCACTGCCAGCTACAGTGATTTAAGTCTTTATTGATAGAGATGATAGGGATCTAGCCTAGTCTCTAACCGATATGATATGAAGTCTAGAGTATGATTTTATTGATATGAACTCTAGACTTGACATGATTTATACTGTACATGAAACAGATTTGAAATGAGATATGTTTTGAAACAGTACATGTTTTAAACATGTTTTAGAAGTCCATGAGATATGATTTCGACACTTTTATGATTTATATGTGATTTTGTGTCGAACATGGCATGATATGCGGTCTAGAGTATAGTTTGATTTGATATGAACTCTAGACCTGATATGAGTTACAGAATATGTTTTAAAAGTATATGATAATGATTTCGACGCTTACATGATTTACATACGATTTTGTGTCGAATTTAAAATGATATACGGTCTAGAGTATAGATTGAATTGATATGAACTCTAGACCCGATATAACTTATAGTAAATGAAAATGTTTTAAAACACATGCTCCGAAAACGAATACATGAACTGAAATTGAACATGTTTCTATCATGCCTTAAAGGCAAATTTGAAATGAATTGAAAATCCATATGTTGAGCATGTCCTAAAGTATATATGATATGATTTGAGATGATAGCGGTTTATACAGAAAACTTACGTGAATTGCATATTAAACCCTGACATGATAATATGCTTAGCACATGAGAATTCCATGAGGAATGTCGTGACTCGACGTTAATGATGTTTCATCTATACAATGACATGAGATGATATGATATATGAACATGAGATTGATATGAAGAGAATTCTGATCTCACTCTATCGTGATCATAAATTCCCAGACGATAAGTGATATGAATTGATGTAATACGGGAATATGATTGTTAAATGTAAAGTGAATTCGATAGGATATCTGCATTAAACATGGAGAATATATGAAGAGTGTCATGACTCGGTGGTAGCGATATTTCATCGATATGATGTCATGATATGATATGAAACAGGAATATAGAAATACACGAAGAGAATTATGACTTCGTACCCCTGTGATCATGATCCACAATATAAGAATTGATAAGAGATGATATGAGAATTGATAAGAGATGATAGAATACAGAAATATGATTATGAAATGAAAATTAAATATGAGATATGATATGAGATGATAGCATACCAAAGTATGATTATGAAATGAAAAGTGAAAATGAGAAGTGATAATGAGATGTATCGATGAGAGAGGATTAACTGTAATTGCATCTTTGCAAGTTTTAAGCATTGCAGTTTAAGGCAGTATAATCCTACTCTTGTATTTATATTAGTATCTTACTGAGCCGTGGTTTTGCTCACCCCACTAAATTTCATCTCTTTCATATTATTGAAGTTAACATCTGCTGTGTGAGCTGCTAAGTGGGCATCGGAGACGGTGTATGGACTTGGTACTAGTTTTCTGAGGTATATGGAACTTATAAAATACTTGTTTACATGTATGACTTTAATTGATGCACAGTACATATTTTGTTTAACAAGTCGGGATGTAACTAAGAACCGTTTTCGTGTTTGTTTAATATTTAAATGGAATGACTATAAGTCACCTAGATAGTATAGTAACTACATTGACACCGAATACAAACCTTAAAATGAAAAAGAAAAATTTAGTCCATAAATTTGTAGACTAAGAAAAGTATAAGTATTAAAGGAAAGTCGCAGCCTTCGGGTCGTGACAGATTTAATGGTATCAGAGCACGGTTTGTCTAGTACGTGTCGGTGTAGTTGAGACAGTGATAGTGTTACATCCCATATATTGTGTAGTGTCTACATGTAAACTTTGTAAACACCGAATTTTGTCCGAGCAAAAAAAAAATAATAAAATAATAATAATAACAAATAATAAAGAAAATAAAAAAAATAATGATAAAAAATGTCAATGTTGTTCCATGCAATTCCATGCACATCATGCAATCTTCTCTTAAAGAATTAAATCAAAATGTTAACCAAAAGGGATTTGTTGCCAAAAGAAAATAAAAGAAAGAATCAAGGAAATGATCAAGGAATTAAAGTTAATTACCAAAAATAAAAATAATGAAAAGGAAACAAATAATAAAAAGATGGAAAGGTCAAATGGAAATAAATAACAAAATCCCATGATTGTGGGATTGAGAAACTGATTTTTTTTTATTTTTATTTAAAGAGGGGGTTGGCTAGGTTTTGAGAGAGGATTTTGACAGAAAAAAAGAGATACAGAAAAAACCTAGAGAAAAAAACCCTAGAGAGGAAAAGGAAAAGAAAAACACTAAAAATTCTACTGCCTTTAGTCACCCAAAGCCACCATCCTCGGTCATTCTCGCTACAGCCACCATTCCCCCTCCATATCCTGACTCTTCTCCAAGTGGTTTCGGTCCCTGCCCTGCGCACGATCCTAGCCTTTTCATACAATCACTACAGCATCTTCTACAGGGCCAACCCCATTATTCACAGCAATCATCACTGCACTGCTGCATTTCCACTGGAAGCCAGCCCCTGCATCGCCTTCATCACTTACCAGCACACCATTGAACCTGAGTCGTTCCCTGCATTGCTCTACCTTGATACATCATCAAACTGAACTTGTTACACTGTCACTATCCACGGCGGTTGCTTGCTGCATCTCTAAAGTTGCTACCACAAGCTGGCTCTTGTGAAAGAAGCCACTAAAGAAAGAGAACAAAGGCCTGTCTCGGTGAAGAAGAAAGCCGCCAAGAAAGCTGCAGCATTGTGCCTCTTTTTTGGTCATCATCTTCATCCGATGGCTGCGTTTCTGTCCAATCAACATTGTTGCACCGCTTTTCGGCCCAACTGCAGTGTACGTTGACTCATCGTTACTCACCACTATTGCTTACCTTGCCCTGCGTCTTGCATTCAACATCACCGGTTGTTGCCACCGTGCATCATCATCGTTGCTTGCTGTCGTGTCTGCTGGCACCCCTCTCCACTGCGCCGCTCCATACCGTGTTGCATCATCTTCATCACTGCACCGTGCATCATCATCTCGCTGTTGGCTTCTGTTTAAGGTAAGCCTGCTATTCCTGGTTTGTTGGCACTCCTCTCCACTGCGCCGTTCCATATCGTGTGGCATCATCTTCATCATTGCACCGTGCATCATCATCTCGCTGCTGGCTTCTGTTTAAGGTGAACCTGCTTATATTGCTTCTACATAAAATATAGATCATGTTCCTTAAAAGGTTATCTACGTTGAAAGCATGTTGTTTGGTCTTTCTTTACGTGGCTTCTGCATATATTTCTTTTACATAAACTATATATCATGTTCTTTAAAAAGTTATTCACGTTATAAATATTGTGTGAATTAAAATAAGAGTTAAGAATATTTCTTTTAAATAAACATCGTGAGTGCTATTCTATGAATTAATTATTATAATTCTGAAGATAAACAAATATTCCATAGTGATAAAAGGTTATTCAATAAAATAGTAAAAACCAATAAGGATAAATAATAAAAACAAAGTATTTATAAGTTTTAAAAGATAATTCCGATGATAAGATTCCGAAGAAATCATAAGTAGTGATTCTTTGACAATCTTTAGGATCGAGAAAAACCCTTAGATGTTACCAGCGTATTGGAACATTTAACTGGTTTTATCTCGATTTCAAAATTTTTTAAATAAATTAATATAAAAAAATAAAAATAAATTAATCAAAATATAAAATTTAAAATGAACAAATAAATAAATATAAATATGAATAAATAAATAAAATATAAATTTAAAAGAATATCCTATGATAGGATTTCTTAGAAATCACAAGTAGTGATTCTTTGATAATCCTTAGGGTCGAAATGAAATATTTGAATATTACCAGCGTATTGGGGTATTCAAGTAATTTTAGTTCGATGAAATAAATTAATATTAATAAACGAATAATAAATAAATTGTTCCAATGAACCTTCGGAAATAAATGACAATAAAACAATTAAAATAAAATAAAAAGTATAAGTTTTAAAGATTTTCCGATGATGAGATGTTACGGAATTCACAAGTAGTGATTCCTAACTGATCTCTAGGTGAGGGGAATATGCTAAATGTTACCAACGTATTGGAATATTTAGTATAATTTTTCAATAAAAATAAAATTTTATAAATATAGATAAATTACAAAAGCAATAATATAAATATAAAAAATAATAAAATAATATATTTCTCATGTGCATCACGTCTATTTTGTTTGCATCATTTGCATTCATTGTAATTCCAAACAAAATGCAAATCTCCTGAGGATGGGATTCTATAGAAATCGCAAGTAGCGATTCTTAAGAAATCCCTAGGTGAGGAAATTATCTGAAATGCTACCAAAAGTATTGGGGTACTTCGGAATAATTTTCAATATAAGGGATTTTCATTTATAAAAATTAAAATTTATGAATCAAAAAAATAATAAGATGAAATAATGGATTTCTCATGTGCATCATCTATATTTTGATTGCATTATTTGCATCCATGAAATTTCAAAATAAGTGTGAATCTCCCGAGGATGAGATTCTATAGAAATCGCAAGTAGCGATTCTTGAGAAATCTCTAGGTGAGGAAATTATCCGAAATGCTACCAGAAGTATTGGGGTATTTCGGAATAATTTTCAATACAAAAGGTTTTCATTTATTTAAATAAAAATAATAATAAAATTTAACATAAAAATAAATAATAAATAAATGATTTCAACATAAATGGAATTCTTTTTAAATGTTTAATTAAGACCATTTTATTAAGATCAAAAGATAATACATGATTAAGTGGTACCGTTTTCTAACGGGCGTTGTGGGGGTGCTAATCCTTCCCCACGCGTAATCGAACTCCCGAACCCTAACTTTGTTTTCGCAGACCAAGAATTGTCTTTTTAATAAAGTTTAATTAATTTTAAGATTTTATTAAAAGATAAATGATTTTAGGTGTCCAATCACACCTAGCCAAAAAAGATTGGTGGCGACTCCATTTTGTGTTTTTTTCAAAATCGTCTAGCGATCGAGTCCCCGGACGAAAATCGTTACGACAGCTTGGCGACTCCACTGGGGACATTAGAGAGTCGAACCATGGTTAATCATGTTTTATCCAAAATCTTAGTTAATGGTCTTAATAAATATTTAATAAAACTTTTCATAAAAAAATAATTAAAAAAAACAAAAAAATACAAACAAAAAAATGTGTGAATCATCTTTATCATTTGCATTTTCTTGGGATGCACTTTGAATTTTGTTCCTTTGCATACATGACATATTCATTGCATACATCAACCCTACACCCGGGTTTGTCCCTTTTAGGAGAGAGTATAGTACCTTTGCTCTCGTGAGGTGATAACCTCCGCAATGGCAAGCGAAATACTCTCACTCAAGTTGAACTCGTTCCGTTTGTAGCCTGTCATGGGTGAGGATTGGGGTGCCTTACTAGTCTAGTGTGGACGTCAGTAAGGAACAATTTGAGAACCTTTTACCCTTTAGAGACTTAAACCAAGCATGTACTAAGCCATAGAGAAACTAACCTTAGCTAGAGCTATACCAGCATTTTGTGAGGGTTACCTTAAATTATGGCACATAAATGAATACTTTTATGTAACACCTTTATGGGAAATATAATAAAGTGAATGTTGAAATTGTGAAAAAAATAAAAACCCTTCTCATTCAATTTTATTTATGATTTTAATAGCATGCATATTCTAAAAAAAAAAGATTTTTGTTTTTTTTTTAAAAAGAAGGTGTTTTTGTAAGATTTTAAACTTGATATATGCATCTCATCATATGTGCAATAGCTATTGAATTTCATGCACATACATGCATTTAGCATGCATACATACATTCCATCTTGTGCCCACTTATGAAAATTTTTGGTGATCATAAGTAATGACATCAAATCTTGGAAGTAAAAAGTTAAGATTTTTAAAATCCTCACCAGCGTATTGGGATGATTTTAATAGTCTTTTCTTTTATGGCACAATTTCAAACAATAATATGCTCTAAATTGCGGTAAACAAATGTCAGAGGTGCCAAAATAAAGAAGCCATCGTATTCTGAACCACTTATTTGACATCGTTATAGTACTCAATCAAAGGCCAAAGCCATGGAAAATGAACATGTTGAGCGAATGGAAAAGATGGAAAGAATTCAGCAAGAGCTAGCTAAATCTCAAGAAGAATCTCAGAAGCAAATGTCGAAGATGATGGAGATAATGATGACTTTGATGAAAGGCAAAGAGGTCACGGAAGGATCAGGAAATGAGCCTCAACCTATGAGAGAGAATCTACTGTACCTATCGGAGTTTATAGCCCCTCAAACTCAAACTTCCCAAAGAGCTTATCCCCAAGCTCATGTTTTTGTGAATCAACAACCAGACCGAGGACAGCACTCGAGATCTAGCCCTATTGATCCTATTTTTGTTCCAAATTTACATGATCCTATGGAGCAAGAAAAGTTGAGGAAAGAAAGTGGCGAGTCACAACAAAAATATGAACTGTTGGATAAAAGGTTAAGGGCAATCGAAGGAATGGATTTCTTTGGAAATATAGATGCTAATGAGCTTAGTTTGGTCCCAGATCTAGTAATTCCACTGAAATTTAAAGTACCTGAATTTGAGAGATACGATGGGACCACATGCCCAGTAGCTCACGTCACTATGTTCTGTCGAAAAATGTCTGGGTATACGAATAATGATAAGTTGCTCATTCATTGCTTCCAAGATAGCTTAACTGGAACAATAACGAAGTGGTACAATAAGCTAGATCGAAGTCATGTTCGCAAGTGGAATGACCTGGCAAAAGCCTTCTTGTCCTAGTATAAGCATATGATTGACATGGCATCGGATAGATTGTCTTTGCAGAATATGGAAATGAAGCCTTCTGAAAATTTCAAGGAGTATGCCAATAGGTGGAGGGGCATCGCATCTCAAGTGCAGCCTCCCTTTACTGAGAAGGAAACCACGGTATTGTTTGTTAATACTTTGCCATCACTGTATTATGATAGGCTTGTGGGGAGTGCTACAAAAAATTTTGCTGACTTGGTAATTTCTGGAGAAATGATACAGAATGCTATTAAGAGTGGTAAAATTGAGGATGCTTCTACTTCAAATAGAGTTGGGGCAAATAAGAGGAAGGAGGGAGAAACACAAGCTGTTGCCATTGAAAATCAACCACCAAGGAGTTTCGTTCCTTTTGAACCCTGTATTACACATCACTCATATCTTTATTATCCAACTATAGACAACACTACCCATAATCCTCTTGTTTATCACCCAAGTTGGCAATCAAATTTTCAAGTCCCTACTCAATCAAACAAACCGGTGGGTAGTCAAAAAAGGGTGAGGAATAATCAAGGGAGAATCTCTGTGGACCCAATTCCTATGACCTATACAGAGTTATTTCCACAATTGGTGAGAGATAATCTTGTTGCACCTGTTTATCTAGAACCATTAGAACCTCCATATCCTAAATGGTATGATGCCACTGCTCGATGTGACTATCATTGTGGGAATGTAGGCCACTCCATAGAGACTTGCCCTGCTTTTAAATACAAGGTGCAGAGTTTGATCAATGTTGGCTTGCTAAATTTTGATAAGAAGGAAAAGTAAAATGTTGTTAGGAACCTTTCGCTGCAAAAAGGCATAGATTTTGGAGGACAAGTGTTCTATGAGAAAGGGCCAAAGTTTGTCACTTTTGAGTTATTCTAAAGTAATGAAATTCCTTAAATGCTTACGCCCATAAGCTTTGGGGAAATTTTTATGCATGGGCTAGTTTATCTATTATCATTTGAATAAAATGACAAATGCATTTGCACTACATATCCTCTTCCATACAGATCTTTGTTTTCATCTCTTTGTATTTCAGCCACACTTAACTTCCAAAAAATGAATGAGCAGTCAATTATGACGATAGTCTGGGATTTTATTTTGAAAATTCTATTTCTATTGGCAAAGTCAGTGATCATTCTTGTCCCTTAAATTGCTAAAATTGTTGAAGCAATAAAGAGATAGCTCCTATCAAGAGAAGTTAAAATCGCATGAAATGAGAAAGAAGTGAAGCTCTTGTATCCATTTTGTTGTTCTTGTTCAATAAATGTTCTTCAATAAGAGTATTTACATTTGAGATGAGAAATGGCCGTCTTTGGTCTATCCTTCGTGCATGAGTAAAATTCTCCATTTGCCACCCCCATTGAGCCTATTATGTTTTTTCAAAACAAACCCACCAAGGATCACCCTTCATATTGAGGGGCAAATTTTGCAAAAAAAAAACCCGTCGACAAATGAAGAAATTCAGGTTATGAGTTATGAAGAATCTCAAGAGAAAATACCTTTTGGTGTTTGAGTCCTCTTGTAAAAAAAAAGAGGGGTGAAAATGAAAAGTTGTAAAAAAAAATGGAAAAAGAAAAGAAAATGATGAAAATGAAAATCAATTAAGGCAGAGCGGCAAGCATGCTTTGCATGATGATAAATGATCCTTTGGTTTTTGACCCTTAAAGAAACAAATTTTGAGCTTGATTATATCCATTTTTCATAACCCATCACCAGAGCCTACATTACGTGCCTTAAAAGTCCATTTTGATCAAATGTGAATACTTGAAATTGGAGAATCATGTATTGAACTTGGACATACTTATGATGCCATCAAGAAACAACAAGATTGCGATTAGTTTGTTGGGAATGTTAGTGATGTTGAAAAAAAAAAGGAGAATGAATGAGAAAATGAAAAAAAAAAAAGAAAGAAAAGACAAAAAAGAAGAAAAAAAGAAAAGAAGGATAAAAGAGGGAGGCTCAAACTGAAAACCCGAAAGGGCAGTTTGAGTCAAGAGAATGATAATCTAGTTGAAGATTTTGGAAGATGGTTTGACATAAGAAGAACCAGCATCATTTGAGAATCTCATGGTGTAGGGGGCAACTCAATTTTATCGATAATGTCAATTGAATAGATTTTTCAAAGAATCCTGACTAGTTTGTCAAAATTGTCTGATTTTTCATTGAGAATCTATCATTGTCATTTGCTTTGAATTATCCAATTTCTTAATTGAGAATCTATCATTGTTATTCACCCCAAATTGTCCAATTTCTTGTTATACGTTGATAAGTTTGTTCCTACATTTCTTTCTTCTCCCAAGCTTTCTAATGTTCTTTCCCAAAATGGATTGAGGAAATTGGTGACTGAACTTCATTTGTCATGGAATTGGAATGATAATAAATAAATGACAATTATACATAAAAATCTTTAGCATTACTTTAGAAAAGATTCTAAAGATGACAAAGGGCCATATACAAAAAGAAAGCAAGAATGTTGAATGTAGCTGACATCTGTGCTTCTGTGAACGAGATTGGAAATAAAGAAGAGAATCTTTGTGAGAAGAAGAAATGATCCTAATGAAGAAAGCCATGGATTTTTGGCACCAAAAAAAAGGAGAGAAATTTTGAAAAAAAGGAGACTTCTGTCATTTAGGCATTCATATCATTATAAAAGACACATGCATCATGGTTTTTAACTATTACATTAGGGCATATTCCAAGAAAGCATTTGCATTTATCATCATTGTGATAGACTTTTTTTTTAGGGGCATGCATTTTGCATTTGCATCATTGAAAAAATAAAAGGAAAAAAAAGAAAATGAATGAATAAGGAATGCAATGGGGTTAGTTGTTCCTTAAAGAGTAAGAAAATTTTCTTTAAAGAAAAATGGTGCAGTCATGACAAAAGTTTAAGTCTAATGTCACTGGCATTGTTAGGTGGTTTGAAGCCCAATGAAATTAGCTTATGAGTAAATGAGATTTAGTTGGCTTCATTGTAAAATTGATGCATGATAGGGCTTAGATCTTCTATATTTGATTTACAAAACCAATGAACACTTAGGATGAGAAACTCTAAGTCAAGATGTGAAATTCTAAAGATGAGAAACTCTTGGGATGTGGATCTCCGAGTCAAGATGAGAAACTCTTAGAATGTCCAAATCAAGATGAGAAACTCTTAATTTGTGAATCTCTTAGTGTGAACATTCGAGTCAAGTTGTGAAACTCTTAGGATGTGAATCTCCAAGTCAAGATGAGAAACTCTTAAAATGTGAACTTTCAAGTCAAGATGTGAAACTCTTAGAATGTGAATCTTCAAGTCTAGATGCGAATCTCTTAGGATGTAAATCTTCAAGTTTTTCTAGATGCGAATCTCAAAATTTTTGTGAATCATGGAATATTTTCTTCGTTCCAAATATGTAAATTTCTCTAAAAAAAAAATTTCTCTTATTAAATTCACTTTTTCATATTGGATCGAGCCTTGGTAGGGAGTCAAGGTATCATGTGTTTCAAAATCGAATTCACTTTTTCAAAGTGGATCGAGCCTTGGTAGGGAGTCAAGGTATCATGTGTTTCAAAATCGAATTCACTTTTTCGTAGTGGATCGAGCCTTGATAGGGAGTCAAGGTATCATGTTTCAAAATTGAATTCACTTTTTCAAAGTGGATCAAGCCTTGGTAGGGAGTCAAGGTATTATGTTTTAAAGTCGAATTCATTTTTTCAAAGTGGATCGAGCCTTGGTAGGGAGTCAAGGTATTGTGTTTCAAAATCGAATTCACTTTTTCAAAGGGGATCGAGCCTTAGTAGGGAGTCAAGGTATTGGGTTTTAAAGTCGAATTAACTTTTTCAAAGTGGATCGAGCCTTGGTAGGGAGTCAAGGTATTATGTTTTAAAGTCGAATTCACTTTTTCAAAGTGGATCGATCCTTGGTAGGGAGTCAAGGTATTGTGTTTCAAAATCGAATTCACTTTTTCAAAGGGGATTGAGCCTTGGTAGGGAGTCAAGGTACTATGTTTTAAAGTCGAATTCACTTTTTCACAGTGGATCGAGCCTTGGTAGGGAGTTAAGGTATCATGTGTCTCAAAATCGAATTCACTTTTTCACAGTGGATCGAGCCTTGGTAAAGAGTCAAGGTTTCATGTGTCAAAATCGAATTCACTTTTTCACAGTGGATCGAGCCTTGGTATGGAGTCAAGGTATCATGTGTTCCAAAATCGAATTCACTTTTTCACAGTGGATCGAGCCTTGGTAAGGAGCTAAGGTTTCATGTGTCAAAATCGAATTCATCTTTTTAGAGTTGATCGAGCCTTGGTAGGGAGTCAAGGTATTATGTTTCAAAGTCGAATTCACTTTTTCATAGTGGATCGAGCCTTGGTAAGGAGTCAAGGTATCGTGTTTCAAAATCGAATTCACTTTTTCGAAGTGGATTGAGCCTTGGTAGGGAGTCAAGGTATCATGTTTCAAAGTCGAATTCACTTTTTCATAGTGGATCGAGCCTTGGTAGGGAGTCAAGGTATCATGTGTTTCAAAATCGAATTCACTTTTTCAAAGTGGATCGAGCCTTGGTAGGGAGTCAAGGTATTATGTTTCAAAGTCGAATTCACTTTTTCATAATGGATCGAGCCTTGGTAGGGAGTCAAGGTATCGTGTGTCAAAATCGAATTCACCTTTTCAAAGTGGATCGAGCCTTGATATGGAGTCAAGGTGTTGTGTTTCAAAGTCGAATTCACTTCTTCAGAGTGGATCGAGTCTCGATAGGGAGTCAAGATATTATGTGTTTCAAATCGAATCCATTGTTCTCATGGGTCGAGCCTTGGTATGGAGTCAAGGTATTATTTTCGAGAATCAAAACTGAATTTTCCCAAAAAATAAAAAAAATGAAAAAATGACTCAGACAAAATTGTTGTCTAAAGTCTTTGTCCTATTCCTGATTCTCAGCAATGTGCAAAGAGGGGCAGCTGTAAACACCGAATTTTGTCCAAGCAAAAAAAAAATAATAAAATAATAATAATAACAAATAATAAAGAAAATAAAAAAATAAAAAAAAATAATGATAAAAAATGTCAATGCTGTTCCATGCAATTCCATGCACATCATGCAATCTTCTCTTAAAGAATTAAATCAAAATGTTAACCAAAAGGGATTTGTTGCCAAAAGAAAATAAAAGAAAGAATCAAGGAAATGATCAAGGAATTAAAGTTAATTACCAAAAATAAAAATAATGAAAAGGAAACAAATAATAAAAAGATGGAAAGGTCAAATGGAAATAAATAACAAAATCCCATGATTGTGGGATTGAGAAACTGATTTTTTTTTTATTTTTATTTAAAGAGGGGGTTGGCTAGGTTTTGAGAGAGGATTTTGACAGAAAAAAAGAGATACAGAAAAAACCTAGAGAAAAAAACCCTAGAGAGGAAAAGGAAAAGAAAAACACTAAAAATTCTACTGCCTTTAGTCACCCAAAGCCACCATCCTCGGTCATTCTCGCTACAGCCACCATTCCCCCTCCATATCCTGACTCTTCTCCAAGTGGTTTCGGTCCCTACCCTGCGCACGATCCTAGCCTTTTCATACCATCACTACAGCATCTTCTACAGGGCCAACCCCATTATTCACAGCAATCATCACTGCACTGCTGCATTTCCACTGGAAGCCAGCCCCTGCATCGCCTTCATCACTTACCAGCACACCATTGAACTTGAGTCGTTCCCTGCATTGCTCTACCCTGATACATCATCAAACTGAACTTGTTACACTGTCACTATCCACGGTGGTTGCTTGCTGCATCTCCAAAGTTGCTACCACAAGCTGGCTCTTGTGAAAGAAGCCACTAAAGAAAGAGAACAAAGGCCTGTCTCGGTGAAGAAGAAAGCCGCCAAGAAAGCTGCAGCATTGTGCCTCTTTTTTGGTCATCATCTTCATCCGATGGCTGCGTTTCTGTCCAATCAACATTGTTGCACCGTTTTTCGGCCCAACTGCAGTGTACGTTGACTCATCGTTACTCACCACTATTGCTTACCTTGCCCTGTGTCTTGCATTCAACATCACCGGTTGTTGCCACCGTGCATCATCATCGTTGCTTGCTGTCGTGTCTGCTGGCGCCCCTCTCCACTGCGCCGTTCCATACCGTGTTGCATCATCTTCATCACTGCACCGTGCATCATCATCTCGCTGTTGGCTTCTGTTTAAGGTAAGCCTGCTATTCCTGGTTTGTTGGCACTCCTCTCCACTGCGCCGTTCCATATCGTGTGGCATCATCTTCATCATTGCACCGTGCATCATCATCTCGCTGCTGGCTTCTGTTTAAGGTGGACCTGCTTATATTGCTTCTACATAAAATATAGATCATGTTCCTTAAAAGATTATCTACGTTGAAAGCATGTTGTTTGGTCTTTCTTTACGTGGCTTCTGCATATGTTTCTTTTACATAAACTATATATCATGTTCTTTAAAAAGTTATTCACGTTATAAATATTGTGTGAATTAAAATAAGAGTTAAGAATATTTCTTTTAAATAAACATCGTGAGTGCTATTCTATGAATTAATTATTATAATTCTGAAGATAAACAAATATTCCATAGTGATAAAAGGTTATTCAATAAAATAGTAAAAACCAATAAGGATAAATAATAAAAACAAAATATTTATAAGTTTTAAAAGATAATTCCGATGATAAGATTCCGAAGAAATCACAAGTAGTGATTCTTTGACAATCTTTAGGATCGAGAAAAACCCTTAGATGTTACCAGCGTATTGGAACATTTAACTGGTTTTATCTCGATTTCAAAATTTTTTAAATAAATTAATATAAAAAAATAAAAATAAATTAATCAAAATATAAAATTTAAAATGAACAAATAAATAAATATAAATATGAATAAATAAATAAAATATAAATTTAAAAGAATATCCTATGATAGGATTTCTTAGAAATCACAAGTAGTGATTCTTTAATAATCCTTAGAGTCGAAATGAAATATTTGAATATTACCAGCGTATTGGGGTATTCAAGTAATTTTAGTTCGATGAAATAAATTAATATTAATAAACGAATAATAAATAAATTGTTCCAATGAACCTTCGGAAATAAATGACAATAAAACAATTAAAATAAAATAAAAAGTATAAGTTTTAAAGATTTTCCGATGATGAGATGTTACGGAATTCACAAGTAGTGATTCCTAACTGATCTCTAGGTGAGGGGAATATGCTAAATGTTACCAGCGTATTGGAATATTTAGTATAATTTTTCAATAAAAATAAAATTTTATAAATATAGATAAATTACAAAAGCAATAATATAAATATAAAAGATAATAAAATAATATATTTCTCATGTGCATCACGTCTATTTTGTTTGCATCATTTGCATTCATTGTAATTCCAAACAAAATGCAAATCTCCCGAGGATAGGATTCTATAGAAATCGCAAGTAGCGATTCTTAAGAAATCCCTAGGTGAGGAAATTATCTGAAATGCTACCAAAAGTATTGGGGTACTTCGGAATAATTTTCAATATAAGGGATTTTCATTTATAAAAATTAAAATTTATGAATCAAAAAAATAATAAGATGAAATAATGGATTTCTCATGTGCATCATCTATATTTTGATTGCATTATTTGCATCCATGAAATTTCAAAATAAGTGTGAATCTCCCGAGGATGAGATTCTATAGAAATCGCAAGTAGCGATTCTTGAGAAATCTCTAGGTGAGGAAATTATCCGAAATGCTACCAGAAGTATTGGGGTATTTCGGAATAATTTTCAATACAAAAGGTTTTCATTTATTTAAATAAATAAAAATAATAAAATTTAACATAAAAATAAATAATAAATAAATGATTTCAACATAAATGGAATTCTTTTTAAATGTTTAATTAAGACCATTTTATTAAGATCAAAAGATAATACATGATTAAGTGGTACCGTTTTCTAACGGGCGTTGTGGGGGTGCTAATCCTTCCCCACGCGTAACCGAACTCCCGAACCCTAACTTTGTTTTCGCAGACCAAGAATTGTCTTTTTAATAAAGTTTAATTAATTTTAAGATTTTATTAAAAGATAAATGATTTTAGGTGTCCAATCACACCTAGCCAAAAAAGATTGGTGGCGACTCCATTTTGTGTTTTTTTCAAAATCGTCTAGCGATCGAGTCCCCGGACGAAAATCGTTACGACAAACTTGATGATTTTCAATCTGTACCAAGATTTGTCAGCTATTGGTATGGGTGATACCAGTCGACGGCCTATTCAAACAGGCTGGGCTTTGACATAAAAATGCCAATCGATGGCCTATTGAAACGGACTGGAAACCGTTAATGAACGGCATCGATACGGTATAAAAGAATTGTGTATCACCTTAAAGGTATAGGATATGAATGCTCAAGAATGATTGATTGAGGCAATTGATATTGGAAGATAATGGAATGATTGTATAGAATATGATCGATATGTGAATTGAAAAGGATTGAAAGAAGTAAAGAGATAGCCAACGAAAAAAAAAAAGATTGAACCCAAATATATGGCTCGATTGAAAGTACAATCTCACCTTAATTATGAGAACTATTGGAAATTGAAAACTATGATTTCGAGTTATAAGGAAGCACGAATATAGAGCAGTTTTCGAATTTAAGACTGAAGGTGATTTCACTTTGGTTATCACATCGAGATGTAATAAGAATACTACATGAAAAGAGATATAGAGAGAAAATGATTGATAAATGTTGCATTTATGGCAAGAGATGATTAACAGTAAAGTCTGCAATGAAGTACAGCGTTGATTTATCAATGTGACAATGAGTGTTGTGGGATAATACAAAACCCAAAAGAAATATGATGATATGTAAGTGATTAAGGACTGATTGTCTGAATGGAATCACTCACCATTATCAGGCTCTTAAATTTCTCTAGTGCCATAGTCGGAACATGATTATCGAATGATGAGAACATATGTGAAGTTCCAGTGAGCATACATGTGATGGGAGTCCCTGAGTTGCCATATGCTTATGGGAAATAGCAAAAGGCTTTGGGATTTCCAAATTTACTAATAGCACCGCTCCGTACTGATATGAAAATTCGAGTGTAATGTGGAAACGCTCAAAGATATGTTTAGAGAGCGGATGCACGAGAATTAAAAGCTATTGGGACAATTACATACTACTGATTAAATCGGTAAACGATAGTTACCAAATTATATCGACTTGGCACCAAATGAGAGAAACGAATGATAAATGGTGTGAAACAGCTATTATGTGAAAAGAGATGAAAGTGATAACTCCCAAGATGATAAGAAATTTTAGGGAGTATGGATATATGGTGAAAAATGATATGTAATGGTTAAAAAGGCGATTCGGATGTAAAAAGTATGCTAGTAATATTACTTAAAAGACGATTGAGGGGACAGGAATCATAAGTATACGGAACTGTACCACCTCTAAATACAAGTTAAAATTCGGAGGACCGAATTTCTTAAGGTGAGGAGGATGTGAAGACCGAGAATTTCTAAATAAATAAAGGTATTCGGAAAATTTAATTTGGACAAATTAAAATCCAAATTAAATAAGAATGAAAGTGAAGAAAATAATTTTGGATATTTAGAAATCCAAAACTTAATAAGAAATAAAAATATGTAATTTTATATATTTATATAAGGTTATTATATAAATATATTTTTAAATATATATATTCATTGATATATGAAATATATGCACATATCGTACGTTGAAAATACTCTTTGATACCGTAGAATGAATACGTATGTATTTTATTATACATTTACGTATATATATGATATACATATATAAAATAAATATATGTATAATATTTTAAAATAAAGTGTGTATATATATATATATTTTTATATGAAATATGTATTTACATATATAAATATAAAATATATGAAATATATATAGTAAATTAAATTAAAGTATATATATACAAATGATTTGTATGATATATAAGTATTTATATAAATATATTTAAATTTGTAAATATATTTATATAATTTAAAAAAAAACACATGGGAATCGGGATAAACCCGATTCCCTTATTCTCTTCTCTGTTGAAAAACAGAGAATAGAAAAATGGAAAGGCCGGCCGACGAGAGAAGAAAAAGGGGAGAGAGGAGAAGATGGCTGCCGGCCGAGGAGAGGAAAGAGAGGCCGGCTACGAACGGAAAAGAGAGGAAAACGGAAAATGGAAAACAGAAGCAAAAAGGGAGGCAAAACCCGAGAAGGAAAAGAGGAAGTGGAACGGCGGTGCCGGCCAATCCGGGCACCGCCATCGACACCAATGCCACCGGGGAAGGCCCACGAAGGACACGGTGGCCACCGGCGGTGAAGGAAACGGCGGAGGAAGGAGAAAAGAGGAAGGAAAAGGGGCGAAACCCACGGACCCAGATCCGGCACCATCGCCGGTGATGGGGCAAAACCAAGACCAGATCCGGCCTCCCTGCAACCATGGCTAGCTGTGGAAGGTGCGAACCGGCGGTGATGCCAGCGGGAAGAGGCCGAACCGGCCAGCAGAAGTGAACCGGCCCGAACCGATCCGAACCGGTTCAGGCTAGAAAAAAAACAGAACAGAAAAGAAAAAGGAAAGAAAAAAAAGAAAAGAAAGAAGAAAAGAAAAGAAAAGGAGAAAGAAAAGAAGGAAGAAGAAGAAGAAGGAAAGGAAAAAGAAAGAGAAGAAAAAAAAATGTGGTAAGGAAAAATATAGAAAATAAATTGATGGTCTTTATTAAATAATTTATGGTTATATTGATGCAGTGCATTGATTTTGAAATTGTAGCAAAAATGGAAATGAGACGAATGGTGGAATTCGGCAAGGCTCGAAAAATCGGAAAGTGCGCTAAGCTTGGCGAATAGGTAAGATATTTTTATAAAGCATTAGTAGCATCATATTGTATGTGGGATTTATGATTTTTATATGATGCATTGATGAAATGATTTTTATGGAATTGTGATATTTTATATATGATGCATTAATTTAATTGATATTAAAAAATGCTAAGAGGACCCACAACTGATGGTGGGGGTTTTAGTAGAGATGTAGGAATTGTGAAAAGCAACGGCTGTGATATAAATTGTGTTTCCTTGCAGGAGGTTTAGAGGAAATTAAGCCGTTATGCTGCCGAAATTTCAGAAAAATATTGGAGGAAACAGATTAAGTTTCTCACATAAATGGAATCTTGGAAATAACGATTGAAAATAAACATTGAAAGGACTTTATGGTATGACCGAAAAAGTTTGATATTGAAATCGATGAGAAGATAGATCGTTGAACACGATAATGTGAGGAATTACATGGTTTACACCTTATAGAATTGATAAATCAAGTAATTTTAATATCATAAATGGTATCAAGTTGAGATTGAGGTGAAATCATTTATTAGACGGATCACTGATAAAAGTGACGATGATTAAAGGATACAACTTAAAAGAAAAAAAAATTTGAAGTTGTGATTTAGACGGTCGAATGATAGAAGTGCGAAATTATCAATTGAGTGATGATTATAGAATTTATAAATTCAAATAAATGGACCGTCTTAGTGGTATGAACTAAGATTTTTGCAATAATATGGATAATCGCAAGGTGACTTAAATGATTGAAACACTATTGATAGTGGAAATTGGCAAATTTGTTTTTAGTGGTAAATTGCCAATCAAAAATTGAATTGAGGATTGTGATATGATTTTATGATAGTGAATGAAATTGAATCGCAAGTCGAAAATTCTGAATATGTACCAATAGGTCAAACCATAAATGGATTTGATAAGCAATTATTGATCTTGTGGTTCTATGATCCTCGATGTCGACTCTGAAATAGATATCGAATGAGGACATTAGTATTTCATAAATTCAGTATCCTGATGGCTATATGAAACATGATATTTAGATGCTTATGATACTAAGAGGATTCACACTGATGATGTGGTTCTACTATTGAAAATAAAATGTACAATTATTATTATAGTCGATACTTATCGAAAAAGGATATTGAATACCGAATGGTTTGAATACCAAGTGATCTGGTTGATAAATAATTAGAGTATTGAACAATCTGAATACTTAATGAAATGAATCTTGAATGATTTGAATAGTGATTTACTGATTTGACAGAAAGAAAGTCTTAAAATCGAATAATTGATGGTGATAAAGTTAAATGAATCGCTTCAGCGTATTTGATGGAAATATTATCGAAGTTGCATACTGAAATGTTTTATAGCATCACATTTAAGCATGCTTTCTTGCAACTTGAAACATTTTAATAATGTTATATGAATATTGAAAAATATCGATTTGTTTTGAAATGAAAGTATATGGTAGATATATATATTTTGATATATGAAGTCTCATACAGAATTTTACCATATGCTTTACATGATATTGAAAAGAAAGCTATAGATTTAAATGTTTATGAGACTGTAGGCACCCTAAAAGAATTAAACTCAATAAAGCATAGTGGAAACCGCCTAATTGGAGCTTTGCTCATTAGGCATAGAGATGCTTGTCCGACAATAGTCGTGGACAGGTCTCAGTCACGCCTGATCAGTGGGGCTGAGAGAGATGAGGTCTATGGCCATAGACAGCGCCCTAGTTGGTTTCCAGGGGACGATGACATGATTTTCACTGCTAGCTACAGTGATTTAAGTCTTTATTGATAGAGATGATAGGGATCTAGCCTAGTCTCTAACCGATATGATATGAAGTCTAGAGTATGATTTTATTGATATGAACTCTAGACTTGACATGATTTATACTGTACATGAAACAGATTTGAAATGAAATATGTTTTGAAACAGTACATGTTTTAAACATGTTTTAGAAGTCCATGAGATATGATTTCGACACTTATATGATTTATATGTGATTTTGTGTTGAACATGGCATGATATGCGGTCTAGAGTATAGTTTGATTTGATATGAACTCTAGACCTGATATGAGTTACAGAATATGTTTTAAAAGTATATGATAATGATTTCGACGCTTACATGATTTACATACGATTTTGTGTCGAATTTAAAATGATATACGGTCTAGAGTATAGATTGAATTGATATGAACTCTAGACCCGATATAACTTATAGTAAATGAAAATGTTTTAAAACCGCACATGTTTTAGACATGCTCCGAAAACGAATACATGAACTGAAATTGAACATGTTTCTATCATGCCTTAAAGGCAAATTTGAAATGAATTGAAAATCCATATGTTGAGCATGTCCTAAGTCGTGGACAGGTCTCAGTCACGCCTGATCAGTGGGGCTGAGAGAGATGAGGTCTATGGCCATAGACAGCGCCCTAGTTGGTTTCCAGGGGACGATGACATGATTTTCACTGCTAGCTACAGTGATTTAAGTCTTTATTGATAGAGATGATAGGGATCTAGCCTAGTCTCTAACCGATATGATATGAAGTCTAGAGTATGATTTTATTGATATGAACTCTAGACTTGACATGATTTATACTGTACATGAAACAGATTTGAAATGAAATATGTTTTGAAACAGTACATGTTTTAAACATGTTTTAGAAGTCCATGAGATATGATTTCGACACTTATATGATTTATATGTGATTTTGTGTTGAACATGGCATGATATGCGGTCTAGAGTATAGTTTGATTTGATATGAACTCTAGACCTGATATGAGTTACAGAATATGTTTTAAAAGTATATGATAATGATTTCGACGCTTACATGATTTACATACGATTTTGTGTCGAATTTAAAATGATATACGGTCTAGAGTATAGATTGAATTGATATGAACTCTAGACCCGATATAACTTATAGTAAATGAAAATGTTTTAAAACCGCACATGTTTTAGACATGCTCCGAAAACGAATACATGAACTGAAATTGAACATGTTTCTATCATGCCTTAAAGGCAAATTTGAAATGAATTGAAAATCCATATGTTGAGCATGTCCTAAAGTATATATGATATGATTTGAGATGATAGCGGTTTATACAAAAAACTTACGTGAATTGCATATTAAACCCTGACATGATAATATGCTTAGCACATGAGAATTCCATGAGGAATGTCGTGACTTGACGTTAATGATGTTTCATCTATACGATGACATGAGATGATATGATATATGAACATGAGATTGATATGAAGAGAATTCTGATCTCACTCTATCGTGATCATAAATTCCCAGACGATAAGTGATGTGAATTGATGTAATACGGGAATATGATTGTTAAATGTAAAGTGAATTCGATAGGATATCTGCATTAAACATGGAGAATATATGAAGAGTGTCATGACTCGGTGGTAGCGATATTTCATCGATATGATGTCATGATATGATATGAAACAGGAATATAGAAATACACGAAGAGAATTATGACTTCGTACCCCCGTGATCATGATCCACAATATGAGAATTGATAAGAGATGATAGAATACAGAAATATGATTATGAAATGAAAATTAAATATGAGAATTGATATGAGATGATAGCATACCAAAGTATGATTATGAAATGAAAAGTGAAAACGAGAAGTGATAATGAGATGTATCGATGAGAGAGGATTAACTGTAATTGCATCTTTGCAAGTTTTAAGCATTGCAGTTTAAGGCAGTATAATCCTACTCTTGTATTTATATTAGTATCTTACTGAGCCGTGGTTTTGCTCACCCCACTAAATTTCATCTCTTTCAGATTATTGAAGTTAACATCTGCTGTGTGAGCTGCTAAGTGGGCATCGGAGACGGTGTATGGACTTGGTACTAGTTTTCTGAGGTATATGGAACTTATAAAATACTTGTTTACATGTATGACTTTAATTGATGCACAGTACATATTTTGTTTAACAAGTCGGGATGTAACTAAGAACCGTTTTCGTGTTTGTTTAATATTTAAATGGAATGACTATAAGTCACCTAGATAGTATAGTAACTACATTGACACCGAATACAAACCTTAAAATGAAAAAGAAAAATTTAGTCCATAAATTTGTAGACTAAGAAAAGTATAAGTATTAAAGGAAAGTCGCAGCCTTCGGGTCGTGACAATATAGTGTATTATAACATTTATATAATTTACATATAAAAATGTTATTTACTTTAAAGTATATGTTAGCTTTAAATTGCCATATATATTTTGAAATGACAAAAACTTAAGTAAGCTTTAATGTTTTAATTCATATTGTAAATTTGCCTTATCACACATGACTGTCTCAATACATTTCAAGTGTTCATATCAAACATTAAGACCATGATTTAATGATGCATACTCTTATTGGTCTTAACACTTTATAAATGTTTTGAATATTTTAGAAAATCACATGATGATTTCTTAGACAATATTTTCATTTGAGAAAGTCAAGAAAAACTCCCTTAGAGCTTATAAATGTTTTGGGTTGAATTAGGATCAAAGGTCGTATCATTTCAAACCCAAAAGTGCAGGAAAAATGCCCTCTGGAAGAAAAGGATCGATCCCCACTGTAGCAGGATCGATCCCTTTTTGGCAGAATGCTTTCCCAAGGTCCCTGAAGCCCAAAATCAAGATTCTGGACAAAAGGGATCGATCCCCTATGGAAAGGGATCGATCCCTTTGCTCGAAAATAGCCTATAACGGCTAGTTTTTGTGAGACAACGGTAATATCCGAGATTTGGCTCCACCCAACGGCTAGAATACATCCAAGGGACTATAAATAGAGGCTTAGAAGCTAAAGAAAGTAAGAGGAACTACTCAATCAACTCCAATACTCATTTTCCTCAAATCCTCAAGCCTCAACAACAAATCAAGAGCTACAAAGTCTTCATCTTCCATCATTCTCATATTCTTTGTATAGAATAGCACAAATCTTGTATAGGCTTTTTCCTTGTGCTTAAACATTGTAATCACTTGCCTATCTAGAGGCCCTTCTTTGATTACACAATTTGTAAACTCTTTCATTCCTTGTAAAGGGGAGGTTTCTCTTAAGCCTTGAAAAAGAGGGAGGTTACTCTTTAGCCTAAGAAAAAGAAGGAGGTTACTCTTGAGCCTAGAAAAAGAGAGAGGTTTCTCTTGATCCTTGAAAAGAGGGAGTGTAACAAATTCAAGTATAGTGAATTTGGGGAAAATCCTTGGGAGCGTCTCAAGGTAGAGGACGTAGGCAAGGTAGCCGAACTTCTATAAATCGATTGTGTAAATCTCTCTCTCCTTACTCTTTATTTACTTGCACTTTTATTGTGTTTATTTCATTGAACTTGAATTGCATGCTTGTCTAGCCTAGAGAACTTAGAAAATATCAATATAGGCTAGAGAATTTAGAGAAACCGAAAAACGAACTTAAGGTTAGCGAAAAATCGATTCACCCCCCCTCTCGGTATAGCCTATAGAGCCAACAATTGGTATCAGAGCTTGGGCTCGAGATTGAATTAGACTAACCTCTATCGAGCAAAACGATCTTAAATGGCTCATTTGAATATAGGTACACCCCTAGGAGAATAGGGACAATCATTAGTTAGACCTCCACTCTTTAATGGTGAGAACTATTCATATTGGAAAACTAGAATGATGTTATTTGTACAATCAAATGATTATGAAATGTGGAGAATTATAGTGAATGGTCCTAGAATTCCCATGAAGAAAATAGATGGAGAAGATGTCCCTAAAAGTGAGGATGAGTGGGACACAAATGACATGAGAGTGGCATAATTGAATGCCAAGGCTATGCACACTCTCTTTTGTGCATTAGGTCCCAATGAGTATAATAGAGTCTCTCTATGTGAAAATGCTAAACAAATATGGGACAAATTGGCCATCACACATGAAGGGACAAATCAAGTTAGACAAACAAAAGTAGGAATGCTCACACATGATTATGAGCTATTTAGAATGAAAGAAAATGAGTCCATTAGCGAAATGTTCACTAGGTTTAATAATATAATTTATGGACTTAAGGCTCTAGGCAAGACTTATTCCAATGTTGAAATAGTAAAGAAAATTTTGAATAGCTTGCCTAAGTCTTGGGAGGCAAAGGTGACTGCTATAGAAGAATCTAAGGACCCTAACACCTTGTCTCTAGATGAACTTATGGGCTCCCTACTTACATATGAAATGAAGTGCCTTCAAAGAAAGTAGGGGTAGCACTTAAGTCTTCCACTCATGAGGTCATTGAAGATAATAATGATGAGAGTGGAAATGAGGAAGAAAAAGAATTGGCAATGTTTGCCAAAAGATTTAATAGGTTCATGAGAATGAAAGAAAAAGAAAATAATAGGAGACATCAAAGAGGGGAGTCAAGTAGGAAGGAAAAGGATAGAAAATCTAAGAAGAAAGCATTTGTGGCTGCATGGAGTGATAGTGATAGCTCCGATGAGGAAAATGTAGATGAAGAAGTAGCCTACTCATGCTTTATGGCCATTAGTGATGATGAAGGTAGTTGTAGTTCTAGTGAAGATAATGATTATACCTTTAGTGAACTCCAAAATGCCTTTAATGATTTAGCAAATGAATTTCAATGCATGAACTCCAAATATAAGAAAATCATTGCTAAATTAAAAATAGAAAATGAAGCTTTGACTAATACTAAGCTAGAATTTGAAAAGAAATTAGAAGAGGCTAACTTAGAAATAAATGAGTTAAATAAAAAGAATACAAATTTGCATAATTCATTCTCTAGATTCTATATGGGTCAACAAAAATTAGATCACATGCTAGAGACCGAAAGAGCCTTCTTTGACAAAGATGGGTTAGGATATAATGCAATACAAAAAGAAACTCATCTAAAGAATTTCCTAGTGAGCAAAAATACTATGCATGATATATCTCTCACATGCTCACTATGTAATATAATAGGACACTCCTCACAAGCATGCACATATAGAAAAACCACATTTAGAGGAAGAGTTGTTAGAAAAATGTGGATGCCAAAGAATGCAATAAATAATAATGAATTGTGCTTAAAATGGATCCCTAAGGGATCTAAAATTGTGAACACTAACTCTCATGGAACCAAGAAAATTTGGGTACCAAAGCATGCTTGAATTTATTTGTTGTAGGAGTGTTAGAGTATGGAATTACAAAGAAACAATGGGGATTGAATGCTCTACACACCTCATGGAGATTGCTTGTGCCAATGAGAAAAAGGAAGAGCTTGGAAATCCATCCTTAGCAAGGTGACAACAATTTCTCAAAGAATGGCTAAAGGTGGACTCAACAATTCAAGGCAAAGCATACTCAAGCAAAGGAGTTTTGTAAGCTTAATTCTTTACTCCTTAAAAATTTTATTTGATTTAATTATTTGTGCTTAGATGAGAAATTTGATTGATAATCTTTAATGCATTGTGATTGAGCAAAAAGGCATGATAAATGATTGTTGAGTGCTTGATGAATTGTTCTTGATACATTGAATGAAAGGCATGTTTAGTGAATTTGAAATGATTTTTGGTTTTCTGCATCTTGAGCAAGTTTGATATGTCTAGATAATATATTTAGGTGCTCAAAAGCTAATAAATGTGTCATACATGCAAAATACCATGTCATGAGCCTTAATGAAGAATATGCATGTTGGAAATCATGGCATAATGTTCACAAGATGTATGCTTTAATGTTATATGTGCTTAAAATCTATGTGAACAAGTTTGTTTTGGCATATTTGTGGTTTCCAAAGCTTTGGTTTTGACAAAATATGCATAATGCTTAAAATGACCCCCTTTGAGGCCAAAAATGCATTTTATTATGTAAATTCTTCCAAAATTGCAAAATCTTTTGTAAAATGGTTTTTGATTCATGTTTTTGATTCATACAAGTCCAAAATCATGTTTTACAAATGTTTAAACCCTCACTTGGACTTAAATTACTCAAAAACGAAGTTTTGGTACCTCACAAGTCCAATTTTCTGTCAAAACAACTGCAGAATTTGCAGGAAGCATATGAGGGATCAATCCCCACTGTAGTAGGATCGATCCCCCCAGGCCAGAAAAGGCACTCCTGCATGTTTTCAACCGAAATTGAGAAGAACTCTTCATTGTTTTGATATTTTCTCTCTTCTGAACTTAAAATTCATTGTTTTAACTTATTTTTGATGATCTTTAATATATGAAAATTCATTTTTCATTGATATCATGCCTCAATTCCATCAATTAATATCATTTCCAACAAAGGGTATCACTTTCAACAATCAATACCATTTCTCTTGAGCTCACAAGTGCAAAATCAGTTTTCTTATTGAAGATGGTCATGAATTGCATAAATCTTGAAATAATCTTGAAACATATTTTCAATAAATGTTTAAACATAATTTTTGAGATTTATTTCAATGATTTATGTATATATTTGAGAATTTGATGAACTTGTGCATAATGCCTATTGATTTTTCTTTTTGTTCATCTTAGTCAAGCATGCTTATAGGATTATGTCTCTTAGCTTGACTTATCATTCCACATTAGGTTTCATGATAATTATACATCTAGTGAATTGATTCCAAATGCAAATTCAACAATTGGTAATAGTCATTGGTTTATAATTTGTGATGATAAAGGAATCCTAAATGTTCAAATGCATGAAACCTTATCATCCTTGTACTTAAAGAACTAGGGTCTTAATGACAACACCAACATTCAAAGATAAATGCAAACTTGAACCAACTATTGATATACATGCATTGTATCTTGATTGTTTTGATGTTGAACATGCATGTTTGCTTGAGTTAAATCAATAATCATGTCTATAAGATGAGAATAGTTGCTTTTATGATACTATGTGCTTGATCTCACTCATAGTTTATGGATTTTAATATTTTAGAGTGATAATATTTATTCACTTAGGTGAAGTCATTTTAGTTAAAATAGCATATACCCCTTAGAACCTTAAATGATAAAACAACTAGGGATATGGCTATTAAATAACTAAAATGGTATTATTTGAATCTTTCCTTGCTCATAATTGGTTAAGGACTTGAATTGGAAAATGAGCATAGGACTTTTGTGCTTGAAACCATGGAAGAAAATGTGTTTGCTTGAATTCCTTGATTTTATGAATCTTCCATATGGTATAAATTTGTGAATATGAATATGGATTAATACTTTATGATAGTGTGCTAATGTTTAATTGATCCATATGCATATTTGATGATGTGTGATTGTGTTCTTGCATTTTTAGAATGATTATTTTCTTGACATGAACACACTACACATAGATATTGGATTCATGCAAAATGCTTAAGTCAACCATTAGTAACAATTGGTATTTAGATTGAAATAACACTTAGTATCATTGGCAACCATATTTTCACTAATTGGTAAGCCAAATCTAAATTGCCAATTGAAATGAGCTTTACATTGACAATTCTTCTCATGCTCCTTAGATTGAAATGACAAATAGAGAAGAATTCATATAAGACACTTTTGCATGAAACACTTTTGTGCTAGAATTTGTGATTAATTGTGTATGATTTAATTCTAGACACAATATTTCTTGAGAATGATTTATGAGCTCATGCATATGATATGTCATCTAATTTTAGCTCATAATCATGATTAATTACCATGCACCTTAGTTGGACCTTAGAGAATAATTGATATACTTAGGTGCTTGTTTAACTTCTTACCAATTGGAACCTTCTTGCAAAATTACTTATCAACAATTGGTATCAAAATTATTTATAAACAATTGGTATAGGATCATAAGTCATATTCATTGCATAAATATTTCATACTCTTTGAGAATATTGACTTATTTATTTGTGCTATAAGTCCCATGTACTAACATGTTTCTTGTTGGATGGAGCATTTTTATTTGTTCTCACATAGCCATGATTTTAGGGGGAGCATATTTTTTATTATTTTTCTTTCTTTTTGCTATGACAAAAAGGGGGAGAGATAGATAAAGGGAGAGATATTAAGGGGGAGAGATAATGTGGGAAAATTCATTTTCAAAACCCATGCTTATATTAAGGGGGAGCTTTATAAAATCCTGCTTTATTTGAGGGGGAGTCTTATATGAAAGAATTTTCAAAGCAAATTTACATTAAGTTTTGTCATATCAAAAAGGAGGAGATTGTTAGCTTTAAATTGCCATATATATTTTGAAATGACAAAAACTTAAGTAAGCTTTAATGTTTTAATTCATATTGTAAATTTGCCTTATCACACATGACTGTCTCAATACATTTCAAGTGTTCATATCAAACATTAAGACCATGATTTAATGATGCATACTCTTATTGGTCTTAACACTTTATAAATGTTTTGAATATTTTAGAAAATCACATGATGATTTCTTAGACAATATTTTCATTTGAGAAAGTCAAGAAAAACTCCCTTAAAGCTTATAAATGTTTTGGGTTGAATTAGGATCAAAGGTCATATCATTTCTAACCCAAAAGTGCAGGAAAAATGCCCTCTGGAAGAAAAGGATCGATCCCCACTATAGCAGGATCGATCCCTTTTTGGCAGAATGCTTTCCCAAGGTCCCTGAAGCCCAGAATCAAGATTCTGGACAAAAGGGATCGATCCCCTATGGAAAGGGATCGATCCCTTTGCTCGAAAATAGCCTATAACGGCTAGTTTTTGTGAGACAACGGTAATATCCGAGATTTGGCTCCACCCAACGGCTAGAATACATCCAAGGGACTATAAATAGAGGCTTAGAAGCTAAAGAAAGTAAGAGGAACTACTCAATCAACTCCAATACTCATTTTCCTCAAATCCTCAAGCCTCAACAACAAATCAAGAGCTACAAAGTCTTCATCTTCCATCATTCTCATATTCTTTGTATAGAATAGCACAAATCTTGTATAGGCTTTTTCCTTGTGCTTAAACATTGTAATCACTTGCCTATCTAAAGGCCCTTCTTTGATTACACAATTTGTAAACTCTTTCATTCCTTGTAAAGGGGAGGTTTCTCTTAAGCCTTGAAAAAGAGGGAGGTTACTCTTTAGCCTAAGAAAAAGAGGGAGGTTACTCTTGAGCCTAGAAAAAGAGAGAGGTTTCTCTTGATCCTTGAAAAGAGGGAGTGTAACAAATTCAAATATAGTGAATTTGGGAAAAATCCTTGGGAGCGTCTCAAGGTAGAGGACGTAGGCAAGGTAGCCGAACCTCTATAAATCGATTGTGTAAATCTCTCTCTCCTTACTCTTTATTTACTTGCACTTATATTGTGTTTATTTCATTGAACTTGAATTGCATGCTTGTCTAGCTTAGAGAACTTAGAAAATATCAATATAGGCTAGAGAATTTAGAGAAACCGAAAAACGAACTTAAGGTTAGCGAAAAACCGATTCACCCCCCTCTCGGTATAACCTATAGAGCCAACAGTATATAAATATACATATATACATATATATACTAGATATATGTTTTTGTAATATACAAAATATATAATTCATATATAATGTATATTGTATTACATTATATATGAAATAATATATGTATAATATATAGTATAAATTATATGTATAAAATATAATTTATAGTGTATAATATATAGTATACTATATACTAAAAAGGGAAAGGAAATAAAAACCAAAAGAGGAAAGAAACAAATGAAAAAAAAAGAAGAGAATAGAAACAGGGAATCGGGATACCTGATTCCCGTTTCTTCAATAGAAATGGCAAGGGAGCCGGTCAGTGCCGGTGGCCAGGAAAGAGAAGGGAGAAAGAGTGACCACTGTCGGCGAGAGAAGGAAGAGGAAGGGTCGGTGACGACGGACGCAGAGGAAGAAATGAAAAGGAAAAAAGAGGCGAAAACCGAAAGGAAAAAGGAAGGAGAGATCGGCGGTGCCGGCCGATCCGGGCACCGCCACCGCCACCAACGCCACCGGCAAGGACCAACGAAGGAGGAGGCCACCGGCGGTGAAGGAAACGGCGGAGGAAGGAAGAAACGGAGGAGAAAGAGGCCGAAACCCACGGACCCAGATCCGGCGCCGTTGCCGGTGATGGGGTTAAACGGAGGCCAGATCCGGCATCCTCGCAACGTCGGCCAACTGTGGGAGGCATGAACCAGCGGAAAGGAGGACCGCCGGCGACCGAACCGGCCGAGCCGGCGGGATGAGGCACAAACCGGTTTGAACTGGTCCAGCCGGAGAAAGGAGAAAAAAAAAGAGAAAAAAGAAAAGAAAGAAAAGAAAAGAAAAAGAAAAAGGAAGAAAAAAAGAGAAAAAGGAAGAAAAAGAGGAAAAAGGGAGAATTTCAGGAATTCGAAAAATTCCCGGAAATTCGACGACTCGGAAATTTATGAAAATTCGGTAAGAAACTTCCCGGAGATTTAATTTCATAAAAATTGAATAAATTATGAAAAATTCTAAAAATTAGAATTTTTATTTCCAGAAATTAATTTCAGCGATTGGGATAAGGAATCGGGAGAAATGGAGTGCGGGCGCGATCGATAAGTGGAAGTCGCCGACCTGGAAAAAGGTAAGGGATGCATGTGCAGCATTGTAAGGATACTTAGTCTGCATATTTTAAATTGAAATATTTTATGCAAATATTTTATGAAAATTATTATGATGCATGATTTGCTGAAAATAATTTGGGAAGAAGTACTGGCTGAAAGATTTAAAACTGTATTTTTCTGTGCAGGAGGTTAGTAAATCGGCAGCCGTTATGCTGCCGAAAATTTTAGAAAAACTTTATAAAATCATATTAAGTGATTTTATTTCCAAATTTCGATAGTAAATCACGAAACATGAGGAAATTACTAAATTTCATAAAACATGAATATAATGAGATAGAATTTTAAAATATTCATGTATTCGAGAATGGTGACAACGAAATCACCGAAAATTCTCGAAATAGATAAATTACACGAAATACGAGACGAAAGATGAAGTGAAATATAGTGAATATTTTTATGAATATTTTTATAAATATTCACTAAAGGATTTTAACCCCTATGGTTTTAAATTATGGAATTTTATATTTATATAAATTCCATATAAGTTTATTTTATGATGAAAACTACGGTTTTGAGATTGGTTGGCATTCCTATCATGCGGATGCATGATATATGATATGTTTAGTCCCGGTCGACACCAGATCCGTGACCCACAGAGGACAATATAGATTATGGTCATATATTTGACCGGTTTATTTCTGTACCCTTTGAGGTTATAGTATGATAAGATTGATGTCTATCTTAGACTCCATAAATGATAGGTGATGTGTTAGTAAAGGCCAAACCGAGCAAAGAGTCGATGATTGTACCGTGTGAACCACCTCTAGAATCCTTCGGGAACTAAGTTGTGAAGACCGACAATTTTCTAAATAAATATAAGGTATCCGGAAAATTTAATTTGAACAAATTGAAATCCAAATTAAATAAGAATGAAATTGGAGAAAATAAATTTAGGTATAAAGAAATCCAAATTTAATAAGAAATAAAAATATGTATTTTGATAGATTTATATCACGATATTATATAAATACGCTTTTGATAAATATATATTTATACATGGAATAAACGCATATGTATTTTATTATACATTTATGTATATATATAACATATATGAAAAATATATATATAGAGTACTTTAAATCAAAGTATATATATATATATATAAAGGGTTTATATGAAAAATATATATATTTATATATATATGTTTAATATTTTGATTATATATATAATTATAAAAATATAATTATATATTATATTATATATAAAAAAAAAACAGAAAAGGGGAATCGGGATAACCCGATTCCCCCTTATTTTCTTTCTCCTCTGTTTAACAGAGGAGAAGTTTGAGAAGCCGGTCGACGCCGACGGCGAGGAAGGAGAAGGGAGAGAGAGAGTGACGCCACCGGTGAACAGAGGAGGAAGAAGAGAGAAGCCAACCGGCGACGAATGGAAAAAGTAAAGGAGAAAAACAAAACGGAAACGGAGAGGAAAAGGAAGAAAAAAAAAACGAGAAAGGAAAGGAAAGAGGAAACGGCGGTGCCGGTCGATCCGGTCACCGCCACTGCCTTCTCATCGTCGGTTAAGGCGAACTAAAAGGAGAGGAGGCACCGGCGGTGGAAGAGAAGACGGAAAAGAGGGAGAAAAAGAGAAGGAGGAGACCGAACCTTCTGCCACCAGATCCGGCGCCGCCGCCATCGATCTGGAGAAATGGAGGGCGGATCCAGTCTCGTGGCCATCTCCGCCAGCTGAGGAAGGGCTGAATCGGTGAAGGACCGGCCGCCGGAGGCTGAACCGGCCGGTGAGTGTTGAACCGGCCTGAACCGGTCCGAACCGGTTCAGGCCAGAAAAAAAAAAAAAACAGAACAGAAAAAGAAAAAGGAAAGAAAAAGAAAAGAAAGAAGAAAAGAAAAGAAAAGGAGAAAGAAAAGAAGGAAGAAGAAGAAGAAGAAAAGGAAAAAGAAAGAGAAGAAAAAAAAATGTGGTAAGGAAAAATATAGAAAATAAATTGATGGTATTTATTGAATAATTTATGGTTATATTGATGTAGTGCATTAATATTGAAATTGTAGTAAAGCGGAAATGCGACGAATGGTGGAGTTCGGCAATGCTCGAAAATCAGAAAGTGCGCCAAGCTTGGCGAATGGGTAAGATACTCTTATAAAGCCTTAGTAGCATTATATTGTATGTGGGATTTATGATGTTATATGATGCATTGATGGAATGATTTTAATGGAATTGTGATTTTTATATGATGCATCGATTTAAATTGATTTGTTAAAAATGCTAAGAGGACCCACAACTGATGGTGAGGGTCTCAGTAAGAGGTAAAAATTGGTGAGAATCAACGGCTGTCAGTATAAATTGTGTTTGCTTGCAGGAAGTTTAGAGGAAATTAAGTCGTTATGCTGCCGAAATTTCCACGAAAATGTTTAAGGAAAAATATTAAATTCTTATCTAAATGGAATCCTGAAAGAATTATCGAAGATAAGCTTGAAAGGATTTTATTGTATCATAGGAAAAATTGATTTTTAAATGGTTGAGAAGGTTAATGGATGAGTACGACAATATGAAGAATTTGGTTGTGAATCTTATAGAGTCGATAATTCGAGTTATGTAATATTTCAAGTTGACTATCGAGTAGAAATTGAGGTGCAATCTCGATAGTTGGAGTATTGATAGATGTAACGATGATTATATGATATTGCTTTGAAGAGAAGATCATAGTTGAAAAGTGATGATTATAGAATTGATAGATTCAAACAAATGGACTGTCTTAGTGGTATGATTGAGATAATGATCATAAGAAAGTAGATCGCGAAATCTTATGGACATTTTGATGTGTTATGACCTCGAAGTTAGAGGATTGTAAGTGTGGATCATGACCTATCTGGCAATATGACAATATAATCTTAATATACCATAAGGCTGAAATTGAGAAAAAAAAAATATAGCAATAAAATGAGATTTAGAGAATTTGGTACTTGATATATACTACATTATGGAATATCTTTGTCAATAGAATGGATTCGAATCAATGTTTGATTGTGGCATGTTAACTTGTATGTGTAAAGCTAATGTTGGGAATTGATTTAATTAATGTGCAAAATAATGAAAGGGAGAATGAAAGCTTGAGGTAGCTTGTGATCTTTGATGGAAAAATATACTAGAATGATCCTAGTAGTCTATGGATGTTATTGAAATGTATTTGAATAAACGTGCAAACATATGTACAGTGGATTTTAATGATGCCATTGGGGACTTGAAAGACGTGTGTAATTGTAGAATGAATGACGGATGACTTTCGTGTCATGATCATGTTTGAATAAGAAATTTAGGCTACTAAAGACACACCTTAGTCTGATGTCATAATATGCACAACAATAGATTGAATGAGTATTGAGATATATTTGGATATATTTAGAAAATCATTCATGCATGACATATGATCTCATGTTGTTTTAAAAGAAAAAGTGATATTTTAAAAAGAGATGCATCGAAATCTTTTAAGTGAAAGTAAATATTTGAAATGATTAGACAGCCACAGACCTTGATGTTTAATATCATTCATGACATGTGCATATTGAACATGAGATTTAATTATGCATTGATTTGAGAAAAGACTCGGTTTTAAATGTTTTTTTTTATGAGGGCTGTCTAAATGAATTCAAAATGATATATCAAAAGATTTCGATTTTTGAGACGACAGGTACCCTATTGAATGCCTGAGTGGCATATGCCTTTGTGGCACAGAGTATGTATTTATTGTGTGGTTCTGCCTGTGTGGCATGGAACCCCATTTATACATATATGATATGTACATGTAAATGTTGCCTGATGAGATCATTCCAGGCTGTCCGACAATAGTCGTGGACACATTCCTCAGTTTCCAGCTGATCAGTGGGACTGGGACGATCTATGATCATAGATAGTGAACCCTTCGAGGGAAACTATCCCATTGATAGCTACAATGGGTTAGAGATGATATGATAATAGAATAGGGATTCATGCCTAGTCTCTTACTAAATGTTAAAGAATGTCTAGAGTACAATTTATTATATATTAAACTCTAGACATGATATGTTTTACAGTATACATGAAATGATTGAAATTGAATGATTGAAACATGGTTTATATTATGCATTATATGATTTGAGACTTTATATGTTTTAAACCATGTTTATTTGACATGACAGATGAAATGATGTACATGTGTTTTATACCACACATGATATGAATAGAGATTTCATATGTTTTAAAATGTGTTTTAAAACATATGTCAAATGATTCTAAATTACATGACTTTCGTACATGATTATGTACTACATGAAACATGATTTGAAATGAATGTTTTATACAAAACACAAATTTTATACGGTACATATTGAATCATGTGATGATAGCACACAGTGGTAACGATATTTCATCTAGACATGATATGATACATGAACATAAGATTGATATGAAGAGAATTGTGAACTTACACTATTGTGATCATGATTTCTCTATATGGAAAATGATATGAGGTGATAGATTACAAGAGTACGATTATGAAACATAAGGTGAATTGATATGAGGCTTCAATTGGACATGATGTACTCCGAGATAGAGGGAAATATAGACTAGTAGTATATGACATTCAATTTGGATACGACAGATGCGATGCACTATAGTGTAAGATCGAGAAGATTGAAAAAGTGATTATGATTATTTATTTAAAAGTATAAGTGATAGACAGATGACAAGAAATGAGATAATGATATGTTATCGATGAGAAAGGATTAACTGTAATTGCATCCTTGCAAGTTTTAAGCATTTGCGGTTAAGACAGTATAATCCTACTCTTGCATTTATATTAGTATCTTACTGAGCCGTGGTTTTGCTCACCCCACTAAATTTCATCTCTTTCAGATTATTGAAGTTAACATCTGTCATGTGAGCTGCTCAGTGGGCATCGGAGACGGTGTATGGACTTGGTACTAGTTTCCGGAGGTATATGGAACTTATAAAATACTTGTTTACATGTATGACTTTAATTGATGCACAGTACATATTTTGTTTAACAAGTCGGGATGTAACTAAGAACCGTTTCCGTGTTGTTTAATATTTAAATGGAATGACTATAAGCCACCTAGATAGTATAGTAACTACACTGACACCGAATACAAACCTTAAAATGAAAAAGAAAAATTTAGTCCATAAATTTGTAGACTAAGAAAAGTATGAGTATAAAGGAAAGTCGCGGCTTTCGGGTCGTGACATAAGTGCTACACGAGTTTCGATGTGTTAGTAAAGGCCAAATCGAGCAAAGACTCGATGTTTGTACCATGTGAGCCACCTCTAGAATCCTTCGAGAACTAAGTGCTACACGAGTTTCGATGTGTTAGTAAATGCCAAACCGAGCAAAGACTCGATGATTGTACCGTGTGAGCCACCACTAGAATCCTTCGGGAACTAAGTGCTACACATGTTCTAATGTGTTAGTAAAGGCCAAACCGAGCAAAGACTCGATGATTGTACCGTATGAGCCAGCTCTAGAATCCTTCGGGAACTAGGTGGTACATGTGTTCTGATGTGTTAGTAAAGGCCAAACCGAGCAAAGACTCGATGATTGTACCGTGTGAGCCACCTCTAGAATCCTTCGGGAACTAAGTGCTACACGAGTTTTGATGTGTGAGTAAGAAATTTTTGTACCATGGGAGCCACCTCTAGAATCCTTCGGGAACTAAGTGCTACACGAGTTTCGATGTGTGAATAAGGAGTTTCTGTATCGTGTGAGCCACCTCTAGAAGACTCAAGGGACCTAAGTGCTACATAGATTCTTTGTGACTATGGGGAGCCACCTTTAGAATCCTTTGAGCACTAAGTGCTACACGAGTTCCTGGATATGACACTTAACTCCATTGCTAGTTAGAATGGACGTCGTAACTGAAGCAGTGGATTGGGGCTTGCGCCTAAAGTGATTAAATAATCGGTTATATGGGAATAGACTTTAATAGCTTATTTTGCTCTTTAAAGTACGGTACTAATTAAGAGAGTACATTAAAACATGGAATGTGTTTTAAAGAAATAAGATGATGATTTAACTAATATTCTTTTCAAGGAATATACAAATATTAATTATTTTATTTAAATTCATTATTTCGTAGAAGCATTAATTTGAAAAGAATATGAAAAAGGTTATGAAAGTTTTGAAAAAGGAAGTGGATTTATTAATTCAAAAGAAAACGAAAATTTCTCTCTACAGTTGTTTCTAGGTTCCGTAACAAGTATGGTATTCTAAAATACCTACCTTACTCTATTCGGATCCCTAGCCGACTGTAGTATCCTTCCTACATGCGAGCCTATAGCCCATAGGAAAAATGAAAAAAATTTTTAGCATATAGGAAGCTGAGTATCAAGTGAGGCATATAATTCTCTTACTGAGCCGTGGTTTTGCTCACCCCTTAATTTTCAACATTTCAGGTTTTGATGAATGTGAGTTCAGTGGATTGTGGATCCTGGCTGTACACGAAGGACAATGTGTCAGACCGACTGATTATTTGAGGTATGATCATTTATTCTCTTTATTTAGACACGTCAACAGTACTACTTATCTGATTAGTTACGATAGGGGATGTGTATAATATAAACAATATTATGTAAAATTGTTTAACAATTAGTACAAGTGAAGTATCGCAGACAGCCCAACCGGTTAAGTTGTGTATAAGAAGATGAAAAATGTGGTCACGGGTCGTGACAGATTTAATGGTATCAGAGCAATGGTTGGCCTGATGTCTGTGGATACTTTTGGAAGGAAAAGAGTTAAACATCTCCGATAGTACTGTGTCGTCTGAATACATAAAGAAAATAAATGATTGTAAATGGAGTAAAATGATTTAAAAGGAGTGAGAAAGTATAAACTGAGAATGTTAAAGAAGAAAATAGGCTCAGAAATTACCGAATTATTGGTGATTCTTCTATTCTAAATGAAGGCCTGTTCGGTAAGGAACAAAAATGGACTTGGTGAGGGCCCCACCAGTACTTTTCTGTTTGAACCGAACTGAGACCTAAAAGTCATGGTATAAAGTAGGGAATGAAATATCATCATTAAATAAACTTTAAGATCACCGATTGAGGGTAATTTGAAGAGAGAGAAAATTTTTAATCAAAAATGACCAAAATACCCCTACCCCCAAAATTTTACCAGGAGTCAAAATAGATCACCAAAAGTTGGAATTGATCGATTTGACAGGGAAATTAATGATATAAAGCTAAATTACAAGCAAAATAATCTCATTGTGGATTTTAGTGAACTTCTCTGTCGAAAATCAAATGAGATCTAAATTGCTGTTATAAGTATCAGAAAGGATACTATCAACATATAGATGATCAGTTCATTGATTTAAATGTATATTGAGGAGATAGAAATAAATGTCGAAATGACGAAAATGCCTCTATATTGGGCGATGTTCGGAATAGTGTTAAAACCGAGCTGAATTGGAATCCATTGATAGTAATGGAATTATTAATGGCATAGAAGATGTCATATGAATCTAACGATCCCTATTACTGATTCCACTAACACTTAGATTATGGACGCGAAAGAAATCCGTGAGGGACTAAGTGCCACGTCTGTGTGACGGGGGCCACCTCTAGAACCCAGAGCAGACAGTACGGATGAGTAAGGCACTGGGGTGGTAAATCTCTGGTTAACGGAGATCCAGGCACTCCCAGTCCTTAGATTAAAACGAGTACGGATGAGTGAAGTGGCTCTGTAAATCCCTGAAAGAAACGGTAAATCCGGGGCTTCACAATAAAACGGTATGATGCGATCCAAAGAGTGTAGTGGAATGTCATCAGATGATTGGCCCGGTTATTGACTGAAAGGGTCGAAAAATTAAGAGTGTATTGAAAGGGATCGTTGAATACTATGAAAAATGAAATGATTTGAAGATCAATTGCATTGTGTTTTATGAACTACGAATGATTTGCAAGAGACTTTAGAAATTTGATATCGTTATGCTATTGAATTTTCGTAAGAATATTGATTTTTGCGATTTCAGGTAAAAAGGTAAGAAACTTCCTAAGGATAGAACTTTCTTAAGAAATTCAGTCTTGAAAATATTAAGTTGCCTGATTTTAGCATAATCATGAATATTTAAATTAAATTTTATCTTATGGAAATTGCCAAACTTTAGTGTTTTAGAAATATTTATAAAAAAAGTTGTGAAATTTCAGATTTCTGAAATTCCTTGCATTTTAATTGGTTTCGGAACCTTTATGAGTTTTGAAAATGCTCTTTCGAACTAAGACTTATGAAACTCTACATTAGCATGAATTATCTAAAGAATTCAGTTTTTATTGAAAGCTTATTAAATTTCATGATTTTAAAGTCTTGTGATTTTTCCGTCTTAAATTTGGTTTTACGAATTTATTATAAATCATGGCGCTAAAAATCTATTTTTTTCTTTATATATATGTTGTTGGAAATTACTAAGTTTTTAAATAATTGGAAAATAATTATGATTTTCTACGATGATCTGCTTTATGAACTTTTATCAATATCTGTATGATTTGATTTACGGATTTGAACTCCAAACTATGAAACTTTTGTTTTAAGACATTGGCTAACCATCATCCAGCAGTGTCTGGCTGCAGCGTGACCTTCGGGGCCTGCAGTATCTGGCTATAGCGTGACCTTCGGGGCCTATAGTATCTGGCTGTAGTGTGACCTTCGGGCCCTATAGTATTTGTATCTGATATGAATTTTGTGCACTATGTTGCTGTGTGATTTGATCCAATCCGCAGCGGCCACATATGACACTTGATCAGTGTTCACTGTAGACCACTTAGACTATGGCCACACGTCTATCTGTTATTATCCTTATAGGATATCTTTACTGCTTGATGTATACCGAGTTACTGCCATGTTTCCACTTTCTATTATTTCTGATTTCTGAATTATTTGATTTTTGAACTCTAAAATATGTGCTACAGAATGAAGTACTGTGTGGAGTACTGTAAGCTAGAGAATAATTATAAGAACATTGAAGTGATAAAAAGAAGATGACAACGAACCTAAAATTCTTCAAGACCCTTGAGACAGAACTGTGATGGGCGACCCGTAGTGGATCATGTGTTATGAGATACAGGCGAACTATGTCATCGCCGACTCACTAGTAAGGGTAAACCTGGGGCGAAAGGAATCGCCTAGGGAATGCTCGCCAACGGCCGATACGAACGGGCGGGGCTCTTACAATTATCTCAATGGTAACATGAGAGCAAGGAACTAGGTACGTAAGGGTGCCAAGGTTCAAGCCTTGTGGAGAATATACTTAAGGGAACTAAGCCTGAATTCAGTAAATGGAAATGGTTTTAAAGTGAATAACTGAATTGAAACGGGTAGCTACAAAATGTGATGAGAACCATTGTACTTGATACAGCTTACCAGAGTGAGATTCGTAACGCTGTAAAGTATGACTAGGTAATAAAATCAAGGTAGAGTATGTATCAAAATGATTTGAATATTAAATGTCTCTACCTTGAGAATACACTGTGAAATGATGGGGCACAAAGATGAAGGTCCAAAATGATAAGAGAAGTGTGGTTAAGGAAACTACCGGATGAGAATCCCGATAAATTTCAGAGTAACATAGATTGAGAAATCAGGTTAATGTTGACTCGATCGTGGATATGAAATTTATTCTTATGCTTGTATCGAAGAATATAGAAGAAATCCGACAAGCTCAAGAAAATAATTTTTGGAAAATGTTATGGATGATGAAATCCACAAGTATCGATGTAAAGGATGGAAATACATATGATATGATTTGAGGATGAATTAAATGATGTATTAAAATTTTTGTTATATAATAAAGTTCTTATGAAGAACAAATAAATATCATATGGAAGTGATGCCTTAAATATGATTTAATCGGAGATGTAAAAGGAGCTTATAAGAGCAATCTTTGTAAAAGGCATCATCAGATGAAAAGTTGAAGAATGATGGTCACAAGATGATAAGAAATGTATGATTAAAGAAAATATCAGATTTGATTTTCGATAAAACTTCCAGAGTTATATAAATTAGAGGAATCGAGATAACATTGACTCGATTTTGAATATGAAGTTAAATTCTAAGCTTATATCGGAGGATGTAGAAAGAATCCGAAAAGCTTAAGAAAATAACTCTGAAAATTGTGTGAATAATGAAATTCACGTGTAAAGGTCTGGATGACAAAAATACAGATAATGAAAAAACTGGGAATAATGAAATTATCTATATAAGCGTAAATGAGAGAAATACAAATGATATTGAGTTGTAGATGAATTAAAAAGGATGTATTAATTTCTTATCATTGATAAAGTTCTGGTGAAGAACAAGTATTCATCTATATGAAAACAGAAGCTTTATGGAGCTGATTAGGGATGTGTGAGGAGTTAATAAGACTAGCCTCAGTATAAAGAGTCCTTAGATAAAAGATTGAAGATTGGTGTTGTGATAACCGTAAATTTTCCATTTAATTGGAAATTATAAATATTGGAAATAAATATTGGAAATAAATAAATAAATAAAATTATGAGAACGAGATATTGGTGAAAATCCCGAGAATTGAGAAAGGAAATAGATGGTGGAAATCCGAGTGAAGGAAAATTAAATCGGAAAAATAAGATGAGATATTATGGAAAATAATGAAAGAAGGAAATTTAATTTGGATAAATGGAAATCCAAATTAAATAAGAAAATGAGAAGAAAATATATATATTGTACATACAATATATATTGTATTATTTCATTTATATAAATATATATATATGTTATGTAATTTAAATTCAACATATATGTATATACTAAATATGTATTTTGTTAATACATGAAATATATATACACATTTATATATAAATAAAATATATCTATAGTACTATAATATATATAATAATATTATTATATATATTTTGTATATATAATATATATATATGTGTATATAATTAAATGAAATATAATTAAAAAAAAAGAAAAGAAAGAAAGAGAAACACAAAAACGGAAGGAAAGGAATCGGGAAGCATCCCGATTTTGCTTCTCGAGTGGTAGCCAGCCACCACTGCCGGTGAGAAAGAAAGAGAGAGGAAGGGATAGATCATGTCGCCGGCGAAGAAAAGAGGGGAAGAGGACGACCGGCGAAGGAAAATTGGAAAGAAAACAGAAGGCGAAACCCGGCAGAAGCGAGAAGGAGAAGAGAAGAGAAAGTGGCGGCGCCGGCCAAATTGGTCACCGCCACTGCCACTGAAGCTTCGCTGGAGGAAGAGGAAGACGATGGAGGCCACGGTTCTGGCGAAGACCGGCGGAGGAAGGCCTACGGAGGAGGAGAAGGAACCGAACCAAAACCGAGTAGATCCGCCGCCGTGCCGTCGATTCGTGAGAACGGAGGCCAGATCCGGCTTCGCCTTGGTGCCGGCCAGCTGTGGAGCCGCCGAACCGCAGGAGAATCGACTACCGGAGAAGAACCGACGGTGAGGGAGGTAGACCAGTCCCGCGGGAAAAGAAAGAAAAAGGAAAAAGGAAAAAGAAAAAGAAAAGAAGAGAAAAGAGAAAAAGAAAGAAAGAAGAAAAAGAAGAAAAAGAAAATGGGAAAGGAATTCCAGGAATTTGGAAAATTCCCGAGAATTCAAAAATTACGGGAAATCCCGAGAAATATGGGAATCGGTAAGAAATCCCGAAAAATAGTAAATTATTTAAATAATTTATTTATTTAAATAATTGTGGAAAAATTCTAAATTTTAGAATTTAATTTCTAGAAAATTCCCTCGATGACCGAGCCAATGGAATCGGGCGAGGTGAACACGGGCGCGACCTTCAAGAGACAGTCACCGACCTGAAACAGGTAAGAGAGACATGTGCCGCCTGTAAGGATATTCGACCACATGTTTTAAATTATGCATTTAATTTATAAATGCAATTTATATTGATTAGTTTTGAAATTTGTGGTGATTTATCGATTTCAAATTGTGGTGAAATACCAGTTGAGAAATACAAACTGTATTTTCCGTGCAGGAGGCTAGCCAAATCGGCAGCCATTATACTGCCGAAAAATTATAGAAAAATTACTGAAATTTACCGAAAATCACCGAAAACCAAAATAAAAGATTTGATTTCACGTGAATCGATTTTTGGGTATGAAAATCGAGAAATTGAATAAATTTCATAAAACATGAATATACTGATATTTAATTTTAAAATATTCATGTTTTCGAGTATGGTGAAAAGGAAATCACCGAAAATTCACCCGATAGTTATATTTCACGTGAAACGAGATAAAAATGAAAAAGAGACTGAAGTGAATATTTTTATAAATATTCTTAAATATTCACTTGATTTTACATAAAACCTTTATGGTTTTAATTATGGAAACAAATAATTATGAAAATTTCATAAAGGTTAAGAAATGATGGGAAACCATGATTTCGAGACTAGAGGTCTCTACATGTGTTTCTAGAAGAAAAACATGGTTAAGGGATTTTGAATTTGGAAAGTAAATAATTTATTTTGACATAAATTATGAAAATATTTGATTTGAATTCCGATTTCTTTGAAAACCATGTTTTGGATAAAAAGCACGGGAAAGCATGCATATGTGTTTTACGGTAGAAAAAGAAAGTTTTGCCCTTCTATTTTTACAGTGATGATTTTACAAACTGTCTTCATTTTATGGAAAAATATGATTTATACCTTTATGAAATATTTTGAGAAATGTTATTTTAATTTAATTATTTCATAAAGGTGATGATTTATTACATGTGAGCCTTATGGATACTTGTGAAATATTTTAATATACTGTGTTTAAAATCCATGAAGGCTATGGTATGGTTACACTGTTTTGAGACTTAGGCCCCGAGCTTCATGCATCACATATATTGTTACTGTCACGTGGCTGATTGACTAGCTAGTCATTAGCGTCCCGGATTGTCGCCTAGCAAGTGTACACCGAGGACATATTATAGATCATGGCCATAGATCTCATTACCGTTACTGTGTCCCTTAGTGGACGATGATAGCATGATTTACTTGTAGGGTGTTGCCTAGTCTCACTCACTGCTTACTGTTTACTGATTACTGAAAGGATTTACGGAATTTTATTTACTGTACTGTACTGTATTGTACTGTTTACTGTACTGAATTACTGTAATATTTACTGTTTACTGATGAAAAACCGTACCAAAACACTGTGTTACTGAACTGTACTGTTTACTGAAATGGTAGCCATTGATTACTGTTTTACTGAACTGAAAGCTACCTTATACTATTTACTGAATTGGTAGTTACTGTTTACTGTTACTAATTGAAACGTATCGAATTACTGTTTTACTGAATATACTGTTTTACTGAACTGTACGATACAGTTACTGATTTGAAAAGAGAAATAAATGTTTATTTTAAAAGTATAACATAAGAATTATTTCTAAGATAGATATAATCGAAGAAGTAATTATCCAATGATTGGATATTTACACATCACTGTACTATACTGTTTTTACTGTACTGAAGAGAATAGAAGAGAAGTAAACCATCATTTTTATTACTAAACTGCCATGTGTTTTAAAGTATACTGAAGTGAAAGAGAACAGGTGGTTTACTCTGTGGAAAAACGAAAATTATATCGTTTTGAAAACAACAAAATGAGTATTATCTACAGTTGCTTCTAGGTTCCGGAACAAGTATGGTATTCTAAAATACCTACCTTATTCTATCTGGATCCCTAACCGACTGTAGTATCCTTCCTACATGTGAGCCTAGAGCCAGCTAGGAAGATTTTACCAGAAGAATATATATATATATATATATATATATTTTCAGCATATAGATAGCTGAATATCAAGTGTGACATATAACTCTCTTATTGAGCCGTGGTTTGCTCACCCCTTAATTTTAAACATTTCAGGTTTTAAAGATTGTGAGATCAGTTGATTGTGGATCATGACTGTACACAAAGGACAATGTGACAGACTGACTGATTTATATGAGGTGCGATCATTTATTTTCTGTATTTAGACATGTCTACAGTACTACTTATCGGATTAATTAAGATAGGGGATGTGTATAATGTTAACAATATTTTATTAAATTGTTTAACATCAAGTGTAAAGTGAAGTATCACAGACAGCCCAACCGGATAAATTGTGTAAAATAAGGTTTAAAAATATGGTAACGGGTCGTTACAGGTGTTCATAAGGTGATGATTTGAACTCGGAGTGAATTTTACGAGTTTCGATTGAAGCTACAAGGGTAATGAGTTGCCTTGTAAAGTAGATAAGCCTAAAGAATGAGGCATCCTTACATGAGTAAATTGATGAAATACTGATAGAGTCTAAAGTATAAATGGAACATGAGCAGCATTGTGATATGATCCTTAAACTCTTAAAGACTGTGGAATTGTGCTAAGATTTGCAACTAAAGATTTGGCTAGACAGTACCTCCTCTTGAGATATAAGATCTCGAGACGACAGGATGACAGTGAACCTATCTATGATATAAAGATATGATTGAGATACGAAAGTAATGAGTCAGCTAAATACTATTGTCAGCCTATAAAAGAGTGATGAGACTAGCTGCTCTATAGATGAGATCTAATTAAAGAAATTAAAGTCGGCAGATGGCAAGTGTAAAGAAAAAGATGGTATGCAAGATTTTAAAAGATCTTAGCAGTATAGTACCATGCCAATTAAATATATATATGTATATATATATATATATATGAAGTGATAAATAGTGGAAATATGAAAACGAAAATGAAAGTGGAATAAGGAAATAAATTGCACGATGAGAAGGGAACATCAATATAAAATAGTTCCCAAAGTTAAGACTAAGGGTGATTTGTGTTGGTTATCACATAATTGTGGCAAGATGTAAAAGCAAGCCAACTTTGATAAGTACAATTAATGATAATCAAAGGAGTAAGATAATTGATATGTTTACTGCTAGTATATAAATAAGAAATGTTTGTACATATAACCACCTCGAAACGATAGAGATGGTGGAATTGTATAGATAACGTGGTGCTTAAATGGATCATTCGAGGATTCAATCACAAAATCTAAATTATGAAAAGAGATTTAAAGACCATACTACATAAAGAGAATATGATAGTCTCATGAATTATGATCGTAAGAGATGATCTATAGTAAAATCGGCAAATGAGATGCAGCCTTGATGGAATAAGTGTGAAGATGAATATTATGGACAATAAAAGTCCAAAAGAGAAATGATGATATAGAAGTGATTAAAGACTAATGATCTAAATAGAATCACTTTCCATTATCAGACTTCTAGATTCTCTAGTGCCTTAGTCGCAGTATAAGTGTTAAACGGTGTGAATGTGTATGTACAGTTCCAGTGAGCCTTACATGTGATGGGAGTCTCTGTGTTGCCATATGCTAATGAGAGATAGCAAAATGCTTTGAGATCCCAAGTGTATTGATAGCACCGCTCCATACTGGTATATATATTTATATATATGAGCGTGAGATGTAACCGCTCCATGATATTGAGAGAGCGTGTGCATGAGATGTGAAAGCTACTGGGACACTTACATATAATTGATTGACACGAGTACATGATAGTACCAAATTATGTCGACTCGGCACTAAGTGAGAAGAATGGATGATGAACAGCATAGATTACCTGTAATATTAAAAAATATTGTGTATGGACTCTTATATGAAAAGAGTAAAAGTGAATAACTTCCGATTTGAGAAATGAACTTACGGGAGTATAGACATATATGATGAAAGACAGCATGTAATGGTCTAAAGTATTGTTGATGTTGAAAGTGTGCTGGCAGTATTACTTGGAGACTGAACTAGAGGTCAGAAGTCGTAAGTGTACGACATGTACCACCTTTGGACTTAAGTTAAATTCGGAGGACCGAATTTCTTAAGGTGGGGAGGATGTGATAACCGTAAATTTTTTTCTTTATTGGAAATTTGAAATATTGAAAATAAATATTGGAGAAATTAAACCAGAGGAAATAAATAAAATTTTGCGAGAATGGGATATGGGTGAAAATCCCGAGAAGTGAGGAAGTGAAAGAATTGGGAAATTCGTATAAAGGAAATTAAATTGGAAGTGAAGATAAAAATAATAGAGAGAGGAAAGAATTAAATTGGATAAATTAAAATTCAAATCTAATTAAGAAAATAAGAAAATAAAATGAAATATATTTATATAATTATATATTATATAAATGTATTTTTATACAAATACATATGTACGTAAATACTATATAGTATATTTTAATATATGTTGGTATATATATGGAAATATATACTATTTCATAAATTTAAATAATACATATGTATATAAACATAATATTTTTTGTATATATAAATATATATATACATACATATATAGAAAATGTAAATATTATTTTATATTAAAGTTTATAGGTATATATATTTTATTATAACATTTATATAATTTACATATATAAATGTTATTTACTTTAAAGTATATAAATATACATATATACATATATATATGTATATATATATATACTAGATATATGTTTTTGTAATATACAAAATATATAATTCATATATAATGTATATTGTATTACATTATATATGAAATAATATATGTATAATATATAGTATAAATTATATGTATAAAATATAATTTATAGTGTATAATATATAGTATATTATATACTAAAAAGGGAAAGGAAATAAAAACCAAAAGAGGAAAGAAACAAATGAAAAAAAAAAGAGAAGAGAATAGAAACAGGGAATCGGGATACCTGATTCCCGTTTCTTCAATAGAAATGGCAAGGAAGCCGGTCGGCGCTGGCGGCCAGGAAAGAGAAGGGAGAGAGAGTGACCACTGTCAATGAGAGAAGAGGAAGGGCCGGTGACGATGGATGCAGAGGAAGAAACGAAAAGGAAAACAGAGGCGAAAACCGAAAGGAAAAAGGAAAGAGAGATCGGCGGTGCCGGCCGATCCAGGCACCGCCACCGCCACCAACGCCACCGGTAAGACCCAACGAAGGAGGAGGCCACCGACGGTGAAGGAAACGGCGGAGGAAGGAAGAAACGGAGGAGAAAGAGGCCAAAACCCACGGACCCAGATCCGGTGCCGTCGCCAGTGATGGGGTGAAACGGAGGCCAGATCCGGCATCCTCGCAACGTCGGCCAACTGTGGGAGGCGTGAACCGGCGGAAAGGAGGACCTCCGGTGGCCGAACCGGCCGAACCGGCGGGATGAGGCACAAACCGATCCGAACCGGTCCAGCCAGAGAAAGGAGAAAAAAAAAGAGAAAAAAGAAAAGAAAGAAAAGAAAAGAAAAAGAAAAAGGAAGAAAAAAAAAGAAAAAGGAAGAAAATGAGGAAAAAGGGAGAATTTCGAGAATTCGGAAAATTCCCGGAAATTCGACGACTCGGAAATTTACGAAAATTCGGTAAGAAACTTCCCGGAGATTTAATTTCAGAAAAATTGAATAATTTATGAAAAATTCTAAAAATTAGAATTTTTATTTCCAGAAATTAATTTCAGCGATCGAGATAAGGAATCGGGAGAAATGGAGTGCGGGCGCGATCGATAAGAGGAAGTCGCCGACCCGAAAAAAGGTAAGGGATGCATGTGCAGCACTGTAAGGATACTCAGTCTGCATATTTTAAATTGAAATATTTTATGCAATTATTTTATGAAAATTATTATGATGCATGATTTGCTGAAAATAATTTGGGATGAAGTACTGGCTGAAAGATTTAAAACTGTATTTTTCCGTGCAGGAGGTTAGTAAATTGGCAGCCGTTATGCTGCCGAAAATTTTAGAAAAACTTTATAAAATCATATTAAGTGATTTTATTTCTGAATTTCGATAGTAAATCACGAAACATGAGAAAATTACTAAATTTCATAAACCATGAATATAATGAGATGGAATTTTAAAATATTCATGTATTCGAGAATGGTGTCAACGAAATCACTGAAAATTCTCGAAATAGATAAATTACACGAAATACGAGACGAAAGATGAAGTGAAATATAATGAATATTTTTATGAATATTTTTATAAATACTCACTAAAGGATTTTAACCCATATGGTTTTAAATTATGGAATTTTATATTTATATAAATTCCATATAAGTTTATTTTATGATGAAAACTACGGTTTTGAGATTGGTTGGCATTCCTATCATGCAGATGCATGATATGTGATATGTTTAGTCCTGGTCAACACCCAATCCGCGACCCACAGAGGACAATATAGATTATGGTCATAGATTTGACCGGTTTATTTCTGTACCCTTCGAGGTTATAGTATGATACGATTGATGTCTATCTTAGACTCCATAAATGATATGTGATGTGTTAGTAAAGGCCAAACCGAGCAAAGACTCGATGATTGTTCCATGTGAGCCACCTCTAGAATCCTTCGGAAACTAAGTGCTACACGAGTTTCGATGTGTTAGTAAAGGCCAAACCGAGCAAAGACTCGATGATTGTACCATGTGAGCCACCTCTAGAATCCTTCAGGAACTAAGTGCTACACAAGTTTCGATGTGTTAGTAAAGGCCAAACCGAGCAAAGAGTCGATGATTGTACCGTGTGAGCCACCACTAGAATCCTTCGGGAACTAAGTGCTACACGTGTTCTGATGTGTTAGTAAAGGCCAAACCGAGCAAAGACTCGATGATTGTACCGTGTGAGCCACCTCTAGAATCCTTCGGGAACTAAGTGCTACACGTGTTCTGATGTGTTAATAAAGGCCAAACCGAGCAAAGACTCGATGATTGTACCGTGTGAGCCACCTCTAGAATCCTTCGGGAACTAAGTGTTACACGTGTTCTGATGTGTTAGTAAAGGCCAAACCGAGCAAAGACTCGATGATTGTACCGTGTGAGCCACCTCTAGAATCCTTCGGGAATTAAGTGCTACATGAGTTTTGATGTGTGAGTAAGAAATTTCTATACCGTGGGAGCCACCTCTAGAGTAGAGGTGGCAAAAATTGGCCCGAGCCTGAAAACCCGCCCGAATCCGCCCGAGACCGAACCGGGACCAGCCCGAATTGACCAAAAAAGTCGAAGGCCCGTAACCGAAAAAGCCTGTAACCGAAAAAGCCCGGAACCGAAAAAACTCGAAACCGAAAAAGCTCGAACCCGACACAACCCAAACTCGACATAACCCGAGCCCTATACGATCTGAAACCGAGATCGACCCGAACCGAAAACCGAAAAAACCGAATTTATAACCCGAGAAAACCCGAATTATAATTATATAATTATTATTTAAAAATAAATAAATAATTGATACACTTTTTTAATTAAAAAGTTTAAAATTTTGAAAACAATTATTATTTATTATACAATTTTATCAATTATATATTACCAGCATAATAAATATTGAATCTTTTTAATTAAATTAAATTAATTGAAAACACCATAATATATGATATAATATATGATATCAAATAATCTTTAATATTATCCTTACTGCATTTATAATAATAAATATATTATTAATTTGACATTTGATTTTATTATAAAATCATTTTAACATTTTATTATTTTTATTTATAATAAAATTTTAATTTTAATACAACTATAAATCAAATATATAAAAATTATATAATTTCAATATTTGTTTGAAACTTTGAATTTGATATTTTGTGCAACACATTAAAAATATTTTTAATAAAATTAAATTTAAACTATATTCTCTTAAAGTTTCAAGTATAGAAAGATATTAAATTTAGATTAAAAAAAACCTAATCTTTAAATTAAAATTCAAAGTTTTTAAAATTAGAAAAAGTTAAGTAATTAAATTAAACAATACAAGTACAATTTTTTTATACTTGGGTATCATTAAAAGAGAAAATTATACTGGTAACTTTATTTTTAGCCTTAAAACAAAAGATATTAAAAAATCAAGCTAGTGATAATTAATTATTTATTATATTATAATAATCTTATACATGAATAAATTAATTTGGTATCTTATAATAATGATTTGTATATTATATTATAATAATCTTTTAAGAATAAATTATGTAATCTCTTAGTGTGTAAGTATTATTTTGATAGAATTAAGTATTTACTAAAAATAATTCATTTATTATCTATTAAATGTAAAATTAAAGTGTGGATAAAAATAATAATTCTAATAGTAAATTAAAGTGTAATTTAATAATATATTAAAGTTGTATTACTATGTAAGTGGTAATTTTAATCAAATTTATTTTTTATACTTTGTTAATATTATTATTAATTATATTTAAATAACTAGCATTATATTAATTAATTTAGTAATATCTATTATTTAACATTTTAATTAGATTTTCAATCAATTGGTGTATATCTAATATTATTATGTTAATGTGAATATGAAAAAAAATTAGTACTCAACTTGTAATAGTTTTTTTGATAGCAAATAAAATACATAATATAGTTAATAAATAATGCCTTATCATAATGATTTGTATGTTATTATAACTTTAAAAATAATATTTTATCATGTGATATATAATCAACTATACAAGCCCTTAATTATATAAAATAGATTATTAATATGTTTATCTTATCATAATGATTTGTATGTTACATTATAATAATCTCTTACCATGTAATATAGAATAAATTAAACAATCTCTCATAGCATATTATAGTTTTAATTTCAGACATTTTTCATTCCAATTTCTTATCATGCTTTTAGAATATACTCTTGTGTTTAATTTCAAACATTTAATCTCTTATGATGTATTCATGTAATTTAGTTTAACTTGATCAATTAATAATCAGAATATTGGATGATTAAATAGATATTGACCTTCTCAACTACTTTTTTAGTCAAAAAAGTGTTTTTTTTAATTTATTATAATGAGTTACAAATAAAATAATAAACATAATATACTATATATATATTAAGATTTACATTATAATAAAATTTCATATGTTAAATTATCAATATCTTAAGAATTGTATCTTAACATATTATGAAATTTCTATTAATTTAATTTTAATACTTTATGCCTAAAATTTTAAAATCTTATTATCTTAAGAATAAATTATTATTATTATTCAGTAAACTATTTTTTTAGCCAACAATGTTTCATTAAATTTTAAATTGCAAGTTGTGTTAAAATAAAAATAAAATTTACAACAAATATAACAAATTCTCAATCTAGCTCACGTGGTTAAACATATAACAATAAATATAAGAGGTCATGGTTCAAATCTTTGTACAAGCATATAATTTTGATTACTTTCATATAATTGATGAACAAGTTCAGGTACCATATACTACTTGATCAAAAGTTAATCGAGTATAACGTACCATAAGGGTACTACCCGAATCCGATACGGGTAATAAGAAAACTATCCGAACTCATAATTATTCGTTTATAGAGTCGGGTAGTGTCCGGTACCTGATTATATATTACCCATTTACATCATTATATCAAATGGTTTTTTTTTGGTACATTATATCGAATGTTATTATTTATAATATAATGTCAATTGATGTATATAACTTGTTTAATTTAACGCTCTAAATTTTTAATGAGATATTTGATTAATTAATGTGTTTGAGTATGATTATATTTAATAAAAATAATGTTATATTATGATTTATGTATAAACTAAAAACAAAATAAATATAAAATTGAGATAATTAATTGACCAATTATTCATAATATTAATTATTTTTTTAATGTATACTATAATTTTATTCAATATTATAATTGAAGAATTAGTTAACTAGTTATGCGGTTAAATTTAATTTAATAACTAATTATGTTGGCATTTAAAAGACAAAATAAATGTAAAAAGGATTCTTAAAAATTTAAAATTTTATTAAAAATATAATATAATTATTAAAAAAGCTAATTAAACAAAGTAAAAAAAAAAGAAATTTATTGAACTAAGAGTATCTAAATTCCAATGGCCCAATATTGACCTAAAAAAAAAACAATGACTCAATAAGTTATTGTTAAGAGTATAAAGCTATTTATATAAATGTTTAATTGTTTAGTGTGATTTATTTATAATTTGTTAATTATTTATTTGTATAGCTAATACTTTTGGATTTTCACTTTCTTTTAGTTTTACTATATATATTTGGCTCATTTAAAAAATAAATTTTTATATAATTATTAATATATAATTATATATTTTATAACAAATGTAAATATCACAGGAAATTTAAAAAAATAAATAATAATTATCAAGTAATAAAAACATTAAAATGTAAAAATTTATATTTATATAAATTTAGTCAAAACAACAAAAGAAATTAAAAATAATGAATAATAATATTTTATTTATGAGAGTTTCGTGTGAAATGAGATCTGTTTGATTGTCATTTTTCAATTCCCTCCAAACAAGCTTTTCCCATGTTACAAAAAAATTTCAAATTCTTTGGGAATACACCTTTTCCCTCCCTTGAGAATCACATGAAAAAACTTCCAAAGCAAACTTTGAAATATCTTTATCTCAATATACTGTCATGCAATGTAGATATGATAATTAAAAAAAATGAATGTGACATTGGATCAAATTTTGATAAAAATTAGAAAAAAAATTGTGTTTGGTATATCAATATAAATTTTAATACAATAATTTTTATATTTTATATGACACAAATATATTTGATGCAATACGAATACAAAATATATATATATATACGAATTATTAAGTCTAATATAATGTAATGTCTATTATAATCATTTTAATTATAATCGAAATTCAAAGATAATTTTTTTATTACAAGGAAAATATTAAATAACTGAAGATAGGGGTAGAGGTGATTATTGGGTCGAGGTTGAACCGGTCTGGTTCAACAAAATATTTTTTTTAAAAAAAAAAGCAGCCTGCCACTGCGCATGCAGTGGCAGGCATGTAGGCAGTAGCCTTTGTCGGCTACTGCCTATGTTGATGGGCAACGGCCTGACCGTTGCCCATCAACTTTGTAAGGGAGGGAACGTTTCCCTCCCTTTTTTTTTAAATTTATTTTTTAAAATTTTTAATATTGTTTTAAATTTTCATTTTTCCTCTATAAATATCAATTTATTTTATTTTATTTTTTTAAAAATTTTTTTCATATTTTGTCTTAAATCTAAACGCTTATCCACTCTTATTCTTTTAATACTCACTTATACTTTCTCAATAATCACTCAAACTCTCTCAAATTCACTTAAATTCTCTTATTTCAAATTTATAATATTATCATTTTATTCTCTAAATTTCATTTTTTTATCATAATAATTTTATTATAATATCATATTCATAATATAATTTTATTTTATTATAACAATAGTTTTATTACATAATTTTATAGTAATTTATTTTTACATTATTGTTACATTAATTAAATAAATTATAATAACTTTATAATAAATTGTTGTTAAATTAAACTATTAACATTATTTATTATAAAAATAAATTTGTTAGATTAAATTATAAAAATATATTAATATATATTATTTTTATTAAAATAAATTAATATAAATTTAAAAAAATAAAAAATTTAAATTAAAAAAGGACCAAACCGGTCCATGAACCGGGCCGGTTCGCAAGTAAAAATAATGCGAACCGGCTCGGCTCGGACCAGTCCACTACCGGTTCGGACCGGTTTAAGTTGTTAGTCAGCCGGAACCGGTGAGAACTGGCCCGGTCCGGCCCACTAACAGCTCTAGATAGAGGTGTTGGATTCAAACTCAAGACTTATAATATGCGACAACTTATCTTTAACCACTAGGCCAAGAGGTTGTTGGCAATTCAAATATGATTTTTAGTAGTTGGAGTTTGTGGACAAAAAAATTAATTAGTACATAAATACAGATGCTTCCAAGGCAAAAGTTTACAATAGCAAGAGTGCTTTCATTTCTTGCAAATGCAATGCAAGATTTAAAACTTTTTCAATATCTTTTACGTCTTCGAGTATTTTACTTGTAATTCTTTTTACGATAATTAATCAATTATAATTAAAAATTATGTACTGGTCCATCATTTACAAGTGAGAACTTTATGTATTATTTTGATAGATCTCACGTGACTTTAAATTTTGATTAATTAATTATAATGTAATAATTATAGATGATATGTTCTCTTTTATTATTGTAGATAACTATATTCTTCATTAGTCCACTCCCAATGTTTTCAAAATCATCCCAACCAAATTTCTCAATATATATATTATACAATTCCCATTTATTAAATTTTAACTTTAATTTAGCATTTTTATTATATTTTTATTTAACTATATAAAATTAAATTAATTATTACATTCAAAATTATAAAATATTTATAATTTATAAAATTTTAAAATAATTTGACTAAGCCTGCTAAGCCCGCCCGATTAAAACCGGACCGAACCTGAAACCGGACCGAAACCGAAAAAACCCACAACCGAAAAAATCCGAAACCGAGAAAACCCGCAACCGAGAAAACCCGAGATCGAAAAAACCCACAACCGAGAAAATCCGAAACTGAAAAAACCCGCAACCGAAAAAACCCGTAACCGAGAAAACCCGTAACCGAAAAAGCCCGTAACCGAAAAACCCGGACCGAAACCCGCCCGAACCCGCCCGTTTGCCACCTAGAGTCTAGAGTCCTTCAGGAACTAAGTGCTACACGAGTTTCAATGTGTGAATAAGGAGTTTCTGTACCGTGTGAGCCACCTCTAGAAGACTTAAAGGACCTAAGTGCTACATAGATTCTTTGTGAACTATGGGGAGCCACCTCTAGAATCCTTTGAGCACTAAGTGCTACACGAGTTCCTAGATATGACATATAACTGCATTGCTAGTTAGAATGGACGTCGTAACTGAAGCAGTGGATTGGGGCTTACGCCTAAAGTGATTAAATAATCGGTTATATGGGAATAGACTTTAATAGCTTATTTTGCTCTTTAAAGTACGGTACTAATTAAGAGAGTACATTAAAACATGGAATGAGTTTTATAGAAATAAGATGATGATTTAACTAATATTCTTTTCAAGGAATATACGAATATTAATTATTTTATTTAAATGCTTTATTTCTAGAAGCATTATTTTGAAAAGAATATAAAAAAGGTTATGAAAGTTTTGAAAAAGGAAGAGGATTTATTAATTCAAAAGGAAACGAAAATTTCTCTCTACAGTTGCTTCTAGGTTCCGAAACAAGTATGGTATTCTAAAATACCTACCTTGCTCTATTCGGATCCCTAGCCGACTGTAGTATCCTTCCTACATGCGAGCCTAGAGCCCATAGGAAAAATGAAAAAGATTTTTAGCATATAGGAAGCTGAGTATCAAGTGAGGCGTATAATTCTCTTATTGAGCCATGGTTTTGCTCACCCCTTAAATTTTCAATATTTCAGGTTTTGATGAATTTGAGTTCAGTGGATTGTGGATCCCGGCTGTACACGAAGGACAATGTGTCAGACCGACTGATTATTTGAGGTATGATCATTTATTCTCTGTATTTAGACACGTCAACAGTACGACTTATCTGATTAGTTACGATAGGGGATGTGTATAATATAAACAATATTATTTAAAATTGTTTAACAATCAATACAAGTGAAGTATCGCAGACAGCCCAACCGGTTAAGTTGTGTATAAGAAGATGAAAAATGTGGTCACGGGTCATGACACATTGCAACTACCGTTAAAACATCTCTTTTTTTAGTTTTAAATTTGCTTGTAGTCTTCTGTTAATGAATACATTAATCTAAGACCTAAATGACTTTAAATTGAGCATGAATTCCTTATGCTTTTCTCTTGGCCTAAATGGCCTTTCATGGTTACACACTTCGTTTCAACGATTTAAGGCCGTAAACGCATTTTACTCTTTCTCCACCCTAATTCTACATCAATTATGCATGAAGCAACACCACATTTATGCATTGGAAAGCTTTGCTGAAGCCTTAGAAAGTGATTTCTCATGATTTTAATTCAATTTAAGCCTTAATACACACTTAAACACCTTAAACACATATTATAATGCCATTAAATCATGAAAACTTTAAGCTTTCTTTCACCTTTCCTCTTAGCAAAAATTGATGGAGAGCCTAACACCATGAAAATGGACACTTCAAGACTTGATTTTGATAAAAGGTTGTAGAGCTTAAAAAGCTGGACAAGTTTGGTGAAGATTGTTTTCGATTTCAGGGTGTTTTATTAGGGTTTTTAATTGCTTTCTCTCTCTAAACCAAGCTTTCAACAATGGTGGGTGGTAAGAGAAGTTGATGGCTGGCCAAAATGAGAAAAAAAGGTTAGAAAATGTTTTTTAAATAATATCTTGGTTGTAAATTACAAAAATGCCCTTAAGTTTTATAAAAATTCTCATTTTGCCTTTCACACTTCCACTTCTATTAAATAGTCATTTTAACTTTCAAAATATTTCATTCAGTCATAAAACATATCTATTTAATATATTCTAATCATTGAATATGCCTTTGATAAGGTTCGACTAGTCAAATGAGCAAAATTACCAAAATAACCCTTACATTTGATTCGCGTAGTTTTTCACTTTTACATGTGATTCAATCTACAACTTAACATGGAATAAGACTTCTTCACATAAGGGTTTATCTATAACTGTTAGTTGGTCTTAAATCAAATCAGATTGATTGTTATTTACGAAGCGAACTATGGATTTAATTGTCATTTTTTAAATTAATGCACACTTTTCAAAATACGCACAAACAGAGGAATTTTAAGATTAGGATTCTTACCATCTCAGTATTTTGTTTCAAAAATTTATACTGCAGGGTTTCATGTCCATCGGAGCTGTAGAAGTCTCAGTGGAGCCCACAGTCCAAATCTTTGTTATACCTACGAAACATAAGGTATATAAACAATTATGCGATATCTCATTTCACTAGCCTCATTAGCAGCGTGTATCAGTAATAAGAAGTGTGAATCTCATATCCTTCCTACCTTAGGAAATTTGATCATCCAAATTTGACTAGGCCTCTCAATCGAACAACTCAAGATACTTTTTCTTCATTAGGCTCTTTAATTCATAAGTAACTTCTTTTGTTGAGTGATACTGCCAGAGAACCTTAACTAGAGGAATCATCTTAGACCTCAATAATTTATCCTTTCGATCCAAGATCTAAATCAGCTTCTCAGCATAATTCATATCCTCTCTGATTTTCAGAGGTTCGTGCTGAATTACATAAGACGATTCTAGATAGTATTTTCGTAACATAGATACATGGAAGATATTGTATACCCTAGATAACTTTGGTGGTAATGCTAACCGATATGCCACGACTCCCACTAGGTTTAAGATCTCAAAAGGCCCAATGTAGCGAGAACTTTAATTTAGGATATTAAATATCCCTTATCTCGTAAAATTTGCTTTTACATTAAGGCACAAAATTATGTTATTTAATCACCTTAAGGAAATTTTATATTCTAAAGTCTCCCTTAAGAGCATTATCTTACAACTTTTTCTTTGGCTGCCACATACTCCTTCACCTTTTTAAATGTTCTTTTCCCTCATAAACTTACATCAAAGACAATATTTACCTCTTTTTTCAATTTACATTCATCATTTAAAAGTTTAAAATAAAATCAAACCCTTACCCCTTGTTACTAACCAAAACCGAGAGCCCCTATGCAATCTTGATCTTCACTATTGTGGAGCTGCTATGTACTTCATAAATGCAGCAACTCTCTTGCCCTCAAGCCTTTACAATGACCAAATCTTCCCTCTTGTATTCTGCCTCTCTAATAGCTTTCATTTCTTCTTTAGTGGTTGCCATAATCTAGCCCTTTTTACCTTTATTCCTCTCAGTTTAGACCAACCCTTCACTTATATATCTTCCAAATCTCTAGAGCAACCCAAAACAAAACTCTTCCACGTCTCCTCCTACCTTTCCAACCTGAGATAGTTCTTGCTCGCACTGATGAATACTAAGAGAAATGCAATCCTTTTTGTTGCTTAATGTCTAGAGAGCAGCAGCTTTCAGCTGTTACGTTGATGCAAGGGAATGAAGACTCCTTGCAGCTCTCCTGTTCTCGGTTTACTGCACCTTCAGTTCCCTTTCTTTCCTTTTACTATTTTAGTGAACAAATTTATACTCCTCTTCATCATATGATTAGCACTTTATTTTTCCTTGAGTTTAGCCCTCACACCTACGTTTAATCCTCTTAGAACTAACTCTGTTTCCAGCACCAAAATGATGGCATGAACTCTACTTACTTCCCCTATTTTGCCTCTAGAAAAGACCTTTCATGTCACAGTTTGTATATACAAAATTCACCACATTTTCACATGCATAGTGATGGTCGAACTGTTTGTGATGCCTTTGTCATACACTTATGTTAAACAATAACAGTTTACAAAAATATAATTTATTTGATTTATAAAATGGAAATATTTACAAAACAGAAATTTTTCAATAGTTACATCCCCTGAATATAGTTTCAATAAAGTAGTATTGTATTTATATGTCTGAATATATAAAAGAAAATAAATGTACCTCCAAGATCTACTGGTCACTACCCCAAGATAATAAACGTAGCCAAAAATCCTCAAAAAATATCTCAACAATTACTGTAGCTATCTGAGGAGTGGGAAAAATAAGGAGTGAGCAAAAATGTGCTCAGTAAGTGAATCGTATGTAGAACTGATATTATGAAATCTATATGCATAAAATCCTTTAATTTTCCTAACTGTACACTAAGGTAACAATGGAAGGATACTATAGTCGGCTAGGAATTCGGATGGAGTGTGGGAGGAATTTTAGAATACTTGTCGTGTCGCGGAACCTAGAAGCAATTATAGGGAGTAGTTGTCGATTTTAATAAAAATATCATTTAATATTAATAATTAAATGAATAATTACTCAAATGTATGGTTTATAAAATCATTTAAAGCAAAATACTATGATTAGTATTTTACAAAATCACTTTAAACACATTTTATACTTCGATAGAATCCAATACACAATACAGAAATTAGTTTAGTGTAGTTACAGTTCAATGATAGTAACAATCAGTAACTATACAATTAAACATCTCCGGTAAACAGTGAACACTTTAGTATCAATAACGGTTCAGTAATAGTAAACAATTCTATAACAATAAACAATGTACAATAATCGGTTCTTTCAATAGGAACAAACGTTTTGGTAACTATAACCATTTCAGTATCAACAGTACTTCGGTAATATTAAATAGCTTAGCATCAATAATAGTTCATTAAAACGATAATTATAAAATCATATATAAAATTTATTTCAATAATTAAATCATTTAGAAATCGTTCAATAAACAGTACGAAAATCAGCTTAGAAAACAACATTGTAAATCGTTTAGTAACAATGAACAGTAACACGTGAATGGAGACCAGGCAATACCCTAAATATATCATGCTATAATCCCTGTAGTGAATAGTAACAGTAACACATAAGACACATAGCCATAGTTTATAGGTGTTCTCAGAGTACACTTGCTAAGAGACCCTAGGACTACTAATGACTTGGCGGGTCAATCAGTCACAGTAACAGTAACACGTGAGCATGATACGAGGCCTAACAATCTCAAAACAAGATATAAACTGTATCATCACCCTTATGGAAATTAATAAAAATAGATGAAACTTCAGTCAGTCTATGAAGGTTATTTTATAACACATTGAATAGTATAGTAAAAACAGTTTATAAAATATTCACACTTCAGTAATAACTTTCATTAATATTCTTTTTCACTGTAATACACTTATGTAAATACCTCGATGCTTTCATTTCAAAGAAAATCAATTACATGAATATTTGACTATTATTTTTCGGTAAATTCATATTTTATGAAAATATTAAATATTTAATTTTCAAGGCTACGAAATCACTCAATAATACACTTAAAAATTTCATGATATTTTAGAAAATTTTCTAAGAAATTTCAATACCATAACGGCTGTTATTGACCTAGCCTCCATGCACGTAAAACATAGTTCCAATCTAGCCAAAAACCATAATTTGCACAATTTCCAAATATTCCTATAAAGTTACTCTCATTAAAACCTTGCATTCATAATATCCTTATGGCATACACACTCACCCCTTACTTGTTTGTCGTTATCGACTTTCTCAATAGCACCACTCGTAATTTATTTCTCTCGGGCAGCAAAGCAATTCACCGACAATATTTATTAACGTCAATTAAATTTTTAAGCTAATTTCTTTGAATAATTGCAGCCACATTATACACTGGAAATATTAAATCAGTATAAATTGTACTTGTACTAAAACACAACTTCACGGATTTAAGTCCGATTTTAAATTCGATTGCACTGGTGGATTCCTCGTAATTTCTACATCACGTGGCATCCTAAATTCATCAAAATTCAGCTCAAAATTACCTCCCCTTGCCATGACTGAAACTACCTACAAGCAGAATTTATAGTTTTTCAACACTCTAACTATTAATTCAAGCTTATCCATCATTCTTCTTCTACCTAATCACATTTTCATGAATCAAACACAAGCCTTCATAGTGTTCCATTAATGGTCAAATGCCTTGGGGAGTGCTTGAGCAAGATTTAATTCAAACTAATTTAATCTAACACCAAAATTATGCTTAACACATGTAAATTCATCATTAACTACAATTAAAATTAAAAGAAACCTCATATATGAAGAAGACTCACCTTGAGCAAATTCTTCATGCCTTATTTCCTCTTGATTTTGTCACTTTTACACTAAGATATTGGTATGGATGGATAGAGCTTCATGAGTAGGACAATTTTGGTGAAGACACTTTAGTAAAATAAGTTTGTTTTAGTTAGGTTTAGGAAGCTTTTCTTTTTCTTTCTTTCTTGGCTATGGAAGACGTGAGGCATGAGGGAGGAGATGATGAATAGTGGCCGTTAGGTGTGGGAGGAATTTTAGAGTCTTCTAGATGAGGGTAAAATTACAAAAATGCCCTTAGTTAGGAAATTTTAGGATAAAAGTGCCCTTAAGCTTCCGTAATTTTTATAACTATGTAATTATACTCCAAAAATTCAGATTCCATCACAAACAATTATTGTTAAACATATTTTAATGAATAAAGGTGGTTTAGTTTGGGTTTGACCTACCGTGAAGGTGAAATTATGAAATTACCCTTATCGGGTAAATCACAAAAAATTACTTATTTAACCACTAATTCAATCTATCTATTGAAATAGCCTAGGACTTATTTTTATGTAGAATATCATGCTATATTTACTTGGTCCAAATTCATTTTAATTAGACCACAATTTACAAAAATGCCACCGGACTATATCCTTAATCGTCATTTTCTAGATTGTTTGCACACATTCAAAAAATAATCTAAATAAGGGATCTTAGGATTGAGATTCTTACCTTAGGCTTATCATACCCTTTAGATACTGTTTGATTAGTCTCACATCCATTCGGGCACTGTAGAACCAATGGGGCCCATGTCACTATTTCCTTTATAACTTGTAAAGTATACAGGAATTGAACAGTGATGAGACATCTGACACATGTAACAGTAATATATTCATGGCTTTCACATTTCACTAGTCTTGAATCTTCTCTTGTCTTAGCTCTTTCCTTCCTTAAGCTTCTACTGCTAACACAAAAAGGGATTGGGTCATAACAGGATCATGACAGGATCGTGAGGATAATGGTGGTGGTGCTCTCGGTATAGCAGAAAAATGAAAGAAAGGAGGTGGAATGGTTAAGGTTAGGAGGATGATGATGATGTACGGTAATAATAGGGATTTATATGTGGCCGGTAGGGAAAGGTTATAGAAAGGTTAGGTGGCTGCCTTAAGCTTCTTCAAAAAGCTACAAACACGTATTATATATATATATATATATCTTTCTAGCCATGTATGGATATTTATTAAATGTATTTTTAAATTATTTAAGTTCATTTACCATAAGCTATTTGTTTCAATAACATTTCATACTTTTATATTCATTAGTTTATGTCACAGCCCATGACCCTATTTTTCACCTTATTTTATACATCTTATATGGTTGGGCTGTCTGTGATACTTTACTTTTCTCTTACATATTAACAATTTCATATTAAATTATAATATGAAATACATCCCCTATCTTACTTCATAAGAAAGTAGTACTGTGAATATGTCTAAATATAGAAAATAAATGATAATACCTCATGTCATAAGTTGAGCTGTCGCATCGTCCCCAAATGCACAATCAAAATCCTTTAAGTGTTAGAATTTCAATCTTCGAAAACCTGAAATGTTAAAATTAAGGGGTGAGCAAAACCACGACTCAATAAGGGAATTATATGCATACTTGATATTCAGCTATCCTATATGCTGAAAAACTTTTTCATTTTTCCTATGGGCTCTAGGCACACATGTAGGAAGGATACTACAGTCGACTAGGGATCCAGATGGAGTAAGGTAGGTATTTTGAAATACCTATCTTGCCCCGGAACCTAGAAGCAACTGTAGAGAGTAATAAATTTCATTTTGTTTGAAATTCAAATCCTTTTACCTTTTTGTTTCATATCTTGTTCATATTCTTTTCAAAATAATGCTTTTATGAAATAAAGCATTTAAATAAAATAACTAATATTCATATATTCTTTTTCGAAGAATATTAGTTAAATCATCATCATTCTAATTTAAACTCTTTTCATATTTTACTGTACAATCATAATTAGTACAGTACTTTAAAATAGCAAAATAAGCTATTAAACTTTTTTCGTATAACTTATAAATCATTTAAATCTAATATTCAATTTAAAATTAAAATAAGAATATTAGATTTACTTTTCTCCTTTTTCCTTTTGAAAACATATTACATATTCATATTACATATTATATGAAAATCATCTCGTAGTACTAAAAACAGTACTGAAATAAGCATTTTATAAAAATGCTATAAATCATTTCATTTCACGTATCATGTAAAACCTTTACATTTCACATATCACATATCATGTAAAACATTTTCATTTAAAACCTATCATATATGGAGACTTAGGCACGCACGCCCAGCCCGTCCACTGGGTCGTTACTCATATCATGCTATAGACCCCGAAGGGTATAAATAATCATGTCAGATCTATGGCCATAGTCTATAATTGTCCTCGGCGGATCACTAATCAGGTGTCGACTGGGACTACATATCGCATATCATGTATCACATGCCACATATCACATATCATGTATCAGCATGATAAGGTTGCCTACTAGTCTCAAAACAATATTTTTCATTGTTAATAAACCTTTATGGAATTTATCAAAATATATAATTTCGTAATTTAAAACCATAAAGGTTATAAAAACTATTTAGTGAATATTTAAGAAATATATATAAAAATATTCACTTTATTTCTTTTCATTTTTTATCTCGTATTACGTGTCATTTACATATTAAGAGAATTTTCGGTGATTTCATTATCACCATTCTCGAAAACATGAATATTTTAAAATCACTTTCATTTTATTCATGTTTTTATGAAAAATATTCATTTTCTCGATTTTCGTGATTGAAAATCATTTCTCGTGAAATAAAATCATTTATTATGATTTTATGAAATTTTCTAAAAATTTTCAGTAATTTTCGATAATTTTTTGGCAGCATAACGACTGCCGATTGGCTTGCCTCCTGCACAAAAATACAGTTTATAATTCCAGCCAGTACATCATCACAATTTCCAACCACATAATCATCACAATATTTTCATAAAATATTTGATAATTAAAAACATTCAGATTGAATATCCTTACAGTGCTACACATGCATCCCTTACCTTTTCTGGGTCGGCGACTTCCTCTTACCGGTCGCGCCTTTACTCCATCTCTTCCGATTCCTCATCTCGATCGCCGAGAATAATTTCTGGAATTTAAATTCTAAATTTTAGAATTTTCTCAAATTATTTAAATAAATAAATTATTTAAATAATTATCATTAATAATTTCTCGGATTTCTTACCGATTCTCGAGTTCCCGAGAATTTTCCGAATTCTGAAGATTTTTTTTTCTCTTTCTTCTTCTTTTTTTTCTTTTTCTTTCTTTTTCTTTTCTTTTCTTTTTCTTTTCTTTTTCTTTTCTTTTTCCTCTTTTCTGGTCTTAACTGGTTCGGACCGGTTCAACCCGGTCCGCCTCATCACCACCGGTTCAGCTTCATCCCGCCGGCATCACCGCCAGTTCAGGCCTCCCATAGCTTGCTGGAGTGGCGGGCACGTCGGATCTGGCCTCCGTTTGTTCCCATCACCGGCGAAGGCACCGGATCTGGGTCCATGGGTTTCGGCCCGTTCCTCCTTTGTTTACTCCCTCTTCTGCCGTTCTCCTTCATCAGTGGCCATCCCTTCACCTTGGTCGAGCTTTGCCGGTGTCGGGAGTGGCGGTGGCGGTGCTCGGATCGGTCGGCACCACCGTATCTCCCTTTTCCTTTCCTTCTCGGTTTTCGCCTCCCGATTTTGCTTCGTTTCTTTCCGTCCTTTCCCATCGCCAGACGCCTCTTCTTCTTCCTCCTCTCGTCAGTGACATCTTCTTCTTCTTCTTTCGGTCGGCCAGCCGACGGTGGCCGACGGCCGGCCGACCTCTTCATCTGTTTCGTTTCTGTCTTTCTCCCAAACAAAAAGAAAATAACAGGGGTCGGGACCCGACCCCTGTTTCTATTTTTTTTTATAATCATTTCTTTTTATTATATATATAATTATATTACTAATAGTATATATATATATATATATATTTTATTTTCACAATATATATATTTACACTTTAATTATATTAATTAACATATATATTTCATACATATACATATTTATTTATATACATAATTGTATATAAAAATATACATATTTATTTATTTAAGACAAAATAGTATATATTTCATTTTATAATATATACTATATTTCATATATATGCATAGGTATTTATACAAAAATTTTTAAAATATATTTATATAACCTAATTATATAAATATATAATATACGTATTTTTATTTCTTATTTAGTTTGGATTTTCCATTTATCCAAATTAAATTCTCTCTTCATTATTTTCCATAATTTCAACATTATCCTTATTTCCAATTTATCCAAATTTAAATCGCTTAATTTCCTCACTTCCTTAATTTCGGGAATTTCAACGATATTCCCATCTCGTAAATAAATTTTATTTATTTACTTTAATTTATTTATTTCCTTTTATCTATTTTCTTTAATATTAATTTCCAATAATAGAAAATTTGCGGTTATCACAGTTTAATATGCATAATTATATATATATGAACATATATGAATAACATGAATATATATATATAGTAACATGTATTCAACTATACTAATATATATATATATATATATATTTATTTGTTTTATATAAATATATTGTAACGACCCGTTACCACATTTTTCACCTTATTTTACACAATTTATCCGGTTGAGTTGTTTGTGATACTTCACTTGTACTAACTATTAAACAATTTTACATAACATTGTTTATATTATACACATCCCCTATCTTAATTAATTAGATAAGTAGTACTGTAGACATGTCTAAATACAGAAAATAACTGATCGTACCTCATATAAATCAGTCGGTCTGTCACATCATCCATTATGTGCAGCCATGATCCACAATCAACTGATCTCACAATCATCAAAACCTGAGATGTTAATATTGGGGAGTGAGCAAACCACGGCTCAGTAAGAGAGTTATATGTCACACTTGATATTCAGCTATCTATATGCTGAAAATATTTTTTTCATTTTTATTTTTTTTAAAATCTTCCTAGCTGGCTCTAGGCTCACATGTAGGAAGGATACTACAGTTGGCTAGGGATCCAGATAGAGTAAGGTAGGTATTTTAGAATACCATACTTGTTCCGGAACCTAGAAGCAACTGTAGAGAGTGCTAAATCCATTTTTTTCTCAAAACGATATGATTCTTATTTTTTTCACAGAGTAAACCACTTATTTCTTTTCACTTCACTATCCTTTAAAACACGTGACAGTTCAATAGTAAAACAGTGGTTTACTTCTCTTCTCTTTAGTACAGTGATTTGTGAATATCCAATCATTGGATAAACACTTCTTCGATTATTTCTGTCTTAGAAATAATTCTTATGTTATTCTTTTAGAATAAACATTTATTTCTCTTTTCAAATCAATAACCGTATCGTACAGTTCAGTAAACAGTAAATGGTAGCCTTAAGTTCAGTAAAACAGTAATCAGTGGCTACCATTTCAGTGTACAATACAGTTCTGTAAACACAGTATTTTGGTACAATTTTTCATCAGTAAACAGTAACCAGTGCTCAGTACAATAAACAGTACAGTAAATAGGATTCCGTAAATCCTTTCAGTAAACAGTAATCAGTGTGTGAGACTAGGCATCAAATAAATCATGCTCTCATTGTTCCCTCAGGAACACAAGTCGTCCGCTTTTGGGGTGCACCCGTAGGCCATTGCCCCTCACGGCTATCTCTACTAGATCTATGGCCATAATCTATAAGTGGTCCTCGGGTCCACTTGCCAAGTGACCTCGAGACCTCTGATGACTTGGCGGGTCCATCAGCCTTGTGACACCCTGAGGTGCACCCGTTGGTCCATCGACCCGAGCCACCGCCCCAGGTGAGTCACGCAATTACATGAATAATAATGCATGAATTCAGGGCCTAAAGTCTCAAAACAGTACAAACCGTACCATAACCTTTATGGATTTTTAAACACCGTAAATCAAATATCCATAAGGCTCACATGTAAATATAATCACCTTTATGAAATTTATTAACTAAATAACATTTTTCAAAATGTTTCATAAAGGTATAAATCATATTTCTCATACGGTGAAAACAGTTATAAAATAGTTGCACTGTAAAACAAATCTCATGACAATGTCTTTTTCACCGTAACCCATGTATGCACGCCTTTCCGTGCTATCCATCGAAAACATAGTTTTTAAAATCATCGGAATTCAATTCAAATATTTTTGTAATTTATGAAAAAGTAAAATATTTATTTTCCAATTTCAATTCCGTCACCATGTTTTCTTCTAAAACACGTGTAGAGACCTCTAGTCTCGAAGTCATAGTTTTTCATCATTTCTTAACCTTTATGGGATTTATATAATTATTTATCTCACAATTAAAACCATAAAGGTTTTATATTAAATCAAGTGAATATTTAAGAATATTTATAAAAATATTCACTTCAGTCTCTTTTTCATTTTTATCTCGTTTTCACGTGAAATATCACCTATCGGGTGAATTTTCGGTGATTTCCTTTTCACCATACTCAAAAACATGAATATTTTAAAATCAAATATCATTATATTCATGTTTTATGAAATTTACTTGATTTCTCGATTTTCGTACCTGAAAATCGTTTCACGTGAAATCAAATCTTTTATTTTAGTTTTCAGTGATTTTCGGTAAATTTCAGTAATTTTTCGATAATTTTTCAGCAGTATGACGGCTGCCGATTTGGCTAGCCTCCTGCACCGAAAATACAGTTTATATTTCTCAACTGGTATTTCACCACAATTTAAAACCGATAAATCACCACATTATAAACCAATAATTATCAATAGCATTTAAAAATTAAATGCAATTTAAAAACATGGCCGAATATCCTTACAGGCGGCACATGTCTCCCTTACCTGTTTCGGGTCGACGACTGCCTCTCGAAGGTCGCGCCCGTGTTCACCTCGCCCGATTCCATCGACTCGGTCATCGAGGGAATTTTCTGGAAATTAAATTCTAAAATTTAGAATTTTTCCATAATTATTTAAATAAATAATTTATTTAAATAATTTAACACTTTTCGGGATTTCTTACCGATTCCTGTAATTCTCGGGATTTCCCGTAGTTCCCGAATTCTCGAGAATTCTCCAAATTCCCGGAATTCCCCTTTTTTTTTCTTTCTCTTCTTTCTTTTTCTTCCTTCTTTCTTTTTCTCTTTTCTTTTCTTTTCTTTTTTCTTTTTCCTTTTTCTTTTCTTTTTCTTTCTTCCCAGCCGGTTCGGTCAAACCAGTCAACCTTCCTCCACGGCCGGTTCTCCTCCGGCGGCCGGTTCTCCGGCGGTTCGACGGCTCCACAGCTGGCCGGCACCACGGCGAAGCCGGATCTGGCCTCCGTTCGTCACGAATCGACGGCACGGCGACGGATCTACTCGGTTTTGGTTCGGTTTCTTCTCCTCCTCCGTCGGCCTTCCTCCGCCGTTCACCGCCTGAACCGTGGCCTCCTACCTCTTCCTCTTCCTCCGGTGAAGCTTTGATGGCAGTGGCGGCGACCGATTTGGCCGGCACCGCCAGATCTCGTTTTCTTCTTCTTCCTCGATTTTTCGCCGGTTTCGCGTCGATTCCTTCTCCGTTTCCCTTCACCAGCGTTGCCGTCGGCTTCCTTTTTCTTTGCCGGCGACGACGCTTCTCCTTTCCTCTCTCTTTTCCCTCGCCGACGGCCGCTGACGGGGGCGGCTGCGCCTGGGGAGGCAGAATCGGGGTCTTCCCGATTCTGTTTCTTCTGTTTCTGTTTTTTTTTTTTATATATATTATATTTATAACTATATTATAAATATAATATTAGTATTATATTATATAGTATTCTACTATATAATATCATATAGATATATATATTATATGTCAACACATATATATATTTAATATATATATCTACATACTTTTTTTTTTTAACTTAAATTACATTTATATATTTTGATATAAATGAGATAATACTATATATATTGTATTTACAATATATATATTTTCTTCCTCATTTTCTTATTTAATTTGGATTTCCATATATCCAAATTAAATTTCCTTACTTTCCTTATTTTATTTCCAACTTAATTTCCTTCACTCGAAATTTCCCAATCCGTCACTTCCTCAATTCTCGGAATATTCCACAATATTCTGATCTCATATTATATTTATTTATTCATTTCACTAAGTTTCCAATATTAATAATTTCCCATAAATGGAAAATTTACGGTTATCACATATATATATATTACTATTTGTAATCCCTATATATAAATACATATATGTAAAATCTATATATATGTATGTCCTACCATTATATCTAGGAAAAATTCACAGGCTTAACGTGACTTATCTCACCCAAGTTCGAAGTAACAAGAAAAGTTTCTGAGATTTTTAAGACAGATGTGTATTGTATCGAGAGGTCTATGCACTTATAAGTCCTTAAATAATTATTTAATCTATTCTAACTTCAAAATTAATTTATATAAAAGAAGAAATTGAGGAATCTCACATCCTTCTTACATTAAGAATTTTGGTCCTCCAAATTTGCATCGAGCAAACTTTGATCAAACACTCTAAATATTTTTCCTTTATAAGACTCTCTAGCTCCCATGTTGCTTCTTCAGTAGTATGGTGTAAAACCTGATTCTACTACACTGTACAAAATATTTGTAATTATTTGATTATTAAAATAAAGTTTATTTGGTGAAATTAAGTGAATTAGGTATGTGGGCCCCACTTTGAATTTTACTGTTTTATTGAGGATATAAATGAAATACGGTGCTTAGAAGGTGAAATAAATATTAAATATATATATTCGAGGCATAAAAATAATTTTTGGATTATTTGAGATTAATTTAAGAATTTTGGAAAACAAATTGGAAAATGACAGTTATGTTCCGAGGGTATTTTTGTAAATTTAGCCCATAATAAAATGCGTTGGGACAAAGTAAAAATATCATGATAAACTAAAAAAAGGGGGAATATCATGGTGTTAAAAGATTTGATGAAAAAGTTGGTTTGATTGAAAAATTTTGCTAACGGTTAAAAAGGGGTAAAATAGCAATTTCACATTATCGGTGCATCGAGTGGTAACGAAACCACCTCCATTCATTAAAATACATTAAATGTGATTTATTGGAGCTGGAATTATATTTATTGGAGTTCGTTTGCATGGTTTTATGAAATCGGAAGCTTAATGGCAAAACCGTTAATATTTAAGTAACGAGGGGCAAAAGTGGTCATTTAACATGAAGGGGGCTGGTCAAATTAGTCAATAATGACCAGAAATTGACTTAAATAAATTTAATTTAATTTAAATAAAATTTATAAGCTGAATAATAATGATAATAGTGTGATAAAGGAATAAATAATGGAAAATGAAATTGGAATTTTATGATATTGACACGTGGCAGCTTCTCATTGGCTGAAAGAAAACCAATTTCTAGCGGAAATTTTAAAGTTGCTGGCACTATTCATTCAACCCTACCAGCCCATTCACGACACCATTGACAAGGAAGAAAAAAAAGAAAAAGAAAAACAAGAAAAATCCTAGGAAAACATCAATATTTTGCTGTAGCTATCTCTAGCAAAATTGTTCCTTATCGTTTCCTCTTTCCATAGACACCAAAATCTCATCAAAAGAGGAAGAAAACAAGGAGATAGTAGCCCAAGAAGGTTTCGGCCAAGGTGAGATTTATGGTAAATCTTGAAGTTTTGATTCATTTCAAGGTTACATTTCTAGTATACTAAAGGTATAGATTACATATATGGCATTGGTTTTGATTTATTTTAACTCAATAAACTTTTGCCATAAAAATGGGTTTCGGTCAGCCATGTTAGATGATGAATTCATGCAATTTGTTGCATGAAAATTGTAGGAAATGGATGCTTGAAATGGATTAAGAAACATAGAAACATTAGTTTGAGAAAATGAAGCAAAAATCATGAAATATGGCAAAAGGGGGATCTCGACCATGGCTAATTGGGCATGAAATTATGTTGAATTTTATGGTTTAATGGTAGAAAATTAATATGGAAATCAAAAGAGCATGGTTGGTGAAATCGGAACCAAAAAAGGTGCTAAATCGGGAAAGTTTAGTTTTAGCAGCAGTGTAAATTATACAGGTTGTATATATACTATATAATTAGTGGCTGCATTTTATGGGATTTAGTGGCTTAAAATTTTATAGGAAAATTATTAATAATTTTTGTTAAAATTATTTTGCAGCCAGGAATTAAGGATTTCGTATGGTGTAACCGATAAGCTTAGTTTCGTAAGACAGGTAAGGGAGAAGTATGTAAGTTGTAGTGATATAATGAATGCATGATTTATTGAGATATATTTTATGGAAATATTGAGAATATGATTTGGTTTGAAACATGCATGAATTGTGGTTGAAAAGCTGCTTTATATACTGTAATTTCAGTGCAGGAGGTTAGGAATTCGCAGCTATTATGCTGTCGAAAAATTTACTGAAAATATTCTAAAATATTATAAATATTTTAGATGCTTGAATTTGAGTCAAATGACATATTTGGAAACCATTTAGATAAATTTTCCATAAAATGGAGATTATGAGAGAAATAAGAAAATTAAATATTCATGTTTTAAAATTTTACATAACTGATAAATTAATTATGATTTAAAAGTTTTAAATATTCAAAATGAATATTTATATATTTTCTCACTTTATACATGAATATTTACTGACTGATTTACTGTATTTGGAAAGGGGAAAATAAATACCTTTTTGGAAATAATTATTTAAATAAATGATTTAATTTATGAAATTTCCTTAAAGGTATTTTATAAGAAAATAAATTGATTTTGAGACTTTAGAACCCGAGATTCATGCTTACTATTATACTGTTACTGTTCACGTGGCTGATAGACCTGGCAAGTGTACCCGAGCACTACCCTTAGCTTATGGCCATAGATCTAGATTGTTACTGTACTGTGTCCCTTAATGGACGATACTGTGTCCTTAGTGGACAATTATAGCATGATACCATGTAGGGTGATGCCTAGTCTCAACTTACTGGTTACTGATACTGCACTGTGAGTCACTGATTTATGCTTTAATGAAACTGTGAACTACTGTTTATTACTACTGAACTATGATTCACTGTTTAGTATTTTATCAATTTGAGAACTACAAGTCCTATTTTATTGAATTACGGTTTACGGTTACTGAACTTAGAACTACTATTAACCATTTTACTGAACCGTTACTGTTTACTAAAGAGAAATTACTAATTACTGTTTACTATATTGTACTGTGGTTTATTGGTTTCTGAGCTGGAAAAGTACTGTTTATTGACTATTGAAAAAAATGAATACCACTGTTTACTGGAGAAAAGAATTATAGAAATTATTTCTAAAATAGAAATAATTATTTATTGTTAAATCCATTATTTGGATATTTGGAAACTACTGTAACAGATATGAGTACTACGGTTTCTACGGTTTTACATCTACTATTACTGTACTGTGGGATTTAAGCGTTTTATCAATTTAAAATGTTTCAAAATGAACATTTTATTATTCCTTCTACATTGAAAACCTTTTATCGTTTACTAAAACGAATTTTACTGAAAACTATCTTTCTACACTAAACAACATTGTGAAAAACTGTTTACTGAACTGAACCGTACTGAATACTATTTACTGAACTGATGAGAATTAGTGTTTTAGTGGGAAAGAATATTATGAAAATTATTTCTAAAATAGAAATAATTACTGAACTGCTTATCCAACGATTTGGATTCTCATAAGTTACTGAATTGAAAGGATATTTACTGTTTCTACAGTTTTAGAGTGATTGTTCACTGAACTGTTGTTTCACTGTACTATCACATGTTTTGAAAAGGATTGCTGAAAAGAAATGTTAAATGGTTTATACCATTTATTACTTATGAGAAATGGAAGTTATTGTGTTTTAAAATAAAACAAATTATTTAATTACTCCCTATAGTCGATCTGGGTTTCCGAGACAAGATAGGTATTTCAAAATACCTTCCATGCTCCATCTGGATTTTCTGACCGACTATAGTATCCTTCCTTGCAGTGCCTAGTACATCGTTAGGAAAATAAGTGTTTTGTTGCATATAGATTTCATTATATTAAGCAGCATATAACTTCTTTACTGAGCACGTGGTTCGCTCACTCCCTTATTTTCCAGCATTTCAGATTAATTTCAAGGATGATTTGAGAGCTTCCTCAGATAATAGAGCTATGAATTGTTACACTCAGGCAAAGTGCATCAATTTTAAACGTACAGTCACATTTCTTTTATATTCAGGCATATGTAACAGTACTACTTTATTGTAAATTAGAAACAGGGGATGTAAAGCGTAAGGAATATTGAAAAAAATTTTACATTCCGAATTAATTAAATGAGTAAATGTTTATAATTTATTACTGTATTGTGCAAGTGTTAAAAGCATCACAGATAGCCCAACCGTAAATTGTGTTTAAAATATGGTATTTACTGTATTGTGGACTGTTATGCATGGTGCTGCCAGAGTGTAAAAACTACAAACTTTGTACCATATGATACGAATAAATAAGAGACATGGAGTAAGTTGAGTATTATGATATATGTTGTAAGTAATAATCTTATGCCAAGTAATGAGGATGAAACCTCAAATTTGTGGAATTAGAAAACAAATAATTTATACTTTTGCGTCATTTGGAAAATCTCATAACTAAGTTCAAGAATTTAAATATGAACTAATGAGATGCATATATTCCACCAAATACATAGGTAGGTTGTTTTAATAAGACAAGTACACAAGTATATTAAAGGAAATGTAGTATGCATGAATAATGAATAATTAAAATAAATTGAAGAATTCATATGTATACACATACCACACTAAAAATTTATTAGATATGAGAATATATATATTGTATATGGCTATGCGTATGTATACATATTATTATAATTAAGAATTTAAAATACGAGTATAAATACACACTTCATGTAGTAATATAACAAATAAATAAATATATAAGAATATATATATTATATACATGTATAAATATACATAGTTATATATAAAGATAATTTTAGTTTATATGAATATATATAAAATATATATTTGTGTTAGTGGGGTTTGATGGGACTTTACCCCATCAAACTCCACTAACTCCATCAGATTATTCAACAAGCTTCTTAAGGAAGCTTTACAAAAAAAAAAAAACAAGGAAAAGAAAGAAGAAAAGGAAAGGTGAAGCCGATAGGCAAAGAAAGAAAGGAAAACTGAAAACCGAAAGGAAAAAAAAAAGGGAGAAAGAAAAGAGTAAGCTGAAAGAGAAGAAGAGGGAGGCACGTACAGCTACTACCTCACCACCTTAGGCATCAGGTGTCGACGGCAAAAGTGGGAAACCACTGGCGGGAAGCTAAGCAAGACCAATGCTGGTCGGAAAGTTAGGTCACGAAGCTGAAGATTGGTCTCCTTAGATTTCGAACAAAGGAAGAAGGAAGAAGGATTAAAGCTGCAGTGATGAACCATATGGTGAAACCTTGATGCCAAAACAGGAGGAAAATTTCGAGAGCCACTCTTGTTAAATGTAAGTGTAGTAAAGGCTGTAACTAAGGGTTTTAAGTGGAGTTATATGACTGTTTAACCTGATTTATTTCTGCTTGTGGTTGACTGTAGTTTAAATTGGTATTGGTTGTGTTTGAGGTAGTAGACAAAGGGAGTTTCAACGTGGTTTGAGAGGGGCTGATGGGGGGCATGCCATTTCCCGAAATAGAGAAAGGAAATTGAAGGCAATGGCTGGGCGTGAAGGCTGGTAGGCACAGGGAGTTATTCACGTCTGAAAAGCAGGTAAAGTTTGGTGTTTTGAATATAGAAAAAGGAACCAAACGTGAAGCACTTGAACTAAAACAGATTTTGTCTCTTAGGGACAGAACAAAAAGCTAGAAAAGAGGGTGGAACAAGGCACATTGGCTGGAAATTTATCCAAGCCGAGAGAGGGATTATGAAGGCTGACCTTGCAGCCAAAAATTGGAGGGTTCTAACTAAGGTAAATGATATTTTTGGTTGATGTTTTAATGGACTTTAAGGATAGCAATGTGCATAGAAATAGGTCTTGAAAGAAATAACAAAATAAATGAAAAGAAAAAGGATAAAAGAAAAAGGAAAAGAATTAAAAGATATATATATATATATATGTAATACACATATATATGTGGATGCAAATATATATCTATATAGATATACACATGTATCAAGATGTAGGAAAGTAGGGAATTGAAATTGGAAATGTATACCATGCAAGTGCTATGTATTTAAAGGTATATCTATATATTGCTATATATATATATTTGCATATTTAGAAATGAAAGAATAAAATCTAAGGATTTAGATTTGCACTAGTATCAAATAACCATATATATATGTACATATATATTACTAGTATACATATATAAGTATACTACTTGCTTGAAAAACAAAGAAATAAATAAATATATGTATGTATAGTGCTTATATAAAAACATATAGTAAATCCTCAGAAACTTTATTATGCAAATGCTAAATACATACATATATAAATATAGATATATATGCTACTCACTTGAAAACTAAATAAGAGACAAAGAAAAGAAATGAAAAGAAATGAAAAAGGGATTTGTTAAGATATAAGTACAAGTGTAATTGTATAAGTGTTTAAGATATAGTTATAATCACATATTTATATATATATATATATATATATATACATATAATAAAAGGAAGTATCGTATACAAATTAATAAACCTCTTATTATCTTATAAAGAATACAAGCAAAGAGTTATTAAATCGAATAAGTAATGTTTGGAGAGACACATAAAGAATTTAGTTCCTCGCCAAAGAAATGAATTGGAATAGTTTAGATTCTAAGATATATAATTGATATGTGATCAAAACGTAATTAAGACATGTTATTAAAACATCATTTGATTTAATTGTAGTGAATTTGGAGCGGTGTAGGAGTTTAACTTGAGTTGAGGATCGAGGAAAGGTAACCTACAAAGCACTGAGGTAAGTGGGTTAAATAAATCTTACTAGTATCATCTCGTAAGAGATGAAAGAATCCTCATTAAATAATTAATTAAATTTATATAGGATATTGGTTGGACATTACGGGTAAGACAATTAGAGTAAGTATGGTAAGATTTTTAAACCGGACAAAATGTGCCTGTGAAATATGCTTATTCGAAAGGTGATCTTGTTGTGAATTGTGTAATGTGTTATGTCTTATGGCTCCCTTATGATTACGGAACATGTTAATATATTGTTATGCTTTGAGTATGTATATGTGATTTGAGCACCAAATATACATATCGCTCCCGATGTTGAGTTCATAGACCTCAATTAACACCTAGTCATATTTGTCGAAAGTCTAAGTACTAAAGGCCAAACCGAGCAAAGACTCGATTTCTGTATCGTCTGAGCCACCTCTAGAACCCTTCGGGAACTAAGTGCTACACGAGTTCTGACGAAATATGAGAAATCGTAGGATATTTGACGATAAGTAAGTGAGTGTGATTCGTGAATGCGACGAATGTCGAAGGATGAAATAGACCTTATGCATATGACATATGATGTGTGTGATTATTGGATTATGTTTATATATGCCACTTGAACGTGTGCTACTTGAATGTTCGTTTCTTTCGATTATTGGATTATGTTTATATATGCCACTTGAACGTGTGCTACTTGAATGTTCGTTTCTTTCGATTATTTGATTATGTTTATATATGCCACTTGAACGTGTGCTTCTTGAATGTTCGTTTCTTTCAATTATTGGATCATGTTTATATATGCCATTTGAACATGTGCCACTTGAATGTTCGTTTCTTCCATCATATTGATAAAAAGAATGATGCCTTGTTAAATCAAGAATGGAATGAAAGCATGAACAAGTTTATGACGTCTGTGCACTTACGGAATGATAAGAAACCTTGGTATAATCCATACATGCTAATTTACAATAACTCAAGCATGTATGATCGTGTTTTACGATATGAGCCTAGTATGTTTTTATTTAAACTACTTACTGAGACGTGGATTGCTCACCCCTTAATTTAACATCTGCAGATCATACGAGTTGATAGCCAGCTCAGGCTTCGTGTAGGCTCTTGGGAAACCGTACCTAGTAGTGGTATTCATTTGCGTTCTCCAGAACTAACATTTTTTATTTTGAGGTATATTGTTAGTATATCATTTTGATAATCATGTGTACGTTAAATTTCACAGTACTAGGAAAGTATATGGGATGTAACTTTGGATCGCACTAGATGACTATGTGAGTCTAGGTGGTTATCGAGTTCGATCCGGGTCCAAATGTATGTTTTGAATTATATATAATGGGGTAGATACGAACTTAGTAATGGTTAAACTCTCGAGATCTTTGAAATACATGATTGCATGAAACTGTGGAGAAACAGCAGCTGCTGTGTTATGTGATTTAAAAATGTGTTTTAGTGCAGGAAATTATACCTGGGGAAATTGATAAAATACAAATGGGAGGTTTTCGACCTGTTTCTTTTGGGAATAGTAAAATAAGACGAATATTATAAGAAAAACCTCTTTGAGAAACGTGTCATAGCTCGAGAAATAATATGAGTAAGATAGGATCGGATTTAGATACTACACTAACACTGAATAAAAACCGTAAGTAAAGAAAGAAAAAAAAATTTGGTTCGATATTTTCATAAGAAATCAAGTAAGTGTTAAGTGGACGTCATTGGCCTTCGAGTCATGACAGATTAAATGGTATCAGAGCGTGGTTTGTCTAGTACGTGTTAGCATAGTTTAGACCATCTGTAGCGTTACATCCCATGTACTGTGAAATTTATGTGAAAGTTTCCAAATTTGACTTATACTGAGATTGATCTGCTCTTTGTATAGGCACTTGAAATTTGAGTAGAATGAGGAGAACGAGACGTAGAGGTGGACTCGAGAGGCCATTTCGGGGGTCAGCAATACCAGCATCGACTCCTTCACCCTCTGCACCTCTATCACCTTCACATCCGACTCCTCCACCTCCGGATAGTATGGAGGCGAGAATGGCTAGAATGGAGTAGAATTATGAGGTTATGACAGCCTTGCTACAATAACTTGTGGCAAATCAAACTAGTGCACCTCAGGCTCCGCCACCTCCACATGCACCTTCAGTACCTTTAGTTCCTCCATCTACACCCGTAGTGCCTCCACCTGCGCCACCACCACAGGTGCCACCTCCACCGACTCCCATATAGCCACAGATTGCTCTTCCTCTGGTTACACCTCAAGTAGCCTCACCTCAGCCAGCTACTACTCAGGTTGGGAGTTCAGTAGAGCGGAATATGTCTCTCTTGAAGCAATTTGAAAAGATGAATCCTTCACAGTTCAAGAGGGAAAAAGATCCCACTAAGGCCGAAGAGTGGATAGAGGAGATGGAGTTCCTCTTTAAATACATGGGCTGCAATTCCACCGAGAAGGTATCCTTAGCCGTGTATATGATGAGAGGTGAGGCTCAGAAGTGGTGGAAGACTAATGAGCCCTTGGTGTTGGCCAAAAATCCCATTATTACATGGGAGAAGTTTGTTGAGACCTTCATGGGTTATTATGTGTCGGCTGTGGCAAGACGAAAGAAGAAGACAAAGTATCTTGAACTGAAGCAAGGGTCTATGAAAGTAGATGGTACGAGACCCGATTCACTGCCTTAGTCAAATATGATGCGGATTATGCCAACAATGATGAGAAGAAGGCAGAGAAATTCACTTCGGGTTTGAGGTCCAAAAATAGGGGTAGAGTTAGCCCCTTTGAGCTTACGGAGTATGCGGTTGTTGTGAGGAAGGCATTGACAGTTGAACAAGAAATTGAGGCTTCTCAAGCTGAATATGATGCTAGGAGACAGCCCAAGCCGAAACAGCCCCCTAATAAAAGATTTGATAGAAGGAGTCCCGAGCAAAGAAGATATCAGGGCCCTAGTAAGAGGCAGAAGTTTGTTGCGCCTCGACCACAGGCTATTAGGCCTATTGCTACAGCTGCACCCACTACTCTAGCCATAACTGCAGCACCTATTGACGCTTCTCAGCCGTGTACTATTTGCAGCAAATTCCATAGGAATCGGCCTTGTTATAGAGCTTCAGGAGCTTGCTTTAAGTGTGGTGAGATAGGCAACGTGATTAAAGATTGCCCTCAGCTTAAGGCCACTAAAAAACGAGATGATAGACCACCGGTGGCACAACAGAAGAAAGTTCAAGATAAGGGCAAGAAACCCATGAAGCATGGAAGGGTGTTCGCTCTCGACCAAGAGACGGCCGACGCTTCTGGTTCGGTCATTAAGGGTAAGCTTACTGTTTATGAATTAGAAGCATTTGTACTTATTGATCCAGGCTCAACACACTCCTTTATTTCACCTGTGTTTGCTAGTAAATTGCATATAGAGTGTGAGCCCCTAGGACATCTATTACATGTGATTACTCCTCTTAAAGAGTTTTAAATGACCGAACATATGTATCGTAAGTGTAAAGTAAAGGTGGGAGATAAGTACGTAGTGGTAGATTTGGTGTTATTAGACATGTATGACTTCGATGTAATACTAGGCATGGATTGGCTAACCAACCATCATGTTAGTGTAGACTACTATAGCAAGGTTGTTACTTTCTCCTTACCTGAAAAGCTTGTATTATGTCTTGGAGATAATGAATAGAATGTTTATGATTTTATTGGTGTCTCACTAATATGAGATTAATTTTTTTATGAAGGCTATCTCACGTTTGTCGAGGATGTCGAAAAGAGCTAATCGGAACTATCTGACATCCCAATTGTCAAGGACTTCTCCGATGTATTTTCGGATGAGCTACCAGGGCTACCTCCGGAAAGAGAGATGGAGTTTGCCATAGAGCTACTCCCAGACACTTAACCTATATTCAAGCCCCCGTATCGAATGGCCTTAGTTAAGTTAGAGGAGTTGAAAAAGCAATTACAGGAGTTGTTGGACAAAGGGTTCATAAGGCCGAGTGTGTCACCATGGGGAGCTCCGGTGTTGTTTGTGAAAAAGAAGGATGGCAGTTTGAAGCAATGTATCGATTATCAGCAGTTGAATTAAGCAACGGTGAAGAATAAGTATCCCCTGCCTAGGATTGATGATCCGTTGGATCAATTGAAAGGTGCCCAAATATTCTCGAAGATTGATTTGAGGTTGGGGTACCACCAATTGAGGATTAAAGGGGAAGATGTGCCAAAGACAGCCTTCAGGACTCGATATGGCCACTACGAGTTCCTGGTCATGCCATTCGGCCTAACGAATGCCCCTGCAGCATTCATGGCATTGATGAATGAAGTATTCAAGCCTCACTTGGATAAGGTCGTCATTGTGTTCATAGATGATATACTGGTGTATTCTCGATCCCGGGAAGAACATGAGCACCACCTCCACATAGTACTCCAAACTCTTAGAAAGGAAGGGCTATACACAAAGTTCAGTAAGTGTGAGTTTTGGTTGGAACAAATCAGTTTTCTGGGGCATTTGGTATCAAAGGATGGTGTAGCAGTTGGTCCAGTTAAGATAGAGGCCGTGCTGAATTGGGAGAGGCCTAAAACAGTGACCGAGATTCGCAGCTTTTTAGGGCTTGTAGGTTACTATAAGAGATTTGTAGAGGGGCTTTCCAAGCTTGCTGCTCCACTAACCCGACTCACACGCAAGGATGTCAAGTTTGGATGGAATGATGCGTGTGAGTGTAGCTTTCTAGAACTTAAGCAAAGGTTGACTATGGCTCCTGTGTTGATGGTTCCAAGTGGATCTGGAGCATTTGCAGTGTATAGTGATGCTTCTCTACAGGGTCTAGGCTGTGTATTGATGTAGAATGGTAAAGTAGTGGCATATGGTTCGAGACAGTTGAAAGACCACGAGAGGAACTACCCTACTCATGATCTAGAGTTGGCAGCGGTAGTGTTTAAGCTAAAGATATGGCGCCATTATTTGTATGGTGAGAAGTTCCAGATTTACACAGACCACAAGAGTTTAAAGTACTTATTCTCACAGAAAAAGTTAAATATGAGACAGAGAAGATGGATGGAGCTATTGAAGGACTATGACTACGAGATTCTCTACCATCCGTGTAAAGCAAACTGGATAGCGGATGCATTAAGTAGGAAGAGTGTGGGTTTTGTTAGTTACATGATGGTCCGAGAATGGGATTTGATGGAGAAATTTTCAGAGTTGAATATCAACCTAGAGCCCGATGGTGAGTGTTTGATGGCTAGCTGGAGAATAGAGCCTAGCATTATGGATCAAATTAGACAAGCCTAGAAAGAGGATCCTAGACTTGTGGAGATTATCGGTGGAATGCAATCGGGCCAAGACTCAGAGTTTGGGATCTCAGATGATGGGTTGTTGAGATATAGGGGCAGAATTTGTGTTCCGAATGATAAGATGTTGAAGAGGAAATTTTGGAAGAGGCACATAGCTCCAAATACACTATGCATCCAGGCAATACGAAGATGTATCAGAATTTATGTAAGGTGTATTGGTGGACTGGTATAAAGAAAGATATAGCGACCTTTGTGTCCAAGTGTCTAGTGTGCCAAATGTTGGATTATGCCCTTAGAACCATTCATTAGATGATTGACTTTGGCATTTTTTTATGTATCATGACATTTTATTTATCATAGTTCATTATTATATTTGTCTTATAACTGCGTAATATAATCTTATATAATAATGTCCTTAGAATAGTAATAACACACTATTCTTAAAGTATCCCTAGTCAAGTATTATTGTGAACAAGGATAACAATGATACGATAAGACTAGTATGTGGTTGACTGATGACCATTGTCATAGATATAGGATATCAAGTCATCACATAGGTACATGTTAGAGAACTATGTACTGGATCGACCCTCCATGAGAACGCTACATGGATTGTTATATGAATGTCATAAGCGATTCTCATAGTGATGATGGTGTATGTGATCCTTTGACTTGAGATCATCAGAGATCCCAACATAGAGAATTGCATACTTTAATGCTGCTAGATGTCATTCGTAACAGGATGGACTATAAAGGTAGTAATTGGGTATGCCTTGATCTATGTATAGGGATGTTGAGTGATCAAGATAGGATTTATCCCTCTTATATAACAAGAGTGATGTCTTGGGCCCTTTGATAGAGTGAGACTAAGAAATGCATGGCCGTGCTCGAATAAGTCGATATGAGATATTGATTTTATTTGTTTAATTAGTCTACTCAGGAATCAAGAAACGCTGATTAGACTATACAAGTGTGACACATTCCATGACTTGTGTCTAATCAAGACATCATAGGATAAAGGGATTAGACTACACGGTAACATCTATCACGAGTAAGGTTATGTCGAGTCATTGACATTCTCGTTACATGGGTAGTAATGATGTGTTGCTAGATACCGCTCATTGCCTATGACAATTTTGTCATTGCCATTGTTTTGAGAACCTATTGGGTCGCACACTTAGAACGGATCAATGAGGAGCTTAATTAATCCTATTCTGAATTGGATTAAGGATATAACTAATCCTATTCTGAATTGGATTAGGGATATAACTAATCCTATTCTAAGTAGGATTAGAGTTTTGTTTGGCAGTAAATTTTAGGGTAAAATTTACTGCCTATAAAAAGGATGTTTTTCTAAAACATAGCCGCACTTTTTAAAAACAAAAAAAAAAAACATTCTTTTAATCGAAGCTAGCAGTTCGGTTAAAAGAATCAAAACGCTCCTTAAGGCATCTGATCGTGAGACGTTCAAGAGTCGTAAGATCCGTTCGTGTGGATACCATAGAGGCAGGAACGAAAAGTTGCTGCTTGTGATTCGACCAAAGACAGAAAAAGCAGAGAAAAACGTTAGGTAAAATCTCGAAACCCTAATCAGGCAACCCTCCGAATCGATTCTGGTGGAGGCCGAATGTTTTATTTCCGCTGCGTGTTTGTTTCGGTTTCCTTCACTGGTATCCGAGCCAGATTCGGAGTCCCTGATTTGTTTTGATAAAAGCATGATCTCTGGTTACTTTCTGTTTATGATTACATGCAATCGTTTTAATGAGATTAATACGGATTAGAGTGTATATGATATATTCAGAGGCTACAAATCGAATTGTTGAAATTATATATATGATATATATCAATTTCGATTCAACTTATATGTGAGATATAATCTGTGATGCGAATTAATAATGGCGTTTCTGTTTTGCATAAACGTTATGTATAATCTGTGATGCGAATTATTAATGGCGTTTCTGTTCTGCATAAACGTTATGTATAATCTGTGATGCGAATTATTAATGGCGGTTTCTGTTCTGCATAAACGTTATGGAAGAACAGAAGAATGTCGAAAGATTGAAACACTTTTAGATAAGAGTTCTAATGCGACTAAAATTATAGTCAGTATGAGATACTGGCTGGAACATCCTGATAAGATTAGGACACTTCCGGATAAGGGGCGTTGGCAGTATGAGATACTGTTGACCTTTTTTTTTTTTCGGGGGCTCCGCCCCCAAACCCCCGCAAGGGGCGCTGCCCCTTGACCCCGCCCGCTGACCTGCCAGCGGGACCGCAGCCCAGGGGCTGCCGCCCCTGGGAACCCCGCAGTCAGGGTTATAATTCGTTTCAAATGTGCCTCATTAATAAAACTAAAAAATTAAAAATTGCATTACACTTGTTTGTATACACACGGTGGTTGATGTTTGAGCATGGTGCATAGTTATAGCCCTAGCCCAATATGATTGTATTTTGGTGGTTGTAAATTTTAATAAATACGACCTGCGTGTCGTGCCTTGTTCTTGAAATTCTTGTTGTACATTCTTTTCTCATCTTACTCCCCTCGAATGTAACTCGAGGTTTCTCTTAAACTATGTAATTGGAGCTGACAACCATGCAAAGGATGACCGAAGAGGCACTTGGAGAAGATGCTATTACCCTTAGGTTAACCCTTAGGGTTTCTCATTGGCTTGGGAAATCCATTTAGTTTGGGCTATAACTATGTCACGTTTATTTTATTGCTTAATTGCATGAGATGCATGGTTATTTTGTACGTTTATGATATGAAAATCATATGATAATTTTAGAAAAGTAAAATTGGTGAGATCTTATTCAATAAACTAAGAAAATCCCTCAAATTAAATTAAGTCAATAAAAGATGCCTACCAATGAATAGCACTCGTCAAGGCTAGAATCGATTTTGTTATGTTTGCCAAAGCAAAATATCATATCTATCTTAGTAAGACGCGATGGGATAATAGTGATATCCAAAGGCTATAAATTGGGTTGACTTAACTAAATTTCCTCAATGTGATTGGGAATTTAGAGGCATAAAGTTGGGCTTCCATTCATGGGATGAATTAGAACAAGTGTTGTTCACCCAACTATCCAAGAGTTACATGAGATGTAATTGGTAAGTGTTGCCTACCTAAATAGCCAAATCTTGGGCGATTAGCCAAAGCTAACTCTAGATAAGGTGAAATATGGATCTTGGCCCACTAGAGAAATTATGTGATAATTTTTCCGAATTAATAGTGAGGGTTGTTGATTCGATAAAAATAGTGGGAGCATCATTTAATAAATATTTAATTAAATGAATGCATTCATGATACTTATATTTTGCATAATTTTGTTGTAGATTACCATGGCATCAAACACAAATAACACACTTTCACTGCGATCTGTCCTTGAGAAGGACAAGTTGAATGGGACAAACTTCCTGGATTGGTACAGGAACCTGAGGATAGTCCTCAAGCATGAAAAGAAGTTGTATGTCCTTGAAATTCCTTTACCTGAAGAACCACCCTCTAATGCTCCAAGGGCAGAAAGAGATGCTTATAAGAAGCATCAAGATGATGCATTGGATGTTAGTTGCCTTATGCTTGCCTCCATGAATCCTGAGCTTCAAAAGCAACATGAGGAAATGGATGCGTTCGATATGATCGAGCATCTCAAGCAACTCTATGAAGAGGAAGCTAGGCAAGAAAGGTACAATGTCTCTAAGGCATTGTTTCAGTGTAGGATGGCAGAGGGGACTCCCGTTGGTACTCATGTGCTCAAGATGATTGGGTACACTGAAAACCTTGAAAGATTGGGATTTCCTTTGGGCCAAGAGTTGGCCACTGATGTGATTCTGCAATCGTTGCCAGACAGCTACAGTCAGTTTGTTGTTAATTACAACATGAATGAAATTGACAAGACTCTGCCACAGTTACTTAGCATGTTGAAAACAGCTGAATCCAACATGAAAAAGGCCAAGCCCAAAGATGTCTTAATAGTTAAGAAAGCTAAGGGCAGGGCTAATGCAAAGGGCAAGAAAAAGGGTAATAAAACCAATGGCAAGTTCAAGCCCAATGATACTACACTGAAGCCTAAAGGTGGGGTTGCCAAAGAAGGGAAATGCTTCCATTGCGGTGAGACCGGACATTGGAAGAGGAATTGCAACAAATACTTGGAAGAGCTAAAGAAGAAGAAAGGAAGTGAGACTTCCACTTCAGGTATTTATGTTATAGAAGTTAATCTATCTACTTCTTCATCATGGGTATTAGATACTGGATGTGGTTCTCACATTTGTGTAAATGTGCAGGAACTCAAAAGGAGTAGATCGTTGACTAAGGGCGAGGTCGACCTGCGAGTGGGAAATGGAGCAAGGGTTGCTGCATTAGCTGTAGGAACTTATATTTTGACATTGCCCACAGGGCTTGTTTTAGAATTAGATGATTGTTATTATGTGCCTTCCATCACTAAAAACATTATTTCTATTTCTTGTTTGGACAAGAAGGGTTTTTCATTTATAATAAAGGACAACTGTTGCTCCATTTATTTAAATGATATCTTTTATGGTAGTGCACAACTAATTAATGGTCTTTACATTCTAAATCTTGATATGCCCATTTATAACATAAATGCTAAAAGGATTAAATCTAATGATCAAAATCCAACATATCTCTGGCATTGTCGCTTGGGACACATAAATGAGAATCGCATTTCCAAACTCCATAAAGATGGACTTTTGGACTCATTTGATTTTGAATCGTATGAGACATGTGAATCTTGTTTGATGGGTAAGATGACAAAAGCCCCTTTCAAAGGACATAGTGAAAGGGCAAGTGATTTATTGGGCTTAGTACATACAGATGTATGTGGACCTTTAAACACACATGCCAGAGGTGGGTTTATGTACTTTATTACATTTACTGATGATTTCAGTAGATATGGCTATGTGTATCTTATGAGACACAAGTCAGAATCTTTTGAAAAGTTCAAAGAATTTAAGAATGAAGTACAAAACCAACTTGGCAAGAGCATTAAGGCACTTCGATCAGATCGAGGTGGTGAATACTTAAGCCAAGAATTGCTTGACTATCTTAAAGAGTGTGGGATTGTCTCACAACTCACTCCTCCAGGTACACCACAATGGAATGGTGTATCTGAAAGGAGAAACCGAACTTTATTAGATATGGTTCGATCAATGATGAGTCATACAGATCTTCCAGAATCCTTTTGGGGACATGCGTTAGAAACAGCTGCTTTTACACTGAACCGTGTTCCATCTAAATCGGTTCCAAAGACACCATATGAGATATGGACTGGTAAACGTCCCAGTATGTCTTTTATGAAGATTTGGGGTTGTGAGGCTTATGTAAGACGTCAAGTCTCTAACAAACTTGCACCTAAATCTGATAAGTGCTATTTTGTGGGATATCCTAAACTAACTAAAGGATATTATTTTTACAATCCCACTGAGCGCAAAGTGTTTGTAGCTCGAACAGGTGTCTTTCTAGAAAGAGAATTCATTTCTAGAAGAACTAGTGGGAGAAAAGTAGAACTTGAAGAAATTCAAGAGCTACAAGATAGCGCACCCGATGTTGAGATGGAGCCTGAGCAAGCACCACAAGTTGTTGTGGAACCAGAACCACAAGATGTTGTGGAGCAACCGCCTGCTCAAGAGACACAAGCCTTGCGTAGATCAGTTAGAACACATCGTGAGCCACAGAAATATGGATTTCTAATGACTCAGAATGGTGATGTTTTGCTCATGGACCAAGATGAGCCTACTACCTATCAAGAGGCTATAACAGGGCCAGACTCTGAGAAATGGCTTGAAGCCATGAGATCTGAGATGGAATCCATGGATGCCAACCAAGTTTGGACCTTGGTTGACTTACCCGAAAGGGTAAAACCTATAGGGTGTAAATGGGTTTTTAAGAAGAAAACCGACATGGAAGGAAATGTTCATACCTATAAAGGGCGATTGGTTGCTAAAGGTTTTAAACAAATTCATGGTATTGACTATGATGAAACTTTTTCACCAGTCGCGATGATCAAATCCATTAGGATCTTGCTTGCGATAGCTGCATACCATGATTATGAAATCTGGCAAATGGACGTCAAGACTGCTTTTCTTAATGGAAAGCTACTCGAGGATGTGTACATGACACAACCTGAGGGTTTTGTTGATCCAAAAAATGCTGGAAAGGTTTGTAAGCTACAACGTTCTATTTATGGACTAAAGCAAGCTTCTCGAAGTTGGAATCTTCGTTTTGATGATGCAATCAAAGAGTTTGGTTTCATCAAGAATGAAGATGAACCTTGTGTCTACAAGAAGGTCAGTGGGAGCACTATTGTCTTCCTGGTGTTGTATGTAGATGACATACTACTCATTGGGAATGACATCCCTACCCTTCAGTCTGTAAAGACTTGGTTAGGGAATTGCTTTTCAATGAAGGACTTGGGCGAAGCTTCCTATATACTGGGTATAAAGATCTATAGAGATAGATCAAGGAAATTAATTGGCCTAAGTCAAAGTGCATACATAGATAAAGTGCTAAAGAGGTTTAGCATGCAGGATTCCAAGAAAGGATTCTTGCCTATGACACATGGCATTTCTCTCTCAAAAGAACAGTGTCCTACAACACAAGAAGAGAGAGAACGTATGAGTAAAGTTCCATATGCATCTGCTATTGGATCCATTATGTATGCCATGTTATGCACACGTCCCGATGTCTCGTATGCCTTAAGCATGACGAGTAGATATCAAGTTGATCCTGGTGAACGTCACTGGATCACTGTCAAGAATATTCTTAAGTACTTGAGAAAGACTAAGGATACATTCTTGATATATGGAGGTGAGGAAGAGCTCATTGTAACAGGTTACACTGATGCTAGCTTCCAAACTGATAAAGATGACTATAGATCGCAGTCTGGTTATGTGTTTTGCCTTAATGGTGGTGCTGTGAGCTGGAAGAGTTCAAAGCAGGCGACAGTGGCCGATTCTACAACAGAGGCTGAGTATATAGCTGCCTCTGAAGCTGCTAAGGAGGCTGTTTGGATCAGGAAGTTCATTACTGAGCTTGAGGTTGTTCCTAGCATTGTAGATCCGATTGAGCTCTATTGTGACAACAATGGAGCCATCGCACAAGCTAAGGAACCTAGATCTCACCAACGATCCAAACATATACTACGGCGCTTCCATCTCATTCGAGATATCATCGAGAGAGGAGATGTGAGGATATGCAAAGTACCAACTGACGATAACATCGCCGACCCACTGACGAAGCCTTTGACGCAGCAGAGACATGATCGTCACACTAGGTCACTAGGTATTAGATACATGAGTGAATGGTCTTAGTGCAAGTGGGAGATTGTTGGATTATGCCCTTAGAACCATTCATTAGATGATTGACTTTGGCATTTTTTTATGTATCATGACATTTTATTTATCATAGTTCATTATTATATTTGTCTTATAACTGCGTAATATAATCTTATATAATAATGTCCTTAGAATAGTAATAACACACTATTCTTAAAGTATCCCTAGTCAAGTATTATTGTGAACAAGGATAACAATGATACGATAAGACTAGTATGTGGTTGACTGATGACCATTGTCATAGATATAGGATATCAAGTCATCACATAGGTACATGTTAGAGAACTATGTACTGGATCGACCCTCCATGAGAACGCTACATGGATTGTTATATGAATGTCATAAGCGATTCTCATAGTGATGATGGTGTATGTGATCCTTTGACTTGAGATCATCAGAGATCCCAACATAGAGAATTGCATACTTTAATGCTGCTAGATGTCATTCGTAACAGGATGGACTATAAAGGTAGTAATTGGGTATGCCTTGATCTATGTATAGGGATGTTGAGTGATCAAGATAGGATTTATCCCTCTTATATAACAAGAGTGATGTCTTGGGCCCTTTGATAGAGTGAGACTAAGAAATGCATGGCCGTGCTCGAATAAGTCGATATGAGATATTGATTTTATTTGTTTAATTAGTCTACTCAGGAATCAAGAAACGCTGATTAGACTATACAAGTGTGACACATTCCATGACTTGTGTCTAATCAAGACATCATAGGATAAAGGGATTAGACTACACGGTAACATCTATCACGAGTAAGGTTATGTCGAGTCATTGACATTCTCGTTACATGGGTAGTAATGATGTGTTGCTAGATACCGCTCATTGCCTATGACAATTTTGTCATTGCCATTGTTTTGGAACCTATTGGGTCGCACACTTAGAACGGATCAATGAGGAGCTTAATTAATCCTATTCTGAATTGGATTAAGGATATAACTAATCCTATTCTGAATTGGATTAGGGATATAACTAATCCTATTCTAAGTAGGATTAGAGTTTTGTTTGGCAGTAAATTTTAGGGTAAAATTTACTGCCTATAAAAAGGATGTTTTTCTAAAACATAGCCGCACTTTTTAAAAACAAAAAAAAAAAACATTCTTTTAATCGAAGCTAGCAGTTCGGTTAAAAGAATCAAAACGCTCCTTAAGGCATCTGATCGTGAGACGTTCAAGAGTCGTAAGATCCGTTCGTGTGGATACCATAGAGGCAGGAACGAAAAGTTGCTGCTTGTGATTCGACCAAAGACAGAAAAAGCAGAGAAAAACGTTAGGTAAAATCTCGAAACCCTAATCAGGCAACCCTCCGAATCGATTCTGGTGGAGGCCGAATGTTTTATTTCCGCTGCGTGTTTGTTTCGGTTTCCTTCACCAAAAGGTTAAGATTGAACACCAGCGGCTAGCGGGCTTACTAAAGTCTTTGCCCATACCTACATGGAAGTGGGAGCAGTGACTATGGACTTCATTATGGGGCTCCCGAGGACTCGTAGGAATCATGATGCAATCTGGGTGATAGTTGACATATTGACAAAGTCTGCTCATTTCCTAACTATGAAGGCTACCGTTTCGCTTAGTGCCTTAGCAAATATGTATGTCAAAGAAATTGTGAGGTTACATGGAGTCTCAGCGAGCATAGTTTTGGACAGAGATTCACGATTTACTTCCCGTTTCTGGGAACATTTCCAGGATGCTTTGGGAACTAAACTGAGCTTTAGCACAGCCTTCCATCCTCAAACCGATGGGCAATCAGAGAGGACTATTCAGACACTTGAGGACATGTTGAGGGCATGTGTTATGGATTTTCGAGGCTCATGGGATAATCATCTGGCACAGCGAAGTTTGCATATAATAACAGCTTTCACTCTAGTATTGGGATGGCACCTTACGAGGCATTGAATGGGCGTAGGTGTAGGTCTCCCATTAGCTGGGAAGAAGTAAGTGAAAGAAAGTTATTCACTACGGAGATTGTAGAGAAAGCTTCCGAAGATGTGAGATTGATATGTGATAGACTGAAGACAGCCCAAAGTAGATAGAAAAGTTATGCCGACTGTCGAATGAGATCTTTAGAGTTCCAAGTAGGTGATAAAGTGTTCTTGAAAATCTCTTCGTCTAAAGGCATAATGAGATTTGGCAAGAAAGGGAAGTTGAGTCCTCGATACATTGGTCTGTTTGAGAAATTGGAGAGAGTGGGTGATGTAGCATATCGACTAGCATTACCTCCAGAGCTATCGGGTGTGCATAACGTCTTTCATGTGTCGATGCTACGGAAATATCATCAGGACCCATCTCATGTGATTGAGTTTAAGCCACTGGAGATTAGAGAGGAATTAAGCTATGTCGAGAGACCAATTCGGATCTTAGACAGGAAAGATAAGATATTGAGGTCTAAGACAATCCCTTTAGTCAAAGTGCTTTGGCAGCACGACTCTTCAGAGGAAGCCACATGGGAGTTGGAAAGCCTAGTGAGAGAGAAATACCCTCACCTATTTCAGATAGACACAGAAAATTTGGGGGACCAAATTTCCTAAAGTAGGGAGGATGTAAAAACTACAAACTTTGTACCATATGATGCGAATAAATAAGAGACATGGAGTAAGTTGAGTATTATGATATAAGTTGTAAGTAATAATCTTATGCCAAGTAATGAGGATGAAACCTCAAATTTGTGGAATTAGAAAACAAATAATTTATACTTTTGCGTCATTTGGAAAATCTCATAACTAAGTTCAAGAATTTAAATATGAACTAATGAGATGCATATATTCCACCAAATACATAAGTAGGTTGTTTTAATAAAACAAGTACACAAGTATATTAAAGGAAATGTAATATGCATGAATAATGAATAATTAAAATAAATTGAAGAATTGATATGTGTACACATACCACACTAAAAATATATTAGATATGAGAATATATATATTGTATATGGCTATGTGTATGTATACATATTATTATATTTAAGAATTTAAAATACGAGTATAAATACACACTTCATGTAGTAATATAACAAATAAATAAATATATAAGAATATATATATATATATATTATATACATGTATAAATATACATTGTTATATATAAAGATAATTTTAGTTTATATGAATATATATAAAAAATATATATATGTGTTAGTGGGGTTTGATGGGACTTTACCCCATCAAAGTCCACTAACTCCATCAGATTATTCAACAAGCTTCTTAAGGAAGCTTTACAAAAAAAAAAAAACAAGGAAAAGAAAGAAGAAAAGGAAAGGTGAAGCTGATAGGGAAAGAAAGAAAGGAAAACTGAAAACTGAAAGGAAAAAAAAGGGAGAAAGAAAGAGTAAGCTGAAAGGGAAGAAGAGGGAGGCACGTACAGCTACTGCCTCACCACCTTGGGCATCAGGTGTCGACGGCAAAAGAGGGAAACCACCAGCGGGAAGCTTAGCAAGACCAATGCTGGTCGGAAAGTTAGGTCACGAAGCTGAAGATTGGTCTCCTTAGATTTCGGACAAAGGAAGAAGGAAGAAGGATTAAAGCTGCAGTGAAGAACCATGTGGTGAAACCTTGATGCCAAAACAGGAGGAAAATCTCGAGAGCCACTCTTGTTAAATGTAAGTGTAGTAAGGGCTGTAAATAAGGGTTTTCAGTGGAGTTATATGACTGTTTAACCTGATTTATTTCTGCTTGTGGTTGGCTGTAGTTTAAATTGGTCTTGGTTGTGTTTGAGGTAGTAGACAAAGGGGGTTTCAACGTGGTTTGAGAGGGGCTGATGAGGGCCATGCCATTTCTTGAAATAGAGAAAGGAAATTGAAGGCATTGGTTGGGCGTGAAGGCTGGTAGGCACAGGGAGTTATTCACGTCTGAAAAGCAGGTAAAGTTTGGTGCTTTGAATATAGAAAGAGGAACCAAACGTGGAGCACTTGAACTAAAACAAATTTTGTCTCTTAGGGACAGAACAAAAAGCTAGAAAAGAGGGTGGAACAAGGCACATTGGCTGGAAATTTATCCAAGCCGAGAGAGGGATTATGAGGGCTGACCTTGCAGCCAAAAATTGGAGGGTTCTAACTAAGGTAAATTACATTTTTGGTTGATGTTTTAATGGACTTTGAGGATAGCAATGTGCATAGAAATAAGTCTTGAAAGAAATAACAAAAGAAATAAAAAGAAAAGGGATAAAAGAAAAAGGAAAAGAATTAAAAGATATATATATATATGTAATACACATATATATATATATTTATATGTGAATGCAAATATATATCTATATAGATATACACATGTATCAAGATGTAGGAAAGTAGGAAATTGAAATTGGAAATGTATACCATGCAAGTGCTATGTATTTAAAGGTATATCTATATATTGCTATATATATTTGCATATTTAGAAATGAAAGAATAAAATCTAAGGATTGAGATCTGCACTAGTATCAAATAACCATATATATATATATGTACATATATATTACTAGTATACATATATAAGTATACTACTCGCTTGAAAAACAACGAAATAAATAAATATATGTATGTATAGTGCTTATATAAAAACATATAGTAAATCCTCAGAAATTTTATTATGCAAATGCTAAATACATACATATATAAATATAGATATATATGCTACTCACTTGAAAACTAAATAAGAGGCACAGAAAAGAAATACAAAGAAAAGAAAAAGGGATTTGTTGAGATATAAGTACAAGTGTAATTGTATAAGTGTTTAAGATATAGTTATAATCACACATATATATATATACATATAATAAAAGGAAATATCGTATACAAATTAATAAACCTCTTATTATCTTATAAAGAATATAAGTAAAGAGCTATTAAATCGAATAAGTAATGTTTGGAGAGACACATAAAGAATTTAGTTCCTCGCCAAAGAAATGAATTGGAATAGTTTAGATTCTAAGATATATAATTGATATGTGATCAAAACATCATTAAGACATGTTATTGAAACATCATTTGATTTAATTGTAGTGAATTTGGAGCGGTGTAGGAGTTTAACTTGAGTTAAGGATCGAGGAAAGGTAACCTACCAAGCATCGAGGTAAGTGTGTTAAATAAATTTTACTAGTATCATCTCGTAAGAGATGAAAGAATCCTCATTAAATAATTAATTAAATTTATATAGGATATTGGTTGGACATTACGGGTAAGACAATTACAGTAAGTATGGTAGGATTTTTAAACCGGACATAATGTGCTTGTGAAATATGCTTATTCGAAAGGTGATCTTGTTGTGAATTGTGTAATGTGTTATGTGTTATGGCTCCCTTATGATTACTGAACATGTTAATATATTGTTATGCTTCGAGTCTGTGTATGTGATTTGAGCACCAAATATACATATCGCTCCCGATGTTGAGTTCATAGACCTCAATTAGCACCTAGTCATATTTGTCGAAAGTCTACGAACTAAAGGCCAAATTGAGCAAAGACTCGATTTCTATACTGTGTGAGCCACCTCTAGAATCCTTCAAGAACTAAGTGCTACACGAGTTCCGATGTGTTAGTAATCAGTCTAAGTCCTAAGGGCCAAAACGAGCAAAGACTCGATTTCTGTACCATGTGAGCCACCTCTAGAATCCTTCGGGAACTAAGTGCTACACGAGTTCCGATGTGTTAGTAATCTGTCTAAGTCCTAAAGGCCAAACCGAGCAAAGACTCGATTTCTGTACCGTGTGAGCTACCTCTAGAACCTTTTGGGAACTAAGTGCTACACGAGTTCTGATATGTTAATAGTCAGTCTAAGTACTAAAGGCCAAACCGAGCAAAGACTCGATTTCTGTACCGTGTGAGCCACCTCTAGAATCCTTCGGGAACTAAGTGCTACACGAGTTCTGACGAAATATGAGAAATCATAGGATATTGTGACGATAAGTAAGTGAGTGTGATTTGTGAATGCGACGAATGTCGAAGGATGAAATAGACCTTATGCATATGACATATGATGTGTGTGATTATTGGATTATGTTTATATATGCCACTTAAACATGTGCTATTTGAATGTTCGTTTCTTTCGATTATTAGATTATGTTTATATATGCCACTTGAATGTGTGCTACTTGAATGTTCGTTTCTTTCGATTATTGGATTATGTTTATATATGCCACTTGAACGTGTGCTACTTGATTGTTCGTTTCTTTCGATTGTTGGATTATGTTTATATATGCCACTTGAACGTGTGCTACTTGAATGTTCGTTTCTTTCGATTATTAGATTATGTTTATATATGCCACTTGAATGTATGCTACTTGAATGGTCGTTTCTTTCGATTGTTGGATCATGTTTATATATGCCATTTGAACATGTGCTACTTTAATGTTCATTTCTTCCACACTTAATCATACTGATAAAAAGAATGATGCCTTGTTAAATCAAGAATGGAATGAAAGCATGAACAGGTTTATGACGTTTGTGCACTTACGGAATGATAATAAACCTTGGTATAATCCATACATGTTAATTTACAATAACTCAAGCATGTATGATCGTGTTTTACGATATGAGCCTAGTATGTTTTTATTTAAACTACATACTGAGCCGTAGATTGCTCACCCCTTAATTTAACATCTGTAGATCATACGAGTTAATAGCCGGCTCAGGCTTCGTGTAAGCTCCCGGGAAACCGTACCTGGTAGTAGTACTCATTTGCGTTCTTCGGAGCTAGCATTTTGTATTTTGAGGTATACTGTTAGTATATCATTTTGATAATCATGTGTACGTTAAATTTCACAATACTAGGAAAGTATATGGGATGTAACTTTAGATCGCACTAGATGACTATATGAGTCTAGGTGGTTATCGAGTTCGATCCGGGTCCTAGTGTATGTTTTGAATTATATATAATGGGGTAGATACGAACTTAGTAATGGTTAAACTCTCGAGATCTTTGAAATACATGATTGCATGAAACTGTGGAGAAACACCAGCTGCTGTGTTATGTAATTTAAAAATGTGTTTTAGTGCAGGAAATTATACCTGGGGAAATTGATAAAATACAAAAGGGATGTTTTCGACTTGTTTCTTTTGGGAATAGTAAAATAAGATGAAAATCATAAGAAAAACCTCTTTGAGAAACATGTCATAGCTCGAGAAATAATATGAGTAAGATAGGATCGGATTTAGATACTACACTAACACCGAATACAAACCATAAGTAAAGAAAGAAAAAAAAATTTTGGTTCGATATTTTCATAAGAAATCAAGTAAGTGTTAAGTGGACGTCATTAGCCTTCGGGTCGTGACATAGAGAACCTTTACCAATAGAATATTCTTAGACTATAGAACTTTCTCTTTCCTATCCAAGATCCGTACGGGCCTTTCCACATAGCTCACATCCTCTTTGATCTTTAGAGGCTTATGCTGAATTACATGTGATGGATTAGGATGGTACTTGCGGAGCATAGACACATGAAATACATTATGTACTCTGGCTAACTCAGTAGGTAAGGCTAACTAGTATGCTACATCACCGATGCAGTCCAAAATCTTAAAATGCCCGATGAACCAAGGACTTAGTTTCCTTTTCTTACCAAATCTCATGATACCTTTATAAAGGAAAACTTTCAAAAAAATAAAATCTCCAATAATGAACTTCAAATGTCTACGTCAACTGTCCACATAGCTCTTTTGTCGACTCTAAGCTGTCTTATATCTTTCACAAATTAAACAGACATTCTCAAAAGCTTGCTCCACTAAATCAGAAGCATGTATCTTACGATCACCCACTTCTTCCTAAGCAATCGGAGAATGACACTTTCTACCATACAAAGCTTCATATGATGCCATCCCAATGCTCAAATGATAGCTATTATTGTAAGCAAATTCGACCAAAGGAAAGTGGTCATCCCAAGAGCATTTAAAATCCAAATCACAAGCTCTAAACATATCCTCCAAAGTTTGAATGTTACACTCAGACTTTCCATCTATCTATGGATGGAAAGCAATGCTAAAATTTAATCGAGATCCCATAGCATCCTGAACGTGTTCCCAAAAGTAGGAAGTGAATATCATTCAGAAGTGAGGCTTAGTGGAACTCCATGAAGCCGTACAATCTGCTTAACATACATATCGGCCAAGGCATTGAGAGTATCAGTAGATTTCATAGCCAAGAAGTGACCTAACCTAGTCAATTTATCAACGATAACTCGAATGGCTTCATGGTTATTTTTAGTCCTAGGTAATCCCATGATAAAGTCCATAGTAATATGCTCTCATTTCTTTGTAAGTATAGATAGAGGCTGTAGTAAACCGGCTAGTCTTTGGTGCTCTACCTTAACCTGCTGATAGGTGAGATACTTAGCAACAATCTTAGCAATGTCTCTTTTCATTCCTAACCACCAGTACACTTTACAGAGATTGTGTTACATATTTGTATTACCAAGGTGTAAAGTGTACCTAGTAAAGTGAGCTTCAACCAAAATAAGATCCTTGAGATCTTTATCGTCTGAGATATAGATTCGTCCTTTAAACTTCAACAAACCATCAGGTCCAACTCTAAAATCTGACTGCTTCTCAGTCTAAACATGACTAGTCATTTCCACACAATACAGATCTTCCCTTTGAGCAAGTCTAATATGCTCCATCAGATCTGGCTCAATCTGCATACTAGCCACCATATCATTCCCCTCATAAGGAGAAGTGTTCAAGCTCAGACTGGCAAGCTACTCTAATAAATCAAACTCACAAACCATCGTATAAGAAACCAATCCCAACTGCTTCTGGCTAAGAGCATTAGCTACTACATTGCTTTACCTGGGTGATAGAGGATCTCACAGTCATAATCCTCTAGAAGTTTTATCCATCTCCTTTGCCTTATATTTAATTCTTTTCATGAAAACAAATACTTCAAACTTTTATGATCTACAAATATCTGAAATCTCTCACCATATAGATTGTGTCACCAAATCTTCAAAGTAAACCATTGTGGTTGACTCCAAATCATGAGTAAGGTAATTCTTCTCATGGTCCTTATGATGTTAGAAACCATAAGCCATTACTTTCCATTCTGCATAAGCACACAACCTAAACCTTGAGCGGATGCATCAATGTACACTAAGAAACCTCTTGAACCACTAGGAACAGTAAGGATTGGTGCTAAAGTCAATCTACGCTTCAACCCCTTGAAGCTATATTCACAGGTGTCATCCCACTCAAACTTTATATCTTAGCACGTGAGGTAGGCCAAAAGAGCAACTGGTCTAAAAAACCCTTAACAAATCTCCAATAATAACCAGCTAGGTCAAGGAAACTTCATGTTAGCTTTAAATTGACAAGTATTTTGAAATGACAAAACTCAAGTAAACTTAAAAATGATTTTACTACAAAAGTAAATTTTCTTTGAATGAACTCAATAATAGAAAATATTTTAAACAAAGTTTTTGGATTGTGATCTCAATTGAAAAAGTCAGTAAATATTCTTAGGAAAGTGTTAGAAGGTTTTGAACTAACTTAGAATCACAAAAGCCATCAATGTGTATCAATTTACAGTAAAACAGGTGCAGGAAGGCATTCTAGAGAAAAGGGATCAATCCCCCCATGAAAGGGATCGATCCCTAAATGGCAGATTACTTGGAAGAGGCCCAGAAAAGGCTAGGAATGCATTCTGGAGAAAATGGATTGATCCCCCTAGAAAAGGGATCGATTCCTTCGCTCAAAATCTGGCTTCAACGGCTAGTTTTTGAGGGTTTCAACAGGAAGATTTGCATTAAATGCTTCACCAACCGTTCCAACCGTTTGGTGGACTATAAATAGAGGCATTTATGAAGTTTGGAGGCAGAACAAGCACTCAAAAATCTTTAAGCTTCAAGAAAGAAAATCAAATCTGAAAATCTTCACTGTGTAACTCCATTTGTGAGATTCTTTGTTGTTCTTCACCCATTCACTGAAAACTCTGATATTCAAAGGGATGAGCTATCCTTGTAAGGTCTGATATTGTAGAGTGTGGGTAGTAATACAAGGGTAGAGGCTTAGAAGGAGATTTCTAAAGTCTCAAGAAAAATTGTAAGAGGTCTTACCACACCTTCAAGTGGTTTGTAAGGATTCACAAGGAAGAGCTGAATCAAAACCTTGACAAGGGGTTCAAGGAGAGAGGACGTAGGTAAGAGATTGGCCGAACCTCTATAAATTTGTGTTTGCTTCTCTTTCCCTTACTCTTTTTACTGCACTTATTTTTTCATTATTGTTTATTTAGTTTTAATTGTGCATTAAGAGTTAGGAAAATTAGAAATAACTAGCAAAACTGATTCACCCCCTCTCGGTAGAGCCAACAATTGGTATCAGAGCTTGAGCTCGAGATTAAGTTAGATTAACATCTATCGAGTAAAACGATCACTAATGGCTCAAACTAGTTTGTCTACACCTTTGGTAGGAGAGGGACACTCTACGGTTAGACCTCCACTCTTTAATGGTGAAAACTATGCTTATTGGAAGACTAGAATGATGCTATTTATTCAAGCTAATGATTATGAAGTATGGAGAATTATTGTTAAAGGTCCCCTTATCCCTACTAAGAAAGTAGATGGGTCGGATGTGCCTAAGAAAGAAGATGAGTGGGATACTAATGACATTAGAATGGCACAACTTAATGCTAAAGCAATGCACACACTATTTTGTGCATTAGGACCAAATGAATATAATCGAGTTTCACAATGTGAGAATGCTAAACAAGTCTGGGATAAACTAGCTATCACACATGAGGGAACCATACAAGTCAAAGAAACAAAAGTAGGCATGCTCACTCAAGACTATGAACTATTTAGAATGAAGAATGATGAGTCAATTAGAGACATGTTTACTAGGTTTACGGACATAATAAATGGTCTTAAAGCTTTAGGGAAGACATACTCTAATGTAGAGATGGTGAAAAAGGTTCTCAATAGCTTACCTAAATCATGGGAAGCTAAAGTCACTGCTATTGAGGAATCCAAGGACTCTCATGCACTCTCATTAGATGAACTTATGGGATCCTTACTCACTTATGAGATGAAAATTAAGAGAAATCAAGATCCCCCAAAGAAAGTTGGAGTAGCACTAAAATCCACCACAATTGAGGAATCAAACGATGATCATGATGTAAGTGGTGATGAAGAGGATTTAGAAATGGCCATGTTCGCCAAGAGATTCAATAAATTCATGAGGATGAGAGCTAGTGGAAACTCTAGGAGACCTCCTAGGAGAGAGTTAAATAGAGGTGAAACTAGTAGGAAAGAAAAGGACCAAATTATTTGTTATGAATGCAAAAAACCTTGTCATATTAAATTTGATTGTCCTTTGTATAGAAAGCAAAATGAGAAGAAACAAAAGAAGAAGGCAATGGTGGCTACTTGGAGTGATAGTGACTGCTCCGATGAAGAGAATGTGAAAGATGAAGTAGCCAACCTTTGTTTCATGGCTTTTGAAGATGAGAAGGTAACTTCTAACTTGTTAAATACTAATGAATACACTTTTGATGAATTGCAAGATGCATTTGATGAGTTAGCCAATGAATTTGAATGCATGAATTTGAAATATAAGAAGATGATCTCTAAGTTGAAAAAGGAAAATGAAATGCTTGTGAATGTTAAATTAGAATGTGAGAAGAAATTAGAAAATGCTAATCTAGAAATCGAAGAATTAAATAAGAAGAACACTGATTTGCAAAAATCCTTTTCTAGATTTTACATGGGTTAACAAAAATTTGATCAAATGCTAGAGACTCAAAGAGCATTCTTTGATAGAGAAGGGTTAGGCTACAATGCATCTAACAAAGAGACTCATCTTAAAAACTTCCTAGTTAAAGATAGAAAATTTGTTTTGTGCACATTGTGTAATAAACTAGGACACTTTTCACAAGCATGCACCTCTAGGAAGACCATGATTAGAGGAAAAATGGCTGTCAAAATTTAGGTACCTAAACATGTTTTAAATTCAAGTGATGAGTCATTAAAGATGAAATGGATCCCTAAAGGATCTAAAATTATAAGTACTAACTCTCAAGGACCCAAGAAAATTTGGGTACCTAAGATGAAAGCTTGATGTGTTTGTAGGAGGAAGAGTATTGCTACAAGGCTAAGTCCAAGGAACATTGGTACCTTGATAGTGGATGCTCAAGACATATAACGGGTGACAAGAGCCAATTCAAGCTCCTAAAGCATAAAAGTGGTGGAGAAGTCACATTTGGAGACAACTCCAAAGGACAAATTGAAGGAATTGGCTCAATTGGTAACTCTTCCTCAACTATTGAGAATGTGTTATATGTTAGAGGCTTATAGCATAATTTGCTTAGTATTAGTCAATTGTGTGATAAGGGATTTAAAGTTGTGTTTGATGATTTGTGTTGCAATGTTGTTAATGCTAAAACTAATCAAATTGTCTTTATTGGACATAGACAAGGAAATATTTATATTGAGGATTTAAATGAACTTAATAGCAAAAATGTATGCTTTATGGCCACTAGAGAAGATGAACCTTAGTTATGGCATAGAAGACTAGGCCATGCTAGCATGCATGTTTTGTCTAAGTTAGCCAAAAGAGATCTAGTAGTAGGATTACCTAAGCTTCAATTTGAAAATGATAAAGTTTGTGAGGCATGTGTAAGAGGAAAACACAAAAGAATTTCATTTAAACCTAAGAAGTGTGTCACTACCTCTAGATCATTTCAACTTCCTCACTTAGATCTATTTGGACCAACTAGGACAACTAGTTTAGGAGGTGAACACTATGGATTTGTGATAGTTGATGATTACACTAGGTTTACTTGGGTATTCTTTTTGAGTGTTAAAAATAAGGCTTTAGATAAATTCATTGTTTTCTCAAAACTTGTTCAAAATGAAAAGGGTTACTCTATTTCGAGTATTAGGAGTGACCATGGAAAAGAATTTGAAAATCTTGGTTTTGATACATTTTGCAATGAAAATGGCATTAGCCATAATTTTTCAGCTCCTAGAACTCCCCAACAAAATAGGGTAGTTGAAAGGAGAAATAGAACCTTAGAAGAAATGGCTAGAGCTTTGTGAAAATAACTTACCTAAATATTTTTGGGCTGAAGCAGTAAATACTTCTTGCTATGTCATAAATAGAGCTATGGTAAGGCCTATTTTAAAGAAAACTCCCTATTAACTTTATGAAGGAAAAAGGCCTAACATAAGTTATTTTCACCCATTTGGATGTAAATGTTTTGTTTTGAACAATGATAAAGATAACCTAGGAAAATTTGATGCTAAAAGTGATGAAGGAATTTTTATTGGCTATTCTTTAAATTCTAAGGCTTATAGAGTTTTCAATAAAATAACACTTGTAGTAGAAGAGTCAATACATGTAATCTTTGATGAATCAAATATCACTAGTGGAACCAATCTTGATGATGAAGTAGAGATCTTTGATGAACCTATAGTTGATCCATCTCAAGATAAGGATGTTAGGGAACAATTAGAAGATCTTAATATTAACAAAAATGAAGAGTCCATGGAACAAGAAATAATTGAGAAAGAATCTAGGTGTCCTAGAGAACTTGGATATGTGAAAGATAATGATATTGTTGGAGATCCAACCATTGGAGTTAGGACTAGGTTAACCTATAGAAACATATGTCAACATGTAGCGTTTGTGTCACAATTTGAGCCAAAGAAAGTGGATGAGGCCTTGAAAGATGAAAATTGGATTATGGCCATGCAAGAGGAATTAAATCGATTTGAGAGAAGTAAAGTGTGGACATTAGTGGAAAGACCTAAAGATTATCCCATCATTGGAACCAAATGGATATTCAAGAATAAGATGGATGAAAATAGCATTATTGTTAGAAATAAGGCTAGGTTAGTGGCTCAAGGATATAGACAAGAAAAAGGGATAGACTATGATGAAACTTATGCTCCAGTAGCTAGATTAGAAGCCATTAGGATGCTACTTGCTTTTGCATGCTATAAGGATTTTAAGTTATATCAAATGGATGTAAAAAGTGCCTTTTTAAATAGATTCATAAATGAAGAGGTTTATGTTGAACGACCTCCCGGTTTTGAAAATCTAAAGTTTCCTAACCATGTTTTCAAACTATCAAAGGCTTTATATGGATTAAAACAAGCTCCTAGAGCTTGGTATGAAAGACTTTCAAAGTTTTCAATTGAAAAAGGTTTTGCAAAAGGCAAAGTAGACACCACCTTGTTTATCCAATCTAAGGGTGATGACTTATTAGTAGTTCAAATTTATGTGGATGATATCATTTTTGGATCTACAAATGAGTCATTATGTAAAGATTTCTCAAAATTAATGCAAGGTGAATTTGAAATGAGTATGATGGGAGAGTTAACCTTCTTTCTAGGACTTCAAGTTAAACAATGCAAAGAAGGTATTTTCATAAATCAAGCTAAGTACACTAAAGATTTACTCAAAAGATTTGGAATGGATGAGTCTAAACCTTACTCTACACCAATGAGCACAAATATCAAGCTTGATAAGGATGATGGAGGAAAGTGTGTAGAAACTAAACTATATAGGTTTATGATTGGTTCTTGCTATACTTAACTGCTAGTAGACCCGATATAATGTTTAGTGTATGCTTGTGTGCTAGATTTCAGTCATCTCCTAAAGAATCACACTTACGAGCAGTAAAAAGAATCCTTAGATACCTTAAAGACACCTCTTCCTTAGGACTTTGGTATCCTAAAGATTCTACACTTGATCTTCATGCTTATTCCGACGCGGATTTTGGTGGATGCAAAGTGGATAGATAAAGCACATCGGGAACATGTCAATTCTTAGGAAATAGGCTTATTTCATGGTTCTCCAAGAAACAAAATAGCGTAGCTCAATCCACAATCGAGGCTGAATATATAGCTTCCGGAAGTTGCTGTGCTCAAGTTTTATGGATTAAACAACAAATGAGAGACTATGGAATAGAAATGAACCAAGTTCCCATCAAGTGTGACAACACTAGTGCTATCAACCTTTCAAAAAATCCCATCCAACACTATAGAACCAAGAACATTGAGATTAGACATCATTTTATACGAGATCATGTGCAAAAAGGGGACATTATTCTAGAGTATGTAGATACATTACACCAATTAGCTGATATTTTCACCAAAACCTTGGACAATGAGAGATTTCGCATTCTTAGAGGTGAATTAGGTATTATGAATGCTCCTTGAATTGATTTGATGTTGAATAAATGGCTTAAGTTGGTTTGTGCTAATTGCAAGATAGAAATTTGAAGAATATAATTACCACTTGCAATTCATGACCTTAACTTACCATGTTACTGTTCATGTTCTTAGCTTTTTGAGATTGAATTGTTGAATTTTATGTGTTTTGATCATGTTAAACCCTCTTCATTAGCCAAAACCCATTTCCAATGGTTAAGATACTATCACAACCATGATCACCTATTGTTTCTGCACACTCATGCAATTTTCTGCATTTTTTCTGCAGTTTTCCACTCACATCTCATGCATCCCAAGTGGCAAAACCAGATTTTGTTTTTAAAATAGTAAAAATGCATAACTTCCATTGTTTTCAAATCATTTTTATGCATTACAAATGAGGCAAGTGACTGAGGAGACATTTCTTCCAAAATAGGATTGATTTCCAAGTCTTTCAGGCCAAAAATCTAGGTTTCTGATATGAGGGATCGATCCCTTTCACCATGGGATCGATCCCATAGCATCAAAAATCGGTGAAGAAAAGTCTCGGAAGCATTCTGCCTGGAAGGGATCGATCCTTTCCTAGAGGGGATCGATCCCCTCGGGACAGATTGCTTTTCGCGGGCCATTTTAAACGTCGGCCCCCCACTCCTATCTCACTATTCACCTTCCTCTTCACTCCCCACGCCCTTCCACCATTTCCTCTCACCCAATTCTTCTAGATCTCACTCATTTCTTCACCAAATCGCTTCATTCCTTCACAATCTTCCTCATTTCGTCATCTCTTTCATTTCCCCTCCTCATTTCCTCACAAAACTTCATCTTTTCTTCTCTTCCTTCTTCTTCCACACCATGGTTACTATTTACCCAACATTGCAATTGTAAGTTTTTCTCCCATTTTTCATTAAATTTTTCTTGCATTTCTAGTTTGTTTCATCGTATCTTGTCTACACATTTGCATATTTTACATCAATTTCATTTCCATCTAGGTTTTCCATTTATTGGCACTTGTCTATTCTCTAGGATTTATACTTAGTCTATTTGTAGTTGTTCATCCATATTTCACTGTCATACTTGTTCCATGCATCTTGGGTTGTGGCTCTCTGCTATTGGCTAGCTCTTTTCTTTCCCATATCCTCATCCCTCGTTCACCAAAATCGTGCCCACTACCTATTCGGTAAAAATCCTCAACGAACTTTCCTGCATTTTTCCACTACATATGGCTCCTAAAGTTAAGCACGATACTCAAAAACGCAAAACCAGTGCTTCCTCCTTTTCCTCCTCCATACCGGCCACCTTTAACCGCTGCTTTCGCCACGCCAATGAGAAAACAAGATTTCTAGCGAACTTTGCCAATATGCCTATTAAGCATTGGCATCCAATTGATTTCGATTTCCTCGAATCAATTAATTTTCCTTACTTGGCCAAATTCGCTGAATTTAATTGGATTAACTTTCTCAAAATCAACACTCCGGTTCCTCCAAACATCATTCGAGCTTTCTTTTCCAATGCCGAAACCATCACGAATCCAAATGATGAATGTCGTGTTGTAGGAATTCGATCCTATGTCATGGGCAAACACATTGAAATCACCACACAATCCCTCTTTGTTGTCTTTAGAGTTCTCGATGACGGTACTATATATGAGAATGTTGACGTCCCCTTAGAGTTCCCCGTTACCAAAAATCGTGCAAGTGACCTTCCTGTCTTCGCCCGACTCCTACATATCAAAATCTCTTGGAATCTCCAACCCCTTGTGCAAGACCCGATTTTATAATATTGTACACCATATTTTCGTAAATCATTGATAGTGGAAATAAATTAACTAGTGAAATTAAATAAATATCAAATTTGAATTTCCACTTAGAAATTGGAATAATTGGAGTTGTAATTTATAATATGGTGTATAAGAGGTAAAATAAATATTTCATGATGAAGTGAAGGTATAGAAAGAAATAAAGAAAATAAATCTGAAATTTATACATGGAAGTGATATTTCCATAGTATAATATGTAAAAATGTGAATTATAAGAGAGGGAAATTTTATTTGTTGGACATATGTTAAATTATCATTGGAGGGAACACACCAAAGAATGGGAGAATTTAACTCAAAAACTGATCAGGGAAATTGGCAGCATGTACGCCACTTCTTCTTTGTCTTTATGATGCACGGTTGAAAATTGTCCAAAGGAAATGAAATGCAACATAAAGGAAGTGAAATGTGAAAGCTAACATGTAATTAATTTTGACCGAAGAATACATCAAAAACAAGTAAAACAAGTCAAAGAAACGTGCAGCTCACTTCATTACCGTCAATCCCTTGCTGCAGTTTTGTTTCTTTTTGTTTTAATGCTCAATAAAGAAAAGGAGATGATGAAAAGGAAGAGAAGAGAAAAGACAAGATAAATATTGTATTTGGAAATATGATAAATTGCTATTGGATGAAGCTTGCAAAAAAGGTGATGGACATGGTCAAAATTGACCAGCATAGTGGCTTTCACACCACTCATTTGCTGCTGTCTTGATTTATCGGCTAAATTCACTTAAAGGAGAGTGAACTAAAATATTTATTGTATAAAATGCCACATAATTGATACTTAAAAGAAGAGAAGTGCAATATTTAACATGAATTAATTTCTATTGGATGGAGTCTTCAAAAAGAAAGAAAAATAAGTCAATAACGTGTAAGCAAAATGCATTCCAGCAGATTTCTTTTGCTGCAGTTTTTCTTCAGCAATTAATACTCAATATGTCATAAAATGATGAAGAAAAGAGATAAGGAAGAAAGGTGGCAACTTCCTAATGGTCATTTTGGATAAATAAGAGAATAAAGAAAACTAAACTTCAGCGATTTCATCTCTTCTCACCGACTTTTCTCTGCTGGTTACGAGAATCAGTTTGGCTTTTAGTTTGGGCTCTGTTTTAGCTTCCGTTCTTCCAAAGGAAAATTAGCATGATCATATATCTTTGATAGCTAACCCCTTAACTTTCACCATCAACCTTTCCTCCCTCAATTGAATAGCCAAGGAAGCCAAGAAGAGGGGCTGAACTTTGAAAAATTGTGAGGAACAATATGGAATGAACTAGGAAATGGTCTTTATACTTCTAGATAGGGAAGTAAGTCAGATTACATATATAATTGACGGTGCATTACTTGGAATGCAATATTTTCTGTTATGAATAGAAGGGCGTTGATAGGTCGGAAGTTTTTATAAAGAATAATTCTACCATAATGAGTAGGATTTCAAAGCATGCTTAGTGTATATGTATATTTCGGAATTGTTTCGGAAATTGAACTTGTACAACTTATCTTCTGCAGCTCCAAAGCTAAATCCATGAAATGGGAAAGGAAATGAATAACGACCTAATCATTGGTTCAAGGTCACAAAGTGTACGGTTTGAATGAAATGACACCGTACAGGTAAGGGGGGAGTGTGTGAGTTGTAGTGATATAATGAATTGCATGTTTTCTTGAGTTAAATGTTATGAGCATATTGAATGCAAGAATTGATTTGAAAACATGTAAAATCTGTGGTTGAAAAGCTGGTTTATATACTGTGACTGTGTGCAGGAGGTTAGGAATCCGCAACTGTTATGTTGTCGGAAATTTTTCAAAAATATTCTAAAATATTCCAAAATATTTTAGAAGCATGAAATGATTCAAATGGAAAATTTTGAATATAATTTCCACCAATTTTCCATAAATTGGAAATTTTGAGAAAGTTATGAGAAATTAAATATTCATGTTTTATATTTTTATTAAAGTGAGATATTGATTTGTTTTATATGATATTAAATATTCAAATTGAATATTTATATACTTTCTCACTTGATACATGAATATTTACTGATGGATTTACTGTATGTGAAAGTGGGGAATAAAATACCTTTTTGGAAAATAATTTTTTTAATAAATGATTTAATTCATTTGATTTCCTTAAAGGTATTTTTATGAGAAAATGAATGATTTTATACCTTTATGAAATTAAGTGATGATTTAATTTATTTTATAAATTTCATAAAGGTGAGGATATATACATGTGAGCCTTATGGATAATTGTGAAATATTTCAAATTACTGTGTTTAAAATCCATAAAGGCTATGGTACGGTTTTTATACTGTTTTGAGACTTAGGCCCCGAGTTTCATCCATCATACTATTACTGTTACTGTCACGTGGCTGATTGACCCGCCAGTCATCAACGTCCCGGATGTCACCTGGCAAGTGTACACCGAGGACACCCTATAGATCATGGCCATAGATCTCACTGTATACTGTTACTGTGTCCCTTCGGGGATGATTACTGTGTCCCTTAGTGGACGATGATAGCATGATTTAATTGTAGGGTGATGCCTAGTCTCAACTTACTGATTACTGAAGGGATTTATTGAATCCTGTTTTACTGTACTGCATTGTGGATTACTGTTTACTAAACTGAATCGTACCGAAATACTGTTTTACTGAATTGTACTGAATTGGTAGCTACTGATTACTGTTTACTGAACTGAAAGCTACTAATTACTATTTACTGAACTAGTAGCTACTGATTACTGTTTACTGAACTGAAATCTACTGATTATTGTTTACTGAACTGAATTATATGAAATACTGTTTACTGAACTGTTATCCAGTGATTTGGATATTTACAAGCTACTATATGAAAAGACTGTTTACCATAACTACTGTTTTACCACTGTACTGTCATGTGTTTTGAACTATTACTGAAATGGTGGAAATTAAAGGATTTATTCCATTTAGATTTATGGGAAATAAATATTTTCCAGCATATAGATTTCATTATATCAAGCAGCATACAACTCCTTTACTGAGCATGTGGTTCGCTCACCCCTTACTTCCAAACTTTCCAGATTTATTACGAGGATTATTTGATGGCTCCTCAGATAAATATAGCTGCGAGTAGCCCACTGAGACAGAGCATTGAAATTTAAAGGTACAGTCACTTCTCTTATATATTCAGACACTTGTATACAGTACTACATAATTGTAAAATAGAAACAGGGGATGTAAAGTATAAGGAATATTGTAAAATTACATATTCCGAATTTTATCAAGAAATAAATGTCCATTATTTATTATTGTTACTGTTGAAGTGTAAAGGTATCACAGACAGCCCAACCGGTAAAAATGTGTAAAATGCTAGTAAATATTGTGTAAAAATGTACACTCAGACTGTTACACCTTGGCACAAGATATTCTTACCTTCGGAAACTTGATCGTTTTTGGCTCCATCATATTCACTCACCTGATGGTCTTCAGGCACACCTCCTTCACTTTATCCTTCAAGATTGGATGAAGATTGTCACTGCCAAGGTGCACACCTGTGACGTCCTCATCACTAACCAAATAACAACTAACTTTTAACTCAAATAACAAATAAATCGACTAGTTTATCCGATGTCAATCTCCCTTACTCTTATGCTTTAGGCATTTCTATCAGAGTATAATATTCATTTTCACATGCATAAAATTTTTCATTTATAAACATGTGCCATATTCATCAGGATCTTAAATATTCATACAACCTAATCCCCAATATATACAAAACTGTAGTATTGTACTGTACATTAGCCGAAGTAACGGCCGACTAAATATACCTTCAAAGGATAAGTAGGAAGCGTGCTTCGAAGGTATCTCAAAAATCCCGAAATGAGCTCCTCTATCCGGAGCGGAATTACTTCAAGTAATCTGTATGAAAAATAATTGTAAAAGAGTGAGTTTACGCTCAGTAAGAAACTCATGTAAAAGAGCGTACTATATCACTATATGCAGTTTTCCTGCTTGGCTCTATAATGTCATGTAAAATCATTATAAAGCATAGCGCTTATATTTCTTTCAAATATATCAAAAACAAGTAAATCATGCTTTCAAGTATTTCCACGGATTTCCAATCATGTGAAATCAAGTAGGCAAATATAATTATTTTCAAATAAATGGGAGACAAGTTATATCCAACAGAATCATGCACTAAGTAATTCTCATCCTGGATACAGCAAATATATCCCGTAAAGGATAATCCAGAGAGATAATGGATACAGCAAATATATCCCGTAAGGGATAATCCAATAGATAAATCTCATAAGGATACCGCAAATATATCCCGTTAGGGATAATCCAGAGAGATATCAAATAAATGGCGTACCCACGTATGGGTCAGGGATCCTCCCCAAAGCCGAATCAAATAAGAGACTCATAGCCATTGTCTATATCCCACAGTTTCACTAGTCAGGTGCCGTACTGCGGGTCTGAGGGCTGGACTAGAGCTCTTCAGTCAAATACAAGTAACAAATAATGTGCATGCTCTTTTGAGAGATTTATAGTCTTCAAAACCTTGTTCATGTAGGTTTTAAACAAGAATGAATATCTTTTCTTAAAACAGGTTCTCAAAACCTCTCTTTCAAATAGGCAGTCGGACTGGTCATATATGGCAGTCGACTGCTACCCCATGTTTTGCCTTATTGAATTTCTTTCCCTTTTTGAAATTCAATTTTTATATTTTTCAAAATACAAATAGGACAGTCGAGTGGTCCCAAATGGCAGTCGACTGGTTTTGAAACAGAATGTTTCCCGAGAATTAGCAGTCGACTGGCCCCCTTGGCAGTCGATTGGTTTTGAAACAGAATGCTTTTGAACAAATAACAGTCGACTGGCTCCCCCTGGCAGTCGACTGGTTTGAAACAGAATGGTTTCTGGAAAATGGCAGTCGACTGCCTCCCATGGCAGTCGACTGGTTTGCATCAATTTTCAAAAAACGGCGTTTTTTATGTCTATAGGCAGTCGGCTGCTACTTAAGGCAGTCGGCTGCTCCTAGCCTAATTGGTACAGGAGTAGGACCCAAATGGTACCCTTTTTCCTGAAATTAAAACAGCTGTACTTCTTTCCAAATCACACCAAAACATACTAAAACATGCAGACATAGTCACTCTACGTCCGTTACATAAATTCCTTACCTCAATTAGCAATTAATCCACAAGTTGGTTGCACCAACACTTGTCTTTTTTCCACTTCTTCAAGCTGTAAATATCATGGCAAATTTAAACTTCAATAAACCTATTCTACCAACTCCATACAATACCAAACCATCAATAAAATCACTAAAACCTTCTAACTTGCTTACCTTTGCAATTCACCAAATCTTTGGATTTTGAGATCTACTTAACCACTTGGGTTCACTCTCTCATATTAAAGGCATAGGTTAAGCTATCGACAAGGATCGTTTTTCATTAAAGAAGTTTAACGAATCGATGGCATGAGATGGTGGTTTGTCAAGGTGAGAAGCTTAGACACTTAGAGGAAATTGGAAGCAACGAGAGGGAGAAGGAAAATGGGCTGGTGTCGTGGGGTGCAAGATGATGGTGAGTCATTAAGCCTCATTTAATGCATTAAATGCATTCTAATCTCCTCTCATCCTATCTCAGCCATTGACCATCCATTGACCATTTTGACCATTGATTCTTTGACCCTTCAATTGCCTTAATTCCTCTCATGTCCCATACACCATATATATATATCAGAAAATTCCCATTTATTCCTTTAATTCAAGTTGGAAAACTGTACAATTAAGGGAAAATTACAGAAAATTGGGGATTTCACATTCTCCCCACCTTAGAGAATTTGGTCCTCCAAATTCAAGTAAGGTTATGTTTTAAAACAATTCCGGGTATCTCCCTCTCATCAAGTTCTCTAGTTCCCAAGTAGCTTCTTCTGTCGTATGGAACTGCCAGAGAACTTTAACCAGTGGAATTGTCTTAGACCTTAGCACCTTATCTTTCCTATCCAAAATCCGAATCGGTTTCTCCATATAACTCATGTCTCCTTGAATCTCCAAGGGTTCATATTCGATTACATGAGATGGATCCGGATTATACTTCCGAAGCATCGATACATGAAATACATTATGCACTCCCGATAACTCCGGAGGTAGTGCCAACCTATAGGCCACATCTCCAACACGATCTAGGATCTCAAATGGTCCGATATAGCGAGGACTTAACTTACCTCGTCGGCCAAATCTCATAATCCCTTTGGATGGAGAAACTTTCAAAAATACATAGTCTCCAACCAAAAACTCAAGTGGCCTCCGTCGAACATCCGCATAGCTCTTTTGTCGATTCTGAGTTGTCTTAAGTCTTTGACAAATCAATTTAACATTCTCAGAGGCTTGTTCGACTAAATCTGGAGTCAATAACTTGCGCTCGCCCACTTCTTCCCACCCAATCGGTGATCGACACCGTCTTCCATACAAAGCCTCGTATGGTGCCATCCCGATGCTTGCATGATGGCTATTATTATAAGCAAACTCAGCCAATGGCAGATGGTCGTCCCATGAGCCTTTAAAATCCAAAGCACATGCTCTCAACATATCCTCGAGCGTCTGAATAGTGCGCTCGGACTGCCCATCAGTCTGCGGATGAAAAGCTGTGCTAAAATTCAGTTGAGATCCCATGGCTTCCTGAAAATGCTCCCAAAAGTGAGAAGTAAACCTGGAATCTCTATCCGATATGATGCTCACTGGAACACCGTGTAGTCTAACAACTTCTCTCACGTATAAATCTACCAAAGTACTAAGTGCATCCGTAGACTTCATAGGTAGGAAGTGAGCTGACTTGGTTAACTGATCCACGATCACCCAAACACCGTCATGGTTCCTTTTGGTCTTGGGCAATCCCATAATGAAATCCATCGTAATGTGTTCCCATTTCCACATAGGTATAGGTAGAGGATGTAACAATCCTGCCTGTCTCTGGTGCTCTACCTTAACCTGCTGGCACGTTAGACATTTTGCTACAAACTCAGCTATGTCTCTTTTCATGCCAGTCCACCAATACACCTTGCGAAGATTGTGATACATCTTCGTGCTTCCCGGGTGTAATGTGTACCTAGTGGAATGTGCTTCTGTTAGAATCAACTTCCTCAATTCATTATCCTTAGGAACACATATACGGTTATTAAACCTCAACATCTCATCCTTACCCATATGGAATTCTGAGGTCATACCTGATTGAATTTTCTCTATAGCCTCCATACACTGGACATCTTCTCTCTGAGCAGCTCGGATTCTGTCCATCAATTCTGGCTCAATTCTCAAACTCGCCATCATACCATATTGCTCAAGAGATGTAACACTTAAACTGAGGCTTGCAAACTGCTCAATCAGTTCGTGTTCTTTTATCATCATATATGCTATCATACTTACATGTTTCCGGCTTAGAGCATCCGCCACCACATTGGCCTTCCCCGGGTGGTACATGATCTCACAATCATAATCCTTCAGAAGCTCTAGCCACCTTCTTTGCCTCATGTTCAATTCCTTCTGGGAGAACAAATATTTCAGACTTTTGTGATCTGTAAAAATTTGAAATCTCTCACCATACAAGTAATGCCTCCATATCTTCAGGGCAAACACTACTGCAACTAACTCCAAATCATGAGTCGGGTAGTTCTTCTCATGGTCCTTCAATTGTCTGGAACCATAGGCTACTACCTTATCATGCTGCATTAATACACATCCCAAACCTTGCCCTGAGGCATCACTATACACCGCAAATCCACCTGAACCACTAGGAATGGTGAGGATAGGTGCAGTCGTCAGCCTATGCTTCAACTCTTGGAAACTTTGCTCACAAGCTTCATTCCATTCAAACTTTACCTCTTTGCGCGTCAGTCTCGTCAATGGAGCAGCTAGTTTCGAGAAACTCTCTACAAACCTTCTATAGTAGCCAGCTAAACCCAAGAAACTCCTAATCTCCGTTACCGTCTTCGGTCTTTCCCATTGGACCACCGCTTCAATCTTCGACGGATCAACTGAGACTCTATCTTTACTGATCACATGACCTAAAAAGGAGATTTGGTTTAACCAGAATTCACACTTATTTAGCTTGGCATACAATCCTATTTCTCTGAGGGTTTCCAAAACAATCCTCAAATGTTGCTCATGCTCTTCCCGTGACCTCGAGTACACCAAAATGTCATCGATGAAAACAATGACAAACTAGTCCAAATATTGCTTAAACACATCATTCATCAAATTCATAAATGCTGCGGGTGCATTGGTTAACCTAAACGGCATCACCAAGAATTCATAATGGCCATACCGTGTCCTGAATGCAGTCTTAGGGATATCTTCATCTCGAATCTTCAACTGATGATATCCCGATCTCAAGTCTATATTGGAAAAGACTTGTGCACCCATTAGCTGATCAAAGAGATCATCTATCCTGGGAAGAGGATACTTGTTCTTGATCGTCACTTTATTCAACCACCGGTAGTCGATGCACAACCTCATACTACCGTCCTTCTTCTTGACAAAAAGCACAGGAGCACCCCAAGGGGATACGCTGGATCGTATGAATCCCTTGTCTAGCAACTCCTGAAGCTGCTTCTTAAGTTCTTCCAATTCTACCAAAGCCATCCGATAGGGAGCTCTTGATATAGGCTCAGTTCCCGGCACCAATTCGATAGTGAACTCCACTTCCCTATCCGGAGGAAGTCCTGGAAGATCGTCCGAAAATACCTCGGAAAATTCCTTAACTACTGGAATTTCGTGAAGTGTGGGACGTTTCTGATCTACGTCTACCACGTGTGCTACAAACCCTTCACATCACAATTATGTTCTATTAATTAAATCTCAATTAAACCAAACAAGTAATTATGCTTTTGCATTACATATTTGCAAAATTTACAACATAACTAACGGGAGAGGAGAAAATTACACTCTTAGCATGACAATCTATCATCACATGATTTTCAGCTAACCAATCCATTCCTAACATAACATCAAATCCAGACATATTTAATAAGATTAGGTCAGCTATTGACTCTCTTTCTCCTACCCGTAGCTTACAATTACGATACACTATGTCTGTCATTTGGGATTCCCTAAATGGAGTAATTATTTGTAACAATCCTCCTAACTGCTCAGGTTCAATATTTAATTTCCTAATAGCCATAGGGGAAATAAAAGAGTGCGTAGAGCCTGGATCAAATAAAGCAAGGACATATGTATCATTAAGGTAAATCTTACCCTGAATCATCTTTAATGAAGCATCAGTGGACTCTTTATCGATGGCAAATACCCTTCCCTGAGTCACTGGCGCTTTTCCTTTCTCTGCCGCTGTGGCTTTACGCTGGGGTTGTGTGGTCTTAGATTGTGGTTGAGGGGTCTTTTCTAACTCTTCGGGTGCCCTTTGATTTATCTTGGGACAATCTTTAATTCTATGTCCCTGTTCACCACACGAATAGCACGCCCCACTCGCCAACCGGCAAGGCTGTGCTCCATGGAATTTCTCGCATTGCACACACCTCGGCATCGTACTCCTCGGTGAGCTAGCGGTACTACCAACTGGATGTTGTGATCTTTCATCACCTATTTTGATCCCGGTGGATCTAGGAGTTCCTGTGTCATGATCATCATAACTCCATATTTATTATAATTCCATATAACCCTTAATAAAGACAATATATTTTCTTATAATTGACTTGCTTACCTATTGAAGTTCTGTCATAAGGCCTATTCCTCCTAGATGGATATTTATCCCTCGAGGCCTTCTCATCTGACTTCCGCTTCATAGGTTCTTTACCCTTATTCCTTGCTCGGAAGTCTGCCTGATGAAACTCATAGTCCTGCTCACACAGTTGAGCCTTACGGACTGCCTCTCCATAAGTAGTGATATCCAACGGATATAGCTTAGACCTAATGGAAGGTCTCAATCCCTCCATGAATCTATAGGTCTTATGATCCTCTCTTCTCAGTACTTCAGGATCAAATCTACTCAGTGTAATGAACTTCGACTCATATTGGCTAACCGTCATACTTCCCTGAGTCAAGTTCAAAAACTCAACCTGTAACCTCCTCTGAGCAGTACGTGGGACATATTGTTCATTAAAAGCTTCTACAAATCTATCCCACGTCACCTTTGGATACCTAGCTTCTAATACCGTCTGAGTAGCCTGCCACCATGGCTCGGCTTCATCCACTAGCAAATAGGCGGCTAATCCCACCTTCTCTTTCTCAGTACAAGCCATGTATCCGAATGACTTAGTAACCGCTTTCATCCAGTTCTCCGCGGCTACTGGATCACTGTCCCCTTTGAACTTTGGCGGATCCAGCTTCTTAAACTCCTTTATCAGTGCCACACTGCAATAAGCTGTAGGATCTCGCCTCTCATTAGCTGGAACTGGTGGAAGTTGTACCACCGGAGTAGGAGGTACTGTAGGGGTAACTGCCGGTGCACTAACGGCCATGTCCGGAAATTTAGCCATAAACTGGGTGAACATTGCGGACATGTTTTCCATATGTTTCTCCATTTTAGCTAGCCTCGTATTCGGGCTATGCGGTGGAGATGGATGAGGAGACGGAACTGGGGGCTCTTCAGTGCGACCCCGTCCTCTTCCTCTTCTAGTACCCCTCCTTCGAGTACTCATTCTGTTAAGATCATAATCAGATAACATAATTTAGTATAACCTTAAGCCGTTATACTACTTAAAATAAAGTAAGCTAGTACAGTACATTGGGGAATTACTCTAATTCTAGCTTATTGACATCGACAAACTTCAGTCGAAACTGCTCTGATACCAATCTGTGACATCCTCGTCACTAACCAAATAATAACTAACTTTTAACTCAAATAACAAATAAATCGACTAGTTTATCCAATGTCAATCTCCCTTACTCTTATGCTTTAGGCATTTCTATCAGAGTATAATATTCATTTTCACATGCATAAAATTTTTCATTTATAAACATGTGCCATATTCATCAGGATCTCAAATATTCATACAACCTAATCCCCAATATATACAAAATTGTAGTATTGTATTGTACATTAGCCGAAGTAACGGCCGACTAAATATACCTTCAAAGGATAAGTAGGAAGCGTGCTTCGAAGGTATCTCAAAAATCCCGAAATGAGCTCCTCTATCCGGAGCGGAATTACTTCAAGTAATCTGTATGAAAAATAATTGTAAAAGAGTGAGTTTATGCTCAGTAAGAAACTCATGTAAAAGAGCGTACTATATCACTATATGCAGTTTTCCTGCTTGGCTCTATAATGTCATGTAAAATCATTATAAAGCATAGCGCTTATATTTCTTTCAAATATATCAAAACAAGTAAATCATGCTTTCAAGTATTTCCACAGATTTCCAATCACGTGAAATCAAGTAGGCAAATATAATTATTTTCAAATAAATGGGAGACAAGTTATATCCAACAGAATCATGCACTAAGTAATTCTCATCCTGGATACAGCAAATATATCCCGTAAAGGATAATCCAAAGAGATAATGGATACAGCAAATATATCCCGTAAGGGATAATCCAATAGATAAATCTCATAAGGATACCGCAAATATATCCCGTTAGGGATAATCCAGAGAGATATCAAATAAATGGCATACCCACGTATGGGCCAGGGATCCTCCCCAAAGCCGAATCAAATAAGAGACTCATGGCCATTGTCTATATCCCACAGTTTCACTAGTCAGGTGCCGTACTGCGGGTCTGAGGGCTGGACTAGAGCTCCTCAGTCAAATACAAGTAACAAATAATGTGCATGCTCTTTTGAGAGATTTATAGTCTCCAAAACCTTGTTCATGTAGGTTTTAAACAAGTATGAATATCTTTTCTTAAAACAGGTTCTCAAAACCTTTCTTTCAAATAGGCAGTCGGACTGGTCATATATGGCAGTCGACTGCTACCCCATGTTTTGCCTTATTGAATTTCTTTCCCTTTTTGAAATTCAATTTTTATATTTTTCAAAATACAAATAGGGCAGTCGACTGGTCCCAAATGGCAGTCGACTGGTTTTGAAACAGAATGTTTCCCAAGAATTAGCAGTCGACTGGCCCCTTTGGCAGTCGGCTGGTTTTGAAACAGAATGCTTCTGAACAAATAGCAGTCGACTGGCTCCCCCTGGCAGTCGACTAGTTTGAAACAGAATGGTTTCTGGAAAATGGCAGTCGACTGGCTCCCATGGCAGTCGATTGGTTTGCATCAATTTTCAAAAAACGACGTTTTTTATGTCTCTAGGCAGTCGGCTGCTTCTTAAGGCAGTCGGCTGCTCCTAGCCTAATTGGTACTAGGAGTAGGACCCAAATGGTACCCTTTTTCCTGAAATTAAAACAGCTGTACTTCTTTCCAAATCACACCGAAACATACTAAAACATGCGGACATAGTCACCCTACGTCCGTTACATAAATTTCTTACCTCAATTAGCAATTAATCCACAAGTTGGTTGCACCAACACTTGTCCTTTTTCCACTTCTTCAAGCTATAAACATCATGGCAAATTTAAACTTCAATAAACCTATTCTACCAACTCCATACAATACCAAACCATCAATAAAATCACTAAAACCTTCTAACTTGCTTACCTTTGCAATTCACCAAATCTTTGGATTTTGAGATCTACTTAACCACTTGGATTCACTCTCTCATATTAAAGGCATAGGTTAAGCTATCGACAAGGATCGTTTTTCGTTAAAGAAGTTTAACGAATCGATGGCATGAGATGGTGGTTTGTCAAGGTGAGAAGCTTGGACACTTAGAGGAAATTGGAAGCAACGAGAGGGAGAAGGAAAATGGGCTGGTGTCGTGGAGTGCAAGATGATGGTGAGTCATTAAGCCTCATTTAATGCATTAAATGCATTCTAATCTCCTCTCATCCTATCTCAGCCATTGACCATGCATTGACCCTTTTGACCATTGATTCTTTGACCCTTCAATTGCCTTAATTCCTCTCATGTCCCATACACCATATATATATCAGAAAATTCCCATTTATTCCTTTAATTCAAGTTGGAAAACTGTACAATTAAGGGAAAATTATAGAAAATTGGGGATTTCACATCACCATTGTCTTCCCTCAGCCTCTCGCCTACTACTTAATCTCTAAAGGCATTGACTGTTCATGTGAGGTTGGTGTACTTCCGGATCCCAGCACCACGATCAATCTCGCCACTCTCCATAACCTTGGGTGGTATCAACGTCAATTAGGAGATACAATCGAATGGGTCAAGGGTCATGGACAGGCTGAACCTCCCGAACCTGCTCCGGAAGAAGTTGGAGAAAAAGGAGGAGACGAAGACGACGTACCTACAGCGCCCACATCTTCTGCACCCTCCGGCTCTACGTCAACATCTCTTGACCAGATCATGCTCATGCTTCAACAAATGCACACCTCTCAGCAAAATTTCCAGCAGGACGTCACTCAGCGACTTGATCAAATCGAGGAAACTCAAGCTACCATGTATGATGAAATCCAAGATGTTCGTATGCAGCACGAGGATTTCATGGACCAGTACTATAAGATGTTTCCTCGGCGCTGATTTTGTTTGTTGTGTGGGATGCGCTTTTACCTTACTATGTTTATGGCCTTGGTGTTTTATCCTTTATTGTGTTCTGTCTTTATGTTCTCTTTTCTTCGCTGTCAGCCTTAATGCTTCTTTGTCTGAACTTTCTTAGATATTTGAACTGATGTGATATGTTTTGAACCTTATATGTCTTTGGTATGAATTATGTTTCGGATTATGGTCACCTTCTCTGGTGTATTTCTGTCCTTAGTTTATATCGTTGACTTATTGCTTTAAATTGACTTCTACCACTGACCAATTCTCCTTGATATTTATTGTCGGGAGATCTTTTGCTATGACAAAAAGGGGGAGAATTAATGTATGGTAAATTTCTCTTTGCGCCTAAATTAAGGGGGAGCAAATATTGAGGGGGAGCAATGTTTTTCAAAAATTTAAGTAACCTCAATTTTCAAACATATAAGCAAATTTACCTTAAGTTTTGTCATATCAAAAAGGGGGAGATTGTTAGCTTTAAATTGACAAGTATTTTGAAATGACAAGACTCAAGTAAACTTAAAAATGATTTTACTACAAAAGTAAAGCAGGGGGAGCAATGTTTTTCAAAAATTTAAGTAACCTCAATTTTCAAACATATAAGCAAATTTACCTTAAGTTTTGTCATATCAAAAAGGGGGAGATTGTTAGCTTTAAATTGACAAGTATTTTGAAATGACAAGACTCAAGTAAACTTAAAAATGATTTTACTACAAAAGTATATTTGCTTTGAATGAACTCAATAATAGAAAATATTTTAAACAAAGTTTTTGGATTGTGATCTCAATTGAAAAAGTCAGTAAATATTCGTAGGAAAGTGTTAAAAGGTTTTGAACTGACTTAGAATCACAAAAGCCATCAATGTGTATCAATATGCAGCAAAACAGGCGCAGGAAGGCATTTTGGAGAAAAGGGATCGATCCCCCCCGGAAAGGGATCGCCATAATGCATTCCTAGCCTTTTCTAGGCCTATTCCAAGTAATCTGCCATTTAGGGATCGATCCCCCTCGGAAAAGGGATTGATCCCTTCGCTCGAAATCTGGTTCCAACGGCTAGTTTTTGAGGGTTTCAACGGGAAGATTTGCATTAAATGCTTCACCAACCGTTCCAACCGTTTGGTGGACTATAAATAGAGGCATTTATGAAGTTTGGAGGTAGAACAAGCACTCAAAAATCTTCAACCTTCAAGAAAGAAAATCAAATCTGAAAATCTTCATTGTGTAACTTCATTTGTGAGATTCTTTGTTGTTCTTCACCCATTCACTGAAAACTCTGATATTCAAAGGGGTGAGCTATCCTTGTAAGGTTTGATATTGTAGAGTGTGGGTAGTAATACAAGGGTAGAGGCTTAGAAGGAGATTTCTAAAGTCTCAAGAAAAATTGTAGGAGGTCTTGCCACACCTTCAAGTGGTTTGTAAAGATTCACAAGGAAGAGCTGAATCAAAACCTTGACAAGGGGTTCAAGGAGAGAGGACGTAGGCAAGAGATTGGCCGAACCTCTATAAACTTGTGTTTGCTTCTCTTTCCCTTACTCTTTTTACTGCACTTATTTTGTCATTATTGTTTATTTAGTTTTAATTGTGCATTAAGAGTTAGGAAAATTAGAAATAACTAGAAAAAACGATTCACCCCCCTCTCGGTAGAGCCAACACTTTAGATCTCAGTGACTAACAGTGGCCTTTCCCACTACATAATAGCCTCTATCTTGGGGGGATCAATAGATGCCCCGTCTTTATTTGCTACATGACCTAGAAAAGAAATCTAATTCAACCAGAAGTCACACTTACTGAACTCAGCATACAACTTACAATCCCTGAGAGTCTAGAGTACAATCCTCAAATGTTGTTCATGCTCTTCCCAAGACTTAGAATAGACTAGGATATCATCTATGAACACAATGACAAATCTATCCAAATATGGTTTCAATACTTCATTCATCAAATTCATAAACACTATGGGTGCACTTGTAAGCCTGAACAACATCGCTAAGTATTTATATTGTCCATATCAGGTCCTTCAAGCCATTTTAGGGATATCGTCGCTTCTAAATTTCAACTGATGATACCCCGATCTAAGGTCTCTTGCAAAAGATCGGAGCACCCTAAGCTAATCAAATAAGTCATCGATCTTGGGAAATGGATACTTATTCTTGATAGTAGCCTTATTCTACCCCCGATAATAGATACACAATTGAAAGCTATTAGCCTCCTTCCAAACACAATTGACACCTGATCAGTGTACGATCAAGGAAAATTATAGACTATGGCCATAGGTCTCATGATGATATTGATACTACTCCCTACAGGGATTATAGCATGATATATTGAGGGTCTTGCCTGGTCTCTATTCACATGTTATTGATTTGCTACTATGGTTTTCACTGAACTATTATCGTTACAGTTACTAAGATAAGTGTTTACTGCACTAAACTGTTGTTACATACAAGGTTTATCGAAATGTAAGAAACGTGTATAAAGTGATTAGTAAAATACTAATTAAAGTATTTTATTTAATTGGTTTTATAAATCATTATGTGATTATTTAATTATTTAATTATTTAATTAATATAATTTGCTTAATGGGTTTTTGTATTGTTTATTGACATGTTGATATCACTAAGCTGTTTATCATGCCAAATTGTTTACAGTACTTATCATTGTAGGTTATTTAATGGTGGAAGTGATATTTTGAAGTGAAAGTCAAGTTCTTTATTAAATAAGTTATTTAATTGTTTTATGTACCATTTTATGTGATTTTCAATATATATAAATTTATCAAATGATACCGATATAAAACTTAACTTTTACTCCTTATAGTCATTTCTAGGTTCCGAAACAAGAAAAGTATTCTAAAATACCTTCCATACTCCATCTGAATCCCTAGCTGACTATAGTATCCATCCTTTACTGTCCCTAATGAGCTATAGGAAAATAAATTGTTTTATGGCATATAGATTTCGTAATATCAAGTTCTGCATACAATTCCTTTATTGAGCTATGGTTTGCTCACTCCTTTATTTTCACATCCACAAATTATATTAAATGGTTAATTGGTATACTAATCCATGGATTGGCTGCATTTTGGTTATCCCGAAGTAGTGGTAGTGGATCCTGGAGGTATTGTGTTTTATGTTCAGACATTTATTATATAGTATTACGAGTTGTAAATTTAATCTCAGGGGATGTAAACTGATTTATACACTGTAAATATTAATTATTTATATGAATAAATATTGCGCAAGATGTTTTACTGTTTTAGATGAATAGTGTTAAAGGCATCACAGACAGCCTAACCAATCATTGTATACTCATGATATATGATAATGTGATAGTCACTGTGTATATTAGACTGTGACACTTTACCTCTTACCAAAGGACTCTTCTCTCTTACACTTCCTAGTAAACTGCCCAATCATAGGAGATCTGTCATTAAAGGCTCTCTTAGTCTTCTTTTTGCCCTTACCCTTAGAATTGGACCCATACTCTGCCTAATGGAACTCGTAGTCATGCTCATATAATTAGGCCCTCTTAATTGCCTCATCATAGGTAGAGATATCAAATGGGGCCAATCTAGATTTGGTAGATGGTTGTAGCGCCACCAAGAACCACTCCACATGATGCTCCTCACTACTCACCATTTGTGGATCATAGTGGCTAAGAGCAGTTAATCATGACTCCTACTGATCAACCATCTGATTCCTTTGTGTCAAATTCAAATACTCAACTTGCATCCTTTTCCGGGCCGTACAAGGAATATACTACTTGTGAAAATAATCTAGGAATACACCTCATGTAACTGCAGGATACCAAGCTTTCAAGATAGTCATGGTGGACTTCCACCAATGCTTAGCCTCATCCACTAACAGAAAAGTTGCCATGCCAACTTTCTTTGTCTTCGAGCATGTCATGTATCCAAATAATTTCTCAATGGCATTCACCCAATTCTCTGCCACCATCGGATCCTTCTCTCCCTTAAACTTGGGAAGATCAAATTTCTTTAACTGTCAAAGCGAGTTTAGGTCACAATCAACCACTAGACCTGCCTAAAGCTACACTGGAGCTTGTACATCGGGCTAAGCCTAAGGCTGAACTGGCTCAACCGAAGGCTGAGGGGCAGGTAATGGTGATAACACAAGAGGTGGTACTATTAGTGGTAGAGGTGCTAGTGCTGGTGCTAACGGTGGGACTGCCTGACCATGATTATTATTATTATTAAAGCTTGCCATGAATTGAGTAAACATGGTAGACATGGCATCCATATTTCTGGACATAGAATCAAGACTCCTCACAAGTCGAGCGATATGATCTCTATCAATCCCTGGCTGAGGAGGAGGTAGTGGCTCTAGATTAGGCTGTCTTCATGGCCTACCAATAGTCCTTCTACGTCTTTTCATTTTAATAGAAAACCTAGACAAAATAAACATATTTAGTATTGTTTACACAAATATGACTAGTATATATTCATACATTTACAGTACCTAGAGAATGTACACAGTTTTTGACCTACCGATACTAACGCAAATCAGATTAATCTTGCTCTGACACCAATCTTTGTAACCTCTTTTTTGTAACGTCTGGAATTATAGAATTCCAAACTAACTTTTTCTTTTTTAAAACTCTTATTCACTTATGATCTTTTAGTTTACATTCGGTGTCCTTGTAAGCACACTCCACATTTTCTTTATCAGTAAATTCCTTATACCATCAAATAAATAAATAGATCATAAATTTAATATATCTGCAATATAATATTTTATCCACACAATTTACATCCCACTATAAAATTTACATTCTATTCCATAAATAAATTTGTTGTGCAATTATACGTTTGAATATAAATATAAATTTATACTTGTTCGTGCTACTTTAAACTTCTAATAATTTCCTCAACAAGTCTGGAAGCATGGGTAGGCACATACATTGAAAAGTTATTTAGGAAAGAAGGGAGTAAGGGGGTGAGCTTTGGGACAAGCTTAGTAAGAAACATACATACAAGTATTCAAAACATTATGAAAATGCTTTTGAAATCATATCATAAGTTATTTCAATATATAACCCATTTATAATTCATATCTAAAAATACTGTAGTACACAGTAAACCGTATTATGTAATAAAAATCAGTTTACTGTCAGTAAATAGTACATAATTCGATATCCTTAAACACTTAAGTACTAGTAAATAGTGAAATGAAATACTTATTTTTAATCTTATCATAAATTATTTCAATAAAAAAACATTTATAAACAATATTTAAAAACCTTGTAGTGATCAGATTTGTAATAGTAAGTAGTTCACTATTGATAAACAGTTTAGTTATAAACAGTACGGTAAACAGTTCCATTATCAGTAAAGAATTCGATAACAGCAACAATTTAATAACAATAAACCGTTCAGTAAATGTAAACAGTTTGGTAACAGTAAACAGTTCAATACTAGCAATAGGATAGTAAAACCATACAGCAAACAATAATAGTAAGTAGAAACCAGGCACCCAAATTATATCATGCTATAACAGTAGTCCTCAAAGGGAGTAACAGTAACAGTAAACACATGAGACATAAGGCCATAGTCTATGAGTGTCCTCAGAGTACAGTTACTAGATGGCCCTAGGACAACTGATGACATAGCAGCTCAATCAGCCACAGTAATAGTAACACATGAACACGTGAGCATGATACGAGACCTAACAGTCTCGAAAGAGTTCATAAATAGTATAAAATCCTTAAAGGAAATCATTGGAATCACTTCATAAACACATGTAAGAAAATATATATGTAACCGGTATGAAAATATATAACTAGTTCCAAAATAAATATTTACAAAATGTTTATAATTTAATTTTCCCTTCTAAATATATTCCACTTCACTGTAAATGGGTAAAATAAACAAGCCGGTACTCTTTCACGTGTAAATATTTCAATAACATGAATATTTAAATATTATTTTTTTTCAGTATATAAACTTTGTATAAACGATAAATCTAAAATCATTGTAGAAATATTTTAGTATCTATAAACAATTTTGTTCTAGACTAGGGTCGTTCATAATTCAGTACACAATATATTGTAAACGTACGATTTAAAAACACAATTGGTTTTGTAAATAAATTATATTCCTCTTTTTTTATTGGAAAATTGATAGGAAACGGTTAAGAATTGAATATTTTCGAAAATTCTAAAGATACGTAAAATATTTATAGGCAACTTCTATTTATGTTCCTTATCACGAGTCCACGCAATATCCTCGCGTTCTTACCACCGCTTGTGTAATCCTATTTCCTAGAATTTCTACTCTGCACAATAATATCACCTTATATTATATTTTATATTACCATACCACAAGGATATTAAATATTCCATAATTTCTATTTTACATGTATCATTCTCCACACTTGGTTTATTTTTTTCCTATTAATTACCTCAATATTATTTTAATTAAATCATATCATTTTTCCAATTCCAATAAATTATGGAAATTCAATAAATCATAAAATTTCCAAATTTCTTCCATTAACTAAAAATTCATTCTTTTCCTCACATTTAATTCCACCAACAATTCCATTACCATTATATTTTATTTATTCATTGTCATAACATAAAATTCACATTGAAATCTCATTGTCACACTTAAACTATACTCCTCATCATAATCATAATTTATCCTATTTACAATTTTACTTCACTAATAACTTTATTAATATTGATTACCTCATTCCTTCTTTAATAAACATCAAAATTTAACATGATCAAAATGTTAAACATGCTTGATCAAGCATATCTTCATGCTCCAAAACTCATCCTTTTTCAAATTCAACTTTCACAAAAAAATCCTATTATCCTTTATTTATTTTTCTTTAACTATTTAGCTATTAAATTACCATAAAAATCCCTTGTAAATTACCTTGGCTGATTGTACCATTTTTCCCAATCTCTTTCTTTTCTAATTCCAATAGTAAAAACACTCTTTATTCACTTCATGCATTCATTTCATGTATTCATCCAACATCCACCACACATCTAAAATTTTTTACTCTCATTCACATATTCCCTATTATGGCCAAATTTTATTCTTAAATTTTATTTATCATCTTCCAAATTATATTTAAAATTTTGTACTTCAATTAAAATGGATCTTTCTACAATCTCTTATCTTCCTTTATAACTTCAACAATCAATTTTATTTTATTTTCTATTATTTAGCATAACACAATTACAATTAGATCATTTTCTTTCCCCAATTTAAACTCACTAATAATCTATTTAACCCGTATATTTTATCTCTTAGTTCTCTAATTATGGAAGTTCATATTGTGATCTCCTTTTCAAGCCTCAACCACCTACTCTTTATATTGCCTTTATATTAATTCCATAAATACTCATCCATTTAAAACTATTTTAATATTTCTTTCCTTTTTCTTGGCTGAACACACATGTCGATTCAGCTTTCTTATTTTCCTTTCATGGCTGAAAATTCATATGGGTTCTTCTTCTTAGTTTTCTTTCTTCATACACTTATCATTTATTCATTTGGGACTTTCATCAAGCATCTTAAATTCAGCAATTATTATCATCAACATCCAACCAAATCTTCAAGACCGAATGGCCCCCTTGTTCACGTCACTCACCCATGCTTCATGTCATCTTTCTATTTTTGTGAAAATCCATCATTTCAAAATCATCAATTCAAGTTCCTTTCATCCATTTCTACTAATTTGTACTCAATCATACATTAAATCACCAAGTTTGTTCCATATTTTTCTATTTTGACCAAGACCCATTCCTAGGATTTCACTTCATTTTGTTCCAAATTAAAGTCTTAAACCTCTTACTCATGCTTAAAATAATGCAAACTATAGCTAAAGTGAAAGGAAACATCAACGTCTACAAGTCCTCACCCAGCATCAAATGAATCTGTCAGCAAAATTCCCAGCCTTTAAAGGCTGAATTTCCACCACCAATTTCTAAGTTTTAGTAGCTTATAAGATGATGAACAACTTCTATTTGTGAAGTTTCATAATTTGGTGTAAGGAAGGGGATGGTTTGGCTAAGTGAAGGTGAAGAAACAAGAGGAGAGGAAAGAAATTGAGAAACTACAGGGGAGTCGATCTTAAGCAGCAAAGTCGGTGATGAGGCTGAGCAATTGGCTGAATTTTGACTGAATTTGGTCTTATTTGTTGTATACTTTGTCTAATGGAAAATTGCCACTTATTCACTTAATAAAATTTCCCTTAAAAAGTCACTTATTCACACTTATATCATTAAATATCTTATTATTTTTCAAACTTTTCAGATTTTAATTTTTACTATTAATCAAATTTAATTTATTTAAGAAATATTGGTCAAGTTTTGACTAATTGACTAACTCCCATATTAAATTACCATAATACCCTTATATTATTTCACTATTTTCAAATATATTCTAACATTAGTTTTATTATTTTCCATTTCATATTTTTATATTTTTATTTTTATTATTTCTCATATATTTTTGGCTAATCATGGTAAATTGTTGACTCACAAAATGATTTGACTAGTCATGGGTAACTAAATTGTCGAATCACCCTTAACCGAAAAATTATGTAAGTTTCTACTTTTACGCTTGATTTCTTCTATCAGTTCACATGATCTAAAACTTTATTACGTATAAAATCATTCACCTTAAATATCATCATTTTAAGGCTTCACTTCGACCTGGATAGAGAATGTCTTAATGGGGCCACACTAAGTACCTTCCTGACCTTATCAAATTGACCCCTTCTTTAAATATTTTAACAATAAATTTCTCAATTTAAATTCTTACACTCAATAACTTACTTAAATATAAGGAATTCAGGGTTCTCGAAAATTTCAATTCAAATTTTTACCGAAAATTTCAATTCAAATTTTTTCTTTTTCATTTACATGGTTGGGCTATGCTTAGTGTCTTAGATTCATTGTTAAACTAAATTTACATTAGCTAAATCAATATCCATTAATCTCTTGGTCCTAGTTCGAATTTTTCTAATCAAGCATGCAATCTCATTTAATTATATTAATTAACAAGATTCATATCCATCGAATTCGTATGCATCATTACAAACCATAAATGTATTATCTATTCCCATTAGTTACATCCCCATTTCTATAAAACACTATAATACAAGTTTGAACACAAAAAGGACAACTGTACATCATATACCTTCAAGGTGGATTCAAAAGCCTCGAAGGACAGTGTCAAAACCCCTTGTGCAGGAAGATCTACTATAAGTAATCTAAAAGCGAAAAGAGAGGGTGAGCATATAAAGCCCAATAAGAAATACACATAAAGAGACAGATATTGTAAACTGTACACAAGTTTCTAAAACATATTTTGAATACAAAATTTAAAGGATAATTTGAAAACGAAGTTCAGAAGGAGTTTTCTTTATAGCTTGTAAGGGCTTTAAGGCTGAGTAAGAAAGGATGCTTTAAAGCACCTCACTTGTCCCTTTTTCCTAACACCTAAGCAATAGAGAATATCAAAGGAATTATCATAGAAAGAATTCATGAAATTCAGAAAGTCAAAACGTATTAATGAAATGTATCAGAAAATTTATTTATCAAATAAACCATTTATCAGAAAATTTCAAAACACATATCAAAACATTTAAATATCATAATTTAAATTCAAATCGTGAATATTCATAACTAAACCATTTCGGTTTCCAAATTCAGATATCAAAGTCCTCAGAATTCATATATAAAATACATATACATACAAATAAACACATACTAAGCATTGGTGACATAGTAACGACTAATTAACAATCATGTAGTCCGAATATCCCATAAGAGAAGTGCAAGTCAAATAGATATATGGCCATAGTCTAAAGGTGTCCTCAATGAGCACTGATTCAAATTCAATTGGGCTTGCTGCTGACTGGATCAAGGTTACATGGCAATTCGGAATTTTAAAATTTTAATACTATAGTGATCTTAGTTAGTCAACGCCTCAAAACATATATATATTTTCGAAATCTGAAATTCAAAATACCATTTTCGAACTTCACAAAGGTTCACAAATAAATAAATATCAATTTTATTCAAAATTATATAATTTGTAATTATTTGTAAATATTTTCTAAAATATTAGTATTTTTGGTAGTTTTCATAAAACCAAAAGTACAAATAGAAATTCATAAATTTTCCAAAATCATATAAATTAATATTTTCAAAATTGAATTCCCTAATATAGTTTATAAACCAAAGGCAGTTGATTTAAAAAATATTCCAGTATCTCCTACATTCCTTATATATATTTCTTACCTAATGTGCACCACACAATTGTTGGAACTACACCCTTGCACTCTTTGAACTTTCTAACACTTCTTGATTTCTTTTACTTTAGCCTTTAATTTAGGATATTAAATATCATCTCATATAATTTCCTCCTACATTAAGGCACAAAATTATGTTTTTTAATCACCTTAGCAAATTTTATATTCTAAAGTCTCCCTTAAGAGCATTACCTTGCAACTTCATCTTTGGCTGCCACATACTCCTTTACCTTCTTAAATGTTCTTTTCCCTCACAAACCTACATCAAAGACAATATTTTACCTCCTTATTTCACTTTACATTCATCATTTAAAAGTTTATAATAAAATCAAACCCTTACCCCTTATTACTAACTAAAACGGAGAGCCTTTTATACAACCTTGATCTTCACTGTTTTAGAGCTGCTATGTACTTAAAAAATGCAGCAACTCTCTTGCTCTCAAGCCCTTACAATGACCGAATCTTCCCTTTTGTATTCTATCATAGTTCATCCCTTTTTACCTTTATTCCTCTCGGTTCAGACCAACCCTTCACATATATATCTTCCACATCTATAAAGTAGCCCAAGATAAAACTCTTCCACGTCTCGTACTACCTTTCCAACCCAAGACAACTCTTGTGACAATCCTAAATTCAGTAAGCTCGATGAAGTTAAATTTTGTATTTCGAGCTAATTTTACTTTTTCAAAAAAAATTCAACATATCAAATTGAAGACAATACACACCCAGGATCGAAGTGGAGTTTGGGACAATTCCAAAACAAAGGATAAAATGGTAATATCATAACTCAAGATTTAATTGGTAGTGAGAGAGATTAGATGAGATAGTGGGAAATACCATAATACCATATAATTTAACTAAGTAAATGATTTATATATATATACACACACACAAATACCTTACTGAATTGTATATATAATCAAATATAAAGAATATAGGAGAAATAAGTGGAAAGTGTGTGCACATAATGTGTAAATTTATATAATCTACAAATACCTAGTGGAAATATGAGTCACCACTACATGGTTAGTCATTAAGTAAGGTAAACACAAGTGGTAATTAAAAGAGGGAGAGAACACACGTGAGGCCTCTTGTGTCTTGCCATCCTTGTGATTAACGAAAAATATATATATATTAATGATGAAAACGGGAAACCAAAATTAAGGAAAATGCTAGAGAGCAAATCGTGAAGGAAAGTGTGTGACTCTTGCAAACTCACATGATTCATTGAGGGAATTCCATTGTTAAGGAGGTAGAAACGAAACAAAGGAGGACATTGCATGTTGATTTTAAGTTGGCCAAGGGAAAATCGCAAGCCATAAGTGCAGGGGAGCCACAGTTCAACCAAAATAAGGTAAAAAAAAAATCTTGACTTCCTTACGCCAGCTAATTAGGAAGATGAATGATTTGGTTTTAATGTATGAAATGTGAGAATTCTTAGTTGGGAATATGTTAGGAATCGGAAGTTAGAGTGGAAGAAATGAGAAGGGTTGTTCATGATTGGTGGCTGCATGAATTGAGGGATTAAAACCCAAACTGAAGCAAGCTTATTTTTAGGACTTTTCGGCCAAGACAACAAAGGTAATAAATTAAGGTGAGTCTTTATATTTTGCTAAAATTAAATTATGAAAACAGAATGTAATATGGTCACAGGATTGACATTTATGTGTCTAGGCATAACAGTAAAGAAAGCTGTGAGGAAGTGGTCTAGGTTGTTTCAATAAAATTCTTGGTTTTGCTCAATTTAAGGGGTAAGGTTCTAACTTTATAAAATTTGTTTGTTAAGTATGAAAATAAAATTACGATAAATTGAATTCCAACTTGATTTTCAAATCTGGAATTGACGTTCTGTTTTGGGTTGTAATTAAAACATTCAGTTTAATTGTTATACAAGGAGAAAAATTCTGGAAAAATTATGGTAGATGGCCTTTTTAGTTAGAGAAAGTCGGTTTTGGAATTTCTTGATTTGGATTTCTATAACTTGAGATATATACAAATGAGTGTAGGGTACTCTGTCCAGAAACGTGAATCATGGTTCTGACTTTGAAAAATTGTAGAAAATAGCCTAAATTGAATTAGGTTGCAAGTCTTACATTTCTAGAAAGATAATTAAGTTATGTGATAACCGCAAATTTCTGAATTTTTATATTACTTATTTGAGAATTTAATTTTAAATGCGAAAGATAAATTAAAGTAAATAAAGGAATTATTTACAAGATGGAATATTGTTGGAAATTCCGTAAATAATGAAGTTAAGGAATTGATAAATTATATGGAGGAAATTAATTTGGATAAATGGAAATCCAAATTAAACAAGAAAATGAGGAAGAAAATATATATTATACATACAATATATATTGTATTATTTCATTATATAAATATATATAAATGTTATTCTATTTTAAAGTATATATGTATACATAATATATATTAGATATATATTTGTAATATATAATATATATACATATTTTTGTATATAATACACATATATATATAGTACTATACTATATATAAAATTATATATAGTATAATATGTATATAATAAAATTAAAACAAAAAAAAAGAAGAAACAGAATCGGGAACTCCCGATTCTGTCTCCCGCATGGAAGCCGGCCATCGTCGGCCGACCGACTAAGGGCGAAACGAGGGAGCCGAGACCATCGCTGGTGAGGGAAGAAGAGGAAGAAATCAACCGGCAGCGGAAAGGAGAAAGGAAATAGAATTGGAACCGAAGGAAGCCGAAAAAGAAAAAGAAAGAGGATCTGGAGATGCCGGCAGAATTGGCCACTACCACTGCCACCGAAGCATCGCCGGAGGAAGAGGAAGAGGATGGAGGCCACCCGAGGCGCGGTAAATTGCGGAGGAAGGCCGGCGAAGGGGCGGAAGAAACCGAAGGAAAATCGACTCTATCTGCTGCCGTGCCGTCGATCCAGGCCGAACGGAGACCACCAACAGACTCGTCGTGCCATCAGCCAGCTGTGGAGCCCTTGAACCGCCGGAGAACCGGTGAGGAAGAAGGCTGAACCGGCTGACGAGAAAAAGGAAAAGAAAAAGAAAAGAGAAAGGAAAGAAAAGAGAAAAAAGGAAGAAAAAGAGAGGAAAAAAAGGAGAATTTCGAAAATTACGAGAAATCCCGAGAATTCGAAATCCCGAGAATTACAGGAATCGGTAAGAAATCCCGGAAATTGATAAATTATTTAAGTAATTTATTTATTTAAATAATTATAGAAAAATTCTAAATTTTAGAATTTAATTTCTAGCAAAATTCCCTCGATGACTGAGCCAATGGAATCGGACGAGGTGAACACGGGCGCGACCTTCGAGAGTCAGTCGTCGACTCGGAACAGGTAAGGGATGCATGTAAAGCATTGTAAGGATATTCAGTCTGCATGTTTTAATTTTGAAATATTTTATGGAAATATTTTATGAAATTATTATGATGAATGATTGGTTGGAAATTTGGAATGAAGTACCGGTTGAAATTATAAACTATATTTTCCATGCAAGAGGCTAGCCAATCGGCAGCCGTTATACTGCTGAAAAATTATCGAAAATTATCGAAAAATTCTAGAAAATTTATAAAATCATAATAAATGATTTTATTTCACAAGAAATGATTTTCAACCATGAAAATCGAGAAAATGATTATTTTTCATAAAACATGAATATAACGAAATTCATTTTAAAATATTCATGTTTTCGAAATTGGTGATAATGAGATCACCGAAAATTCTCTCGATATATGAATTATATGTGATATGAATTGAAAGATGAAAAAAGGGATAAAGTGAATATTTTACAAATATTTTCTTAAATATTCACTTGATTTATTATATCACCTTTATGGTTTTAATTATGAAATTATTATTTTTATAAATTCCATAAAGGTTTTCTGATGATGAAAAATACTGTTTTGAGACTAGATGGCAACCTTATCATGCTGATATGTGATATGTGACATGTGATATGTAATATGTGATATGTGATATGTAGTCCCGGCCGACACCTGATCAGTGATCCGCCGAGGACAATTGTAGATTATGGCCATAGATCTGACATGATTATTTATACCCTGCAAGGCCTATAGCATGATCTGAGTAACGAACCAGTGGACGGGCTAGGCGTGTGTGCCTAAGTCTCCATATATAAAAATGTTTTATATGATATGTGATATGTGAAATGTAAATGTTTTACATGATGTGTGACAAGTTAAATGAAAGAGATTTACAGCATTTTACAAAATGCTTATTTCAATACTGAATTTAGTACTACGAGATGATTTCATATGATATGTGATACAAATATGTAATATGTTTTCAAAAGGAAAAAAAGGTTATAAGTCTAATATTCTTACTATGATTTTCAATTGAATATTAGACTATATGTGACATGAATATGTGATATGTTCTCCAAAAAGGAAAGAGGAGGAAAATAAATCTAATATTCTTATTTTACCTTTTAAATTGAATATTAGATTTAAATGATATATATGTTATACAAAAAAATTTAATAGCGGATTTTGCTATTTAAAGTACTGTACTAATTATAGTTGTACAGTAAAACATGAAATGAGTTTTAAATGAGAATAATGAGAATTTAATTAATATTCTTTTCAAAGGATATATGAATATTAGTTTCTTTATTTAAATGCTTTATTTTATAAAAGCATTATTTTGAAAAGAATATGAAAATGTTATGAAATAAAAAAAAGGTAAAAAGGATTAAAATTCCAAACAAAAAGGAAATTATTCTCTACAGTTGCTTTTAAGTTCTGGGACAAGATAGGTATTTCAAAATACCTACCTTACTCCATCCGGATCCCTAGCCGACTGTAGTATCCTTCCTACATGCGAGCCTAGAGCCCATAGGAAAAATGAAAAAGTTTTTCAGCATATAGATAGCTGAGTATCAAATGAGGCATATAATTCCCTTATTGAGCCGTGGTTTGCTCACCCCTTAATATTAACATTTCAGGTTTTCGAGGCCTAGGAGTCTGACATCTAAAGGACTTCGGCTGTGCATTTGGGGATGATGCGACAGCTAGATTTATTTAATAAGGTATGATCATTTATTTTCTGTATTTAGACTTACCTACAATACTACTTCATTATGAATTAAGATAGGGGATGTAATTCATATTATAATTTAATATGTAATTATTTACATGTAAAAGAAAAGTAAAGTATCGTAGACAGTCCAACCAAATAAGATGTATAGAATAAGGTGAAAAATAGGGTCACGGGCTGTGACAGATTTAATGGTATCGGAGCAGGGTTGGCTTGATGTCTTTCGATACTTTGGAAAGAAAATGTATTGAAAAGGTTAACATCCCCTATAGTACTGTGTAGTCAAAATACATAGAGAAAATAAATGATTGTCAATTTGAGTTAAGTGTTTAGAAGGGGGTGAAGATTATGAACTAAGGAATGCTAAAAAGGGAAAACGGCTCAGGAATGTTACCTGAAATGGTGATCTTATGATCTAAATGAAGGTCGGTTCGGTAAGGAACAGAAATGGACTCGGTGAGGGCCCCACCAGTACTTTTCTATTCGGATCGAACTGAGACTTGAAAGTGATGATATAAAGGAGGGAAATTTAATATCATCATTAAATACACCTTAAGATCACTGATTGAAGGTATTTGGAGGAGAGAGAAATTTTTTGACCAAAAATGACCAAAATACCCCTGCCTCCGAAATTTTACCGGGAGTTAAAATAAACCAACAGAGGTTGGAATTGATTGATCTGACAAAGAAATTGATGATGTAAAGCTAAATTGCAAGCAAAATACTCCAACTGTGGATTTTAATGAACTTTTCTGTCGAAATCGAATGAGATCTAAATTGCTGATATAAGTATCAGAAAGGATAATATCAACACATAGATAATAAGATCATTGGTTAAATGTATATTAAGGAGAAAGAAATAAATGTGGAAATGACAAAAACACCCCTATGTTGGACTACATCCCGAATAGTGATGAAACCAAGTGATTTCAAATTCCTTGATGATAATGGAATTATTAATAGCATAGAGGATGTCATATGGATATATCGATCCCTATTAGTGATTCCACTCACACTTCGATTATGGACGCGAATTGCGAGTGACCTAGTGAAAGGGCTAGGCCTCATGATGAAACCTCAAGGGGTGACCTAGTGAAAAGGCTGGGCATTCTCAAAGAGGTTAGTACACATATGTAAAGGCGGACGGCGGACGGGCCGAGGCCTTATATGATGCGATCCAATAAGAGTGTATAGTGGAAGGTCATAAGATGATTGGCCCGGCTATTGACGGTAAGGGCCTGAATTATGAGGTACTGAATTGGATATTATTACAGGATCATTGGATATGATGAAAAGTAATATGATTGCTGGAGATGACTGATAAAGAGATTAGTATATATGATGAAATCCATAGCAATACGGTTGATTGAGGTTCTATACATTTATACTCTTTTTGAGGTATTAAATGAATAATTAATTATAAAACTGGAGCATTATGAGATATGCCTTGCAAATTGATGTACTGTATGGAGTATTGTAAATTGGAGAAGATGCACAAGAATAGTAAAGTGAGAAAAGAAGATGACAGCTAACCTAAGTTCTTCAGGACCCTTGAGACAGAATTGTGATGGGCGACCCAATGATGGGCGACCCGTAATGGATCATATGTGTGAGATGTAGGTGAACTATGTTATCTCTGACTCACTTGTAAGGGTAAACCTGGGGCGAAAGGATCGCCTAGGGGATGCTCATCGACGACCGATTCGAACAGGAGGGACTCTTGCAATTAGCTCAGTGGTAACACGAGTGTAAGGAACTAGGTACGTAAGGGTGCCAGGGTTCGAACCTCGTGAATAGTATGCTGAAGGGAGTTAAACTTGAATTTATTAAATGAACTTGATTCCAAAGTAAATTACAGTGGTAGTAAATTGGTTAGCTGTAACATGTGTTGATAACTATTGAGCTTACTACAGCTTACTGGAATGAGATTTGTAAGGCTGTGAAGTATGAGGAAATAAATGAATCTAGGTAGAGTACGTGTTAAAATGATTTGAATACTAAATGTCTCTACCTTGAGGATATATAGTGAAAATGATAAGACCTAGCAATGAAATGTCTAAAAAAGTATGAGATATGTGATTAAAGAAAGTATCGGATGTGATTCCCGATAAACTTTCAGAGTTATATAGAGTGGAGGAATCGAGATAACATTGACTTTATTTTGAATATGAAATCTGATTCTAAGCTTATATCGGAGAACTTAAGAAAATCTGAAAGCTTAAGAAATCCACTCTAGAAAATGTGAGAATAATGAAATGCACGTGTATAAGGTGTGATTGAAGGAAATACAGATAACGTAAATTAAGGATAAGAAAGTTATCTGTATAAGTGTAAGTGAGAGAAGCACTGATGATATTGAGATGTAGATGAAATAAAGTGATATAGTAAATGTTTACTATCTAATAAAGTTCTCATGAAGAACAAGTATTCATCTACATGAAAATAGACGCTTTATTGATTTGATCACAGATATATGAGGAGTTAATAAGACTAACCTCAGTATAAAGCGTCCTTAGATAAAAGATTGGAGACTAATGTCCATAAGATGATAATAATTAGAACTCGATATAATTTTTACGAGCTCCTACTGAGGTTTACAAGGTTAATGAAATACCTTGTGAGATATTGAGTGTAATGAATGAAGCATCCATCTATGAAAAAAATGATGAGATACTGATACAGTTTAAGGCACAAATGGAAAATGAGCAGCATAGTGGTATGACCCTACCAACTCTCAAAGACTGTAATATATATGTTAAGATTGGCAAATAGGAGATGTGGCTAGATAGTACCTCTTTCTAAGATATATGATCTCGAATGATAGAGTGACGTGGATCTGTCTATGATGAAGAGATACTGATTGAGATATGAAATGTACTGAGTCTAACTAAATACTATTGCCAGTTTATGGAAGAGTTATTGGGTTAGCTGCTCTACAGATGTGACTGATAAGTAAGTAAGTTTAATCCAATGGACGAATAAATGTAAAGATGGTATACAAAAGGTTAAAAGAGTTTAATAGTGGAATATTTTACCACTGATGAAAAATGAGCGAAATGATGATGAAGGAAAAGATGAATATGTCATAAGAGGAAAGTACATGATGTAAAGGGAACACCCATATGAAGTAGTTCCCGAATTTAAAACTAAAAGTGAATTTTGTGGTTATCACATAATTATAGCTAGATGAAAAATTTAGCCAAACCTGAAAGATGAAAATAATTATACTCCAAGGAGTAAAGAAATGATTTACGATTTACTGCCAGTCATATAAATGGAAAACGATAAATATATATACCACCTCGAAATGATGAAAATGGTGGAATTATATGGATAATGAGGTGAAAAAAATTTGATAATTATAGATTCAATGACAAAGTTAAATAATGAGAAGATCAAATTATAATTTGATTATGTCGTTATGGAATCTAAATTATCAAAAAAAAAGTATAATTACAAGTATATTATAAGATTAAAGTGATAATGAATATACCATAAGAATAAAAGAGGTAATAAGAATATTACATGGAAAGACGATATGGAGAGAAAATGATTATCTCCTGATTCAATTATGGTAAAAGATGGTAAATAGTAAAGTCTACAAATGAACTGCAACAATTGATGAAATAAATATGAGAAGAATATTGAGGATAATAATGAAGAATCTAAAAGAGATATGATAATATGAAAGTGGTTAAAGACTGATTGTCTAAATGGAATCACTTTCCTATTATCAAACTCTTAGATTCTTTAGTGCTATAGTCGAGATTTGATTATAAAATGATGAGAATGTATGTGAAGTTCCAATGAGCACTATATGTGATGGGAATCTCTGAGTAGCTATATGTTATGGGAAATAGCAAAAGGCTCTGGGATTCCAAATTTATTGACAGCATTGCTTCGTACTGATGTAAATATCTGAGCGTAGAATGGTTACGCTCAAAGATATGCTGAGAGAGCGGATACACGAGATGTGAAAGCTACTGGGACAATTACATACTATTTATTTAAAACGTGTAAATGATAGTTATCAAACTATATCGACTAGGAACTAATTAAGAAAACAGATGATGAATCATATGAGATATGAAAAGGAGTGGAAATGGATATCTCCCGATTGATAAGCAATTCACAGGGAGTATAAAAATATGATGAGAAATGATATAGAGTGAAAGTGATTCCGAGGCTAATGGCATATTGGCAGTATTAATTAAAAGATGATTGAGAGGACAAGAATGATGAGTATACGAAACAGTGCCACCTTTAACCTAAGTTAAATTCGGAGGACCAAATTTCTTAAGTTGGGGAGAATGTGATAATCACAAATTTCTGAATTTTTATATTACTTATTTGAGAATTTAATTTTAAATGCGAAAGATAAATTAAAGTAAATAAAGGAATTATTTATAAGATGGAATATTGTTGGAAATTCCGTAAATAATGAAGTTAAGGAATTGATAAATTATATGGAGGAAATTAATTTGGATAAATGGAAATCCAAATTAAATAAGAAAATGAGGAAGAAAAAAAAAATATATTATACATACAATATATATTGTATTATTTCATTATATAAAAATATATAAATGTTATTCTATTTTAAAGTATATATGTATACATAATATATATTAGATATATATATTTGTAATATATAATATATATACATATTTTTGTATATAATACACATATATATACTCTATACTATATATAAAATTATATATAGCATAATATGTATATAATAAAATTAAAACAACAAAAAGAAGAAACAGAATCGGGAACTCCCGATTCTGTCTCCCACGTGGAAGCCGGCCACCATCGGCAGACCGACCGAGGGCAAAACGAGGGAGCCGAGACCATCTTCGGTGAGGGAAGAAGAGGAAGAAATCGACCAGCGGCGGAAAGCAGAAAGGAAACAGAATCGGAACCGAAGGAAGCCGGAAAAGAAAAAGAAAGAGGATCTGGCGGTGCTGGCGGAATTAGACACCGCCACTGCCACCGAAGCATCGCGGGAAGAAGAGGAAAAGGATGGAGGCCACCCGAGGCGCGGTGAACGGCGGAGGAAGGGCGGCGAAGAGGCGGAAGAAACTGAAGGAAAATCGACTCGATCCGCCGCTGTGCCATCGATCCAGGCCGAACGGAGACCACCAGCAGACTCGCTGTGCCATCGGCCAGCTGTGGAGCCCTTGAACCATCGGAGGACCAGCCACCGGCGAGGAAGAAGGCTGAACCGGCTGACGGGAAAAAGGAAACGAAAAAGAAAAGAAAGAGGAAAAAGAAAAAAAAAGAAAAAGAAAAGAAAGAGAAAGGAAAGAAAAGAAAAGAGGAAAAAGGAAGAAAAAGAGGAAAAGAAGAAAAAGAGAGGAAAAAAGAAGAATTTCGAAAATTACAGGAAATCCCGAGAATTCGAAAACCCGGGAATTACTGGAATCGGTAAGAAATCCCGAAAAGTGATAAATTATTTAAATACTTTATTTATTTAAATAATTATAGAAAAATTCTAAATTTTAGAATTTAATTTTCAAAAAATTCCCTCGATGACCGAGCCGATGGAATCGAGCGAGGTGAACACGGGCGCGACCTTCGAGAGTCAGTCGTCGACCCGGAACAGCTAAGGGATGCATGTGCAGCACTGTAAGGATATTCAGTCTGCATGTTTTAATTTCAAAATATTTTATGGAAATGTTTTATGAAATTATTATGATGAATGATTGGTTGGAAATTTGGAATGAAGTACCGGTTGAAATTATAAACTGTATTTTCTATGTAGGAGGCTAGCCAATTGGCAGTCGTTATACTATCGAAAATTATCGAAAAATTCTAGAAAATTTATAAAAACATAATAAATGATTTTATTTCGCAAGAAACGATTTTCAACCATGAAAATCGAGAAAATGATTATTTTTCATAAAACATGAATATAACGAAATTCATTTTAAAATATTCATGTTTTCGAAATTGGTGATAATGAGATCACTGAAAATTCTCTCGATATTTGAATTATATGTGATATGAAATGAAAGATGAAAAAAGGGATAAAGTGAATATTTTACAAATATTTTCTTAAATATTCGCTTGATTTATTATATAACCTTTATGGTTTTAATTATGAAATTATTATTTTTATAAATTTCATAAAGGTTTTCTGATGATGAAAAATACTGTTTTGAGACTAGATGGCAACCTTATCATGCTGATATGTGATATGTGACATGTGATATGTAATATGTGATATGTGATATGTAGACCCGGCTGACACCTGATCAGTGATATGCCGAAGACAATTATAGACTATGGCCATAGATCTGACATGATTATTTATACCCTGCGGGGTCTATAGCATGATCTAAGTAACGACCCAGTGGACGGGCTGGACGTGTGTGCCTAAGTCTCCATATATAAAAATGTTTTATATGATATGTGATATGTGAAATGTAAATGTTTGACATGATATGTGGCAAGTTAAATGAAAGAGATTTACAGCATTTTACAAAATGCTTATTTCAGTACTGAATTTAGTACTACGAGATGATTTCATATGATATGTGATACGAATATGTAATATGTTTTCAAAAGGAAAAAGAGGTTATAAGTCTAATATTCTTACTGTGATTTTCAATTGAATATTAGACTATATGTGACATGAATATGTGATATGTTTTCCAAAAAGGAAAGAGGAGGAAAATAAATCTAATATTCTTATTTTAGCTTTTAAATTGAATATTAGATTTAAATGATATATATGTTATACGAAAAGGATTTAATAGCGGATTTTGCTATTTAAAGTACTATACTAATTATGGTTGTACAGTAAAACATGAAATGAGTTTTAAATGAGAATGATGAGAATTTAACTAATATTCTTTTCAAAGGATATATGAATATTAGTTGCTTTATTTAAATGCTTTATTTTATAAAAGCATTATTTTGAAAAGAATATGAAAATGTTATGAAATAAAAAAAGGTAAAAAGGATTAAAATTCCAAACAAAAAGGAAATTATTCTCTACAGTTGCTTCTAGGTTCCGGGACAAGATAGGTATTTCAAAATACCTACCTTACTCCATCCGGATCCCTATCCGACTGTAGTATCCTTCCTACATGCGAGCCTAGAGCCCATAGGAAAAATGAAAAAGTTTTTCAGCATATAGATAGCTGAGTATCAAGTGAGGCATATAATTCCCTTACTGAGCCGTGGTTTGCTCACCCCTTAATATTAACATTTCAGGTTTTCGAGGACTAGGAGTCTGACATCTAAAGGACTTCGGCTGTGCATTTGGGGACGATGTGACAACTAGATTTATTTAATAAGGTATGATCATTTATTTTTTGTATTTAGACTTATCTACAATACTACTTCATTATGAATTAAGATAGGGGATGTAATTCATATTATAATTTAATATGTAATTGTTTACATGTAAAAGAAAAGTAAAGTATCGCAGACAGCCCAACCAAATAAGATGTATAGAATAAGGTGAAAAATAGGTTCACAGGCTGTGACAAGTTAGGATTGAGATGGTTCTGGGATTGCACCAATTGGATATGCCTATAATTAAATATGAAGTATTTTATGCAAGTGGGTCAGTGTTATACTGTGTTAGAAAACTGCTGAACATAGTGAAACTTTGAAAAATTGTTGGTGTTGATCTAGAAAGAGTTAAATTATAAGCCATACACTTCCAAAAAGGGATTTAGGCTAGGTTTCATACAAAATTTACGGTTCGACAATTGGACTCTAACTTTTTGAATAAGGCCAGATTAGTGTTAAAAGGTCAAAATTAAATGTGAACAGTCGGGTCAAACAGTAGCTTTTATTGCTTGACAAAAATTGAGCTAGAATGACTAACACAAATTCAGGGAACTAATACATCGTATAATTCTTATTTGTAGCTAATCTTCAAGCTATATAGCAATTCACGTGGAATTAGAAAATGTGGGCCCAATAGTGTAATTGACGTATATAAGGGTAAGTGGAAGTATAAGTAGAAATTGCATGATTTGAAATATTTCATAAGTTTATGTTTTGATCATGCTTTTATTCCTTGATTTTTATGCAAAGTGTGCTTAATTGATTTACATCATGATTTATTTAAGAGGACATGACAAACTTGTAAAATAGTTACCCCGGTGTTTATTTGAGATGTTCGCATGCCTGTAGAGTTTTTATTTATAAACTAATGATGCATTGTACTTTAAAAGAAATAAAATTAATTTTAGCAAGCTTTCCCATACTTAGCCGAACGTGATGTTTTATATAAATTTTTATATGAATTTAAAGGCTAAGAGAAGGGTAACAGGGTTTTGAGATAAACGATATGTTTCTAACACACTATGATTTTCATCATGGTCCGAGTAATGTTAGGATTGGATCCCTTCATGGTGATTTGGTGAGGATAGCACTTTTAAATTCCTAGAGCAAGTATTAGGTTCGGTATTGTCGTAACAAGGTTCCATATATGGTTTGATCCTGCCGCAAGAGGATCGGTATATATTGTCAGGTACCGTTTGATCAACAGTCTGGCGAACTTGTGTGCACATAAGTTGGTTCCTAAAGAAGGCCAGCTCCTAGAAAGGAACGAGTAGGTTCCCTGTTAGTGCTGCAGTGATCCGGTGATGATGATATGAGCTTGAGGTACGAAACAAAATGTCACAGCCCATGACCCTTTTATTCATCTTTTTCTATACATCTTATTTGATTAGGCTGTCTGCGATACTTTACTTTTCTTTTATGTATAAACAATTTCATATAAAATTATAATATGAATTACATCCCCTATCTTAATTCATAAGGAAGTAGTACTGTAGATAAGTCTAAATACAGAAAATAAATGATCGTACCTTATGTAATACATCAAGCTGTGGCATCGTCCCCAAATGCACAGCCGAAATCCTTTAGATGTCAGACTTTCAGTCCTTGAAAATCTGAAATGTTAAAATTAAGGGGTTAGCAAACCGCGGCTCAGTAAAAGAGTTATATGCAACACTTGATATTCAGCTACCTATATGCTGAAAAACTTTTTCATTTTCCTATAAGGGCTTTAGGCTCACATGTAAGAAGGATATTATAGTCGGTTAAGGATTCGGAAGGAGTAAGGCAGGTATTTTGAAATACCTGTCTTGTCTCGAAACCTAGAAGCAACCGTAGAGAGTAATTTCATTTTGTTTGAAATTTAAATCTTTTTCCTTTTTATTCCATATCATTTTCATATTCTTTTCAAAATAATGCTTTTATGAAATAAAGCATTTAAATAAAGTAACTAATATTTATATATTCTTTGAAAAGAATAGTAGTTAAATTATCATCAGTCTCATTTAAACTCGTTTCATGTTTTACTATACAATCATAATTAGTACAGTACTTTAAATAGCAAAATAAGCTATTAATTCCTTTTCGTATAACATATATATCATTTAAATCTAATAATCCATTTTAAGAAATTATAATAAGAATATTAGATTTATTTTCCTCCTTTTTCCGTTTTGAAACATATCACATATTCATGTCACATATAGTCTAATATTCAATTTAAAATCATAGTAAGAATATTAGACTTGTAAACTCTTTTCCCTTTTGAAAACATGATACGTGTTCATATCACATGTTATATGAAAGTCATCTCGTAGCACTAAAATCAATACTGTAATAAGCATTGTATAAAATGCTGTAAATCACTTTCATTTAACTTATCACATATCATATAAAACATTTACATTTTACGTATCACATATCATATAAAACATATTCATATATGGAGACTGAGGCAATCATCACTCATATCATGCGATAGACCCCGAATGGTATAAAATAATCATATCAGATCTATGACCATAGTCTATAATTGCCCTCGGCGGATCACTGATCAGGTGTTGACCAAGACTACATATCACATATCACATATCAGCAAGATACGGTGCCAACTAGTCTCAAAACAGTATTTTTCATCCTCAGTAAACCTTTATCGAATTTATAAAAATATATAATTTCATAATTTAAAACCATAAAGGTTATAAAACCATTTAGTGAATATTTAAGAAATATATATAAAAATACTCACTTTATTTCCTTTCATCTGCCTTTTCATGTCACATATAGTTCGTATATCGAGAGAATTTTCAGTGATCCCATTATCACCAATTTTGAAAACATGAATATTTTAAAATTAAAATTTAGTATATTAATGTTTTATGAAAAATATCGATTTTTCGATTTTCGTGGTTGAAAATTGTTTCTCGTGACATAAAATCATTTATTATTATTTTTGGTAATTTTCTCATATTTTTCGGCAGTATAACGACTGCCGATTGGCTAGCCTCCTGCACGAAAAATACAATTTATAATTTCAGCCAGTACATCATCAGAAATTTCCAACCAATCATTATCAACAGCATTTATAAAAATTAAATACATATTTAAAACATGTGTGCCGAATATCTTTACAGGCTGCATATGTCTCCCTTACCTGTCTCGGGTCGACAACCGCCTCATTACGTCGCGCCCGTGTTCACCTCTCCAGATTCCATCGTCTTGGTCATCGATGGTGATTTTCTGGAAATTCTAAACTTTAGAATTTTTCCACAATTTATTAAAATTCACTTGAAATTAATTTCCGAATTTTCGAATTCTCGAGAATTTTTGAATTTTCAGAAATTTCCTTTTCTCTCTCTTTCTTTTCTCTTTTCTTTTCCTTTTCTTTTTCTCTTTTTTTGCTTTCTTCCTTTTCTTTTTCTTTTTCCTTTTTTTTCCTTTCTTGGCCAGACCGATTCAAACTGGTCAGCCTCCCCTCATCGCCGGTGCTTCTCCGACGACCGATTCTTTAACGATTCAGCGGCTCCACAACTAGCCGACACCACGGCGAACTTACTGGCGGCCTCCGTTCAGCCTAGTTCAGCTGCACGACGACGAATCTGGCTGCATGGGTCTCGGTCCTTTCCTCCTTTTTTTCTTCCTTCCTCTGCCGTCATCCTCCTCGCTAGTGGCCTCCTTTTCCTTCCCCTTACCTCCATCGAGCTCAAGGTTGGGGTAGCGGTGCCTGGATCGGCCGACACTACCGATTTCCTTTTTTCATTTTTCTCCCGATTTTCCTCTTTTCCCGTTCGGCTTCCTCCTCTCTTTCCTTTTTCTCCTTCCATCGTCGAATCAATTTCCTTTTCTTCTTCCCTCGCTGACGACAGCCTCCCTTGTCTCTCCTCTCTTCTCCGATCACCAACAGTGGTCGGTTGCTCACGGGGAAATCGATATTCTTCCTGATTTTCCCATTCTGTTTCTCTTTTATTATTATAATTATATGTGATAACCGCAAATTTTCTATTTTTGAAAATTAATATTAAAGAAAATAGGTAAGAAGAAATAAATAAATTAAAGTAAATAAATAAAATTTATTTACGAGAGGGAATATCGTTAAAATTCCCGAAATTGATGAAGTGAAGAAGTAGAGAAAATTAAATTGGATATAATTGAGGAAATTTAATTTGGATAATGGAAATCCAAATTAAATAGGAAATAAAAAGGAGAAATAAATGGATATTAAGAAAATCCAAATTAAATGAAATAAAATGCATATATTATATATTTATATGATTAGATTATATAAATATATTTTGATATGTTTTTATATAAATACATATGTATATATGAAATATAGTATATATTATAAAATGATATATATACTATTTTATGTTAAATAAATACATATGTATGTTATTATAATACATTTTTGTATATAAATATATATAATATATAAATATATATATATAGTATTTGATTTTAAATGTATAGATATATATATATATATATATATATGGTATTATACGAAATATATATCATAAAATAATTATATATAATTATATAAATATAATTATATATATTATTTATAAAAAAAAAAGAGAAAAAGGGAATCGGGATATACCCGATTCCCATGTTATTTTCTCCTCTGTTAAAACAGAGGAGAAAACGTAAACAAAACAGAGGAAGCCAGCCACCGTCGGTCGGCCGACCGAGGGAGAAAGGAGAGGAGCGCGACGTCGCCGGCGAGAGGAGAAGCGAACGATGGCGACCCGAGGCCGAAGAAGAAAGAAAACAGAAACGGAAACGAAGGAAAAACCGGCGGAAAATCGGAAGAGAAAAGAAAATGGAAACCGACGGTACCGGCGGAATTGGTTGCCGCCACGGCCACCGAATCATCGCCGGGGAAAGAGGAAGAGGATGGAGGCCACGGTTCAGGCGGTGAACGGCGGAGGAACGCCGACGGAGGAGGAGAAGAGACCGAAGGTAAACCGAGTAGATCCGCCGCCGTGCATTCGATTCGTGAAGAACGGAGACCACCAGCGGACTCGCCGTGCCGTCGGCCAGCTAAAGGGCACCTGAACCGCTGGAGAACCGGTCGCCGGAGGAGAACCGGCGGTGAAGGGGGGTAACCGGTCTGACGGGAAGGAAAAAGAAAAGAAAAAGAAAAAGAAAAAGAAAAGAAAGAGAAAGAAAAGAAAAGAGAAAAAGGAAGAAAGAAAAGAGGAAAAAGAAGAAAAGAGAAAGAAAAAGAGAATTTCGGAAATTACGGGAAATCCCGAGAATTCGAAAACCCGGGAATTACGGGAAACGGTAAGAAATCCCGGAAAGTGATAAATTATTTAAATAATTATGGAAAAATTCTAAATTTTAGAATTTAATTTCCAGAAAATTTCCTCGATGACCGAGCCGATGGAATCGGGCGAGGGGAACACGGGCACGACGAACGAGGCGATCGCCGACCCGGAAAAAGGTAAGGGATGCATGTGCAGCACTGTAAGGATATTCAGTCTGCATGTTTTAATTTCGAAATATTTTATGGAAATATTTTATGAAATTATTATGATGAATGATTGGTTGGAAATTTGGAATGAAGTACCGGTTGAAATTATTAACTGTATTTTTCGTGCAGGAGGCTAGCCAATCGGCAGCCATTATACTGCCGAAAAATCATCGAAAATTTCTAAAAAATTTATAAAATCATAATAAATGATTTTATTTCACAAGAAATGATTTCCAACCACGAAAATCGAGAAAATGATGATTTTTCATAAAACATGAATATAACGAAATTCATTTTAAGATATTCATGTTTTCGAAATTGGTGATAATGAGATCACCGAAAATTCTCTCGATATATGAACTATATATGATATGAAATAGAAAATGAAAAAGGGATAAAGAGAATATTTTATAAAAGTTTTCTAAATATTCTCTTGATATATGAATTATATGTAATATGAAATGAAAGATGAAAAAGGAATAAAGTGAATATTTTATAAATATTTTCTTAAATATTCACTTGATTTAGTATATAACCTTTATGGTTTTAATTATGAAATTATTATTTTTATAAGTTCCATAAAGGTTTTCTGATGATGAAAAATACTGTTTTGAGACTAGATGGCAACCTTATCATGCTGATATGTGATATGTGATATGTGACATGTGATATGTAATATGTGATATGTGACATGTGATATGTGGTCCCGGCCGACACCTGATCAGTGATCCGCCGAGGACAATTATAGACTATGGCCATAGATCTGACATGATTATTTATACCCTGCGGGGTCTATAGCATGATATGAGTGACGACCCAGTGGACGGGCTGGGCGTGCGTGCCTAAGTCTCCATATATGAAAATGTTTTACATGATATGTGATATGTGAAATGTAAATGTTTTACATGATATATGATATGTGAAATGTAAATGTTTTACATGATATGTGACAAGTTAAATGAAAGTGATTTACAGCATTTTACAAAATGCTTATTTATGTACTGATTGTAGTACTACGAGATGATTTTCATATGATATGTGATATGAACATGTGATATGTTTTCCAAAAAGGAAAGAGGAGGAAAAATAAATCTAATATTCTTATTTTGAAATTGAAATTGAATATTAGATTTAAATGATGTATATATTATACGAAAATGATTTAATAGCTGATTTTGCTATTTAAAGTGCTGTACTAATTATGGTTGTACAGTAAAACATGAAATGAGTTTTAAATGAGAATGATGAGAATTTAACTAATATTCTTTTCAAAGGATATATGAATATTAGTTACTTTATTTAAATGCTTTATTTTGTAAAAGCATTATTTTGAAAAGAATATGAAAATGTTATGAAATAAAAAGGTAAAAAGGATTAAATTTCCAAACGAAAAGGGAATTATTCTCTACAGTTGCTTCTAGGTTCCGGGACAAGATAGATATTTTAAAATACCTACCTTACTCCATCCGGATCCCTAGCCGACTGTAGTATCTCTCCTACATGTGAGCCTAGAGCCCATAGGAAAAACGAAAAAGATTTTCAGCATATAGGAAGCTGAATATCAAGTATGCATATAATTCTCTTACTGAGCCGTGGTTTGCTCACCCCTTAATATTAACATTTCAGGTTTACGACGACTAAAAGCTTGACATCTAAAGTACTTCGGCTGTGCATTTGGGGACGATGCGACAGCTCGACTTATGACATGAGGTACGATCATTTATTTTTCGTATTTAGACATTTTCACAGTACTATTTTCTTATGAAGTAAGATAGGGGATGTAATTCATATTATAATTTAATATGAAATTGTTTATATGTTAAAGAAAAGTAAAGTATCGCAGACAGCCCAACCAAATAAGATGTATAGAATAAGATGAAAAATAGGGTCACGGGCTGTGACAGATTTAATGGTATCAGAGCACGGTTGGCCTGATGTCTGTCGATACTTTGGAAAGAAAATATGTTGAAAAGGTTAATATCCCCTATAGTACTGTGTAGTCTGAATACATAGAGAAAATAAATGATTGCAAATTGAGTTAAATATTTTAAAAGGGAGTGAGCAATTATGATATAAGGAATGCTAAAGGGGAAAACGGCTCAGGAATGTTACCTGAAATGGTGATCTTATAATCTAAATGAAGGTCGGTTCGGTAAGGAACAGAAATGGACTCGGTTAGGGGCCCTACCAGTACTTTTCTGTCCGGATCGAACTGAGACCTGAAAGTGATGATATAAAGGAAGGGAATGAAATATCATCATTAAATAGACTTTAAGATCACCGATTGAGGGTAATTTGAGGAGAGAGAAAATTTTTGGCCAAAAATGACCAAAATACCCCTGCCTCCAAAATTTTACCGGGAGTTAAAATAGACCAACAGAGGTTGGAATTGATTGATCTGACAGAGAAATTGATGATGTAAAGCTGAATTACAAGCAAAATAATTCAATTGTGGATTTTAATGAACTTCTCTGTCGAAATCGAATAAGACCTAAATTCCTGGTATAAGTATTGGAGAAGGATACTATTAGCATATGGAGGATAAGGCCTTTGGTTTAAAGGTATATTGAGGAGAAAGAAATAAATGTCGAAATGACGAAAACGCCCCTATGTTGGACGATGTGCTGAATAGTGATGAAACCAAATGATTTCAAATTCCTTGATGATAATGGAATTATTAATAGCATAGAGGATGTCATGTGGATATATCGATCCCTATTACTGATTCCACTTACACTTAGATTATGGACGCGAATTGTGAGTGACCTAGTGAAAGGGCTAGGCCTCATGATGAAACCTCGAGGGGTGACCCAGTGAAAGGGCTGGGCATTCTCAAGGAGGTTAGTACACATGTGTATAGGCGGACGGCGAACGGGCCGGGGCCTTGTATGATGCGATCCAATAAGAGTGTATTGTGGAAGGTCATAAGATGATTGGCCTGGTTATCGACGGTAAGGGCCTGAATTATGAGGTACTATGTGGAGTACTGTGAATTGGAGAATAAGCACAAGAATAGTAAGGTGATAAAAGAAGATGACAGCTAACCTAAGTTCTTCAGGACCCTTGAGATAGACCCAATGATGGGCGACCCAATGATGGGTGACCCGTAGTGGATCATATGTGTGAGATGCAGGCGAATTATGTTATCGCCGACTCACTTGTAAGGGTAAACCTGGGGCGAAAGGATCGCCTAGGGAATGCTCGCCGACGGTCGATTCAAACGGGCGGGACTCTTACAATTAGCTCAGTGATAACACGAGTGTAAGGAACTAGGTACGTAAGGGTGCCAAGGTTCGAACCTCGTGGATAGTATGCTCAAGGGAGTTAAACCTGAATTTATTAAATGAACTTGATTCCAAAGTAAATTACAGTGGTAGTAGATTGGTTAGTTGTAACATATGTTGATAACTGTTGTACTTACTACAGCTTACTGGAATGAGATTTGTAAGGCTGTAAAGTATGAGTAAACAATGAAATCAAGGTAGAGTATGAGTCGAAATGAATCGAATAGTAAATGTCTCTACCTTGAGAATATACAGTCTAAATGATAGGACATGAGGATGAAATGTCCGAATTAATAAGAAATGTGTGATTAAAGAAAGTATCGGATTTGATTTCCGATAGAACTTCTAGAGTTATATAAATTGGAGGAATCGAGATAACATTGACTCGATTTTGAATATGAAAAGTCAAAAATTGATGGTCGTAATATGATAATGATTTGAACTCGAGATAATTTTACGAGTTCCTATTGAGGCTATGAGGTTAATGATTTACCTTGAGAGGTATATAAGCCTAAAGAATGAGGCATCCATACATGAGTAAATTGATGAAATACTGATAGAGTCTAAAGTACAAATGGAAAATGAGCAGCATTATGGTATAACCCTCAAACTCTTAAAGACTATAATTTATAAGTTAAGATTGGCAATTAAGAGATGTGGCTAGACAGTGTCTCTTTCTGAGATAGATAATCTCGAAATGACAGATGACAGTGAACCTATCGATGATATAGAGATAATGATTGAGATACGAAAGTAATGAGTCTAGCCGAATATTTTTACCAGTCTATAGAAGAGTTCTAGGTTAGCTGCTCTATAGATGTGACTGCTAATTAAAGAAGTTAAAGTGGATGAGTAAATATAAAGATGGCATACAAGATGTTAAAAGAGGTAATAGTGGAATATGTTATCACTAAGGAAAAGTGATTGAAATGATGATGAAGGAAAAGATGAATATGTCATAAGAGGAAGGCACATGATGTAAAGGGAACACCAATATGAAGTAGTTCCCGAATTTAAAACTAAATGTGATTTTGTGGTTATCACATGATTATGGCTAGATGTAAGATCGAGCCAAACTCGATAGAGGAAAAGTAAATATACTCCAAGGAGTAAAGAAATGATTTACATTTATACTGCCAGTAATGTAAATAGAAAATGATAAATGTATATATAACCACCTTGGGAATGGTGGAATTACATGGATAATGTGGTGACGAAAATGATGATTGATTTGTCACCTATGAAATTTAAATTATGAAGAGGATAACCTCAGGTATATTCTAAAACTTAAGTGATATAGAGTATACCATAAGAATAAGAGATGTAATGATGAGTAAATAGCAAAGTCTGCAAATGAGCTGCAGCATTTGATGAAATAAATATGAAATGAGTATTGGAGATAATAATGAAGAAACCAAAAGAGATATGATAATATAGAAGTGATTATAGACTGATAGTCTAATGAAATCACTTCTCTATTATCAAACTCTTAGATTTTTTTAGTGCCATAGTCGAAATATGATTATAAAATGATGAGAATGTATGTGAAGTTCCAGTGAGCTTTATATGTGATGGGAATCTCTGACTAGCTATATGTGATGGGAAATAGCAAAAGGCTCTGAGATTCCAAACCTATTGATAGCACCGCTCCGTACTAATGTAAATATCTGAGCGTAGAATGGAAACGCTCGAGGATATGTTGAGAGAGCGGATGCACGAAATGTGAAAGCTACTGGAGCAATTACATACTACTGAATACAGTGTGTAAATGATAATTATCGAAATATATCGACTTGGCACCAAATAAGGAAGATGGATGATGAATAATATGAATCATATGTGATATGAAAAGAAGTGGAAATGGATAACTCCCAAATGATAAGAAATTTAAGGGAGTATAAGTATATGATGAAGGATAATATGCAATTATATCAAAGTGATTTTGATGTTAAAGGTATACTGGCAGTATAATTTGAAAGATGATGTAAAGGACAAGAACCCTAAGTATACAGGATGCTACCACCTTTTTATTTACGTTAAATTCGGAGGACCGAATTTCTTAAGGTGGGGAGAATGTGATAACCGCAAATTTTCTATTTTTGAAAATTAATATTAAAGAAAATAGGTAAGAAGAAATAAATAAATTAAAGTAAATAAATAAAATTTATTTACGAGAGGGAATATCGTTAAAATTCCCGAAATTGATGAAGTGAAGAAGTAGAGAAAATTAAATTGGATATAATTGAGGAAATTTAATTTGGATAATGGAAATCCAAATTAAATAGGAAATAAAAAGGAGAAATAAATGGATATTAAGAAAATCCAAATTAAATGAAATAAAATGCATATATTATATATTTATATGATTAGATTATATAAATATATTTTGATATGTTTTTATATAAATACATATGTATATATGAAATATAGTATATATTATAAAATGATATATATACTATTTTATGTTAAATAAATACATATGTATGTTATTATAATACATTTTTGTATATAAATATATATAATATATAAATATATATATAGTATTTGATTTTAAATGTATAGATATATATATATATATATATGGTATTATATGAAATATATATCATAAAATAATTATATATAGTTATATAAATATAATTATATATATTATTTATAAAAAAAAAGGAAAAAGGGAATCGGGATATACCCGATTCCCATGTTATTTTCTCCTCTGTTAAAACAGAGGAGAAAACGTAAACAAAACAGAGGAAGCCGGCCACCGTCGGTCGGCCGACCGAGGGAGAAAGGAGAGGAGCGCGACGTCGCCGGCGAGAGGAGAAGCGAACGATGGCGACCCGAGGCCGAAGAAGAAGGAAAACAGAAACGGAAACGAAAGAAAAACCGGCGGAAAATCGGAAGAGAAAAGAAAATGGAAACCGGCGGTACCGGCGGAATTGGTTGCCGCCACTGCCACCGAAGCATCGCCGGGGAAAGAGGAAGAGGATGGAGGCCACGGTTCAGGCGGTGAACGGCGGAGGAACGCCGACGGAGGAGGAGAAGAGACCGAAGGTAAACCGAGTAGATCCGCCGCCGTGCCGTCGATTCGTGACGAACGGAGACCACCAGCGGACTCGCCGTGCCGTCGGCCAGCTAAAGGGCACCTGAACCGCCGGAGAACCGGAGAACCGGCGGTGAAGGGGGGTAACCGGTCTGACGGGAAGGAAAAAGAAAAAGAAAAGAAAAAGAAAAAGAAAAAGAAAAGAAAGAGAAAGAAAAGAAAAGAGAAAAAGGAAGAAAGAAAAGAGAAAGAAAAAGAGAATTTCGGAAATTACGGGAAATCCCGAGAATTCGAAAACCCGGGAATTACGAGAAACGGTAAGAAATCCCGGAAAGTGATAAATTATTTAAATAATTATGGAAAAATTCTAAATTTTAGAATTTAATTTTCAGAAAATTTCCTCGATGACCGAGCCGATGGAATCGGGCGAGGGGAACACGGGCGCGACGAACGAGGAGATCGCCGACCCGGAAAAAGGTAAGGGATGCATGTGCAGCACTGTAAGGATATTCAGTCTGCATGTTTTAATTTCGAAATATTTTATGGAAATATTTTATGAAATTATTATGATGAATGATTGGTTGGAAATTTGGAATGAAGTACCGGTTGAAATTATAAACTATATTTTTCGTGCAGGAGGCTAGCCAATCGGCAGCCATTATACTGCCGAAAAATCATCGAAAATTTCTAGAAAATTTATAAAATCATAATAAATGATTTTATTTCACAAGAAATGATTTCCAACCACGAAAATCGAGAAAATGATGATTTTTCATAAAACATGAATATAACGAAATTCATTTTAAGATATTCATGTTTTCAAAATTGGTGATAATGAGATCACCGAAAATTCTCTCGATATATGAACTATATATGATATGAAATAGAAAATGAAAAAGGGATAAAGAGAATATTTTATAAAAGTTTTCTAAATATTCTCTTGATATATGAATTATATGTAATATGAAATGAAAGATGAAAAAGGAATAAAGTGAATATTTTATAAATATTTTCTTAAATATTCACTTGATTTAGTATATAACCTTTATGGTTTTAATTATGAAATTATTATTTTTATAAGTTCCATAAAGGTTTTCTGATGATGAAAAATACTGTTTTGAGACTAGATGGCAACCTTATCATGCTGATATGTGATATGTGACATGTGATATGTAATATGTGATATGTGATATGTGGTCCCGGCCGACACCTGATCAGTGATCCGCCGAGGACAATTATAGACTATGGCCATAGATCTGACATGATTATTTATACCCTGCGGGGTCTATAGCATGATATGAGTGACGACCCAGTGGACGGGCTGGGCGTGCGTGCCTAAGTCTCCATATATGAAAATGTTTTACATGATATGTGATATGTGAAATGTAAATGTTTTACATGATATATGATATGTGAAATGTAAATGTTTTACATGATATGTGACAAGTTAAATGAAAGTGATTTACAGCATTTTACAAAATGCTTATTTAAGTACTGATTGTAGTACTACGAGATGATTTTCATATGATATGATGAACATGTGATATGAACATGTGATATGTTTTCCAAAAAGGAAAGAGGAGGAAAAATAAATCTAATATTCTTATTTTGAAATTGAAATTGAATATTAGATTTAAATGATGTATATATTATACGAAAATGATTTAATAGCTGATTTTGCTATTTAAAGTGCTGTACTAATTATGGTTGTACAGTAAAACATGAAATGAGTTTTAAATGAGAATGATGAGAATTTAACTAATATTCTTTTCAAAGGATATATGAATATTAGTTACTTTATTTTGTAAAAGCATTATTTTGAAAAGAATATGAAAATGTTATGAAATAAAAAGGTAAAAAGGATTAAATTTCCAAACGAAAAAGGAATTATTCTCTACAGTTGCTTCTAGGTTCCGGGACAAAATAGGTATTTTAAAATACCTACCTTACTCCATCCGGATCCCTAGCCGACTGTAGTATCTCTCCTACATGTGAGCCTAGAGCCCATAGGAAAAACGAAAAAGATTTTCAGCATATAGGAAGCTGAATATCAAGTATGCATATAATTCTCTTACTGAGCCGTGGTTTGCTCACCCCTTAATATTAACATTTCAGGTTTACGACGACTAAAAGCTTGACATCTAAAGTACTTCGGCTGTGCATTTGGGGACGATGCGACAGCTCGACTTATGACATGAGGTACGATCATTTATTTTCCGTATTTAGACATTTTCACAGTACTATTTTCTTATGAAGTAAGATAGGGGATGTAATTCATATTATAATTTAATATGAAATCGTTTATATGTTAAAGAAAAGTAAAGTATCGCAGACAGCCCAACCAAATAAGATGTATAGAATAAGATGAAAAATAGGGTCACGGGCTGTGACATTATACATATATATTATATATTATATATAGTATAGTACTATATATATTATATATAATGATATATATTGTATATTAATAAAATATATCTAATATATACATATACTTATATACTTTAAAATTATATAAAATTTATATATATTTATATAAATGTAATAATAATACAATATATATTGTATTTACAATATATATACAACTTTAATGTAAAATAATATTTACATTTTTCAAATATATATATACTTATATATACATACAATGTTATATTTGTATATATATGTATTATTTAAATTTATAAAATAATATATGTACATATTTATTCCAATGTATAATAATATATACTATATGGCATTTAAATACATATGTATTTGTATAAAAATACATTTATATAATATATAATTATATAAATATATATCATTTTCATTCTCATTTTTTTATTTAATTTGGATTTCAATTTATCCAAATTAAATTTACTCTCTTCATTTCTTATTTCCAATTTAATTTTCCTTTACTCGAATTTCTCAATTTGTCACTTCCTCAATTCTCGAGATTTTCACAAATATTTCGTTCTCATAATTATATTTATTTATTTCTGCTTATCTATTTTCTTTACTATTAATTTCCACTATTAAACAATGAAAAATTTGTGGTTATCACATTCTCTCCACCTTAAGAAATTCGGTCCTCCGAATTTAACTTAACTTAAAAGGTGGTATATTTCGTCTACTTATAGTCCTTACTCTTTAAATCGTCTTTGAATTAATACCGCTAGTATACCATCAACATCAGAATAACTTTGACCACTACATATTGTCTTTCGTCATATACTATACTCCCGTAAGTTTATTTCTCAAATCGGGAGTTATTCATTTCCACTCTTTTCATATAAAAGTCCATTCACACTATTTTTCATATTACAGCCGATCTATGCTGTTCATCATTCATTTTTCTCAATTAGTGCCAAGTCGATATAGTTTAAAAACTATCAGTTACATATGTCAATCAGTTGTATGTAATTGTCCCAGTAGCTTTCACATCTCGAGCACACGCTCTCTCAATATATCCTCAAGCGTTCACATATTACACTCGAGCATTTTCATCAGTACGGAGCGGTGCTATGAGTACACCTGGGATCTTAAGGCCTTTTGTTATTCTTTATTAGCATATGGCCATTCAGAGACTCCCATCACATATAATGCTCACTGGAATTGTACATACACATTTACACTATTTCACACTCATACTTCGACTATGGCACTAGAGAATCTGGAAGTCTGATAATGGAAGGTGATTCTATTTAGATCATTAGTCTTAAATCACTTCCATATCATCATATCTCTTTTGGATTCTTTATTGTCCACAATATTCATTTTCCCATTCATTCCATTAAAACTGCATCTCATTACAGACTTTATTGTTAATCATCTTTTACAGTAATAAATCAGGAGACAATCATTTTCTCTTCATGTCTCTTTTCGTGTAGAATGGTTATTACATCTCTTATTCTTATGGTATATTCAATATCACTTAAATTTTAGAATATACCTGGAAATATAATCTTCTTAGAATTTAAATTCTACAATAGACTATTGAAACCATCAATTTCATCACCACATTGTTTATACAATTCCACTATTTCTATCATTTCAAGGTGGTTATGTGTATGTATAACACTTTTTTATTTATATAATGGCAATAAATAATACCTATCATTCATCTTACTCCTTTGAGTATCATTAATTTCACTTATCAAGTTTGGCTTGATTTTATATCTAGCCATAATCATGTGATAACCAAATGAAATCACTTTTAAATTTAATTTTGGGAACTACTCATCATGTAACTTACTTTCTTATTTGATTTTCATATTTTCACCCCTATTATCTCAGTTGACTTTTCCCCAGTGGTATAGTACTCCACTGTTAAAATCTATTAACAACTTGCATACCATCTTTTCTTCACACTTATCCATTTACCGAATTTAATTTCTTTAATTATATCCCATTAGTAGAGTAGCTAGTCTCATAACTTCTTTATAAACTGGCAGTAGTATCTAGCTAGACTCATTAATTCCGTATCTCAATCATTATCTCTCTATCATTGACAGATTCACTGTCATTCTGTCAATTCTAGATTATATATCTTAGAAAGAGACACTATCTAGCCAAATATCTCATTTGCCAATCTTAACCTATAGGTTACAGTCTTTGAGACTTTGAAGGGTTATATATCACAATGCTGCTCATGTTCCATTTGTATCTTTAACTATTTCGATACCTCATCACTTTATTTTTATATGGATGCCTCATTCATTAGGCTTATATACCTCCATAGGAACTCGTAAGTATTTTATCGAGTTCTAATCATTATCTTATGAACATCAATTTTCGACCTTTCTCTAATGATGCTGTATATCGAGGCTAGTCTTATAAACTCCTCATGTATCTCTGATCAAATCAATAAGCATCCATTTTTCATGTAAATGAATACTTGTTCTTCACAAGAACTTTATTAAATAGTAAATATTTACTATATCATTTCAGTTCATCTACGTATTAAGGTCGTCTGTGCTTCTCTCATTTACACTTATACAGATAACTTCATTATAATAAATTTACATTATCTGTATTCCCATCAATCACACCTTTACAAGTGAAATTCATTATTCACACATTTTCTAGAGTTATTGTAAAGCTTTTAGACTCTTTCTATGTTTTCCGATATAAGCTTAGAATAAGTTCTGTATTAACGATCGAGTCAATATTAACATGATTTCTCAAATTTATATACTCTGAAAATTTATCGGGAATAACATCTGATACTTTTTAATCATTATACTTGTACCATTTTGGACAATTCATCCTTATGTCCTATCATTTCACTGTACATCCTCAAGGCAGAGACATTTAATATTTAAATCATTTTAACATCTACTCCGCCTTGATTCGCTTATTTCCTTATACTTCACAACATGTTATTCAAAGTGACTAGAAATGCTGTATCGAGTATAACTATTTAGTTGACACATTTCACAGCTAACCAACTTATTATTGCTGTAATTTACTTTAAAATCAATTTTATTTAAGGAATTCAGGTTTAATTCCCTTGAGCATGTTATTCACGAGGTTCGAACCCTGGCACCCTTACGTACCTAGTTCCTTACATTCGTGTTACCATTGAGATAATTGTAAGAGCCCCGCCCGTTAGAATAGGCCGTCAGTGAGCATTCCCTAGGCGATCCCTTCTCCCCAGGTTTACCCTTACAAGTGAGTCGACGACCACATAGGTCGCCCACACCTCACAACATATTGTCCGCTGCTGGTCTCCCATCATTGGGTCACCCATCACGGTTTTGTCTCAAGGGCCCTGAAGAACTCAGGTTAGCTGTCATCTTCCTTTTTTTCACTTTACTGTTCTCATGCATATTCTCCAATTTACAGTACTCTATACAGTACATCAATTTGCAAGGCAGTTCTCAAAATGCTTCGGTTCTATAAATAAATATTCGTTTAATACCTCAGAAATAGTATAAATGTATAGAACCATAATTAACCGTACTGCTATGGATTTCATCAATTTTTATTGATCTCTTTCTCAATCGTTTTCAGTATTCATATTACTTTTTATCTTATCCAACGATCCCTTCAATACACTTTTAATTCAGGCTTTTATAAATCAATAACCGGGCTACTCATCTTGCGACATTCAACTATACACTTATGGGATCGCATCATGTAAGACCCTGGCCCGTCTGTCGTTCGCCTTTACACATCTGTACTATCCTCTTTGGTGAGCGCATTGGCCCTTTCAAGGTTTTGTCGTGAGGCCCAGCCCATTCATTAGGTCACTCATAGTTTGCGTCCGTAATCTAAGTGTAAGTGGAATCAGTAAGAGGGATCGCTATATTCATATTACATCCTCTATGCCAATAATAACTCCATTACCATCAATGGATTTAAGATCAACTTAGTTTTATCACTGTTCAGAACATAGTCCAACATAAGGGCGTTTTCATCATTTTAACATTTATTTCTTTCCCCTCAGTATAAATTTAAACCAAGGATCTTATTATCTATGTGCTAATAGTATCCTTTCTCATACTAATAACAGCCTTTTAAAATCTTGTTCAATTTCGACAGAGAAGTCCACTAGGATCCATAATTAGATGATTTTGCTTGTAATACAGCTTTACATCATCAATTTCTCTATCCAATCAGTCAATTCCAACTTCTGTTGGTCTATTATGACTCCAGGTAAAATTTTGGAGGTAGGGGTATTTTGATCATTTTTGGCCAAAAATTTCTCTCTCTTCAAAATACCTTCAACCGATGATCTTAAGATCTATTTAATGATGATATTGCATTCCCCTCCTTTATATCATCACTTTCAGGTCTCAGCTCGATCCGGATAGAAAAGTACTGGTGAGGCCCTTATCGAGTTCGTTTCTATTCCTTACCGAACCGACTTTCATTTAGGTTATAAGATCACCATTTCAGATAATTTCTAAAGTCGTTTTCCCTCTTTGCCATCCTTAGTTCATAATGCTCACTCCCTTTCAAAACATTTAATTTCATTTACAATCATTTATTTCCTTTATGTATACAAACTACGCAGTACTACAGGAGATATTAACATTTTTCGACACATTTTTTTCCAAAAGTATCTACAAACATCAGGCCAACCCTGCTCTGATATCATTAAACTTGTCACAACCCGTGACCCTATTTTTCATCTTTTTCTATACATCTTATTTGGTTTGGCTATTTACGATACTTTACTTTTCTTTTACATATAAACAATTTCATATAAAATTATAATATGAATTATATCCACTATCTTAATTCATAAGGAAATAGTACCGTAGATAAGTCTAAATACATAAAATAAATGATTGTACCTTATGCAATACATCAAGCTGTCGCATCGTCCCCAAATGCACAACTGAAATCTTTTAGATGTCAGACTTGCAGCCTTGAAAATCTGAAATGTTAAAATTAAGGGGTGAGCAAACCACAGCTCAGTAAGAGAGTTATATGCAACACTTGATATTCAGCTACCTATATGCTGAAAAACTTTTTCATTTTCCTATAAGGGCTCTAGGCTCACATGTAGGAAGGATACTACAGTCGGCTAAGGATCCGGATGGAGTAAGGTAGGTATTTTGAAATACCTGTCTTGCCTCGGAACCTAGAAGCAACTGTAGAGAGTAATTTCATTTTGTTTGAAATTTAAATCCTTTTCCTTTTTATTCCATATCATTTTCATTTTCTTTTCAAAATAATGCTTTTATGAAATAAGGCATTTAAATAAAGTAACTAATATTCATATATTCTTTGAAAGAATATTAGTTAAATTCTCATCATTCTCATTTAAACTCATTGCATATTTTACTATACAATCATAATTAGTACAGTACATTAAATAGCAAAATAAGCTATTAATTCCTTTTCGTATAACATATACATCATTTAAATATATATTCTATTTTAAGAAATTATAATAAGAATATTATATTTATTTTCCTCCTTTTTCCATTTTGAAACATATCACATATTCATGTCACATATAGTCTAATATTCAATTTAAAATCATAGTAAGAATATTAGACTTGTAAACTCTTTCCCTTTTGAAAACATGATACGTTTTCATATCACATGTTATATGAAAGTCATCTCATAGCACTAAAATCAGTACTGTAATAAGCATTATATAAAATGCTGTAAATCACTTTTATTTAACTTATCACATATCATATAAAACATTTACATTTCATGTATCACATATCATATAAAACATTTTCATATATGGAGACTAAGGCAATCATCACTCATATCATGCTATAGACCCCAAAGAGTATAAAATAATCATGTCAAATCTATGGCCATAGTCTATAATTGCCTTCGGCGGATCACTGATCAGGTGTCGATTGAGACTACATATCACATATCACTTGTGACATATCACATATCAGCATGATAAGGTGCCAACTAGTCTCAAAACAGTATTTTTCATCCTCAATAAACCTTTATCGAATTTATAAAAATATATAATTTCATAATTTAAAACCATAAAGGTTATAAAACCATTTAGTGAATATTTAAGAAATACATATAAAAATATTCACTTTATTTCCTTTCATCTTCCTTTTCATGTCACATATAGTTCGTATATCAAGAGAATTTTCGGTGATCTCATTATCACCAATTTTGAAAACATGAATATTTTAAAATTAAAATTCAGTATATTCATGTTTTATGAAAAATAATCGATTTCTCGTGACATAAAATCATTTATTACGATTTTTAGTAATTTTCTCATATTTTTCGGCAGTATAACGACTGCCGATTGGCTAGCCTCCTGCACGAAAAATACAGTTCATAATTTTAGCCAGTACATCATCACAAATTTCCAACCAATCATTGTCAACAGCATTTATAAAAATTAAATGCATATTTAAAACATGTGTGCCAAATATCCTTACAGGCTGCACATGTCTCCCTTACCTGTCCCGGGTCGGCGACCGCCTCATTGTGTCACGCTCGTGTTCACCTCTCCCGATTCCATCATCTCGGTCATTGATGGTGATTTTTTAGAAATAAAATTCTAAACTTTAGAATTTTTCCATAATTTATTAAAATTCACTCGAAATTATTTTGCGAAATTTCTTACCGAATTTCCATAAATTTCCATATTTCCGAATTCTCGAGAATTTTCGAATTCCCGAAAATTTCCTTTTCTCTCTCTTTCTTTTCTCTTTTCTTTTTCTCTTTCTTTTCTTTCTTCCTTTTTCTTTTCTTTTCTTTTCTTTTTCTTTTTCTTTTTCTTTTTCTTTTCTTTCTTCGCCAGACCGGTTCAGACCGGTCAGCCTCCCTTCATCGTCGATTCTTCTCCGACGGTCGATTCTCCGATGATTCGTTTGCTCCACAGCTGGCCGACGCCACGGCGAACTTGCTGGTGGCTTAAGTTCGGCCCAGTTCGGCGTCACAGCGGCGGATCTGGCGATGTGGGTCTCGGTCCTTTCCTCCCTTTTTTCTTCCTTCCTCCACCGTCATCCTCCTCGTCGGTGGCCTCCTTTTCCTTCCACTTACCTCCGCCGAGCACGAGATTAGGGTGGCGGTGCCTAGACCGATCGGCATCGTCGATTTCCTCTTTTCCTTTTTCTCCTGGTTTTTCTCTTTTTGTGAGAACTCGTTAATTTATACTGTACATGTACGGAATAATAAATTTTAAATAAATAAATTTTTGATATTTTATAAATATCGAAAGAAAGGTGTGATAGAATTGAAAATTTTCAAGTTGTATAAGGGCAAAAATACTTTTCTCATGAAGTGGTCAAAGTGGACCAAATAAGCCATAATTTGGCTTAAGAAGTAAATTAAGTAAATGAAAATGTAATTAAAATATGGGCTGGACAGAATTTTACTGTACAGTGGCACAATGAGTAATTTAGCTGAAATTAGAGGACATTTTAGACTTTAAATAATTCATACCAGAAAATTTTATAATTACAATCAATTTAGAGCCAATGAAAACAGGGCAACAAGGCTGATTCATTTATTTCTCCAGCTGGAGTAGCACCGCCTCAGCCATTTCGGCTGCATCAGTCACGTTGTGTTCTTCCTTTCCTCCACCGTTCTCCATGTTCCAGCCTTGAATCACCATCGTTTCATCACAATTCGACTTAGGCTCCTTCACATAAATTGATCCCCACCTCCATAGCTCTATAATAATCTAAAAACCTCAACCAAAAACAGCATGAGAGAGGTTCCCCTGCAGCTGAATGTTGGCGTAGGACAGGTAAGAAACTCTCCAGTCCACGTTTTATGCACTTGATTGTTGGTTGATGATGTTATTGGTTGGGTAGATGATAGGTAAGGATAAGGTCTGGAAGGAAAATGTATGGTAATTTCTTAGGACAGAAATCCTTGATTATTGGTAATGTTAATAGCTGAGTAAAATACTGCTGTTACATGAATGAGTGGCGTAATTAATGAAGCAGAAAAAATTCTGTTGTTCATGCGTGTAAGTGAAGAACAGAGTTTAAGATCTAACATGAAAATAAATTAGAGATATAAATGTAAATAAGAAACCATGCTGCAGCTGAGCCTGAAAATTTTAAGAAGTATAAATATGGAGTTTTGGTGGTGTGAAAACAAAGGAAATCAAAGCTGAACCGAAACAGATATGGGGGGGGCTAATCTGATTGTGTTGACTGATTTTAATAAATGGTAGAATGTTAGTCAATAAGTGGGCTGTTAAGAGGTGGAACCAAGAAATGAGTTAGAATAGTTTAGATCCTAAGACATATAATTGATATATGATTAAAATATAATTAAGACATGTTATTGAAACATCATTTGATTTAATTGTAGTGAATTTGGAGCGGTGCAGGAGTTTAGCTTGAGTTGAGGATCGAGGAAAGGTAACCTACCAAGCACCGAGGTAAGTGGGTTAAATAAATCTTACTAGCATCGTCTCGTATGAGATGAAGGAATCCTTATTAAATAATTAATTAAATTATATAGGATATTGGTTGAGCATTACGGGTAAGATAATTAGAATAATTATGCAAGAGTTTTAAACCGAACATAATGTGCCTGTGAAATGCCCTTATTTAAAAGGTGATCTTTGTCGTGTATCGTGTAATGTGTTATGTGTTATGGCACTCTCATGATCATTGAACATGTTAACATATTGTTATGCTTGGGTATGAATACGTGAGTTGAGTACCAAATACACATATCGTCTCGATGTTGAGTCCATAGACCTCAATTAGCACCTAGTTTTATGTACCAAGAGTAAAGACTCGAATTTCGAACCGTGGGAGTCACCTCTAGGATCCTTCGGGAACTACGTGCTACACGAGCTTCGATGTGCTAAAGGCATTAACCGAGTAAAACCTCGAGTGGACTTTGGGCCATAGAGGACAGTACGGATGAGTGATGAAGCTAGGCAATCGTTGTCTGATGGGCCCAGAGAGGTTGCCATGGCCGATTGTGCTGGTTCGTCATAATCTCTAAAACCTCGAGTGGACTTTGGGCCATAGAGGACAATACGGATGAGTGATGAAGCTAGGCAATCGTTGTCTGATGGGCCCAGAGAGGTTGCCATGGCCGATTGTGCTGGTTCGTCATAATCTCTAAAATCTCGAGTGGACTTTGGGCCATAGAGGACAGTACGGATGAGTGATGAAGCTAGGCAATCGTTGTCTGATGGGCCCAGAGAGGTTGCCATGGCCGATTGTGCTGGTTCGTCACACCCCTAAAATCCTTCGGGAACTAAGTGCTACACAAGTTTCGACGAAATATGAGAAATCGTAGGGTATTGCGATTATAAGTAAGTAAGTGATTGTGATTCATGAAGGCGATGAATGTTGAAGGATGACATAGATCTTAGGCATATGACACATGATGTATGTGATTATTGAATGATATCTATATATGCCATTTGAACATGTGCTACTTGAATGTTCGCTTCTTTCGATTATTTGAGTTATGTCTATATATGTCATTGAACATGTGCTACTTGAATATTCGTGCTTCCACACATAATTATATTTTTAATAAGAACGATGACTGGTGTAACTAAGGATGAAAAGTAAGTATGAGTAAGTTATGACGTGTGTACACTTACGAAAAGGGTAATAAACCTTAGTATAACCCATACATGCTAATTTACAATAACTCAAGCATGTATGATCGTGTTTTACGATATGAGCCTAGTATGTTTTATTTAAACTACTTACTGAGCCGTGGATTGCTCACCCCTTAATTTAACAACTGCAGATCATACGAGTTGATAGCCGGCTCGGGCTTCGCGTAGGCTCCTGGGAAATCGTACCTAGTAGTGGTACCCATTGCGTTCTCCAGAGCTAGCATTTTGTATTTTGAGGTATACTGATAGTATATCATTTTGATAATTATGTGTACGTTAACTTTCACAGTACTAAGATAATATGTGGGATGTAACTATGGATCGCATTAGATGACTATGAGAGTCTAGGTGGTTATCGAGTCCGATCCAGGTCTTAAATTATGTTTTGAATTATGTATAAATGTGGTAGATACGAACTTAGTAACGGTTAAACTCTCGAGATCTTGAAATACGTGATTGCATGAAATTGTGGAGAAACACCAGCTGTTGTATTATGTGATTTAGAAATGCGTTTTGTGCAGGGAATTATACCTGGGGAAATTGATAAAATACAAAGGGGAGGTTTTCGATCTGTTTCTTTTGGGAATAGTAAAATAAGACGAAAATCATAAGAAAAACCTCTTTGAGAAACGTGTCATAGCTCGAGAAATAATATGAGTAAGATAGGATCGGAATTTAGATACTACACTAACACCGAATACAAACCGTAAGTAGAAAAAGAAAAATTTGGTTCGAAATTTTCGTAAGCAAATCTAGTAAGTGTTAAGTGGATGTCATTGACATTCGGGTCGTGACAGATTAAATGGTATCAGAGCATGGTTTGTCTAGTACGTGGTAGTGTAGTTAGATTGTCTGTAGCGTTACATCCCATGTACTGTGAAATTTATGTGAAAGTTTCCAAATTTGACTTATACTGAGATTGATCTGCTCTTGGTATAGGCACTTGAAATTTGAGTAGAATGAGGAGAACGAGACGTAGAGGTGGACCCGGGAGGCCATCTCGGGGGTCAGCAATACCACCCTCGACTCCTTCACCCTCTGCACCTCCATCACCTCCACATCCGACTCCTCCACATCCGACTCCACCACCACCGGATAGCATGGAGGCGAGGATGGCTAGAATGGAACAGAATTATGAGGTTATGACAGCCTTGCTACAACAACTTGTGGCAAACCAAACTAGTGTACCTCAGGCTCCGCCACCTCCACATGCATCTTCAGCACCTTTGGTGCCTCCATCTGCTCCCGTAGTGCCTCCACCTGCACCACCACAGGTACCGCCTCCACCGACTCCCGTAGAGCCACAGATTGCTCCTCCTCCAGTTACACCCCAAGTAGCCGTGCCGCAGCCAGCTACTATTCAGGTTGGGAGTCCAGTGGATCGGAATATGTCTCTCTTGAAGCAATTTCAAAAGATGAATCCTCCACAGTTCAAGGGGGAAAAAGATCCCACTAAGGCGGAAGAGTGGATAGAGGAGATGGAGTTCCTCTTTAAATACATGGGTTGCAATTCCACCGAGAAGGTATCCTTAGCCGTGTATATGATGAGAGGTGAGGCTCAGAAGTGGTGGAAGACTAATGAGCCCTTGGTATTGGCCAAAGATCCCATTATTACATGGGAGAAGTTTGTTGAGACCTTTATGGATTATTATGTGTCGGCAGTGGCAAGACGAAAGAAGAAGACACAGTTTCTTGAACTAAAGCAAGGGTCTATGAAAGTAGAGGAGTATGAGACCCGATTCACTGCCTTAGTCAAATATGATGCGGATTATGCCAACAATGATGAGAAGAAGGCAGAGAAATTCACTTCGGGTTTGAGGTCCAATATTAGGGGTAGAGTTAGGCCCTTTGAGCTTACGGAGTATGCGGCTATTGTGAGGAAGGCATTGACAGTCGAACAAGAAATTGAGGCTTCTCAGGCCGAATATGATGCTAGAAGACAGCCCAAGCCGAACCAGCCCCCTAATAAAAGATTTGATAGAAGGAGGCCAGAACAAAGAAGATATCAGGGCCCTAGTAAGAGGCAGAAGTTTGTTGCGCCTCGACCACAGGCTATTAGGCCTATTACTACAGCTACACCCACTACTCGAGCCGTAACTACAACACCCATTGATACTTCTCAGCCGTGTACTGCTTGCGGCAGAATTCATAGGGATCGACCTTGTCTTAAATCTTCCGGAGCTTGTTTTAATTGTGGTGAAAGAGGCCACTTGATTAGAGATTGCCCCCATCCTAAGGCCACAGAAAAACGAGATGATAGACCATCGATAGCCCAGCAGAAGAAGGCCCAAGATAAGGGTAAGAAACCCATGGAGCATGGAAGGGTGTTTGCTCTCGACCAAGAAACAGCCGACGCTTCTGGTTCGGTCATTAAGGGTAAGCTTACTATTTGTAATTTAGAAGCATTTGTACTTGTTGATCCAGGCTCAACACACTCCTTTATTTCACCTATGTTTGCTAGTAAATTGCATATAGAGTGTGAGCCCTTAGGACATCTATTACATGTGATTACTCCGCTCAAAGAATTTCAAATGACCGAACATGTGTATCGTAAGTGTAAAGTAAAGGTGGGAGATAAATACCTAGTGGTAGATTTGGTGTTATTAGACATGTATGACTTTGATGTAATACTAGGCATGGATTGGCTAACCAACCACCATGCCAGTGTGGACTGCTATAGCAAAGTTGTTACTTTCTCCTTACCTGAAAAGCTTGTACTACGTCTTGGAGATAATGAATAGAATAATTATGATTTTATTGGTGTCTCACTAATATGAGATTGATTTGTTTGTGAAGGCTATCTCGCGTTTGTCGAGGATTCCGAAAAGAGCCAATCGGAACTGTCTGACATCCCAGTTGTCAAGGACTTCTCCGATGTATTTCCGGATGAGCTACCAGGGCTACCTCCGGAAAGAGAGATGGAGTTTGCTATAGAGCTACTCCCAGGCACTCAACCCATATCCAAGCCCCCGTATCGAATGGCCTTAGTTGAGTTAGAGGAGTTGAAAAAGCAATTACAAGAGTTGTTGGACAAAGGGTTCATAAGACCGAGTGTGTCGCCATGGGGAGCTCCAGTGTTGTTTGTGAAAAAGAAGGATGGCAGTTTGAGGCTATGTATCGATTATAGGCAGTTGAATCAAGCAACGGTGAAGAATAAGTATCCCCTGCCTAGGATTAATGATCTGTTGGATCAATTGAAAGGTGCCCAAATATTTTCGAAGATTGATTTGAGGTCGGGGTACCACCAATTGAGGATTAAAGGGGAAGATGTGCCAAAGACAGCCTTTAGAACTCGATATGGCCACTACGAATTCCTAGTTATGCCATTCGGCCTAACGAATGCCCCTGCAGCATTCATGGCATTGATGAATGAAGTATTCAAGCCTCACTTGGATAAGTTCGTCATTGTGTTCATAGATGACATACTGGTGTATTCCCGATCCCGGGAAGAACATGAGCACCACCTCCACATAGTACTCCAAACTCTTAGGAAGGAAGGGCTATACGCGAAGTTCAGCAAGTGTGAGTTTTGGTTGGAACAAATCAGTTTTCTGGGGCATGTGGTATCCAAGGATGGTGTAGCAGTTGATCCAGTTAAGATAGAGGCCGTGATGAATTGGGAGAGGCCTAAAACAGTGACCGAGATTCGCAGCTTTTTAGGGCTTGCAGGTTACTATAGGAGATTTGTAGAGGGGTTTTCCAAGCTTGCTGCTCCACTAACCCGACTTACACGCAAGGATGTCAAGTTTGAATGGAATGATGCGTGTGAGCGTAGCTTTCTAGAACTCAAGCAAAGGTTGACTACGGCTCCTGTGTTGACGGTTCCAAGTGGATCCGGAGGATTTGCAGTGTATAGTGATGCTTCTCTACAGGGTCTAGGGTGTGTGTTGATGCAGAATGGTAGAGTAGTGGCATATGGTTCAAGACAGTTGAAGGACCACGAGAGGAACTACCCTACTCATGATCTGGAGTTGGCAGCGGTAGTGTTTGCGCTAAAGATATGGCGCCATTATTTGTATGGTGAGCGGTTCCAGGTTTATACAGACCACAAGAGCTTAAAGTACCTATTCTCGCAGAAAGAGTTGAATATGAGACAGAGAAGATGGATGGAGCTATTGAAGGACTATGACTGCGAGATTCTCTATCATCCGGGTAAAGCAAACCGGGTAGCGGATGCATTAAGTAGGAAGAGTGTGGGTTTTGTTAGTTACATGATGGTCCGGGAATGGGATTTGCTGGAGAAATTTTCAGAGTTGAATATCAACCTAGAGCCCGATGGTGAGTATTTGATGGCTAGCTTGAGGATAGAGCCTAACATTATGGATCAAATTAGACAAGCTCAGAAAGAGGATCCTAGACTTGTGGAGATCATTGGTGGAATACAACCGGGACAAGACTCAGAGTTTAGGGTTTCAGATGATGGGTTGTTGAGATATAGGGGTAGAATTTATGTCCCGAATGATGAGATGTTGAAGAGGCAAATTTTAGAAGAGGCACACAGCTCCAAATACACTATGCATCCAGGGAATACGAAGATGTATCAGAATTTACGAAAGGTGTTTTGGTGGGTTGGTATGAAGAAAGATATAGCGACCTTTGTGTCGAGGTGTCTAGTGTGCCAAAAGGTTAAGATTGAACACCAGCGGCCAGCGGGCTTACTAAAGCCTTTGCCCATACCTACATGGAAGTGGGAGCATGTGACTATGGACTTCATTATGGGGCTCCCGAGGACTCGTAGGAATCATGATGCGATCTGGGTGATAGTTGACAGATTGACAAAATCCGCTCATTTCCTAGCTATGAAGGCTACTGACTCGCTTAGTGCCTTAGCAAATATGTATGTTAAGGAGATTGTGAGGTTACATGGAGTCCCAGTGAGCATAGTTTCGGACAGGGATTCTCGGTTTACTTCCCGTTTCTGGGAACACTTCCAAGATGCCTTGGGAACTAAACTAAGCTTTAGCACAGCCTTCCATCCTCAAACCGATGGGCAATCAGAGAGGACTATTCAGACACTTGAGGACATGTTGAGGGCATGTGTTATGGATTTTCGAGGCTCATGGGATGATCATCTGGCACTAACGGAGTTTGCATATAACAACAGCTTTCACTCTAGTATTGGGATGGCACCTTACGAGGCATTGTATGGGCGTAGGTGTAGGTCTCCCATTGGCTGGGAAGAGGTAGGTGAAAGAAAGTTATTCACTCCGGAGATTGTAGAGAAAGCTTCCGAAGATGTGAGATTGATATGTGATAGACTGAGGACAGCCCAAAGTAGACAGAAAAGTTATGCCGACTGTCGAAGGAGGCCTTTAGAGTTCCAAGTGGGTGATAAAGTGTTCTTGAGAATCTCTCCGTCTAAAGGCATAATGAGATTTGGCAAGAAAAGGAAGTTGAGTCCTCGATACATTGGTCCGTTTGAGATATTGGAGAGAGTGGGTGACGTAGCATATCGACTAGCATTACCCCCGGAGCTATCGGGTGTGCATAAAGTCTTTCATGTGTCGATGCTACGGAAATATCATCCGGACCCATCTCATGTGATCGAGTATGAGCCACTGGAGATTAGGGAGGACTTAAGCTATGTCGAGAGACCAATTCGGATCTTAGACAGGAAAGATAAGATATTGAGGTCTAAGACAATCCCTTTAGTCAAAGTGCTTTGGCAGCACCACTCTTCAGAGGAAGCCACATGGGAGTTAGAAAGCTTAATGAGAGAGAAATACCCTCACCTATTTCAGATAGACACAGAAAATTTGGGGGACAAAATTTCTTAAGGTGGGGAGAATGTGAGAACTCGTTAATTTATACTGTACATGTACGGAATAATAAATTTTAAATAAATAAATTTTTGATATTTTATAAATATCGAAAGAAAGGTGTGATAGAATTGAAAATTTTCAAGTTGTATAAGGGCAAAAATACTTTTCTCATGAAGTGGTCAAAGTGGACCAAATAAGCCATAATTTGGCTTAAGAAGTAAATTAAGTAAATGAAAATGTAATTAAAATATGGGCTGGACAGAATTTTACTGTACAGTGGCACAATGAGTAATTTAGCTGAAATTAGAGGACATTTTAGACTTTAAATAATTCATACCAGAAAATTTTATAATTACAATCAATTTAGAGCCAATGAAAACAGGGCAACAAGGCTGATTCATTTATTTCTCCAGCTGGAGTAGCACCGCCTCAGCCATTTCGGCTGCATCAGTCACGTTGTGTTCTTCCTTTCCTCCACCGTTCTCCATGTTCCAGCCTTGAATCACCATCGTTTCATCACAATTCGACTTAGGCTCCTTCACATAAATTGATCCCCACCTCCATAGCTCTATAATAATCTAAAAACCTCAACCAAAAACAGCATGAGAGAGGTTCCCCTGCAGCTGAATGTTGGCGTAGGACAGGTAAGAAACTCTCCAGTCCACGTTTTATGCACTTGATTGTTGGTTGATGATGTTATTGGTTGGGTAGATGATAGGTAAGGATAAGGTCTGGAAGGAAAATGTATGGTAATTTCTTAGGACAGAAATCCTTGATTATTGGTAATGTTAATAGCTGAGTAAAATACTGCTGTTACATGAATGAGTGGCGTAATTAATGAAGCAGAAAAAATTCTGTTGTTCATGCGTGTAAGTGAAGAACAGAGTTTAAGATCTAACATGAAAATAAATTAGAGATATAAATGTAAATAAGAAACCATGCTGCAGCTGAGCCTGAAAATTTTAAGAAGTATAAATATGGAGTTTTGGTGGTGTGAAAACAAAGAAAATCAAAGCTGAACCGAAACAGATATGGGGGGGGGCTAATCTGATTGTGTTGACTGATTTTAATAAATGGTAGAATGTTAGTCAATAAGTGGGCTGTTAAGAGGTGGAACCAAGAAATGAGTTAGAATAGTTTAGATCCCAAGACATATAATTGATATATGATCAAAATATAATTAAGACATGTTATTGAAACATCATTTGATTTAATTGTAGTGAATTTGGAGCGGTGCAGGAGTTTAGCTTGAGTTGAGGATCGAGGAAAGGTAACCTACCAAGCACCGAGGTAAGTGGGTTAAATAAATCTTACTAGCATCGTCTCGTAAGAGATGAAGGAATCCTTATTAAATAATTAATTAAATTATATGGGATATTGGTTGAGCATTACGGGTAAGATAATTAGAATAATTATGCAAGAGTTTTAAACCGAACATAATGTGCCTGTGAAATGCCCTTATTTAAAAGGTGATCTTTGTCGTGTATCGTGTAATGTGTTATGTGTTATGGCACTCTCATGATCATTGAACATGTTAACATATTGTTATGCTTGGGTATGAATACGTGAGTTGAGTACCAAATACACATATCGTCTCGATGTTGAGTCCATAGACCTCAATTAGCACCTAGTTTTATGTACCAAGAGTAAAGACTCGAATTCCGAACCGTGGGAGTCACCTCTAGGATCCTTCGGGAACTACGTGCTACATGAGCTTCGATGTGCTAAAGGCATTAACCGAGTAAAACCTCGAGTGGACTTTGGGCCATAGAGGACAGTACGGATGAGTGATGAAGCTAGGCAATCGTTGTCTGATGGGCCCAGAGAGGTTGCCATGGCCGATTGTGCTGGTTCGTCATAATCTCTAAAACCTCGAGTGGACTTTGGGCCATAGAGGACAGTACGGATGAGTGATGAAGCTAGGCAATCGTTGTCTGATGGGCCCAGAGAGGTTGCCATGGCCGATTGTGCTGGTTCGTCATAATCTCTAAAATCTCGAGTGGACTTTGGGCCATAGAGGACAGTACGGATGAGTGATGAAGCTAGGCAATCGTTGTCTGATGGGCCCAGAGAGGTTGCCATGGCCGATTGTGCTGGTTCGTCACACCCCTAAAATCCTTCGGGAACTAAGTGCTACACAAGTTTCGACGAAATATGAGAAATCGTAGGGTATTGCGATTATAAGTAAGTAAGTGATTGTGATTCATGAAGGCGATGAATGTTGAAGGATGACATAGATCTTAGGCATATGACACATGATGTATGTGATTATTGAATGATATCTATATATGCCATTTGAACATGTGCTACTTGAATGTTCGCTTCTTTCGATTATTTGAGTTATGTCTATATATGTCATTGAACATGTGCTACTTGAATATTCGTGCTTCCACACATAATTATATTTTTAATAAGAACGATGACTGGTGTAACTAAGGATGAAAAGTAAGTATGAGTAAGTTATGACGTGTGTACACTTACGAAAAGGGTAATAAACCTTAGTATAACCCATACATGCTAATTTACAATAACTCAAGCATGTATGATCGTGTTTTACGATATGAGCCTAGTATGTTTTATTTAAACTACTTACTGAGCCGTGGATTGCTCACCCCTTAATTTAACAACTGCAGATCATACGAGTTGATAGCCGGCTCGGGCTTCGCGTAGGCTCCTGGGAAATCGTACCTAGTAGTGGTACCCATTGCGTTCTCCAGAGCTAGCATTTTGTATTTTGAGGTATACTGATAGTATATCATTTTGATAATTATGTGTACGTTAACTTTCACAGTACTAAGATAATATGTGGGATGTAACTATGGATCGCATTAGATGACTATGAGAGTCTAGGTGGTTATCGAGTCCGATCCAGGTCTTAAATTATGTTTTGAATTATGTATAAATGTGGTAGATACGAACTTAGTAACGGTTAAACTCTCGAGATCTTGAAATACGTGATTGCATGAAATTGTGGAGAAACACCAGCTGTTGTATTATGTGATTTAGAAATGCGTTTTGTGCAGGGAATTATACCTGGGGAAATTGATAAAATACAAAGGGGAGGTTTTCGATCTGTTTCTTTTGGGAATAGTAAAATAAGACGAAAATCATAAGAAAAACCTCTTTGAGAAACGTGTCATAGCTCGAGAAATAATATAAGTAAGATAGGATCGGAATTTAGATACTACACTAACACCGAATACAAACCGTAAGTAGAAAAAGAAAAATTTGGTTCGAAATTTTCGTAAGCAAATCTAGTAAGTGTTAAGTGGATGTCATTGACATTCGGGTCGTGACACTTTTCCTTATCATATGTGGCCACATCAAACGGAGCTAACCATGACCTAATAGAATAACTTAAACCAACAATAAACCTTTTTATCTTTTGTTCCTCATTTTGACGATTTTTGGGTCAAATCGATTCAGTGTCGAAAATTTGGACTCATACTGGTCCACTGTCATAGATCCCTATATCAAACCCAAAAAACTCAACTCGTAAATTCTTCTGCGCTATTTGAGGAATATACTGCTTATTAGAAGCCTCAAGGAACCCCTGATTACTATTGGATGTCTGGCCCCCAACACTATCTTGGTAAACTTCCCCCAATGCTCTGCCTTATTGACCAATAGAAAGGTAGCCAATCCCACATTTCTTGCCTCAGAACACTGCATGAACCTAAACAGTTTCTCTACAGCATCAACCACATTTTCCATTGCCATCGGATCTTTATCGCCTTTGAATTTCTACGAATCCAACTTTTAGAACTATCTTAAAAGGTGATGTCACAAGCAACCATTGGGCCAACAGGTTGAGGCTGTGGTGGCGACGGTACCAGTTGTAACTAGGGCTCTAAAGGTACATTAACTAGAGGAGGAGGTGGTTGCGCCACTTCTGGTATTAGTGTTCTAGCATTATTGTTGAAATTAGTAATAAAGACTGCAAACATCTGTTCCAGCATAAAGATGCAAGTGTTAGGACTCCTAGGCTATTGATAAAGAGCAAGTTCAAGGATCATTTTCGGAGATGGCTCTAGAGAGGGCTGAACTCGCCTCCATCTCCATCCCCGTCTTTGACCTCGTCCAATACCCCTTCACATGTCACTCATTCTATCAAAAACAAACATAAGAAACATGTCAAGGCCTTGCTCGTCTCACCAAGCTGTCGGCAAGCATCCCCTAGGCGCCCCGTGCCCTAGGTTTACCTTGACAATGTGAGGTAGGCGGTCGCTCAACACTCACTAACATATTATCCACTTTAGGTGCTCGCAGCCCTCATGACTTTATTCCACACTGGGATGCGTCCTTTCACGTTCGAACCCAAGAACCCTCAAGTACATGGGTTCTACAACACTTATACCACTTGTCCAAATGGTATGAGTGTTGTAGAACCCATGTACTTAAGGGGTCTTACAACACTCATACCACTTGTCTAAATGGTACGAGTGTTGTAGAACCCATGTACTTGAGGGGTCTTGGGTTCGAACGTGAAAGGATGCGTCCCAATAAGGAATAAAGCCTTGAGGACATCGAGCACCCAAAGCGAACAATATGTTAGTGAGTGCTGGGTGACTGCATACCTCACGTTGTCAAGGTAAACTTAGGGCACGGGGTGACTAGGGGATGCTCACCGGCGACCTGGTGAGACGAGCAAGGCCTGGACATCCAGACACTCCCAGACTTGATTTAGTTCATATTTTGAAATTGTTATTTATCATGATTTCTGATCTTTATATAATTTATCGAGATTGATTTAGTACTGTTTATGAAGATTTAGTACTGTTTATGAAGTGTTTTGGAAATTGACTATTTGAAAAATTTATAAATTGATTTACAGAAGTTATCTTCTGAATGTTTACTAAATCCTACAATTGATTTAACTTTAATGAACTCTTTATAGTTGGAATTGGATGCTGAGACAAGTGAGGTGCTTCCAAACATCGTTCTATACCTAACTTGGTTATCATTCCACTATAGTATCATTTTCGAATATAGTGTCCAAAGAAATTTATAATCATTGGTTTTCGTATGTACGTGTATGTTTTAAAGATACTTGCATATAGTTATGCATAGTATCAATTTCACTATATATATTTCTTATTGGGCCTTTTATCCCTCCTTCCAGATTATCTACAGTAATTATCTGCTTCCGTTCAAGAGGACTCTTACTTTTGGTATCCCTCAGGCAGTTATAGCTTTCCATTGAAGTATACAAGTTTTATGTATTCAAACTATACTGTACAATACCATTTTATGTAAATTTTCTTACTTAGGATGTAAATTAAAATTAGATTAATATATGTAACTTAATAAAATTTTGACATATCTATATATAATCTTTTGCAAGTGGAAGTAAAGGCACTGTAGACAGTCCAACCATAGATAAGTCATATTTATGAATATGTACTGTTTTGGCATGATTTTAGTGCGTGACACTGTTGCTCTTAGAAATCCTCCAACAACTAGTTTTATGTGAGGACCAACAAGAAAATCAGTTTTGGCTCCTCCAAACTTCAAGAAACCATCAAGGGGAGTATAAAAAGAAGCTTAGAAGTCTAAAACACTCAAAAGACTTCACTATTTATTTTCTTCAAGTTTCAAAAATATTTCAAATGCTAGAAATTCCAACTTCTCCATCATTCATATCTTTTTTGTATATATAGCACAAATTTTGTATAGGTTTCTCTTGTGCTCAATCTTGTAATCATTTGTTTGTCTAAAGGTATCTCTTTGATTATACAAACTAGAAAACTCATTCATAAATTGTAAAGGGAAGTGAACCCTCCAGTGCTTCATTGTAACTGAGGATTGGGTAGAAAGTTTTCTCCTTAAGGCATAAAAGAGAGAGGTTGTAAGGTTTGCTACTTGATCTCACAAAAGTAGTGGTTGTAAGGTTCCATCCTTGAGCTTGGAAAAAGGAATGTTGAAGGTTACATTTAAGCCTACGAAAAAAAGTGTAACAAATTCAAGTTAGTAAATTTGGAGAAAATCCTTAGAAGTGTCTTAAGGAAGAGGACGTAGGCAAGGTTGCCAAATCTCTATAAATCATTGTGTACTATTCTCAAACCCTACACTCTTTACTTTATTGTATTTAAATTATGCTTATTGTATTGAACTGGAATTGAATACTAAGAGAGGATTAAATAGTGTAGAGAATTTATAGAACCAAAAACAAACCTAAGGTTAGAGAAAACCAATTCACACCCCTCTCGGTTAGGTAATTGAGCCAACAATGTTAGATGAGGATGGCGATACCTAAGTGAGATCATTTTCGATATCTAGGGTGTCACATCCCAAAATGTATAGTATTTACCATATTATAACACCACACGTGACGGTTGGGCTGTATGCAATGCCTTTATCACTCACTTTTAAAGAACATTAGCTACTATTATACTTAAAGTAAATCAATAGTCGATGAAAATCTTTACTGCAATATATATATACAGTATGTACACGAGTTCTACATCCCCGGTACATGGATTATACAAATGTAGTACTGTACAACTATGTCTGAAAACATGTAAAAGAAATACCACCTCCAGGATCCACTAAGTGCTGCCTTAGGGGTCAACTACAACGCAGCCAGATCCGTGGAACGGAATCACTGAAGATAGTATGTGGAGTGAGAGAATGAAGGGGTGAGCTAACGCACTCAATAAGAGAATTATTTGTAAAACTGATACTATAAAATCTATATGCTAAAAACATTTGCATCCTAACAGTTCACTAAATAAGATGGATACTATAGTCGGCTACGAATACAGGATGGAGTATGGGAGGTATTTTAGAATATCGTACGTGTCCCGGCTCTTAGAAGCGACTATAGGTAGTAATCGTTTTCTTTTGATATTCAAATCCAAGTAAAACATTAAATATTCACATGATAAAACACTTAAGTAAATAAATAAGGAATTAATATTCCTTTCACAAATACTCATTTCCACACTTGTAAAACACCGTATAATATTTAGTTCAACACGTAATATATCAAAAGCTCAGTAGCTGTAAATAATTTTGTACCAGCAAAAGGTTCAGTGAAAAGTACAATCATCAGTATAATATCATGGAGACCAGGCAACATCCTGAATATATCATGCTATAATAATATCTCGAATAGGGGAAATAATAACACATGAGATCATGGCCATAGTCTACGGGATCCATAGTGTGCACTGATCATGTATCCACCGGGACGCTGATAATAGGATCAGTATTTATCAACACTGTTGGCTCCTATAGGCTATACCGAGAGGGGGGTGAATCGGTTTTTCACTAACTTTAAGCTCGTTTTTCGGTTCCTCTAAATTCTCTAGCTTAGATTGATATTTTCTAAGTTCTCTAAGCTACTCAAGCATGCAACCCAAGTTCAATGCAATAAACATAATATAATCGCAAGTAAATAAAGAGTAGGGAGAGAGAGATTTACACAATCGATTTATAGAGGTTCGGCTACCTTGCCTACGTCCTCTACCTTAAGATGCTCCCAAGGATTTTCCCAAATTCACTATCCTTGAATTTGTTACACTCCCTCTTTTTCTAGGCTAAAGAGAAACCTCTCTCTTTTTCTAGGCTCAAGAGAAACCTCTCTCTTTTTCTTAAGCTAAAGAGTAACCTCCCTCTTTTTCTAGGCTTAAGAGAAACCTCCCCTTTACAAGGAATGATGAGTTATAAATAATGTAATCAAAGAAGGGCCTCTAGATAGGGAAGTGATTACAGAAATTAAGCACAAAGAAAAGCCTATACAAGATATGTGCTAAGCAATACAAGAGATAAGTGAATGATAGAAGATGAAGACTTTGGAGCTCTTGATTTATTGTTTGTGGCTTGAGGATTTGAGGAATATGTGTTATGAAGTTGCTGAGTAGTTCCTCTTAGTTGCTTAAGCTTCTAAGCCTCTATTTATAGTCCCTTGGATGGTTTGTGGACGTTGGTTGGAGCCAAAACAGAAGCTAGCCGTTGTATCTCACAGAAACTAGCCGTTGGGGACTTTCTGACATAAAGGGATCGATCCATTCACCAAAGGGATCGATCCTCTCCTTCATTTCACCCATTGGAGTGCTTCTGCCAAAAAGGGATCGATCCCTTCCCCTATGGGATCGATCCTTTTTCTTCCAGAGGGCATTTTTCCTGCACTTTTGGGTTAGAAATGATATGGTCTTTGATCCTAATTCAACCCAAAACATTTATAAGCTTTAAGGGAGTTTTTCTTGACTTTCTCAAATGAAAACATTGTCCAAAAACTTATAAGTAATTTTCTAAACTTATGTTCAATAATTCTTGAGAAAATTACTTAATATTGAAAACCATTTTATAAAGTATTAAGACCAATAAGAATGTATAATTAAATTATGGTCTTAATGTTTGATATTATCCTTTTAAATGGTTTGAGTAAATCATGTGTGATAAGGCAAATTTACAACATGAATTAAAACATTAAAGCTTACTTAAGTTTTTGTCATTTCAAAATATATATGTCAATTTAAAGCGCTAACAATCTCCCCCTTTTTGATATGACAAAACTTAATGTAAATTTGCTTTGAAAATTCTTTGATAAAATACTCCCCCTCAAATAAAGCAGGATTTTACAAAGCTCCCCCTTAATATAAGCATGGGTTTTGAAAATCAATTTTCAAACTTTTTCTCCCCCATTATCTCTCCCCTTTAATATCTCACCCTTTTAATATCTATCTCTCCCCCTTTTTGTCATAGCAAAAAGAAGGAAAAATAATAAAAAATATGCTCCCCCTAAAATTATGGCTATGTGAGAAGAGAGAAAAGAATATGCTCCATCCAACAAGAAACATGTTAGTACATGGGACTCATAGCACAAATAAATAAGTCAATTGTTCATAAAGAGTATGAAATATTCATGCAAAGAACATGACTTATGATCCTATACCAATTGTTTATAAATAATTTTGCAAGAAGTTCCCAATTGGTAAATAACGAAGTAAGTTGTATATAAATATCTACTAAGGTCTATGACTTGCTCATTTCAATCCTATTAAGCACCTAAGTACATCAATTGTTCTCTTAAGTCCAACTAAGGTGCATGGTAATACATCATGATTATGAGCTAAAATTATATAACATATCATATACATGTGCTCATAAATCATTTTCAAGAAATATTGTGCCTAGAATTAAGATATATAGCAATTAACTACAAATTCTAGTGCACAAGAGTTTCATGCAAAAATATCCTAAGAGAATTCTTCTCTATTTGTCATTTCAAACTAAAGAGCATGAGAAGAATTGTCAATTTAAAGCTCATACCAATTGGCAATTTAGATTTGGCTTACCAATTATTGAAAATATGGTTGCCAATGATACTAATTATTATTTCAATCTAAATACCAATTGTTACTAATGGTTGATTTAGGCATTTTGCATGAATCTAATTCTATGTGTAGTGTGTTCATGTCAAGAAAATAATCATTCTAAATATGCAAGAACACAACACACATCATCAAATATGCATATGGATCAATTAATCATTAGCACACTATCATAGAGTATTAATCCATATTCATATTCACAACATTATACCACATGGAAGATACAAAAAGTCAAGGTATCCAAGCAAACACATTTTCTTCCATGAAACTAAAGAATCCTATGCTCAATTTTCCATTCAAGATCTTAACCAATTATAAGCAAGGAAAGATTCATTAAAGCCCAAGTTCTTTAATAATTTGGCCATAAAGAATTAATTTCATGGATGATAAATTTTCATGCAATTCAACCTTTAGGATCCATTTACCATCACAAATTATAGGCCAATGACCATTACCAATTGTTGAGTTTACATTTGAAATCAATCCACTAGATGTATAATTATCATGAAGAGTAGTGTGGAATAGATGAGTCAAGCTAAGAGACATAATCCTATAAGCATGCTTGACTAAGATGAACAAAAGATATGATCAATAGTCATTATGCACACATTCATCAAATTCTCAAATATATACACAAATCATTGAAATAAATTTCAAAATTATGTTTAAGCATTCATTGAAAATATTTCAAGATTATTTCAAGATTTATGCAATTCATGAATGTTTTCAACAAGAAAAATGATTTTGCACTTGTGAGTTCAGTAAAAATGATATTGATTGTTGAAAGTGATACCATTTGTTCGAAATGATACAAATTGATGGAGTTGAGGCATGATATTAATGAAAAATGATTTTTCATATTCTAAATATCATCAAAAAGAAGTTAAAATTTTGAATTTTAAGTTGAGAAGAAAGAAGATATCAAGAGAATTAAGAAAACTTCTCAACATAGGCTTAAAAACCCAGAAATAGACACTTTATGCCTATAGGGATCGATCCCTTGGGTAAGGGGATCGATCCCTTATACCCAGAATGGTAGATTTCTACATTTCTGCCTTGGGGATCGATCCTGTAAGTTGAGGGATCGATCCCTCATCCTGTTTTTGCAGATTCTGCAGATGTTTTGACAGAAAATTCAACTTGTAAGGTGCCAAAACTTCGTTTTTGAGTATTGTAAGTCCAAGTAAAGGTTTAAACATTTGTAAAACATGATTTTGGACTTGTACGAATGAAAAACATGAATGAAAAATTATTTTACAAAAGATTTTGCAATTTTGGAAGAATTTACACAATAAAATGTAGTTTTGGCCTCAAAGGAGGTCATTTTGAGAGTTAAGCATATTTTGGCAAAACCAATGCATTGAATTTCATAAATATGTCAAAACAAACTTGTTCACATAGGTTTTAAGCACATATATCATCAAAGCATACATTTTGTGAACAACATGCCATGATTTCCAACATACAAGTTCTTCATTAATGCTCATGACATATTTGGCAATTTGAGGCAAGTAAATACATTGTCAACACACAGAAAACTTGCTCAAAATGCAGAAATCCAATAATCATTTCAAAATAACTAAACATGCTTTTCATTCAATCAAATATTGCATCAAAAACTATCCAATCATTTATCATGCCTTTTATTTATCCATTCAACTTATAGTGCATCAAAGATCATCAACAAACCATATCATCAAGGCATAAACAATAAAAAGTTTAAGGAATAAGGAATTAAGCTTACAATACTCCTTTGCTATAGAATGCTTTGCCTTGAATAATTGAATCTACCTTGTGCTATTCTTTGAAGAATTGTTGTGACCTTACTAAGGATGGATTTCCAATCTCTTCCTTTTTCTCATTGGCACAAGCAAACTCCATGAGGATGTGTTGAGCATTTAAACTCCATTGTTCCATTGTATTCCCATGCTCTAACACTCCTACAACAAACCATATTCAAACATGATTTGGTACCCACATTTTCTTGGGTCCATAAGAGTTAGTGCAAACAATTTTTGATCCTTTGGGGATCCATTTCAAACTCAAATCATCATTATTTATTGCATGCTTTGGCACCCATATTTTTCTAACAACTCTTCCTCTAAATATAGTTTTTCTATAAGTGCATGCTTGTGAAAAGTGTCCTATTCTATTGCATAATGAGCATGTAAGAGATAGATCATGCATGGTATTTTTGCTCACAAGGAAATTCTTTAGATGAGTTTTTTTTTTGTATTGCATTATATCCTAACCCATATTTGTCAAAGAAAGCTCTTTGGGTCTCTAACATATGATCTAGCTTTTGTTGACCCATATAAAACCTAGAAAATGAGTTATGCAAATTTAAGTTCTTTTTATTCAACTTATTTATTTCTAAGTTAGCATCTTCTAATTTCTTTTCAAATTCTAGTTTAGTACTTATCAAGGCTTCATTTTCTGTTTTTAATTTAGCAATGATTTTCTTATATTTGGAGTTCATGCATTGACATTCATTTGGTAAATAATTAAAGGCATTTTGTAGTTCACTAAAGGTATAATCATTATCTTCACTAGAACTACTACTAGCCTCATCATCACTAATAGCCATAAAGCATGAGTAGGCTACCTCTTCATCTACATTTTCCTCATCGGAGCTATCACTATCGCTCCATGCAGCCATAAATGCTTTCTTCCTAGGCTTCCTATCCTTTTCCTTCCTAAGTAAGGGGCAATCTAACTTAGTATGACCCGGTTCACTGCACATAACATACTAAGGGGTCCTTTTCTCTTCTACTTGACTCTCCCCTTTGATGTCTCCTATTACTCTCTCTCTCTTTCATTCTCATAAATCTATTGAATCTTTTGGCAAACATTGCCATTTCCTTTTCTTCCTCATTTCCACTCTCATCACTATCATCCTCATGAGTGGAAGACTTAAGTGTTACCCCTACTTTCTTTGAAGGCTCTTCATTTCTTTTTAATTTCATTTCATGAGTAAGTAGAGAGCCCATAAGTTCATCTAGAGACAAGGTATTTGGATCTTTAGACTCTTCTATTACGGTTACCATTGCCTCCCAAGATTTTGGCAAGCTATTCAAAATTTTCTTAACCATTTCTACATTGGAATAGCTCTTGCCTAATGCCTTAAGTCCATTAATTATATCATTAAACCTAGTGAACATTTCACTAATGGACTCATTTTCTTTCATCCTAAATAGCTCATAATCATGTGTGAGCATTCTTACTTTGGTCTCTCTAACTTGATTTGTCCCTTCATGTGTGATGGCTAGTTTATCCCATATTTGTTTAGCATTCTCACATAAGAAGACTCTATTATACTCATTTGGACCTAAAGCACAAAAAAGGGTGTGCATAGCCTTGGCATTCATTTGTGCCAATCTCATGTCATTTGTGTCCCACTCATCCTCACTCTTAGGGACATCTTTTCCATCAACTTTCTTCATGGGAATTCTAGGACCATTTACTATAATTCTCCACACTTCATAATCATTTGATTGTATAAATAACATCATTCTAGTTTTCCAATATGAATGATTCTCACCAATGAAGAGTGGAGGTCTAACTAATGATTGTCCCTCTTCTCCTAAGGATGTGCCTACATTCAAATGAGCCATTTAAGATCGTTTTGCTCGATAGAGGTTAGTCTAAATCAATCTCGAGCCCAAGCTCTGATACCAATTGTTGGCTCTTATAGGCTATACCGAGAGGGGGGTGAATCGGGTTTTCACTAACTTTAAGCTCGTTTTTCGGTTCCTCTAAATTCTCTAGCTTAGATTGATATTTTCTAAGTTCTCTAAGCTACTCAAGCATGCAACCCAAGTTCAATGCAATAAACATAATATAATCGCAAGTAAATAAAGAGTAGGGAGAGAGATTTACACAATCGATTTATAGAGGTTCGGCTACCTTGCCTACGTCCTCTACCTTGAGACGCTCCCAAGGATTTTCCCAAATTCACTATCCTTGAATTTGTTACACTCCCTTTTTTTCTAGGCTAAAGAGAAAACTCTCTCTTTTTCTAAGCTCAAGAGAAACCTCTCTCTTTTTCTTAAGCTAAAGAGTAACCTCCCTCTTTTTCTAGGCTTAAGAGAAACCTCCCCTTTACAAGGAATGATGAGTTATAAATAATGTAATCAAAGAAGGGCCTCTAGCTAGGCAAGTGATTACAGAAATTAAGCACAAAGAAAAGCCTATACAAGATATGTGCTAAGCAATACAAGAGATAAGTGAATGATAGAAGATGAAGACTTTGGAGCTCTTGATTTGTTGTTAGAGGCTTGAGGATTTGAGGAATATGTGTTATGAAGTTGCTGAGTAGTTCCTCTTAGTTGCTTCAGCTTCTAAGCCTCTATTTATAGTCCCTTGAATGGTTTGTGGACGTTGGTTGGAGCCAAAACAGAAGCTAGCCGTTGTATCTCACAGAAACTAGCCGTTGGGGACTTTCTGACATAAAGGGATCGATCTTTTCACCAAAGGGATCGATTCTCTCCTTCATTTCACGCATTAGAGTGCTTCTGCCAAAAAAGGATCGATCCCTTTCCCTATGGGATCGATCCTTTTCTTCTAAAGGGCATTTTTCCTGCACTTTTGGGTTAGAAATGATATGGTCTTTGATCCTAATTCAACCCAAAACATTTATAAACTTTAAGGGAGTTTTTCTTGACTTTCTCAAATGAAAACATTGTCCAAAAACTTATAAGAAATTTTCTAAACTTATGTTCAATAATTCTTGAGAAAATTACTTAATATTGAAAACCATTTTATAAAGTATTAAGACCAATAAGAATGTATCATTAAATTATGGTCTTAATGTTTGATATTATCCCTTTAAATGGTTTGAGTAAATCATGTGTGATAAGGCAAATTTACAACATGAATTAAAACATTAAAGCTTACTTAAGTTTTTGTCATTTCAAAATATATATGTCAATTTAAAGCTAACAAGCACTAACACGTGACACGTGAGCATGATATGGGACCTAATAGTCTCAAAATAGTAAACACGTGTTATAAACACTATTTATGTAATCAATTTCACCGAATATATCTTCAAATCAATCCATTAATATTCATAAGGAAAATATTTTCATCTTATGAATAACAATTTATAAAATATTCATATTGTGATAATCGTTTCAGAAGATGTTCTAAATATTTATAGAACAGTATAAATCACATGCTGGTACTTTCACATAATTAAAATTTCTTTAACAGAAATCTTTAAATATAGTTTTTCGATAACCTATAAAATTATGCAATTTAATGAATTTCATGAAAATTTCTCAAAATTCCACTTATTTCCACTTTAGAAAAATACTATAAATATTTTCTAAATATTTCTATAATTTTTGGCAGAATGATGGCTATTTCTAACCTAGCCTTCCTGCACGAAAATTACAGTTTATAATTTCAACAGCAACCACAATTTTACCAAATTTCACCACTTTCAAAGGCAATTTATATCCAAATTATTTTATAAAAATATTGTGAACCCGACTATGCATTTACAGTATCCCTACAGTTCACATATGCATCCCTTACCTGTCTTACGAAGCCAAGCTTCTCGATTACTTTTACCGAATTCCGTCGACTCGGGCTGCAAAATAATTTTATCAAAATTTATTAATATTTTTCTTCTTATTTTTAAGCCACTAGTATTCATAAAATGCAGCCACTAGTGTCATATTCTATGCACAACCAGTATAAATTATACTGGTGCTAAAACTCAACTTGCTTATTCTAGCTTCTTTTTCAGTTTTAATTTCACCAATTCTCTTCTTTTAATTCTTATAATTATTCTTTACTAAAACCCCTAATTTTCAGCATAATTTTCCTTTTTCAATGTCATGGCCGAATCCTCTAATGGCCATTTAAATTGACTTTCCCGTCTTTTTCTTTTCATTTTCTTGTTTCCAATTGGTGAGCTAGTCCACGTGAGCTTCCTCTTGACTTCTTCTTGCATGAAGCTAAATTTTTTCTTTATCCATTCATGCCAACCGAACCATCCTTGAACAAACTAGTTTTTTAATTCTTCATCCTCTCATGGTTTTAAAGCTTCTAATCAACTTATCTATAGTCCATAACTTATTTCTCATCATCATTATATCATTTCTAACATAATTCCTTTGTTCTTCTAAATCAATTTCAAGATCTAGATTTATGCTAATCCCATGATTTAATTTGATTTAACTAAAATCAATCCTATAATCATGTTTCTCATGTTTAGAAACAAAAATATATCATTTAACATCAAGAAACCATGGAAATTTTTTAAACTTACTTTGACCGATTGTTGCTTCCAGAACAGAACAGGTTTCTGTTTCACTTTCAACCCTCTTCTCTTCTTCATTTGATGGATTAAATGATGGAGGGAAGGTGGATATTAAGGTTAAGAGGTTAACTATCAATATATGATTTTTTTCTAAATTTTTTCCTTGGCTAAAAGATGGCCAAAACAGAACACAAACTCAGCTCAAAATGGCTCTCGTAGAATAGCAGAGTCGGTGATGAAGAGATGAGAATTTGCTAAGTTCTTTGTTTCTTTATTCCTCTTTTATTCATGATAACTAATAATAATGAACCACATGGCTTCTTATCTTATTTTTCCCCATCATTTTATATCCAAATTGCATTTAATTTCGGAAGAAAACTGCCGCAAAGGAACGGTGGAGAGATTTTGTTGTTGTCCCGTTTTCTGACCATGTTTCTTCTTCTCTTGAAATTTTTCAGCCAATTAAAATTATGTACATGTTAAATTGTACTTCTCTTCTTCTTATATTATTTATATTACCTTTTTATTCCATAAAATTATGGATAATTTCCTTAAAACTTCAGCTGCAATTCACGACAGCAAGACAGCATTAATAGTTGACTGTTGTTCACTTCTTTGGCTGGAAATTTCTTGCTTTATTTCAGCAAATAAAAGCTCTATAGTCAATAACCTTGAATGCTTTATCTTTAAGCATAATTTTCATTATATTTTATACTATAAAAATCATGTTTTATCAGCCTTTAAATGGCTGAACAAATCGGTACAAAAGCAGCAACAAAAGTGGCGTTGAAGTCCACTTTGTTGCACTTTTTCTTGACTTTCTGCAATACCACTTTAGTTATTAATTTATTAGCTAACTTTTCTTTATTGTATATATATTTTTCACCTTAATTTCATCTTTCATTTTCCTTTAGAATTGTCCAACCGAGCACGCTAATTGTAGTAGAAAAAGTGGCGTGGATGGCTGCATATTTTCTTGACTTTCCTTTACCATCTTTGATACAATTTCAGCAAATCACAATTGACCTCATGATATTTCCAACTTCTTTTTCTTTTGTATTATTTATATTGCATTCTATTTCATAAATATAACTCAATTCTTTTAATTTTTCAGCAGCAAAAATCAGTACCATGGCAGCCCAAGGAGTGGCGTACTGTCCAAGTTGGTTGCACTTACTTGATGGATTTCTTACCTTTATTGCTAGCTATTTCAACCAATTAAATTCCTTCATTCCATACCATACTTTCTATTCATCATTCAATATTTGTCTCATCTCTTATATACCATACTATACTTTATAATTTCAATAATTCCAATTTGAGAGTGGAAATTCATTCAATCTTTATTTAATTCCACTAAATAATTTAATTCCACCATCAAAAATTTACAAGTATAGTTTACAGTGTAATAAAATCGGGTCTCACATAGGGTCAATCATATAGATGGATAGAGAGATTGCTAGCAGTGTGACCATAGGATCTAGGCTTGTGATAACCGCAAATTTTCTATTTTTGGAAATTAATATTAAAAAAAAATAGACGAGGAACTAAATAAATTAAGGTAAATAAATAAAATTTATTTACGAGATGGGAATATCATTAAAATTCCCGAAATTAAAGAAGTGAGGAAATTGAGGAATTTAAATTTGGATAAATTGGAAATAAGGAGAAGGATGAAACTATGGAAAATAATGAAGAGAGAATTTAAATTGGAGAATGGAAATCTAAATTAAATAAGAAATAAGAATGGAGAAATATAATTTGGATATTAAGAAATCCAAATTATCATAAATACAAAGGTGAGTATTTATATATATTTATATAATTTGACTATATAAATACATTTTTAAATATATTTTATATGCTTTACATATTTACATATGGATATATATATATATATATATATATGAAATATAGTATATATATGATAGATAAATATATACCATTTTTATCATGAAATAAATACATATGTATTTATGTATACGAATAAATATATATATGTAATATATATTATTTTAAAGTTAAAGTGTAGATATATATAAAACATAATAATTATAGATATAATTTTACAAATATAATTATATGAATATTCTAATTATATATGTATATAATTATATAAAGAAATAATTATATTATATATAAAAAAAATAAAATAGAAATTAAGACAGAAACGGGATCGGGACCTCGTTTCTATCTAAAAACAAAGGAAAAATAGAGGAGAGGAACCCGGAGAAGCCGGCCAACGCCGGCCGACCAAAGGAAGAAGCAGAAGACGTCACCGGTGAGAGGAAGAAGAGGAAGAGGCGACTGGCGATGGGAAAGGACGGAAAGAAGAAGCGAAACGCGGTGAAACAGAAAGGAAAAACCGGCGGAATCGAGAGGAGAAAAGGAAAAGAGATACCGCGATGCCAGCCATCCCAGGCACTGCCACTGCCACCCGAATCTTGGCGGAGGTGAGGGGAAGGTGAAGGAGGCCACTGGTGAGGCCAATGATGGCGGAGGAAGGGAGAACGAATGAGGAGGAGAAACCGAGACCCTCGCCGCCAGATCCGTCACCGTGCCGCCGATCTAAGGCAAACGGAGGGCACCGGCGACTTCGCCTTGACGTCGACCAGCTGAAGGGCACCTGAACCGCCAGAGAACCGGCCACCGGTGAGGAACCAACGATGAGGGGATCTGACAGGTCTGAACCAGTCCGACCAAGAAAAGGAAAAGAGGAAAAAGAGAAAAGAAAAAGGAAAAAGAAAAAGAAAAGAAAAGAAAGAAAAGAAGGGAAAAAGAAAGAAAAGAAAGAAAAGAAAAGAAAAGAGAAAAAGAGAAATTTTCGGGATTCCGGAATTTCGAAAATTACGGGAGATCCCGAGAATTCGGAAACTCGGAAATTACGAAAATTCGATAAGAATTCTGGAAAATGATTTCGAGTAAAAATTTAATAAATTGATTATGAAAATTCTAAAATTTAGAATTTTAATTTCCAGAAATTATTCTCGGCGACCGAGATGAGAAATCGGAAGAAATGGAGTACGAGAGCGATCGGTAAGAGGAAGTTGCTGACCTGAAAAAAGGTAAGGGATGCATGTGCAGCACTATAAGGATATTCAGTCTGCATGATTTTAATTATGAAATATTTTATAAATTATTTTATGAAATTATTGTGATGAATGATTTGTTGGAAAACTGTGGTGAATTATCGGTTGAGATTTTAAACTGTATTTTTCGTGCAAGAGGCTAGCCAATCGGCACCTGTTATACTGCCGAAAATTTTTCAAAATTATCAAAAAAATTCTAGAAAATTTCATAAAATCATAATAAATGATTTTATTTCATGAGAAATGATTTTCAACCACGAAAATCGAGAAAATGAATATTTTTGATAAAAAAATGAGTAAAATAAAAGTAATTTTATAATATTCATGTTTTCAAGAATGGTGATAATGAAATCACCGAAAATTCTCCTTATATGTAAATTACACGTAATACGAGATGTAAAATGAAAAAAATAAAGTGAATATTTTTATATATATTTCTTAAATATTTACTAAATGATTTTATAACCTTTATGGTTTTAAATTATGAAATTATATATTTTTATAAATTCCGTAAAGGTTATGTTATGATGAAAAATACGGTTTTGAGACTAGATGGCATCCTATCATGTTGATATGTGACATGTGACATGTGATATGTGATATGTAGTCCCGACCGACACCTGATCAGTGATCCGCCGAGGACAATTATAGACTATGGTCATAGATCTGACATGATTATTTATACCCTTCGGGGTCTATAGCATGATATGAGTAACAACCCAGTGGACGGGCTGGGCATGCGTGCCTATGTCTCCATATATGAGAAATGTTTTATATGATATGTTATATGTTAAATGTAAACATTTTACATGATATGTGATAAGTTCAATGAAAGTGATTTACAGCATTTTACATAATGCTTATTTCAGTACTGATTTTAGTACTACAAGATAATCTTCATATGACATGTGATATGAACATGTAATATGTTTTCAAAAGGGAAAGAGGAGGAAAATAAATCTAATATTCTTATTTTAATTTTTAAATTGAATATTAGATTTAAATGATATATATGTTATGCGAAAAGGATTTAATAACTGATTTTACTATTTAAAGTACTGTACTAATTATGGTTGTACAGTAAAACATGAAATAAGTTTTAAATGAGAATGATGAGAATTTAACTAATATTCTTTTCAAAGAATATATGAATATTAGTTACTTTATTTAAATGCTTTATTTTATAAAAGCATTATTTTGAAAAGACTATGAAAATGTTATGGAATAAAAAGGTAAAAAGGATTAAAATTCCAAACGAAAAAAAAAATTATTCTCTACAGTTGCTTCTAGATTCCGAGACAAGATAGGTATTTCAAAATACCTACCTTACTCCTTCCAAATCCCTAGCCGACTGTAGTATCCTTCCTACATGCGAGCCTAGAGCTCACAGGAAAAATGAAAAAGTTTTTCAGCATATAGATAGCTGAATATCAAGTATGCATATAATTCCCTTACTAAGCCGTAGTTTGCTCACCCCTTAATATTAACATATAAGTTTGCGAGGACTAAGAGTCTGACATCTAAAGGACTTCGGCTGTGCATTTGGGGACGATGCGACAGTTTGATTTATTTAATAAGGTATGATCATTTATTTTCTGCATTTAGACTTATCTACAGTACTACTTCCTTATGAATTAAAATAGGGGATGTAATTCATATTATAATGTAATATGAAATTGTTTATATGTAAAAGAAAAGTAAAGTATCGCAGACAGCCTAACCAAATAAGACGTATAGAATAAGGTGAAAAATAGGGTCACAGGCTATGACAGATTTAATGGTATCAGAGCAGGGTTGGCCTGATGTCTGTCGATACTTTTGGCAAGAAAATGTGTTGAAAATGTTAACATCCCCTGTAGTACTGTATAGTCTAAAATACATAGAGAAAATAAGTGATTGTAAATTGAGTTAAGTGTTTATAAGGGGGTGAGAATTATGAACTAAAGATGTCAAAAAAGGAAAACGGCTCAAGAATATTAACTAAAATGGTGATCTTATAATCTAAATGAAGGTCGGTTCGTAAGGAACAGAAATGGAATCGGTAAGGGCCCCACCAGTACTTTTCTGTCCGGATCGAACTGAGACCTGAAAGTGATGATATAAAGGAAGGGAATGAAATATCATCATTAAATAGACCTTAAGATTACCGATTGAAGGTATCTTGAGGAGAGAGAATATTTTTAACCAAAAATGACCAACATACCCCTGCCTCCGAAATTTTACCGGGAGTCAAAATAGACCAACTGAAGTTGAAATTGATTGATTTGACAGAGAAATTGATAATGTAAAGCTGCATTTCATGCAAAATAATTCAATTATGGATCCTAGTGGACTTCTCTGTCGAAATCGAATAAGATCTTAAACTGCTGATAGTGGTATGAGAAAGGGGTACTATCAGCAGATAGATAATAAGATCATTGGTTTAAATGTATATTGAGGAGAAAGAAATAAATGTGAAATGACGAAAATGCCCCTATATGGGATTATGCTTTGAATAGTAATAAACCAAGTGATTTTGAATTCTATTGATAGAAATGGAGTTATTGATGGTATAAAGGAATGTAATGAGTATAACAATCCCAATTAGTAATTTCATCTACATTTATATTGCTGATGTGACCCAAATGGTTATAGGGAAGTCGCAGGATGAGCGACTCAGTTTTTTTGATTTTTAAGGGTCTAAATTAAAAGTGTATTAACTGGATAATTATTACGAGATCATGGGATATGATGAAAAGTAAAATGATTATTGATGATGAATGAGAAAGAGATCAGTATAGAAGATGAAATCCATAGTAGTACGGTTAATTCTGGTTCTATACAATTATACAGTTTTTGAAGTATTAAATGAATAATTATAGAACCGAAATATTTTGAAATATGTTTTACAGAATAATGTACTATATGGAACAATATGAAATTGGAGAGTATGCACAAGGACAGTAAGTGAAGATAAGAGATGAGGAAGATAACAGCTAACCTAAATTATTAAAGGAAAATGATTTTAAAATGAATTTCAATAATAAATCGGTTAGCTGTGAAAGGTGTTAATCAAATAATTATACTGGATACAGCATACTAATTAAGATGATCGATATGCTGTGAAATATGAGGAAATAAGTGAATCAAGGCGGAGTAAATGTTAAAATGATTTGAATATTAAATGTCTCTGCCTTGAGGATGTACAGTGGAAATGATAGGACACAGAGATGAATGTCCAAAATGATAAGAGAGATGAATGATTAAAGAAAGCATCGAATGAGATTCCCGATAAATTTTCATAGTTATATAGATTGGAGAAATCTAGCTAACATTGACTCGATTGTTAATATGAAATCTATTCTAAACTTATATCGGAAAATATAAAGGAATGCGAAAAGCTTAAGAAAATAACTCGGGAAAATATGTGGATAATGAAATTCACATGTATAGATGAAATTGATGGAAATACGGATGATGTTAATGAGATGATGAAGTATAATTGGATATTAAATTCCTATTATGCAATAGAGTTCTTACTAAAAACAAATATTCATCTGTGTGGAAATTGATGCCTTATTTGATTTAATTAGAGAAGTATAAGGAGTTTATAAGAACCAATCTCTGTACAAGGCATCATCAGATGAAAAGTTGAAGACTGATGGTTATAAGATGATAATGATTTGAACTCGATAAAATTATCACGAGTTCCTATTAAGGTTTACAAGGTTAATGAAATACCTTGTGAGATATATGAGCCTAATGAATGAGGCATCCAGATATGGATAAAGTAATGAGACATCAATACAGTCTAAGGCACAAATGGAAAATGAGCAGCATAGTGGTATAACCCTACAGACTCTCAAAGACTGTAACCTATATGTTAAGATTTGCAAATAGAAGATGGGCTAGACAGTATCTCTTTCTAAGATATATGATCTCGAATGACAGAGCAATGCGGATCTGTCTATGATGAAGAGATAGTGATCGAGATACGGAAGGTACTGGGTCTAGCTAAATACTATTGCCAATCTATAGAAGAGTTATTGGGTTAGCTGCTCTACAAATGTGACTAAAAAGTAAAGAAGTTAAGGTCGGTGGACGAATAAGTGTAAAGTAAAGAAAGTATTCAAAATGTTAAAAGAGGTAATAGTGGAATACTTTATCACTGAGGAAAAGTGATTGAAATGATGATGAAGGAAAAGATGAATTTGTAATAAGAGGATAAGTACAGGATGATGAGGGAACGCGAATATGGAGCAGTTCCCAATTTTAAGATTGAAAATGATTTCCTTGTGGTTATCACATGATTATGGCCAGATGGAAGATCGAGCCAATTTTGATAAATGAAATTTAATGATACTCAAAGGAGTAAATGAATTATATGATTTACTGCCAGTCATGTAAATGGAAAAATGATAAATATATATACAACCACCTTGGAAATTGTGGAATTACATGGATAATGTGGTGACGAAAATGATGATAGATTTGTTACCTATAAAATTTAAATTATGAAGAGTATAAGCTCAGGTATATTCTAAAATTTAAGTGATATAGAATATACCATAAGAATAAGAGATGTAATGATGAGATTACATGGAAAGAGGATATGGAGAGAAAATGATTGTCTCTGGATTCAATTATGGTAAGAGATGGTAAATGGTAAAGTTTGCAAATGAACTGTAGCATTTGACGAAATAAAAATGTAAAGAGTATGGAGGATAACAAAAAGTTTAAAGGAGATATGATAATATAGAAGTGATTAAAGACTGATTCTCTAAATGGAATCACTTTCCCATTATCAAACTCTTAGATTCTTTAGTGCCATAGTCGAAATATGATTATAAAATGATGAGAATGTATGTGAAGTTCCAGTGAGCCCTATATGTGATGGGAATCTCTGAGTAGCTATATGTTTATGGGAAATAGCAAAAGGCTCTGAGATTCCAAATTTATTAACAGCATCGCTCCATACTGATATAAATATCTGAGCGTAGAATGGAAACGCTCGATGATATGTTGAGAGAGCGGATGCACGAGATGTGAAAGTTACTGGACCATTACATACTATTGATTTAAATCGGTAAATGATAATTATCGAAATGTATCGACTTGGCACCAAATAAGGAAGATGGATGATGAATAATATGAATCATATGTGATATGAAAAGGAGTGGAAATGGATAACTCCCAATTGATAAGAAATTTAAGGGAGTATAAGTATATGATGAGAAATGATATATAGAGGTATAAAAGGCGATTATGATCTTAATGGTATACTGGCAGTATAATATGGAAGATGATCAAAAGGTCAAGAATGATAAGTATACAGGATGCTACCACCTTATGAATTAAGTTAAATTCGGAGGACCGAATTTCTTAAGGAGGGAGAATGTGATAACCACAAATTTTCTATTTTTGGAAATTAATATTAAAAAAATAGACGAGGAAATAAATAAATTAAGGTAAATAAATAAAATTTCTTTATGAGATGGGAATATCGTTAAAATTCCCGAAATTAAGGAAGTGAGGAAATTGAGGAATTTAAATTTGGATAAATTGGAAATAAGGAGAAGGATGAAACTATGGAAAATAATGAAGAGAGAATTTAAATTAGAGAATGGAAATCTAAATTAAATAAGAAATAAAAATAGAGAAATATAATTTGGATATTAAGAAATCCAAATTATCATAAATACAAAGGTGAGTATTTATATATATTTATATAATTTGACTATATAAATACATTTTTAAATATATTTTATATGCTTTACATATTTACATATGTGTATATATATATATATATATATATATATATGAAATACAGTATATAGATGATAGATAAATATATACCATTTTTATCATGAAATAAATACATATGTATTTATGTATACAAATAAATATATATATGAATTATATATATTATTTTAAAGTTAAAGTGTAGATATATATAAAATATAATAATTATAGATATAATTTTACAAACATAATTATATGAATATTCTATAATTATATTATATATAAAAAAATAAAATAGAAATTAAGACAGAAACGGGATCGGGACCTCGTTTCTGTCTCAAAACAAAGGAAAAACAGAGGAGAGGAACTCGGAGAAGCTGGCTGACACCGGCCGACCAAAGGAAGAAGAAGAAGACGTCACCGACGAGGGGAAGAAGAGGAAGAGGCGACCGGCGACGGGAAAGGACGGAAAGAAGAAGCGAAACGCGGTGAAACAGAAGGGAAAAATCGACGGAACCGAGAGGAGAAAAGGAAAAGAGATACGGCGATGTCGGCCGGCCCAGGCACTGCCACCGCCACCCGAACCTTGGTGGAGGTGAGGAGAAGGTGAAGGAGGCCACCGGTGAGGCCAACGACGGCGGAGGATGGGAGAACGAAGGAGGAGGAGAAACTGAGACCCACGCCACTAGATCCGTCATCGTGCCGCCGATCTAAGGCAAACGGAGGGCATCGGCGAGTTTGCCTTGACGTCGACCAGCTGAAGGGCACTTGAACCGTCGGAGAACCGGCGATGAGGGGATCTGACAAGTCTGAACCGGTCCGACCAGGAAATGGAAAAGAGGAAAAAGAGAAAAGAAAAAGGAAAAAGAAAAAGAAAAGACAAGAAAGAAAAGAAGAGAAAAAGAAAGAGAAGAAAGAAAAGAAAAGAGAAAAAGAGAAATTTTCGGGATTCGGGAATTTCGGAAATTACGGGAGATCCTGAGAATTCAGGAACTCGAAAATTATGAAAATTCCGTAACAATTCTGGAAAAAAATAAAGTGACTATTTTTATATATATTTCTTAAATATTTACTAAATGATTTTATAACCTTTATGGTTTTAAATTATGAAATTATATATTTTTATAAATTCCGTAAAGGTTATGTTATGATGAAAAATACGGTTTTGAGACTAGATGGCATCCTATCATGCTGATATGTGACATGTGATATGTAATGTGTGATATGTGATATGTAGTCCCGGCCGACACCTGATCAGTAATCCGCCGAGGACAATTATAAACTATGGCCATAGATCTGACATGATTATTTGTACCCTTCGGGATCTATAGCATGATATGAGTAACAACCCAGTGGGCAGGCTGGGCGTGCGTGCCTAAGTCTCCATATATGAGAAATGTTTTATATGATATGTTATATGTTAAATGTCAATGTTTTACATGATATGTGATAAGTTCAATGAAAGTGATTTACAGCATTTTACATAATGCTTATTTCAGTACTGATTTTAGTACTACGAGATGATCTTCATATGACATGTGACATGAACATGTAATATGTTTTCAAAAGGGAAAGAGGAGGAAAATAAATCTAATATTCTTATTTTAATTTTTAAATTGAATATTAGATTTAAATGATATATATGTTATACGAAAAGGATTTAATAGCTGATTTTGCTATTTAAAGTACTGTACTAATTATGGTTGTACAGTAAAACATGAAATAAGTTTTAAATGAGAATGATGAGAATTTAACTAATATTCTTTTCAAAGAATATATGAATATTAGTTACTTTATTTAAATGCTTTATTTTATAAAAGCATTATTTTGAAAAGAATATGAAAATGTTATGGAATAAAAAGGTAAAAAGGATTAAAATTCCAAACGAAAAAAAAAATTATTCTCTACAATTGCTTCTAGATTCCGAGACAAGATAGGTATTTCAAAATACCCACCCTACTCTATCCGGATCCCTAGCCGACTGTAGTATCCTTCCTACATGCGAGCCTAGAGCCCATAGGAAAAATGAAAAAGTTTTTTAGCATATAGATAGCTGAATATCAAGTATGCATATAATTCCCTTACTGAGCCGTGGTTTGCTCACCCCTTAATATTAACATATAGGTTTGCGAGGACTAAAAGTCTGACAACTAAAGGACTTCGGCTATGCATTTGGAGACGATGCGACAGTTTGATTTATTTAATAAGGTATGATCATTTATTTTCTGTATTTAGACTTATCTATAGTACTACTTCCTTATGAATTAAAAGAGAGGATGTAATTCATATTATAATTTAATATGAAATTGTTTATATGTAAAAGAAAAGTAAAGTATCGCAGACATCCCAACCAAATAAGACGTATAGAATAAGGTGAAAAATAGGGTCACGGGCTGTGACAAGGCTAGCTAGAGCTAGTGGGGAAGTGTTACAGGTGTACTATGTGATAAAAGAATTTCGATATGGTTGAAATGAAAGTTCTACTAGATAATTGTTAAACCAATGTTACTCTATGATAGTGAATGTTGGGTAACTAAGAGGTTGCATACATAGAATGTCAATGTAGCAGAAATGTAAATGTTATGGTAGATGTGCGGATATATGAGAAAAAATGGAATGAGAAATGAAGACATCTATAAGAAGGTTAAAGTGGTATCTATCAAAGATAAGACAAATAAAAGTCAATTATATTGGTTTGGATATATACAATGTAGACTTGTGGATTCTCTAATTAAAGTGTGGAGGCTATGAATGATGAAAAATGAGTTAAGGCTAGAGAAAGACCAAAAAAGACTTGGAAGAAAGTCATTGAGAAAGATATGATGACACTAGAGTTGAAAAAACATATTGCATTAGAAAATAAATGAGTGGAGGAAGAGAATTTATGTTAACAACTTAATGTAAGTTCATATATTGGTTCATATAACGATTTAATGTAAGTTCATATAGTCTATCCGAATTTATTGGGAGAATTATTGTTAACAACTTAATGTAAGTTCTTTTATTGGTTCATATAACGACTTAATGTAAGTTCATATATTGGTTCATATAATCTATCCCAATTTATTGGATGAAGGCTCTAATGATGATGATATTAACAGTTAAATTTCACCATTATGGAATAAATAGTTAAAATCTTTGGTTCACTTGAAAATTGGTATGCATGATTTAGTGAATAGAACATAAAATTCAATACTTGGATAAAAAAATATAAATCGTATGTGCAAAACTAAATTAGATTTACATTAATATAAATAGATTTTTTCTGAATAGATATATTCTCTGTTATATCCCTAAGACGTGCTGTACTCATAAGTTTGTACTTTTAGACAATGTACAGCTCTTAAAAAAAAAAAACATGTACTACCAATAAAACCAAAATTTATGCAACGATAAATTGCCCGTATCTATACAATGGCCTTGCCGGTTTCATCCTTGTAGTGATTATCTCACAGCTATTAGCTTCATTTCTTTTTTCTTTTTCTTTTTTTTTATATTCATTGGTCGGGTTAAGCTCAAAATAAGTCTTCTTTTTCTTTTCGTTTAATTTGGGAGCTAGCTTCAGTAATTGCTTTGCAGCGCTGGATATGGCTTTGTAGGTCTGCATTTGTTTGATTTTCGATTTTTTTGTTTTTATGAATTTGTTTGTTTATAGTTGTTCATTTTGTTTAAAACAACATGAAAAGCTATGATTGCTCGTTGATAGTAAATTGCTAAAGCCAATCTTACTTAACGCAAGTGCGCATATAAAAATTAAACTTAGTTGTTAATTTATAAATCTTTTTCAAAGATATTTTTAAATTAGAACATTTTTATATTATTCTGATTTTATTTTTAAAAAGAGGCATTAATTAATAAAATAAGTTAATTAATCTTCATCACATGAACAATGTGAGTTAAACATTGAAAAAAAAATCTTTCATTGCAAGAGGCCAACTCAGCCAATGAATTAAAAAAGAAAAAAGAGACTAACAGAATATTTTCTTGGCAGCCCCTTCTTCTAGAAAGAAAATTCGGTAGACTTGCGCCTTAAAGGTAATTAATATCATTTAATAAATTTAAACTTTATTACATGATTTTGAAAGGTTAGAGTTTATTTATAATAAAATATAAATTTATGAACTGATTTTCAAATAATAAAATATTAAAAACTTAGTTTTATTTTATATAAAAAGTTGATGGTATATTTAATTATTAAACAAAAAATAAATATAAAAAAATACTAATCTAGTTGAATTATAAATTCCATTATAATATATTTTTTCATTTTTTAACACGCAAAGTCTCAAGTGGAACTTAAAAAATTTTCCACGCATGGGTTCCTTCAACGCTTCAACTAGACCTCAAATCGAATGTAATTATTTGAGCAGCATGCGCAGGTGCATGTGCATGCATGGTTCAAAAATCCTGCATACGTAGTATATGACCTAATCGGGGAGTTTATCCAATTAGCAGAAGTTTCTGTTATAAAACGACTCTTAATTAAATTAAGTAATCATCACAAATTGCAGACTGAGGGACCCACCACCTTGGTTCTCGAAGTATCTGGTGTGCTACAACTAAGCTCTAAAAAAGTTTCAACACGTTTAATGTGCTACTGCTAATTATGAATTATCCGAGGGACCAATTGCATCAGAATCATTTGACAAATTAATATAGGTAGCTTAGCTAGGCTTTAAGACCAATGAGTCTGCTCTAGCAAAAGCTTTCTATCCCAAATTTCAGTCCCTTTGTAATGAAAAGAAAAGAGTCAAAAAGGAAAATGCTCCGTCGACGTTTCCACTTGGTAATAATCTTTTTCTTTTTTTCCTACGTTCCTAGTTGTAGCCTGTTTTTCTTTTTTATAATTTTAATTTTTATTATTGAATTATCCAAAAATGAAAATTTTCATTAGATCTTCTACGACAATTTGACTGAATTTCTAAAAACTATAAACACGTTAAGAGCATTCAAAAGAATATATTCATTTTCATGAATTCATCGAATTAATTAAATGTTTTATGAAAAAATTTCAAGTATAAGCTTTGTTCATTTTATAATTTTAATCTTAATTTTATAAAGTTTATTTTTATATTTGTCTCGAAAATAAATGAAAATTTTTTATATTCAAAATTTTTTTCTAAATTCTCTAACAATATGTTTGAATTTAGAAAAGTTCTTTTCACTTAAAAATTAAAAAAAAAAAAAACACACACACACACAAAGGAGAACACTGGAAATGTTCATTTTTTAAATTTTTACAAATAAAAAAATTACAATTAACTATCAAATCCCCCTCTTACAATTATTTTAAAAGTTTTTTAAGCTCTTTTTCAAATTATTGAATTATTTTTAAAATTGTTTAATCTTTACAACAAATTATTTAATCTTTGTAATTATTTAATATTTACTATGATATCATCTTTAAAATTTAATCTTTATAAATTATTGAAAACCTCAATTCAACCTAAAATTATAATTTAAATATACATTAAAATTATCAAGAGAAATGAATAAATGTATAGAAGAAATCTAAATACGTTTGTAAATAAGTAAAAATAAACATAACAACCAATAAACGACTAAATACGAAAACCAATAAATAAAGAGAAAAATGATCTCAAAAAATGGATCAATAAGACAAGAGTTTATATATGATACACTGATAATATATAACTCTACACACTGTCAATGCATTAGAGGTTGACACTTCATCAATAAGTAAATTAAAAAAATGCCAAGCCCTTAAAAATAAATACAAATATTTTTTTCAATTTGCTTATAAAGGCTTACTGATAAGATGACAACCTTTGGTGCATTAACAGCATTTAAAGAATATATGCTATTAATGTATCATATAAAAATACATAAAATAAATAAAGAATAAGAAAAAAAGGTTAAATTTGGTTAACATTAGTGGGTCATAATTGGATCGGGTTGATACGCCGACGTTGCACAAATCTTGGCGAGTTAGGCTTTAAAACAAAGTTTTAAAAAAATTCAAATTTTCACAAATCTTTTAGGTTTTTACCTTTCTCTTACACCCAGACCCTCTACCCGTTATCTAAAAAAAACTTAAGCACCGCAGGAAAATACTATGAAACCTAAAAATTGACTGAGCATCATTGTTCCAATGATTATCTGTTGTTGATAATCGACTTAGCTAGTGATTAAAAGGATACAAAAAAATTTAATCTCCTCTTAAGCCTTCCTTTTTATTATTGCAAACGAGATTAAAAATCCTTTCAAAATCCCTTGTTAGTTTTGAATTATATAGGATTTTGATATGACTTTAAACTTAAATGAATTAAAATTTTAAATAAGATTTTAACAATTGTGATGAACCTTAATCACAAATATGCATGAATTTGAATGATATATTTTATGAATGCATATTTGATAATCCTCAATTTACCTTGGAAAAGTGAGTGAATGCTTAAATTTGCCAAAATTACATGTTTCGTGACTAAGGTATCATTGTCATTGACCCTTATTTGAAATTTTAGTGGGGATCCAAACCCATATCTTTACTCTTGGATAGAAGTAAATTTTCTATTTTGGTATCGATATCCCATGTTTTAAAGTTCAAGATCTTTTCACAAGATATTAATACCCTTAAGTATCTATACCCTCAAGTCTAACAACATTAATCGATTGAAATTTTGTGTTTTTCAATGGAAAGAATTGCAATAAATGTCCACCAACCAACCTAAAATCGTAGAAAGGTATAAATGCAAGCATTCAAGAAGTTCAAAAACAAGAGATCCAATTTTGACAACATTAAAAGAGATTATTAAAATCTTCCAATCATTTTCAATAGAAAAAGTTCTTATGTATTCCATTGTACACATCTTGTATTCTTTGTGAGTACAAAATTGTAATCACTTCCTCATTTTAGAGGTTTCTAATATTACAATCTTGTATCCAAACACATTTATTGTGAGCTAAGGGGAGAGAAACCCTATAGTGTCATTTGTATCAGATTCGGGTAACCACATTCCTTGGGGAGTGAAAGGTTATTCCTAAGCGTTTGAAAAATGGGGTGTAAAAGGTTACTCAAGAGAGTGTAGGTGAAGATTCACTAGTGGATCGAAACTCCTTAAGGAGAAGCTCGAGGAGAGCACGTTGGCTTTAGGATAACGAGCCTCTATAATTGCACCATTTGCATTTTCTATGACTTATCTCAATTTAATTTCAAGTTTATATATATATATATATATATTTGTGTTACAATTTTGATTGTGGTAGGAATTAAGAGGAACTAGAAACTAGTTAGAAAAATAGGTTCCCTCCATCTCTATTTATTAGAGCCAATACTTACTATAAGAGCATGAGCTCTTAGTCCTAAGGTTTAACCACCTAGGAGTTAAAAAAAATCCTTAATTGCTTAAATAAACACAAATAGAAAAAAAGCAAAGACAACGGTTACGGAAAAACATTAACAATGGTTTTCAAAAATGCACACAGTCTAATATCTTTAACTGTCATAACTGAAGGCCGTGTCTAATTACTTAATTATGCAAATATGCAAAAATACAAGCTAATTTTTCACTTTTACATTTTGTTTGTCTAAGTGCAATGTAGTGCTAAGCGTTCAGTAGTTCGCTAACTACCTTGTTTTGAGCTTTTTGCTCAAGATCCCAGTCTAGTACCTGTATAGAAATCATACTCACTATAAGGTCCTAAAGTTCTCCACATTATCAATTCATTTCAATTATATATAAATCCATTTAGTATCTATAAATATTAGAATCATCTATTTGCTTCATGACATTAAAATCATCATCTCATTTCCATTAGAACAAAGACAAATTCATATCATAAAGTGTCAGAATAATATCACAACCATTCATTACCCTAATTTACAGCCAATCCTATAGTACTATACCAAAAACAACATGAAGAAACATTGCATACAAAAAGAATAAATATGTACCCAAAAAGAGTCCAGTGGTACTCTTTAGAGAGTTGGGACACTATTTTACTCTTGTAGCACTTGGAATAAATCTGAAATACTCCCCCAACTCAAGCTCAATCTATAAAGAGAATTCAAATGAAATTAGTGAGTGAGAGCTTAATAGATACTCATATAAGTGCAGAAGTAGAATTATAATTTTTTAAATGTAATGCATCCTATTGCAAGCTTAGATTCTCATATTGTATTCTAATCATAGTCTTTTATACGCTAACTCGATATCTTGTCTTAGAAAACTCTACGTGTGTTAGTATTTTAGGGTACATATGGAAGGATACTTTGAAATACCTCATTATCCCTCTCCTTGGCACTTGTCAATAAGAACATCAATCCATATTATTTATCACTTATCCTAATATCAATCCACAATATCCATCCCTTATCCCAAAATCAATCCAATGCAACGGATTATGGTATAAAATCATGTGTAACAGTGTATCATTTCAAATCTTGTCAAGCATGGTATACATTCATGTATAATAGCATGCACTGTCTAAAATCATGTCACATTTACAATTTCAAAGTATGTATAGTCTCAAGCAAGTCACTTATACTATAAAAGCTTGTTCATAGTTCGAAATACTAATTTCAATTCAAATACACATGCTCTTTCGAAAATCACAAGTTTGATAGTTCAAAGTTCTATAGTTTTAAAACAATGCATTCAATGTTGTCCAAAGTTTCAAATTGAATATTCTGATAATATGAAACAATGCTCAAAACAAGTATTAAATAAATATGCTTTTCAACTCACAGTTTTGATAATTAAAGTTCAAAGTTCTAAATCAACACTTCAAATGATTTTGAAAGCTATAAAACAATACTTCAAAAGTTCCAAAATAATACTCTAACTATTGTCTAGAGTTCTAAAACAATGCTTTAGCATAAATCAAAGCATGAGTCAAATGTTTTAAAACGAGATATGACTCGAACAATTCAAAATTATCAATAAAGACTTACAAATCCCACTATAGCTATTAGCAGGTCAAATATCCCAAACAGGTGCTATCTAAGGCCATAAACACTTAACCCCAATTCCATTGATCAAGTAGAACCAGGACTTATCCACAACTATTGTTGGACAAGCCTAAAATACCTATTGTTCATTGATCCAATCAAGCAAGTTTCGATATGGTGCTTTATTGACATAGTCAAGATATGCCATAATCTAAAAGTCAGAGTTTCACTTGTTCTAAAATATGTATGGTTCAAAGATTTCAAAGGTCATGAAAGTCATGATACTTTCCTTTAAAACTCATTATGCATTGCATCATGCCATATACTTATTTCTCTCCAAAACAAATTAAATGGGTTCAAAGTTTGAGCACATGCATTTAAATCAATATGCACTTTCAGTTAACCAAATATCATATCATGCATGCTTAAAACAAATGCATTAAGTCATGAGTTCAAAAATAAAATTTTATGAAACCAAATAGTATGTCAAATGGATCACTTGCATGACCATTCAAAGCGTAATCAATCTCATTTGTTGATCATCAATTAATCACATGCTTCATATGGGCTCTTATGCCCTCATTATGTAGTAGGGTCACATTATATATAGAGCGAGAGAGACACACACACATATATATATAAACACACACTCTCTTAGATATCCATTTTCCAAATATCATTACAAATCACCCACCATATCACTTCCAAGTTCAATCTCATGGTCTATTAAGATCGCAATGTCATACCACTACGTGTATACATATTTCAGTGATAAACACCATGTTTAAATTGATACATATATTTTGAAATGACAAACACTTAAACATTTTCAAGTATATGATTCATATGGTAAATTTGCTAAATCACTTTCAATAGTCACAAACCACATTAAGAGCTTTTATCAAATATAAGACCCAATACATAAATGATAAATATTGATTGGTCTTTGAAATTGTTTTTGGAAAATCAAACTTAGTAATTTTCTCAAGGAATTATTGAAAATATTTTAGAAAATTACTTAGTAGTGTTTTAACGCAACCGGTCCCAAGCCCGAGTAAAGGAGGAGGGTGGCGGTAGGTTTGGACAACCAGCCTTAAAAACTAGTCTAATCTCATGAAATGAACCAATATCAAAACATCGTTGGGGCATCCCCTACACAACGACGCGCTGCATCAGAGCCCGGGTGTAGTGAAAAGTGGGCAAGGGTTGCTAGGTCGTCACCCGGAAGTGACGCGCCACATCGACACCTGGATGTGGTGTTAAATAGGCAAAGGTTCCCACACCACAATGGACGGGGGTGGGTAAAGAAGTTAGTCCATAACCATAAGCTTAGGTTAGGATCTTGGAATATAGGTACGCTTAGTAGTAAGTTAGGTGAGATTTGTGAGGTTATGAGTAAGAGGAGGGTTAACATCTTGTGTCTCCAAGAGACCAAATGGGTTGGGGAAAAGGTTAGAAAGATAGCACCTTGGCAATATAAGCTTTGGTACACAGGGAAAGATAGAGACCGAAATGGAGTAAGTATCATTATAGATAAAGAGTACCATAAGGATGTTGTACAGATTAAGAGACAAGGGGATAGGATTATTTTGGTTAAACTAGTTTTAGGAGAAGAGGTGTTGAATGTCATTAACGTGTATGCACCCCAAATAGGACTTGATGAGGTTAGTAAACGACAGTTTTGGGAGGATTTAGATAAGGTAGTACAAGAAGTACCCATAGGAGAAAGCCTTTTTATTGGCGGTGATCTTAGTGGACATGTAGGTACAAGTAGAGAGGGTTTTAAGAGAGTACATGAGGGTTTTAGTTATGGTGTAAGAAACGAGGGAGGAGATGCTATCTTAAATTTTGCTTTATCTTATGACCTAATCCTAGCAAATACATTGTTTAAGAAGAGAGATTCTCATCTTATAACTTTTAGAAGTGGACCAAGAGCAAGTCAGATAGAGTTCTTTTTAACTAGGAGTAACGATAGACATAAATGTTTGGATTGTAAGGTTATCCTAGGTGAGAGTGTTACCGTGCAACATAGACTCTTAGTTCTAGATATGAAGATAGATAGACGACATCGAAGGAACTAACAAAAAGGAATTGAACGGATTCGATGGTAGAAGCTAAAAAAAGATTGTCATACAACATGTAGAGATAGTTGGATTCGAAAAGAGGCTTGGACAATAGAAGAGAACCCAAATGTAATGTGGAATAAGATGGCAAAATGCATTTGGGAGGTAGGCAAAAAGACATTAAGAGTATCAAACGGAAGAGTGCCGACTGGAAAGGATGCAACATGGTGGACTGCAGTAGTAAAAGATGCTATAAAGGCTAAGCGAGAGCGTTACAAGGCTTTAAAGAAGAACAATACAAAAGAGAGTTTGTCGGAATATAAGGTAGTAAGAAAGGAGGCAAAGAAGGTTGTGGCAGAAGCTAAGATGAAGGTTCCGAAAGAGATTTACGACAAGTTGAACACAAAGGAGGGAGAGAAAAGGATATACAGATTGGCACGAGCAAGAGAAAGGAGGGGTCACTACCTAGGAGTCGTGAAATGTATTAAGGATGAGCATCAAAGAACTCTCGTTAAAAATAATGATATTAAGGACAGGTGGCGAGATTATTTTAACAAATTATTTAATAACGGACAAAATAAAGTTTTGGATAATATTTCGGTGCCTCTTAAGGATTTAAATCAGTGCTTTATGCATAGAATCTAAGAGACAAAGGTAAAAGAGGCACTAAAGATGATGAAGAATGGAAAAGCTGTTGGACCTGATGACATCCCAATTGAAGTTTGGAAATGCCTTGGAGATGTAGGAGTTAGGTGGTTGACAAATCTATTTAATAAGATTTGGCACACTAACAAAATGCCAGAGGAATGGAGGAAGAGTGTCTTAGTACCTTTATATAAGAACAAGGGAGATATTCAAAGTTGAGCCAACTACCGAGGCATAAAATTAATGAGTCACACGATAAAACTATGGGAGAGAGTGATAGAACGGAGATTAAGAAAGAATGTAGAGATATTGGAGAATCAATTTAGTTTTATGCCGGGTCAATCAACTATAGAGGCAATATATTTGCTTAGACAACTTATAGAGCGCTTTCGAGTAATGGGTAAAGATCTTCATATGGTCTTTATAGATTTGGAGAAAGCATATGATAAAGTGCCTAGGGAAGTACTCTGGTGGTCCTTAATGAAGAAAAGAGTTCCTTTGAAATATATTAAACTAATTAAGGACATGTATAGAGGCGCAAGGACACATGTGAGGACAGGTGGGGGGCAAACAAGTGAGTTTCCTATCACGGTGGGATTACACCAAGGGTCAGCGTTGAGTCCATTCTTGTTTGCGATAGTTATGGACGAATTGACAAAATCCATCCAGGATAAGGTGCCTTGGTGTATGATGTTTGCAGATGATATTGTCCTATGTGCGGAAACTAGAGCGGAGATCAATACAAAGTTGGAATTATGGAGACAAACGTTGGAATCAAAAGGCTTTAAACTAAGCAAAGTGAAGACTGAACACATGAAGAGTAAATTCAATTCTAACCGATTGGAAGAGCATGATGTAGTGAAGTTAGATGGGGTGGCGATACCTAAGCGGAATCATTTTCGATACTTGGAATCAATAATACAGATGGATGGAGAGATTGATGGTGATGTGACCTATAGGATCTAAGCTGGATGGAGTAAGTGGAGAAGTGCTACAGGTGTGTTGTGCGATAAAGGAATTCCTACATGGTTGAAAGGCAAGTTTTATAGGACAATTGTTAGACCAACATTGTTATATGGTAGTGAATGTTGGGCGACTAAGAGGCTACATGCACAAAAGATGAGTGTAACAGAAATGAGAATGTTACGATGGATATGTGGATATACAAGAAAGGATAGAATGAGAAATGATGATATTCGTAAGATGATTGGAGTGGTACCTATCGAAGACAAAATGTGTGAAAATCGTTTACGTTGGTTTGGACATGTAAGACGTAGATCTGTAGATGCTCCAGTTAGGAGAATAGAGGCTATGGATGTTGAGAGAAGGGTTAAGACTAGAGGAAGACCGAAAAAGACTTGGAAGGAAGTAGTTTGGAAAGACATGGAGGTTTTAGAATTAGATGAGCAAATGGCATTGAATAGGAATCTATGGAGGTAGAGAATATATATGGACGATCTAACATGATTTTAGTTATTGGTTCATATAGCCTACCCCAATCTATTGGGATAAAGGCTCTGATGATGATGATGACTTGGTAGCGTTTTAGCTCAATTTCATGCACTTAAAGTCAAGTTATAGTTAAATGAAATTGAAAAATGATTTAAAATTCATTTTTAGTATTTAAACAACCTAGTAATTAAAATTGGAATTAAGAAAACAATCCCACCTTAGGCATTGATCCCCTTAAAGTCAATAGTGTCTCTACTGTTTCACAAAATAGAGGAATCAATCCTTTTTTGGAAGGCATCAATCCCCCTCATGTATTTTGGTTATTTTGTTTAGGGTTTAAAGGCAAGCATCGATCCCCTCTTATGAAGGTATCAATCCCCTTATTGTATTTTGGTTATTTTGTTCGGGGTTTGAAGGCAGGCATCGATCCCCTCTCATGAAGGCATTAATCCCCCTAAGTTAAAATGCTTCTAATAGCTACTTTAATTAGTGTTACAATGGGATTAAAAGCATTAAATGCTTCACCAACCATCTTCAACACCAATAGGCATATAAATACCAGCATTGAAGATCAATACAAGATAAAGAAACACTGTGCAAACTTATTCAATTTTAAAAGAGCAAACTTGAGCTAGAAATTGACACATTCACCTTTTTCATCTTACTTTGTACTCTTTAATTTGTAAACCCTTACCTTTGAAACGTCATTCATTCTTTACAAAACACTTTCCATTTCACATGTCTTATAATCAAGGGGAGAGTTAACCTTGTGAGGAATTATTATGAGAGATTAGGTAGTCATTTTTAATTGGGTTGAAGGCTTCTTCCTAAGCCATAAAAGGAAGTATAAGAGATCTCATCAGCCTACAAAGTGGTGTGTGAAGATTCACTTGATTAGTAGAATCACTATCCTTGACAAGAAGCTTAAGAGGAGAGGATGTTAACTCGTGTTGTGGCTGAACCTCTATAAATCTCATTTGCAATCTCTCTTCCTTTGTCTCTTTGCTTTAAGCAATTTAATTTTTATATTAATTGTGCCTAGTTATGTAAATTGGTAGAAAATCAATTAAGTTAGAGAATATAGTGTTAAACCAATTTGCCCCTTTCTCAATTAGAAAAGGATTAAAGCCCCTAGAGTAATACGATCTAAATAGCTCAAACAAACGTAGCTACTGCTTTAGTAGGTCAAGGACATTTTATCGTTAAACCTCCACTCTTTAATAGAGAAAATTATTCAAATTGGAAGACTAGGTTGATGCTATTTGTGCAAGCTAATGATTATGAGGTTTGGAGGATAATAGTTATAGGAACTCTAATTCCCATTAAGAAAGTTGATGGTGCCAATGTCTCAAAGAGTGAGGATAAGTGGGACATTAATGATTTTAGGATGGAACAATTAAATGCCAAAGATATGCACACACTCTTTTGTGCATTAGGTTTAAACAAATACAATAGAGTCTCATTGTGTGAGAATGTAAAACAAATATGGGATAAATTAGCTATAACAAATGAAGGAACTAGTCAAGTAAAGGAGACTAAGGTAAGATACTCACTCATTACTATGAATGGTTTAGAATGAAACCCGAAATGTCTATAAGTGAGATGTCAACTAGGTTCACTACAAACATAAATAGACTTAAGGCTAGGTAAAGCATATTCAAATGTGGAAATGGAAAAGAAAATTCTCAATATTTTACCTAAGTCATGGGAGGCAAAAGTAACTGCCATAGAAGACTCTAAAGATCCTCACACACTCTCCCTTAGTGAACTCCTGAGCTCTCTACTTACTTATGGGATGAAAATTAAGAGAAATCAAGAACACTAAAGAATGTAGGGGTGACTTTGAAATCCTCTATACATGAGGATATTAGAAATAAAAAAGAGGAGAGTTGTGATGAGGAAGTTCTAGAAATGGCAACGTTTGCGAAACATTTTAATAAGTTCATGACAATGAAGTCTAATGAAAACTTTAGGAGAAGTCAAAGAAGAGAAGCCAATAGAGGTGAACAAATTAGGAAAGAAAAAGAACCTATTTTATGTTATGAGTGCAAGAAACTAATCACATTAAATTTGACTATCCCATGCTTAGGAGACAACATGATAGGAAGCCAAAGAAGAAGGCAATGGTGGCACTTGGAGTAACAAAGATAGCTCTGATGATGAGAACATTGAAAATGACGTTGCCAATCTTTGCTTCATGACCTTATAGGATGAAAAGGTAAATTCTAGTGTTAATGAATGTAGCGGATTTTTTTAATGAGTTGTAAGATGCTTCTGATGAATTACTTATGGAATTTGAAAACATGAACTTGTAGTATAAACAAATGATTTCCAAATTAAAAATGGAAAACGACATGATTTTGAATGCTAAGCTTGACTATCAAAAGAAATTGAAAGATGCAAATCTAGAAATCAATGATTTAAATAAAAGAATACAAACTTTCATAACTTATTTTCTACATTTTATATTGTCATAACCCGAAAAGACAAGACATTTTTAATAATGAAAAGGAAGAAGTATAGCTTTCAGGCTAACCTTTTTTTTTTTAATAGTGGTTTGTCATGTGAATAGTCCCCTCTTATAAAATCAGGTATCTAAATTGTAATGCCCAGGCTCGCAGTCCCGTGGGACCCTCACTGGCACATTACTCAACCGTACTGTCCGCTTTGTAAGGCGATGCCACTGCAGTGGGACCACACAGGTCCACCTTACGCACGGATTTATTTCGCGTCCGTCATGACTCGAACATAGGACTTACTTTGCCTATGTCAAATCATGATTTGACATTGGTAAAGTAAGTCCTATGTTCGAGTCATGGCGGACGCGAAATAAATCCGTGCGTAAGGTGGACCTGTGTGGTCCCAGTGCAGTGGCATCGCCTTACAAAGCGGACAGTACGGTTGAGTAATGAGCCAGTGAGGGTCCCACCGGACTGCGAGCCTGGGCATTACAACAAAACGGTGAGGGGAGGTGACTGGTCCGGCTGGGAAGAAAGAAAAAGGAAAAAGAAAAAGAAAAAGAAAAGAAAAAGGAAAAAGAAAAAGAAAAGAAAAGAAAAAAAAAGAAAAAGAAAGAAGAAAGAAAAAGGAAAAGAGAAGGAATTTCGGGAATTTGAAAAATTCCCGAGAATTCAAAAATTACGGGAAATCCCGGGAAACTCAAAAATCTGAGAAATTTGGTAAAAAATTCAGAAATTATTTCCGAGTAATTAATTTGAATAAATTATGGAAAAATTCTAAATTTTAGAATTTAATTTCAGAAAATTCCCTCGATGACCGAACCGATGAAATCGGGCGAGGTAAACACGAGCGCGACCTTCGAGAGGCAGTCGCCGACCCGAAACAGGTAAGGGAGGCATGTGTAGCCTGTAAGGATATTCAGTATGCATGTTTAAAATATGCATTTGATTTTATAAATGTTGTTGAAAATGATTGGTTGGAAAGTTGTGGTGATTTACCGGTTGAAAATATAAACTGTATTTTCCGTGCAAGAGGCTAGCCATTCGGTAGCCGTTATACTGCCGAAAAATCTTAGAAAATTACTGAAAATCATAATAAATGATTTTACATTATGAGAGATGATTTCTAACACGAAAATCGAGAACTCGATTAGTTTTCATAAAACATGAATATATTGATAATTAATTTTAAAATATTCATGCTTTTGAAAATGGTGAAAAAGGAAATCACCTAAATTTATCCCGATAGGTGATATTTCACGTGAAACAAGGTGAAAAATGAAAAGGACCAAAGTGAATATTTTACTAATATTTCTTCAAATATTCACTTGATTTTATAAATAACCTTTATAGGTTCAATTGTGAAAATAAGTGTTTATAGAAAATTCATAAAGGTAATTAAAGGTGGAAAACAGTGTTTTGAGACTAAAAGTTCTCTGCAAGTGTTTACAGAGAAAACAAGGGACGGGAGTGTTGTTTTGGAAAATAAATATTTTAATTTTTCATAAATCATACAAATAATTGATTTGAATCCCGATAACTTTGAAAATCATGTTTTCAATAGAAAGGACGAAAAAGCGTGCGTATATGTTTTACGGTGAAAAAAGACAGTTATGACCTTTTATATTTTACAGTGATTAATTTATAAACTGTTTTCACTGTATGGAAAATGTGATTTATACTGTTCTATAACGTTTAGAACATTTTCGGGAATGATGACCCCAATATGAATATTTTATAAATTGTGATTCATAAGATGAAAATATTTTCCTTATGAATATTTGTGGATTGATTGAATTTATATTCAATGAAATTGATTTCATAAATGGGGTTTATATCACGTGTTTACTATTTTGAAACTGTTATGCCCCATATCATGCTCACGTGTCACGTGTTAGTGCTGATAGATACTAATCCTATTATCAGCGTCCCAGTGGACACCTGATCAGTGCACACTGAGGACCCCATAGACTATAGCCATAGATCTCATGTGTTTCCCCTATTAGGGATGATATTATTATTGCATGATATATTTAGGGTGTTGCCTGGTCTCCATGATATTGAACTAAAAGCTACCGTATACTATTTACTGAATTGGTAGCTACTGTTTACTGTTTACTGACTAAACCGTATCAAGATACTGTTTTACCGAGTGGTACTGTATTGAATATTACTGTTTTATTAAACTGTAAGATACGGTTACTGAATTAAAGAGAAATGAATGTTTATTCAAAAAGAATAACATTGAAAATTATTTTGAAAATAGAAATAATTACCAAATGGTTTATCCTAAACCACTGTTTTACTACTGAGCTGTTACGTGTTTTAAAACATAATGAAGTGAAGAGAAATAAATGGTTTACTCTATGGAAAACGAATATTAAATCGTTTTGAGAACAATTTATATAGTACTCTCTACAGTTGCTTCTAGGTTCCGGGACAAGACAGGTATTTCAAAATACCTGCCTTACTCCATCCGGATCCCTAGCCGACTGTAGTATCCTTCCTACATACGAGCCTAAAGCCAGCTAGGAAAATTTAAAGAAAGTGAAAAAAAATTATTTTCAGCATATAGGTAGCTAAATATCAAGTGTTGCATATAACTCTCTTACTGAGCCGTGGTTTGCTCACTCCTCAATATTAACATTTCAGATTTTCGAAGACTATGAGATCAGACATACAAGCATTTAAGCTGTGCATTTTGGGACATTGCGACAGCTTGATTTATAATATGAGGTATGATCATTTATTTTCTGTATTTAGACTTATTTTCAGTACTACTTTCTTGAGAATTAAGATAGGGGATGTAATTGATATTACGAATTTTATATTTAATAGTTAAATGATTATGAAAAGTGAAGTATCACAGACAGCCCAACCGGATAAGTTGTATAGAAATATGTGAAAAATGTGGTCACGGGATGTGACAAATTTAACCTAATGGTTAGTCATGATTTGACATAGGTAAAGTAAGTCCTATGTTCGAGTCATGGCAGACACGAAATAAATCCGTGCGTAAGGTGGACTTGTGTGGTCCCAGTGCAGTGCCATTGCCTTACAAAGCGGACAGTACGGTTGAGTAATGTGCCAGTGAGGGTCCCACGGGACTGCGAGCCTGGGCATTACAATAAAACGCGCGTTTTATTGCAATGCCCAGGCTCGCAGTCCCGTGGAACCCTCACTGGCACATTACTCAACCGTACTGTCCGCTTTGTAAGGCGATGCCACTACACTGGGACCACACAGGTCCACCTTACGCACGGATTTATTTCGCGTCCGCCATGACTCAAACATAGGACTTACCTTGCCTATGTCAATGGTTAGTCATGATTTGACATAGGCAAAGTAAGTCCTATGTTCGAGTCATGGCGGACACGAAATAAATCCATGCGTAAGGTGGACCTGTGTGGTCCCAGTGCAGTGGCATCGCCTTACAAAGCAGACAGTACGGTTGAGTAATGTGCCAGTGAGGGTCCCACGAGATTGCGAGCCTGGGCATTACATAAATACCTAGTTTGGTTTAAGACACCTTGCCTAAGATCTTAGTTAGAAATCATAATGACACGTAATCATTTATGTTGGGGTTTGCCTTGAATCCCATATTAAAAATATAAAAGAAGTTATAAAGGCTCTTCCCTTATAAATAATGTGTTAAGCTTGATTTGTAAAGTACCCCAAAGAGTTGTAAACACCAATAGAATAGCTAGAGTTAGGCTATTATAAAGAGAATAGTTGGGTTCTTTGGATAGTTGGGCTTTGTAAGGAGTTTACAATTTTCTTTCTAAAAATTGTACAGTTGTAATTGTTTAATTGATTATTAGTTTGATTGGATTGTTATATGCCAATTTGATTGGGCCAAACCACATTACAAATTATTGTGTTTATTTTTTATTTTTTCTGTTTTTGTGAATGTTTGGTTTCAAGGATATTTTGTCCTAACAAGTGATATCAGAGTTGAAGGTTTGTGATCTTACGAGAGGAGGAAGTTATGCTTAAATTTGAGATTTTTTTATTTGATGGTAAGAGTAATTTTATGTTATGACAAAGTATGATTCAGGATCTTTAAGTATAATAAAGCATAGATTTGGCATTAGAAGAAAATAACCTAGATGGAATATCTGATAAAGATTGAGTTAGACTTCAGAAAAGGGAGTGAGCACAATTACATTGGCACTTGCTCCAGGGATTAAGTACAATGTGTTGATTAAGACGACACCAATTGGATTGTGGAAAAAGTTGGGACACATCTATACATCAAAATCGCTGACGAATAGATTATGTTTGAAGATGGATCTATATTCTCTAAAGATGGATAAAGGTATGAATTTCCGTGATCACCTGAATGAATTCAACAAACTATTTTCACATTTATTGGTTATTAATTCTAAAAAGTTGAAAGAATAGGAAAAGGCATTGCTACTGTTGTCATCTTTGCTTAAGTCCTATAGAACTTTAGTTTAAACTTTATTAGTAGGTAAAGCTGCTTTAACATTTGATGATATGATTGCTGTGTTGTGTGAGAATGAAAGATTCATGAGCAAAGAAGATTCTTCATCTGCGAGAGGTGTGTTAGCTATTATAGCAGGTACTACTCGAGGTAAAACTAATGAGAGACATGGTGGATCAAGAGGGAGATCAAAATCAAGATTCAGATATTATAGTTAGGTGGAATGTTCATATTGTGGAAAGAAGGGTTATATCCAAGCACGTTGCAAGACATTAAGGGAAGACAAGACTATATTCAAGAAGGCCTAGCAAAATAGTGATGATGGAAAGAAGAATGAGCATATACTACAGTGACTGATTTCAGATAATGATGTTTTTTGGCAACTTGTTCAGATGGGTCTCATACTTACGAAAAAAGTTGGATTTTAGATTCAACTAAGTCGAGGCATATTTGCAATGATAAAGATTGCTTTGATGGGGTTTGCCTTGAATCCCAAATTGAAAGTATAGGAGCAGTTATAAGGGCTCTTCCTTATAAATAATGTGTTAAGCTTAGTTTGTAAAGTATCCCAAAGAGTTATAAACACCAATAGAATAGCTAGGATTTGGGCTATTATAAAGGGTGTAGTTGAGTTCTTTGGGTAGTTGGGCTTTAGGCTTTATAAGGAGTTTGCAATTTCTCTCTCTAAAAATTGCACAGTTGTAATTGTTTGATTAATTATTAGTTTGGTTGGGTAGTTATAGGGCAATTTGGTTAGGCCAAACCACATTAAAAATTATTGTGTTTGTCTTTGCTTTCTTCAATTTTTGTGGATGTTTGATTTGAAAGATATTTTGTCCCAACAATTAAAACCACAAATATAGTTTCCTTGTAAAAGCGGTGAATCTTGGGTTTTCACTATACTTGAGCCACATTTACTATTTATATGCTGTCATTTTCAAACAAAATGTCCTATTGCATTCTTACACATTAGCATTTATGACAAATTCAAATCTCATAACTTTCGAAGTTCGATAAGACCATTAAAAAATTTTCCAATAAAATATTCTATTATTTTCAATTTTCTGACACGTTTTCCAATACAAGTTGATTTACATCCCAAATTCAAAATTCAATAATTTAACTGCTATAAATGTACAAATAGTTCATACATATCCCACACTATAGTACTATACATATCCCACACTATAGACCAAACGCTCTAGAACCTGAAAACTATTGGAGCAGACTGCGAGTAGTAGAAGTCGATATTATCCCGACTAACCTATGAGGAAACAAAAGGGGTCGAGCTTAGGGAGCTTGATACGATAATTAACCACACAAGTACAGAGCATAGCAATATATGATAAGTGTAGACACCATTTTTGTCCGGATCTTTTTCAAACATTTTTAATTAATTAGTTTTTATATATTTTATTATTGATTTTTTATTATTAATTTTTTTATTTTTGATTTTGATTTAGAAATAAATTTTTGATTTTGATTCTTATTTTTATCTTTATAAAATATAATAAAAAGAGAAGGAAATCGAGATTAATTTTGATAGGAAAACAAACTTAAATGAGATTATTAAAGATTGAAATTTAAATTTTGTGGAAAAGAAAATCAGAATTAATATCGGATTTAAGATCTGATCATCGAAATCTAAAAATTTCCTAAAAAAAATTAATTCTTGATTTTTATGTATTACCTAAAATAAAATTAAAAAACCTAGGTCTATTTAAATAACAACACAAGAAGTAAAAGGGAAAAGAGGGGGGGGGGGGGGGGGGGGGGGGGGGGGGGCGGCGACGACAGAGAAAGAGGAAAAGAAAAAAAGCCTGCGTCCAAGCTTCCAGGGGGCGCTTTCCCGAGTTGCATTGCACTACTGCTATTCCTTCTTGCTCGACAATTCTCACTGCAGTCACGTGAGCTTCCTTGCATCACTTCATCATTCCCGCATCATTGCAGCCTTGCATTGTCAAATTTCTGGCCTGTCGCAACCTACCACAGTCAAGGAAGTTGCAATCACGTGAACTGAAAAATAGAGTTGTTGAAGCTTGCTGTTTGCTGAGACGTGGAGAACAAATGAGAATTCACGCAACAGAATCTTTGTGGTTGACGTGAATAAGTTGTGAGTATCCCTTTCTTATTCTTTTATTTATGCCATATAAATTTCATTTAAAATTTTGTTTTTTAGTGGTAATCATCATGGCTGACGTGAATTGTGGTGAATAAATATATTTTTTTCTTGATTTATGTCCAAATTGTCATCAATTGAATAAACAATAATATGTTGGTATGTGTATGAGGATCATTATTATTATTATTAAAAAAAACTAGAATAATGACTTGATTTGCATGATATAATTTGATTTGTACTATTAATGATTTATATAATATAGTTTGTATGATTTAATGAATTGCATAATTTAGTATGGTATGATTAAGATTAAGGTCTAATTCTTAGAATGGAAAAATAGTCAGTTAATTTAGAATTATGATGCATTTGAAATTCGCAATATTAAAATATAAGTTAGATAAAAAATAAAAAAATAATATTATTTGGATGAAAATTTTTTTACAATGGAACTCCGAGGAGATTGTAATTGAGTAATACTCATAGAGATCTTGAGGTGAGGAGGTCTTTTTTAAGTCTTACTAGTTTGATGGAAGACTTAAAAAGTTATTTCCGATATTTAAAACTCAAATTTATTAAAAATTGAAATTAGAATTAATTAAAATTAATTGCAAATAAAAGAATAAATAATCAAATTAGAAATAAAGAATTATAAAAATTAATATATTTAGAAATAAAATGGAATAAAATAATAAAAATACAAATTATTCCGACGACGGAATTCTAAAAAGATTGCGCTTGAGTAGTACTTTTAGATGTTTTGAGATGAGGAGAATTCTTTTAAGTTTTGCCAACTTGATGAAAGATTTAAAGGACATTTCCAAGATTTAATAAATTAAATTATAAAAATAAAAATTAAATTAGATTAAAAAATAGTAAATTAAAACTAAGTTCATTATAATAAAGAATAAAAATCAAATTAATAAATTAGAATTAGAAAAGAATTAAAATAAATAGAAATTAAATTAAATTAAATATTTTAATAAATGTGAATTATTTCGAAGATGGAATTTAAAGAGAATTGTGCTTGAGTAGTTTCTTTAAAAATTCCTAAGGTGAGAAAGCTTCTTTAAGGTCTTACCGGTTTGATGGAAGGTCTTTAAGAAAATCTTCAATATCAAATAATTCATGTTTATTTAAAGATATAAAAAATATATGAAATAATAATTTATAGAAGAAATTAATAACAATAGAATAAAATAAGACAAAATAATAAATAGAAATTGGATAGGAGTCAAAATAAGGTTTGCATAAAATATTTAAACAATCCGACGACAGATCCTCTTCAAGAAAGGCGATTGGTCCTACTTGCATACTCTTAAGGTGAGAAAAACTTTTAGGTTATCCAACCAATTTGATGGAAAAGACTTAAAAGATTTTTCAATATTTAATTATATCGAAATTAAAGTAAAAAGGCAAAATTAGGATAACCTTAGATTATTTGGTACCATTTTAGGATGCTGTTGTGAGGGTGCTAATCCTTCCTCACCCGTAACCGTACTTCCGAACTTAGAACTTTTAACGTAGACCAAGTCTTATCCTTAGTTTGAATAGGTGACCAATCACACTTAGATTAGAATGGTTGGTGGTGACTTCATAGTTTTGTTCTAGCTAGGTTTTCCCAAAACTTAATACGTTATGACAATAAGTTTTTCTAACAAGCACACAATTCAATAAAGTTTATTTCAACAATAGCTGATAAGCAATAGTCAATCAAGTTCGCATCTTCTTATAACAATTCGTATGTCGACAATTCCAATGGTATAACACTAGACACTATCAAGATCTTTCGGGGTCGAGAAAAAAAGGTATTTTAGAATACCTTGTTATCCAGTTGATACTTGACATCACTACTACAAAGTCTTATTCACAATCACATGAATATGTAATGTCACTTCACAAAACAATAGTGGTAAAACTGATGTTATGCACACAGAACAATGCAAATCTCAATTTTATTAGATAATACATTTCCCATAAAAACAATGCTTCTTATACGTCAAATACTTGTCAAATAGCTTCATATACAATACCCGTAAAACATATATGCTTTTTCACATGATTTCTTATAAAGTCTCATATCAATACTTCTTAAAACACTAATCGATAAAACATATCTCATTGGGAATCATGATCATAACTAACTATTATATCCTCATCAGCAAAGGCCATATGCTATCTCTTATATTCCCGATAACAAGGGAAAGTATGCTAACTATTGTTTCCCTGTTAGCAGTGGTCAATATACTAACTATTATATCCCCGTTAGCAAAGGTAGTATGCTAAGTATTGTAGCCCAACAACAATGGCGCATATGCGAACTATTCTTTTCTGTTAGCAAGACACATATGCTAACTATTATAACCCATTAGTAAGGTTGCATATCTTAACTACTATAACCAGTTAGCATGGCCTTGTGAGCTAACTATTATAGCCAAATAGTAAGGGTGCACATGCTAACTATTATATTCCCATTAGTAGGAGCCTCATGGATATGGTCATGGCTAACTATTGCTACCTATTAGCTGGGCCTTAACTTTCACAAATCATTATTTAAAATATTAGTATAAGTAGTTCTTACACTTGTTTCGAAATTTGAAAATACGAAATTATAAAACAAATGTATGCTTTATTCAAAAAACAATGACATATGCACATTAGAAATATGTTCAATAAAGGCACAATATGGCCAATAATTCTATAAGTTTTAAAACATTGTACACTTGAGATTTAAAACTTTAAAACATGTAAGATTATGTAACATAAGCATGAAGTCCCCATTATACCATGCCATGCATGCAAAACCTTATGCAAGTAGACATGGTTCAATAAACTACACTTCACTTACGGTGTTCAATTTCTAAATTTCACTTCGTTAGGTTCGAGTTACTAAGTATCATTACCCAGCCTGCAAATCATATTGTCATAAATTTAATCTACAAGCAATTCTAATTTATATAAAAATAACTATAATTTTCAAAATATTTAATTTATAGAAAAAGGTTGGTTTTAATCCTAATCTTCAAAACTATAATTTATTTCCACATTTTACATTATTAAAAGAGTCTTATTGTCTAAAATGTAATAAAATATAAATTAAATAGTAATCAAAATAAATTAATCGAATTAATATAATCTAGTAAATTAAATAAAATGCTAAAATAATTAACTTAAATATGTTACAACATTAAACAAATTAAACACAATAAAACACTAAAATAAAAGTAAAAAGAAAAGCGTATGAAACATTAATAGCATAATCTAAATGTTTCAATATGGTAGAAAAAAAAAGCTCATGTGCTTTACTTTGTTATGAGAGCATCTTGTACACTATGTGCTTTACTTGGTTAAACTTTTCATTGCACACTAATGTGTTTCGCTTGATTTCAGTAGCCCAATGAACACTTATGTGCTTTTCCTTGGTCATCCATACTTAACTCAATTAAGTACTCCATTCTTTCTCAGTTGAGTTAGTGCCATCTACATTTGGATACTTCATCCTTATAACTCAAATGGTTGCTCCATTTTTTCTTTAATTGTATGGTGCTATCGATACTTGGATACTTCATTTTTAGCAATTTCTTCATGGCCCAATGTGCTAAGCTTCTAGCTTTTCCTCTTGGTCGAACATGATTTCTATCATTTGCCTTTCATATATAGCTTAAGGGATTATCTTCTTTCAGCTTGTTCATTCTTTGAGCTAGTGGGTTAGCGATTTCGTTCTTTGATAAGTTCAATCTTGAGCTATTACTTGTTCTTATTTCTTTAGATACCTATGCTAAAGTGTGTTCATTTTGCTTCTTCTTTATTTTGAGTAATGAAAAGAAGTTCTTCCTTTGTCAATTTCTTGCCTTTGTATTCTTACCATTGCCTTAGTATTTTTGTTCGAGCAATCTTGCTTTAGCATTACTATTCTTTTATAAGATATGCTTAGAAAAATTTAGTAGAGTTTTCCTTGGTAATAAGCCTTTTTCGTGTCTTATTCCAACAAGCTTGCACAATGTTAGGGTATGATTGAGGGAGCTTAATTGAGCAAACTTAAGGACTTTTGATCAAGAAGCTTGGAAAGGTTTGATCAAGTAAGCTTGAAGGAGTTTGATTGGGCAAGTTTGAGGAAATTTATCAAGCAAGCTTTAGGAAATTTGATAGGGCAAGCTTAAAAAGGTTTTATGAGGAAAACTTGAAGGAGTTTAATTGGGAAACTTAAAGGAAATTGATCAAGCAATCTTGTTCCTTCTTTATTCGAGCAAGTTTGGTTCAAGCAAGTTTGTTCCTCCTTTGTTCAAGTAAGCTTGGTTTGAGTAGGCTTGTTCCTCCTTTGTTTAGGCAAGCTTGTTCCTCTTTTGTTCAGGCAGGTTTCTTCCTCTTTTGTTAAGGCAAGCTTCTTTCATGTAAGGCATTTACTTGATGATGCATCTCCTTTACTCCATACATAGTGATTTACGTGGTTTGGCAAAGTGTTTATGTCCATGAAGGGCAATTGAGGAGTAATATTGTATAAGAGTTTGAATCGATTGTTCACTAAGTACAGAGTTATTACTATAGTTGGTCAGGTGTCTGGGCATGACCAAAGTACAATAATTCTTGAAAAAGAGAGGTGTAATGTTATGAAGACAAAGTCAAGTAAGTAATAAGAGTCTAGGCGGTCCTTTTGCCTTGGAGTGTAGGCATATATATAGGATGTGAGAGGGGCACAAATCATGACATTTATCATCATCTTATCGCTTCTATCTATCTGAGTAGATCCAATTTGTTTTCAAGTAATGAGACTGAGAAGACAAGAAAACTGAGTATGGTTTAGGTGTAGCCTGTTGGGCAGGCTCAGTGTGTTTGTCTCATAGCTATGCCCATCCTTATCACTGTTTAGTGTAATAATTAATAATTTTGTTTTTATACCATACTGTAATATTTCAGTCCCAATTATCCCATAAATTAATAATCTGATAAAAATACAAAATATAATATAAAATATTCAAGGATTGGAAAAGCACTTCAAGATGTTAATTTTCAAAAGAGTCACCATATTTGAGATATTTTACTTCAAAAGCTAGAAAAGTACAAAATTTATTATATAACATGTTAGCTTTAATTTGACATATATATATATATATATTGAAATGACAAAAACTTAAGTAAGCTTTAATGTTTTAATTCATATTGCAAATTTGCCTTATCACACATGATTTTCTCAATCCATTTTCAAGTGATCATATCAAACATTAAGACCATGATTTAATTACATATTCTTGTTGGTCTTAATACTTTATAAAATGTTTTGAATATTTTTATTAAATTACTTAATGAATTTTTGGACCATGTTTTCATTAGAGAAAGTCAAGAAAAACTCCCACAAAAAGGCCAAAATGTTTTAGGTTGAATTAGGATCAAAGGCTATATCATTTCTAACCCAAAATGTTGCAGGAAAAGCTTTCTGGAGGCATGGGATCGATCCCCTAAGGGAAGGGATCGATCCTTTTAAGGCAAAATGATCCTCAAGCCTAGAATAAGCAATCTGGAAGCTTGGGATCGATCCCCTATGGAAAGGGATTGATCCCTTTACCCGGGAAAAGGCTGTAACGGCTAGTTTCTGTGAGACAACGGTCATATTTGAGTTTGGGCTCCACCCAATGTCCACAAACCATCCAAGGGACTATAAATAGAGGCTTAGAAGCTAAAGGAAGTAAGACGAACTGCTCAGAAATTCTATTCATCATCTTCTTCATTTTCCTCAAGCCTCAACAACAATTCAAGAGATAAAAGTCTTCATCTTCCATCATTCACCTATTTATTGTATTGCTTAGCACAAATCTTGTATAGGTCTTTACTTGTACTTAATCTTTGTAATCACTTGCCTATCTAGAGGCCTTCTTTGATTACTTCTCTTTGATTAGTTCCTCACCAAAGAAATGAATTGGAATAGTTTAGATTCTAAGATATATAATTGATATGTGATCAAAACGTAATTAAGACATGTTATTAAAACATCATTTGATTTAATTGTAGTGAATTTGGAGCGGTGTAGGAGTTTAACTTGAGTTGAGGATCGAGGAAAGGTAACCTACCAAGCACTGAGGTAAGTGGGTTAAATAAATCTTACTAGTATCATCTCGTAAGAGATGAAAGAATCCTCATTAAATAATTAATTAAATTTATATAGGATATTGGTTGGACATTACGGGTAAGACAATTAGAGTAAGTATGGTAAGATTTTTAAACCGGACAAAATGTGCCTGTGAACTATGCTTATTCGAAAGGTGATCTTGTTGTGAATTGTGTAATGTGTTATGTCTTATGGCTCCCTTATGATTACGGAACATGTTAATATATTGTTATGCTTTGAGTATGTATATGTGATTTGAGCACCAAATATACATATCGCTCCCGATGTTGAGTTCATAGACCTCAATTAGCGCCTAGTCATATTTGTCGAAAGTCTAAGTACTAAAGGCCAAACCGAGCAAAGACTCGACTTCTGTATCGTCTGAGCCACCTCTAGAACCCTTCGGGAACTAAGTGCTACACGAGTTCTGACGAAATATGAGAAATCGTAGGATATTTGACGATAAGTAAGTGAGTGTGATTCGTGAATGCGACGAATGTCGAAGGATGAAATAGACCTTATGCATATGACATATGATGTGTGTGATTATTGGATTATGTTTATATATGCCACTTGAACGTGTGCTACTTGAATGTTCGTTTCTTTCGATTATTGGATTATGTTTATATATGCCACTTGAACGTGTGCTACTTGAATGTTCGTTTCTTTCGATTATTGGATTATGTTTATATATGCCACTTGAACGTGTGCTACTTGAATGTTCGTTTCTTTCGATTATTTGATTATGTTTATATATGCCACTTGAACGTGTGCTTCTTGAATGTTCGTTTCTTTCAATTATTGGATCATGTTTATATATGCCATTTGAACATGTGCTACTTGAATGTTCGTTTCTTCCATCATATTGATAAAAAGAATGATGCCTTGTTAAATCAAGAATGGAATGAAAGCATGAACAAGTTTATGACGTCTGTGCACTTACGGAATGATAATAAACCTTGGTATAATCCATACATGCTAATTTACAATAACTCAAGCATGTATGATCGTGTTTTACGATATGAGCCTAGTATGTTTTTATTTAAACTACTTACTGAGACGTGGATTGCTCACCCCTTAATTTAACATCTGCAGATCATACGAGTTGATAGCCAGCTCAGGCTTCGTGTAGGCTCTTGGGAAACCGTACCTAGTAGTGGTATTCATTTGCGTTCTCCAGAACTAACATTTTTTATTTTGAGGTATACTGTTAGTATATCATTTTGATAATCATGTGTACGTTAAATTTCACAGTACTAGGAAAGTATATGGGATGTAACTTTGGATCGCACTAGATGACTATGTGAGTCTAGGTGGTTATCGAGTTCGATCCGGGTCCAAATATATGTTTTGAATTATATATAATGGGGTAGATACGAACTTAGTAATGGTTAAACTCTCGAGATCTTTGAAATACATGATTGCATGAAACTGTGGAGAAACAGCAGCTGCTGTGTTATGGGATTTAAAAATGTGTTTTACTGCAGGAAATTATACCTGGGGAAATTGATAAAATACAAAGGGGAGGTTTTCGACCTGTTTCTTTTGGGAATAGTAAAATAAGACGAATATTATAAGAAAAACCTCTTTGAGAAACGTGTCATAGCTCGAGAAATAATATGAGTAAGATAGGATCGGATTTAGATACTACACTAACACTGAATACAAACCGTAAGTAAAGAAAGAAAAAAAAATTTGGTTCGATATTTTCATAAGAAATCAAGTAAGTGTTAAGTGGACGTCATTGGCCTTCGGGTCATGACAGATTAAATGGTATCAGAGCGTGGTTTGTCTAGTACATGTTAGCATAGTTTAGACCATCTGTAGCGTTACATCCCATGTACTGTGAAATTTATGTGAAAGTTTCCAAATTTGACTTATACTGAGATTGATATGCTCTTTGTATAGGCACTTGAAATTTGAGTAGAATGAGGAGAACGAGACGTAGAGGTGGACTCGAGAGGCCATTTCAGGGGTCAGCAATACCAGCATCGACTCCTTCACCCTCTGCACCTCTATCACCTTCACATCCGACTCCTCCACCTCCGGATAGTATGGAGGCGAGAATGGCTAGAATGGAGCAGAATTATGAGGTTATGACAGCCTTGCTACAATAACTTGTGGCAAATCAAACTAGTGCACCTCAGGCTCCGCCACCTCCACATGCACCTTCAGTACCTTTAGTGCTTCCATCTACACCCGTAGTGCCTCCACCTGCGCCACCACCACAGGTGCCACCTCCACCGACTCCCGTATAGCCACAGATTGCTCTTCCTCTGGTTACACCTCAAGTAGCCTCACCTCAGCCAGCTACTACTCAGGTTGGGAGTTCAGTAGAGCGGAATATGTCTCTCTTGAAGCAATTTGAAAAGATGAATCCTTCACAGTTCAAGGGGGAAAAAGATCCCACTAAGGCGGCAGAGTGGATAGAGGAGATGGAGTTCCTCTTTAAATACATGGGCTGCAATTCCACCGAGAAGGTATCCTTAGCCGTGTATATGATGAGAGGTGAGGCTCAGAAGTGGTGGAAGACTAATGAGCCCTTGGTGTTGGCCAAAAATCCCATTATTACATGGGAGAAGTTTGTTGAGACCTTCATGGGTTATTATGTGTCGGTTGTGGCAAGACGAAAGAAGAAGACAAAGTATCTTGAACTGAAGCAAGGGTCTATGAAAGTAGATGGTACGAGACCCAATTCACTGCCTTAGTCAAATATGATGCGGATTATGCCAACAATGATGAGAAGAAGGCAGAGAAATTCACTTCGGGTTTGAGGTCCAAAAATAGGGGTAGAGTTAGCCCCTTTGAGCTTACGGAGTATGCGGTTGTTGTGAGGAAGGCATTGACAGTTGAACAAGAAATTGAGGCTTCTCAAGCCGAATATGATGCTAGGAGACAGCCCAAGCCGAAACAGCCCCCTAATAAAAGATTTGATAGAAGGAGTCCCGAGCAAAGAAGATATCAGGGCCCTAGTAAGAGGTAGAAGTTTGTTGCGCCTCGACCACAGGCTATTAGGCCTATTGCTACAGCTGCACCCACTACTCGAGCCATAACTGCAGCACCTATTGACGCTTCTCAGTCGTGTACTGTTTGCAGCAAATTCCATAGGAATCGGCCTTGTTATAGAGCTTCAGGAGCTTGCTTTAAGTGTGGTGAGATAGGCAACGTGATTAAAGATTGCCCTCAGCTTAAGGCCACTAAAAAACGAGATGATAGACCACCGGTGGCACAACAGAAGAAAGTTCAAGATAAGGGCAAGAAACCCATGGAGCATGGAAGGGTGTTCGCTCTCGACCAAGAGACGGCCGACGCTTCTGGTTCGGTCATTAAGGGTAAGCTTACTATTTATGAATTAGAAGCATTTGTACTTATTGATCCAGGCTCAACACACTCCTTTATTTCACCTGTGTTTGCTAGTAAATTGCATATAGAGTGTGAGCCCCTAGAACATCTATTACATGTGATTACTCCTCTTAAAGAGTTTTAAATGACCGAACATATGTATCGTAAGTGTAAAGTAAAGGTGGGAGATAAGTACTTAGTGGTAGATTTGGTGTTATTAGACATGTATGACTTCGATGTAATACTAGGCATGGATTGGCTAACCAACCATCATGCTAGTGTAGACTACTATAGCAAGGTTGTTACTTTCTCCTTACCTGAAAAGCTTCTATTATGTCTTGGAGATAATGAATAGAATGTTTATGATTTTATTGGTGTCTCACTAATATGAGATTAATTTTTTTATGAAGGCTATCTCGCGTTTGTCGAGGATGTCGAAAAGAGCTAATCGGAACTATCTGACATCCCAATTGTCAAGGACTTCTCCGATGTATTTTCGGATGAGCTACCAGGGCTACCTCCAGAAAGAGAGATGGAGTTTGCCATAGAGCTACTCCCAGACACTTAACCTATATTCAAGCCCCCGTATCGAATGGCCTTAGTTAAGTTAGAGGAGTTGAAAAAGCAATTACAGGAGTTGTTGGACAAAGGGTTCATAAGGCCGAGTGTGTCACCATGGGGAGCTCCGGTGTTGTTTGTGAAAAAGAAGGATGGCAGTTTGAGGCAATGTATCGATTATCAGCAGTTGAATTAAGCAACGGTGAAGAATAAGTATCCCCTGCCTAGGATTGATGATCCGTTGGATCAATTGAAAGGTGCCCAAATATTCTCGAAGATTGATTTGAGGTTGGGGTACCACCAATTGAGGATTAAAGGGGAAGATGTGCCAAAGACAGCCTTCAGGACTCGATATGGCCACTACGAGTTCCTGGTCATGCCATTCGGCCTAACGAATGCCCCTGCAGCATTCATGGCATTGATGAATGAAGTATTCAAGCCTCACTTGGATAAGTTCGTCATTGTGTTCATAGATGATATACTGGTGTATTCCCGATCCCGGGAAGAACATGAGCACCACCTCCACATAGTACTCCAAACTCTTAGAAAGGAAGGGCTATACACAAAGTTCAGTAAGTGTGAGTTTTGGTTGGAACAAATCAGTTTTCTGGGGCATTTGGTATCAAAGGATGGTGTAGCAGTTGATCCAGTTAAGATAGAGGCCGTGATGAATTGGGAGAGGCCTAAAACAGTGACTGAGATTCGCAGCTTTTTAGGGCTTGTAGGTTACTATAAGAGATTTGTAGAGGGGCTTTCCAAGCTTGCTGCTCCACTAACCCGACTCACACGCAAGGATGTCAAGTTTGGATGGAATGATGCGTGTGAGTGTAGCTTTCTAGAACTTAAGCAAAGGTTGACTACGGCTCCTGTGTTGATGGTTCCAAGTGGATCTGGAGCATTTGCAGTGTATAGTGATGCTTCTCTACAGGGTCTAGGCTGTGTATTGATGTAGAATGGTAAAGTAGTGGCATATGGTTCGAGACAGTTGAAAGACCACGAGAGGAACTACCCTACTCATGATCTAGAGTTGGCAGCGGTAGTGTTTAAGCTAAAGATATGGCGCCATTATTTGTATGGTGAGAAGTTCCAGATTTACACAGACCACAAGAGTTTAAAGTACTTATTCTCGCAGAAAGAGCTGAATATGAGACAGAGAAGATGGATGGAGCTATTGAAGGACTATGACTACGAGATTCTCTACCATCCGCGTAAAGCAAACTAGGTAGCGGATGCATTAAGTAGGAAGAGTGTGGGTTTTGTTAGTTACATGATGGTCCGAGAATGGGATTTGATGGAGAAATTTTCAGAGTTGAATATCAACCTAGAGCCCGATGGTGAGTGTTTGATGGCTAGCTGGAGAATAGAGCCTAGCATTATGGATCAAATTAGACAAGCCTAGAAAGAGGATCCTAGACTTGTGGAGATTATCGGTGGAATGCAATCGGGCCAAGACTCAGAGTTTGGGATCTCAGATGATGGGTTGTTGAGATATAGGGGCAGAATTTGCGTTTTGAATGATAAGATGTTGAAGAGGAAAATTTTGGAAGAGGCACATAGCTCCAAATACACTATGCATCCAGGCAATACGAAGATGTATCAGAATTTATGTAAGGTGTATTGGTGGACTGGTATAAAGAAAGATATAGCGACCTTTGAGTCCAAGTGTCTAGTGTGCCAAAAAGTTAAGATTGAACACCAGCGGCTAGCGGGCTTACTAAAGTCTTTGCCCATACCTACATGGAAGTGGGAGCAGTGACTATGGACTTCATTATGGGGCTCCCGAGGACTCGTAGGAATCATGATGCAATCTAGGTGATAGTTGACATATTGACAAAGTCTGCTCATTTCCTAACTATGAAGGCTACCGTTTCGCTTAGTGCCTTAGCAAATATGTATGTCAAAGAAATTGTGAGGTTACATGGAGTCTCAGCGAGCATAGTTTTGGACAGAGATTCACGATTTACTTCCCGTTTCTGGGAACATTTCCAGGATGCTTTGGGAACTAAACTGAGCTTTAGCACAGCCTTCCATCCTCAAACCGATGGGCAATCAGAGAGGACTATTCAGACACTTGAGGACATGTTGAGGGCATGTGTTATGGATTTTCGAGGCTCATGGGATAATCATCTGGCACAGCGGAGTTTGCATATAATAACAGCTTTCACTCTAGTATTGGGATGGCACCTTACGAGGCATTGTATGGGCGTAGGTGTAGGTCTCCCATTAGCTGAGAAGAAGTAAGTGAAAGAAAGTTATTCACTCCGGAGATTGTAGAGAAAGCTTCCGAAGATGTGAGATTGATATGTGATAGACTGAAGACAGCCCAAAGTAGATAGAAAAGTTATGCCGACTGTCGAATGAGGCCTTTAGAGTTCCAAGTAGGTGATAAAGTGTTCTTGAAAATCTCTTCGTCTAAAGGCATAATGAGATTTGGCAAGAAAGGGAAGTTGAGTCCTCGATACATTGGTCTGTTTGAGATATTGGAGAGAGTGGGTGATGTAGCATATCGACTAGCATTACCCCCAGAGCTATCGGGTGTGCATAACGTCTTTCATGTGTCGATGCTACGGAAATATCATCAGGACCCATCTCATGTGATCGAGTTTAAGCCACTGGAGATTAGAGAGGAATTAAGCTATGTCGAGAGACCAATTCAGATCTTAGACAAGAAAGATAAGATATTGAGGTCTAAGACAATCCCTTTAGTCAAAGTGCTTTGGCAGCACGACTCTTCAGAGGAAGCCACATGGGAGTTGGAAAGCCTAGTGAGAGAGAAATACCCTCACCTATTTCAGATAGACACAGAAAATTTGGGGGACCAAATTTCCTAAAGTAGGGAGGATGTAAAAACTACAAACTTTGTACCATATGATGCGAATAAATAAGAGACATGGAGTAAGTTCAGTATTATGATATAAGTTGTAAGTAATAATCTTATGCCAAGTAATGAGGATGAAACCTCAAATTTGTGGAATTAGAAAACAAATAATTTATACTTTTGCGTCATTTGGAAAATCTCATAACTAAGTTCAAGAATTTAAATATGAACTAATGAGATGCATATATTCCACCAAATACATAAGTAGGTTGTTTTAATAAAACAAGTACACAAGTATATTAAAGGAAATGTAATATGCATGAATAATGAATAATTAAAATAAATTGAAGAATTGATATGTGTACACATACCACAGTAAAAATATATTAGATATGAGAATATATATATTGTATATGGCTATGTGTATGTATACATATTATTATATTTAAGAATTTAAAATACGAGTATAAATACACACTTCATGTAGTAATATAACAAATAAATAAATATATAAGAATATATATATTATATACATGTATAAATATACATTGTTATATATAAAGATAATTTTAGTTTATATGAATATATATAAAAAATATATATATATGTGTTAGTGGGGTTTGATGGGACTTTACCCCATCAAACTCCACTAACTCCATCAGATTATTCAACAAGCTTCTTAAGGAAGCTTTACAAAAAAAAAAAACAAGGAAAAGAAAGAAGAAAAGGAAAGGTGAAGCTGATAGGGAAAGAAAGAAAGGAAAACTGAAAACTGAAAGGAAAAAAAAGGGAGAAAGAAAAGAGTAAGCTGAAAGGGAAGAAGAGGGAGGCACGTACAGCTACTACCTCACCACCTTGGGCATCAGGTGTCGACGGCAAAAGAGGGAAACCACCGGCGGGAAGCTTAGCAAGACCAATGCTGGTCGGAAAGTTAGGTCACGAAGCTGAAGATTGGTCTCCTTAGATTTCGGACAAAGGAAGAAGGAAGAAGGATTAAAGCTGCAGTGAAGAACCATGTGGTGAAACCTTGATGCCAAAACAGGAGAAAAATCTCAAGAGCCACTCTTGTTAAATGTAAGTGTAGTAAGGGCTGTAAATAAGGGTTTTCAGTGGAGTTATATAACTGTTTAACCTGATTTATTTCTGCTTGTGGTTGGCTGTAGTTTAAATTGGTCTTGGTTGTGTTTGAGGTAGTAGACAAAGGGGGTTTCAACGTGGTTTGAGAGGGGCTGATGAGGGCCATGCCATTTCCTGAAATAGAGAAAGGAAATTGAAGGCATTGGTTGGGCGTGAAGGCTGGTAGGCACAGGGAGTTATTCACGTCTGAAAAGCAGGTAAAGTTTGGTGCTTTGAATATAGAAAGAGGAACCAAACGTGGAGCACTTGAACTAAAACAAATTTTGTCTCTTAGGGACAGAACAAAAAGCTAGAAAAGAGGGTGGAACAAGGCACATTGGCTGGAAATTTATCCAAGCCGAGAGAGGGATTATGACGGCTGACCTTGCAGCCAAAAGTTGGAGGGTTCTAACTAAGGTAAATGACATTTTTGGTTGATGTTTTAATGGACTTTGAGGATAGCAATGTGCATAGAAATAGGTCTTGAAAGAAATAACAAAAGAAATAAAAAGAAAAGGGATAAAAGAAAAAGGAAAAGAATTAAAAGATATATATATATATATATGTAATACACATATATATATATATATATGTGAATGCAAATATATATCTATATAGATATACACATGTATCAAGATGTAGGAAAGTAGGGAATTGAAATTGGAAATGTATACCATGCAAGTGCTATGTATTTAAAGGTATATCTATATATTGCTATATATATTTGCATATTTAGAAATGAAAGAATAAAATCTAAGGATTGAGATCTGCACTAGTATCAAATAACCATATATATATGTACATATATATTACTAGTATACATATATAAGTATACTACTTGCTTGAAAAACAACGAAATAAATAAATATATGTATGTATAGTGCTTATATAAAAACATATAGTAAATCCTCAGAAATTTTATTATGCAAATGCTAAATACATACATATATAAATATAGATATATATGCTACTCACTTGAAAACTAAATAAGAGGCACAGAAAAGAAATACAAAGAAAAGAAAAAGGGATTTGTTGAGATATAAGTACAAGTGTAATTGTATAAGTGTTTAAGATATAGTTATAATCACACATATATATATATACATATAATAAAAGGAAATATCGTATACAAATTAATAAACCTCTTATTATCTTATAAAGAATATAAGTAAAGAGTTATTAAATCGAATAAGTAATGTTTGGAGAGACACATAAAGAATTTAGTTCCTCGCCAAAGAAATGAATTGGAATAGTTTAGATTCTAAGATATATAATTGATATGTGATCAAAACGTAATTAAGACATGTTATTGAAACATCATTTGATTTAATTGTAGTGAATTTGGAGCGGTGTAGGAGTTTAACTTGAGTTGAGGATCGAGGAAAGGTAACCTACCAAGCATCGAGGTAAGTGTGTTAAATAAATTTTACTAGTATCATCTCGTAAGAGATGAAAGAATCCTCATTAAATAATTAATTAAATTTATATAGGATATTGGTTGGACATTACGGGTAAGACAATTAGAGTAAGTATGGTAGGATTTTTAAACCGGACATAATGTGCTTGTGAAATATGCTTATTCGAAAGGTGATCTTGTTGTGAATTGTGTAATGTGTTATGTGTTATGGCTTCCTTATGATTACTGAACATGTTAATATATTGTTATGCTTTGAGTCTGTATATGTGATTTGAGCACCAAATATACATATCGCTCCCGATGTTGAGTTCATAGACCTCAATTAGCACCTAGTCATATTTGTCGAAAGTCTACGAACTAAAGGCCAAATTGAGCAAAGACTCGATTTCTATACCGTGTGAGCCACCTCTAGAATCCTTCAGGAATTAAGTGCTACACGAGTTCCGATGTGTTAGTAATCAGTCTAAGTCCTAAAGGCCAAAACAAACAAAGACTCGATTTCTGTACCATGTGAGCCACCTCTAGAATCCTTCGGGAACTAAGTGCTACACGAGTTCCGATGTGTTAGTAATCAGTCTAAGTCCTAAAGGCCAAACCGAGCAAAGACTCGATTTCTGTACTGTGTGAGCCACCTCTAGAACCCTTCGGGAACTAAGTGCTACACGAGTTCTGATGTGTTAATAGTCAGTCTAAGTACTAAAGGCCAAACCGAGCAAAAACTCGATTTCTGTACCGTGTGAGCCACCTCTAGAATCCTTCGGGAACTAAGTGCTACACGAGTTCTGACGAAATATGAGAAATCATAGGATATTGTGACGATAAGTAAGTGAGTGTGATTTGTGAATGCGACGAATGTCGAAGGATGAAATAGACCTTATGCATATGACATATGATGTGTGTGATTATTGGATTATGTTTATATATGCCACTTGAACATGTGCTACTTGAATGTTCATTTCTTTCGATTATTAGATTATGTTTATATATGCCACTTGAACGTGTGCTACTTGAATGTTCGTTTTTTTCGATTATTGGATTATGTTTATATATGCCACTTGAATGTGTGCTACTTGATTGTTAGTTTCTTTCGATTGTTGGATTATGTTTATATATGCCACTTGAACGTGTGCTACTTGAATGTTCGTTTCTTTCGATTATTAGATTATGTTTATATATGCCACTTGAATGTATGCTACTTGAATGGTCGTTTCTTTCGATTATTGGATCATGTTTATATATGCCATTTGAACATGTGCTACTTTAATGTTCATTTCTTCCACACTTAATCATACTGATAAAAAGAATGATGCCTTGTTAAATCAAGAATGGAATGAAAGCATGAACAGGTTTATGACGTTTGTGCACTTACGGAATGATAATAAACCTTGGTATAATCCATACATGCTAATTTACAATAACTCAAGCATGTATGATCGTGTTTTACGATATGAGCCTAGTATGTTTTTATTTAAACTACATACTGAGCCGTAGATTGCTCACCCCTTAATTTAACATCTGTAGATCATACGAGTTAATAGCCGGCTCAGGCATCGTGTAGGCTCCCGGGAAACCGTACCTAGTAGTGGTACTCATTTGCGTTCTTCGGAGCTAGCATTTTGTATTTTGAGGTATACTGTTAGTATATCATTTTGATAATCATGTGTACGTTAAATTTCACAATACTAGGAAAGTATATGGGATGTAACTTTAGATCGCACTAGATGACTATATGAGTCTAGGTGGTTATCGAGTTCGATCCGGGTCCTAGTGTATGTTTTGAATTATATATAATGGGGTAGATACGAACTTAGTAATGGTTAAACTCTCGAGATCTTTGAAATACATGATTGCATGAAACTGTGGAGAAACACCAGCTGCTGTGTTATGTGATTTAAAAATGTGTTTTAGTGCAGGAAATTATACCTGGGGAAATTGATAAAATACAAAAGGGATGTTTTCGACTTGTTTCTTTTGGGAATAGTAAAATAAGATGAAAATCATAAGAAAAACCTCTTTGAGAAACATGTCATAGCTCGAGAAATAATATGAGTAAGATAGGATCGGATTTAGATACTACACTAACACCGAATACAAACCATAAGTAAAGAAAGAAAAAAAAATTTTGGTTCGATATTTTCATAAGAAATCAAGTAAGTGTTAAGTGGACGTCATTAGCCTTCGGGTCGTGACATAGAGAACCTTTACCAATAGAATATTCTTAGACTATAGAACTTTCTCTTTCCTATCCAAGATCCGTACGGGCCTTTCCACATAGCTCACATCCTCTTTGATCTTTAGAGGCTTAAACTGAATTACATGTGATGGATTAGGATGGTACTTGTGGAGCATAGACACATGAAATACATTATGTACTCTGGCTAACTCAGTAGGTAAGGCTAACTAGTATGCTACATCACCGATGCAGTCCAAAATCTTAAAATGCCCGATGAACCAAGGACTTAGTTTCCGTTTCTTACCAAATCTCATGATACCTTTATAAAGGAAAACTTTCAAAAAAATAAAATCTCTAATAATGAACTTCAAATGTCTACGTCAACTGTCCACATAGCTCTTTTGTCGATTCTAAGCTGTCTTATATCTTTCACAAATTAAACAGACATTCTCAAAAGCTTGCTCCACTAAATCAGAAGCATGTATCTTACGATCACCCACTTCTTCCTAAACAATCGGAGAATGACACTTTTTACCATACAAAGCTTCATATGATGCCATCCCAATGCTCAAATGATAGCTATTATTGTAAGCAAATTCGACCAAAGGAAAGTGGTCATCCCAAGAGCATTTAAAATCCAAATCACAAGCTCTAAACATATCCTCCAAAGTTTGAATGTTACACTCAGACTTTCCATCTATCTATGGATGGAAAGCAATGCTAAAATTTAATCGAGATCCCATAGCATCCTGAACGTGTTCCTAAAAGTAGGAAGTGAATATCATTCAGAAGTGAGGCTTAGTGGAACTCCATGAAGCCGTACAATCTGCTTAACATACATATCGGCCAAGGCATTGAGAGTATCAGTAGATTTCATAGCCAAGAAGTGACCTAACCTAGTCAATTTATCAACGATAACTCGAATGGCTTCATGGTTATTTTTAGTCCTAGGTAATCCCATGATAAAGTCCATAGTAATATGCTCTCATTTCTTTGTAAGTATAGATAGAGGCTGTAGTAAACCGGCTAGTCTTTGGTGCTCTACCTTAACCTGCTGATAGGTGAGATACTTAGCAACAATCTTAGCAATGTCTCTTTTCATTCCTAACCACCAGTACACTTTACAGAGATTGTGTTACATATTTGTATTACCACGGTGTAAAGTGTACCTAGTAAAGTGAGCTTCAGCCAAAATAAGATCCTTGAGATCTTTATCATCTGAGATATAGATTCGTCCTTTAAACTTCAACAAACCATCAGGTCCAACTCTAAAATCTGACTGCTTCTCAGTCTAAACATGACTAGTCATTTCCACACAATACAGATCTTCCCTTTGAGCAAGTCTAATATGCTCCATCAGATCTGGCTCAATCTGCATACTAGCCACCATATCATTCCCCTCATAAGGAGAAGTGTTCAAGCTCAGACTGGCAAGCTACTCTAATAAATCAAACTCACAAACCATCGTATAAGAAACCAATCCCAACTGCTTCTGGCTAAGAGCATTAGCTACTACATTGCTTTACCTGGGTGATAGAGGATCTCACAGTCATAATCCTCTAGAAGTTTTATCCATCTCCTTTGCCTTATATTTAATTCTTTTCATGAAAACAAATACTTCAAACTTTTATGATCTACAAATATCTGAAATCTCTCACCATATAGATTGTGTCACCAAATCTTCAAAGTAAACCATTGTGGTTGACTCCAAATCATGAGTAAGGTAATTCTTCTCATGGTCCTTATGATGTTAGAAACCATAAGCCATTACTTTCCATTCTGCATAAGCACACAACCTAAACCTTGAGCGGATGCATCAATGTACACTAAGAAACCTCTTGAACCACTAGGAACAGTAAGGATTGGTGCTAAAGTCAATCTACGCTTCAACCCCTAGAAGCTATATTCACAGGTGTCATCCCACTCAAACTTTATATCTTAGCACGTGAGGTAGGCCAAAAGAGCAACTGGTCTAGAAAACCCTTAACAAATCTCCAATAATAACCAGCTAGGTCAAGGAAACTTCATGTTAGCTTTAAATTGACAAGTATTTTGAAATGACAAAACTCAAGTAAACTTAAAAATGATTTTACTACAAAAGTAAATTTGCTTTGAATGAACTCAATAATAGAAAATATTTTAAACAAAGTTTTTGGATTGTGATCTCAATTGAAAATGTCAGTAAATATTCTTAGGAAAGTGTTAGAAGGTTTTGAACTGACTTAGAATCACAAAAGCCATCAATGTGTATCAATTTACAGTAAAACAGGTGCAAGAAGGCATTCTAGAGAAAAGGGATCAATCCCCCCATGAAAGGGATCGATCCCTAAATGGCAGATTACTTGGAAGAGGCCCAGAAAAGGCTAGGAATGCATTCTGGAGAAAATGGATCGATCCCCCTAGAAAAGGGATCGATTCCTTCGCTCAAAATCTGGCTCCAACGGCTAGTTTTTGAGGGTTTCAACAGGAAGATTTGCATTAAATGCTTCACCAACCGTTCCAACCGTTTGGTGGACTATAAATAGAGGCATTTATGAAGTTTGGAGGCAGAACAAGCACTCAAAAATCTTTAAGCTTCAAGAAAGAAAATCAAATCTGAAAATCTTCACTGTGTAACTCCATTTGTGAGATTCTTTGTTGTTCTTCACCCATTCACTGAAAACTCTGATATTCAAAGGGATGAACTATCCTTGTAAGGTCTGATATTGTAGAGTGTGGGTAGTAATACAAGGGTAGAGGCTTAGAAGGAGATTTCTAAAGTCTCAAGAAAAATTGTAAGAGGTCTTACCACACCTTCAAGTGGTTTGTAAGGATTCACAAGGAAGAGCTGAATCAAAACCTTGACAAGGGGTTCAAGGAGAGAGGACGTAGGTAAGAGATTGGCCGAACCTCTATAAACTTGTGTTTGCTTCTCTTTCCCTTACTCTTTTTACTGCACTTATTTTTTCATTATTGTTTATTTAGTTTTAATTGTGCATTAAGAGTTAGGAAAATTAGAAATAACTAGAAAAACTGATTCACCCCCTCTCGGTAGAGCCAACAATTGGTATCAGAGCTTGAGCTCGAGATTAAGTTAGATTAACATCTATCGAGTAAAACGATCACTAATGGCTCAAACTAGTTTGTCTACACCTTTGGTAGGAGAGGGACACTCTACGGTTAGACCTCCACTCTTTAATGGTGAAAACTATGCTTATTGGAAGACTAGAATGATGCTATTTATTCAAGCTAATGATTATGAAGTATGGAGAATTATTGTTAAAGGTCCCCTTATCCCTACTAAGAAAGTAGATGGGTCGGATGTGCCTAAGAAAGAAGATGAGTGGGATACTAATGACATTAGAATGGCACAACTTAATGCTAAAGCAATGCACACACTATTTTGTGCATTAGGACCAAATGAATATAATCGAGTTTCACAATGTGAGAATGCTAAACAAGTCTGGGATAAACTAGCTATCACACATGAGGGAACCATACAAGTCAAAGAAACAAAAGTAGGCATGCTCACTCAAGACTATGAACTATTTAGAATGAAGAATGATGAGTCAATTAGAGACATGTTTACTAGGTTTACGGACATAATAAATGGTCTTAAAGCTTTAGGGAAGACATACTCTAATGTAGAGATGGTGAAAAAGCTTCTCAATAGCTTACCTAAATCATGGGAAGCTAAAGTCACTGCTATTGAGGAATCCAAGGACTCTCATACACTCTCATTAGATGAACTTATGGGATCCTTACTCACTTATGAGATGAAAATTAAGAGAAATCAAGATCCCCCAAAGAAAGTTGGAGTAGCACTAAAATCCACCACAATTGAGGAATCAAACGATGATCATGATGTAAGTGGTGATGAAGAGGATTTAGAAATGGCCATGTTCGCCAAGAGATTCAATAAATTCATGAGGATGAGAGCTAGTGGAAACTCTAGGAGACCCCCTAGGAGAGAGTTAAATAGAGGTGAAACTAGTAGGAAAGAAAAGGACCAAATTATTTGTTATGAATGCAAAAAACCTTGTCATATTAAATTTGATTGTCCTTTGTATAGAAAGCAAAATGAGAAGAAACAAAAGAAGAAGGCAATGGTGGCTACTTGGAGTGATAGTGACTGCTCCGATGAAGAGAATGTGAAAGATGAAGTAGCCAACCTTTGTTTCATGGCTTTTGAAGATGAGAAGGTAACTTCTAACTTGTTAAATACTAATGAATACACTTTTGATGAATTGCAAGATGCATTTGATGAGTTAGCCAATGAATTTGAATGCATGAATTTGAAATATAAGAAGATGATCTCTAAGTTGAAAAAGGAAAATGAAATGATTGTGAATGTTAAATTAGAATGTGAGAAGAAATTAGAAAATGCTAATCTAGAAATCGAAGAATTAAATAAGAAGAACACTAATTTGCAAAAATCCTTTTCTAGATTTTACATGGGTTAACAAAAATTTGATCAAATGCTAGAGACTCAAAGAGCATTCTTTGATAGAGAAGGGTTAGGCTACAATGCATCTAACAAAGAGACTCATCTTAAAAACTTCCTAGTTAAAGATAGAAAATTTGTTTTGTGCACATTGTGTAATAAACTAGGACACTTTTCACAAGCATGCACCTCTAGGAAGACCATGATTAGAGGAAAAATGGCTGTCAAAATTTAGGTACCTAAACATGTTTTAAATTCAAGTGATGAGTCATTAAAGATGAAATGGATCCCTAAAGGATCTAAAATTATAAGTACTAACTCTCAAGGACCCAAGAAAATTTGGGTACCTAAGATGAAAGCTTGATGTGTTTGTAGGAGGAAGAGTATTGCTACAAGGCTAAGTCCAAGGAACATTGGTACCTTGATAGTGGATGCTCAAGACATATAACGGGTGACAAGAGCCAATTCAAGCTCCTAAAGCATAAAAGTGGTGGAGAAGTCACATTTGGAGACAACTCCAAAGGACAAATTGAAGGAATTGGCTCAATTGATAACTCTTCCTCAACTATTGAGAATGTGTTATATGTTAGAGGCTTATAGCATAATTTGCTTAGTATTAGTCAATTGTGTGATAAGGGATTTAAAGTTGTGTTTGATGATTTGTGTTGCAATGTTGTTAATGCTAAAACTAATCAAATTGTCTTTATTGGACATAGACAATGAAATATTTATATTGAGGATTTAAATGAACTTAATAGCAAAAATGTATGCTTTATGGCCACTAGAGAAGATGAACCTTAGTTATGGCATAGAAGACTAGGCCATGCTAGCATGCATGTTTTGTCTAAGTTAGCCAAAAGAGATCTAGTAGTAGGATTACCTAAGCTTCAATTTGAAAATGATAAAGTTTGTGAGGCATGTGTAAGAGGAAAACACAAAAGAATTTCATTTAAACCTAAGAAGTGTGTCACTACCTCTAGATCACTTCAACTTCTTCACTTAGATCTATTTGGACCAACTAGGACAACTAGTTTAGGAGGTGAACACTATGGATTTGTGATAGTTGATGATTACACTAGGTTTACTTGGGTATTCTTTTTGAGTGTTAAAAATAAGGCTTTAGATAAATTCATTGTTTTCTCAAAACTTGTTCAAAATGAAAAGGGTTACTCTATTTCGAGTATTAGGAGTGACAATGGAAAAGAATTTGAAAATCTTGGTTTTGATACATTTTGCAATGAAAATGGCATTAGCCATAATTTTTCAGCTCCTAGAACTCCCCAACAAAATAGGGTAGTTGAAAGGAGAAATAGAACCTTAGAAGAAATGGCTAGAGCTTTGTGAAAATAACTTACCTAAATATTTTTGGGCTGAAGCAGTAAATACTTCTTGCTTTGTCATAAATAGAGCTATGGTAAGGCCTATTTTAAAGAAAACTCCCTATTAGCTTTATAAAGGAAAAAGGCCTAACATAAGTTATTTTCACCCATTTGGATGTAAATGTTTTGTTTTGAACAATGGTAAAGATAACCTAGGAAAATTTGATGCTAAAAGTGATGAAGGAATTTTTCTTGGCTATTCTTTAAATTCTAAGGCTTATAGAGTTTTCAATAAAATAACACTTGTAGTAGAAGAGTCAATACATGTAATCTTTGATGAATCAAATATCACTAGTGGAACCAATCTTGATGATGAAGTAGAGATCTTTGATTAACCTATAGTTGATCCATCTCAAGATAAGGATGTTAGGGAACAATTAGAAGATCTTAATATTAACAAAAATGAAGAGTCCATGGAACAAGAAATAATTGAGAAAGAATCTAGGTGTCCTAGAGAACTTGGATATGTGAAAGATAATGATATTGTTGGAGATCCAACCATTGGAGTTAAGACTAGGTTAACCTATAGAAACATATGTCAACATGTAGCGTTTGTGTCCAATTTGAGCCAAAGAAAGTGGATGAGGCCTTGAAAGATGAAAATTGGATTATGGCCATGCAAGAGGAATTAAATCGATTTGAGAGAAGCAAAGTGTGGACATTAGTGGAAAGACCTAAAGATTATCCGATCATTGGAACCAAATGGATATTCAAGAATAAGATGGATGAAAATAGCATTATTGTTAGAAACAAGGCTAGGTTAGTGGCTCAAGGATATAGACAAGAAGAAGGGATAGACTATGATGAAACCTATGCTCCAGTAGCTAGATTAGAAGCCATTAGGATGCTACTTGCTTTTGCATGCTATAAGGATTTTAAGTTATATCAAATGGATGTAAAAAGTGCCTTTTTAAATGGATTCATAAATGAAGAGGTTTATGTTGAACGACCTCCCGGTTTTGAAAATCTAAAGTTTCCTAACCATGTTTTCAAACTATCAAAGGCTTTATATGGATTAAAACAAGCTCCTAGAGCTTGGTATGAAAGACTTTCAAAGTTTTCAATTGAAAAAGGTTTTGCAAGAGGAAAAGTAGACACCACCTTGTTTATCCAATCTAAGGGTGATGACTTATTAGTAGTTCAAATTTATGTGGATGATATCATTTTTGGATCTACAAATGAGTCATTATGTAAAGATTTCTCAAAATTAATGCAAGGTGAATTTGAAATGAGTATGATGGGAGAGTTAACCTTCTTTCTAGGACTTCAAGTTAAACAATGCAAAGAAGGTATTTTCATAAATCAAGCTAAGTACACTAAAGATTTGCTCAAAAGATTTGGAATGGATGAGTCTAAACCTTACTCTACACCAATGAGCACAAATATCAAGCTTGATAAGGATGATGGAGGAAAGTGTGTAGAAACTAAACTATATAGGTTTATGATTGGTTCTTGCTATACTTAACTGCTAGTAGACCCGATATAATGTTTAGTGTATGCTTGTGTGCTAGATTTCAGTCATCTCCTAAAGAATCACACTTACGAGCAGTAAAAAGAATCCTTAGATACCTTAAAGACACCTCTTCCTTAGGACTTTGGTATCCTAAAGATTCTACACTTGATCTTCATGCTTATTCCGACGTGGATTTTGGTGGATGCAAAGTGGATAGGAAAAGCACATCGGGAACATGTCAATTCTTAGGAAATAGGCTTATTTCATGGTTCTCCAAGAAACAAAATAGCGTAGCTCAATCCACAATCGAGGCTGAATATATAGCTTCCGGAAGTTGCTGTGCTCAAGTTTTATGGATTAAACAACAAATGAGAGACTATGGAATAGAAATGAACCAAGTTCCCATCAAGTGTGACAACACTAGTGCTATCAACCTTTCAAAAAATCCCCTCCAACACTATAGAACCAAGAACATTGAGATTAGACATCATTTTATATGAGATCATGTGCAAAAAGGGGACATTATTCTAGAGTATGTAGATACATTACACCAATTAGCTGATATTTTCACCAAAACCTTGGACAATGAGAGATTTTGCATTCTTAGAGGTGAATTAGGTATTATGAATGCTCCTTGAATTGATTTGATGTTGAATAAATGGCTTAAGTTGGTTTGTGCTAATTGCAAGATAGAAATTTGAAGACTATAATTACCACTTGCAATTCATGACCTTAACTTACCATGTTACTGTTCATGTTCTTAGCTTTTTGAGATTGAATTGTTGAATTTTATGTGTTTTGATCATGTTAAACCTTCTTCATTAGCCAAAACCCATTTCCAATGGTTAAGATACTATCACAGCCATGATCACCTATTGTTTCTGCACACTCATGCAATTTTCTGCATTTTTTCTGCAGTTTTCCACTCACATCTCATGCATCCCAAGTGGCAAAACCAGATTTTGTTTTTAAAATAGTAAAAATGCATAACTTCCATTGTTTTCAAATCATTTTTATGCATTACAAATGAGGCAAGTGACTGAGGAGACATTTCTTCCAAAATAGGATTGATTTCCAAGTCTATCAGGCCAAAAATCTAGGTTTTTGCTATGAGGGATCGATCCCTTTCACCATGGGATCGATCCCATAGCATCAAAAATCGGTGAAGAAAAGTCTCGGAAGCATTCTGCCTGGAAGGGATCGATCCGTTCCTAGAGGGGATCGATCCCCTCGGGACAGATTGCTTTTCGCGGGCCATTTTAAACGTCGGCCCCCCACTCCTATCTCACTATTCACCTTCCTCTTCACTCCCCACGCCCTTCCACCATTTCCTTTCACCCAATTCTTCTAGATCTCACTCATTTCTTCACCAAATCGCTTCATTCCTTCACAATCTTCCTCATTTCGTCATCTCTTTCATTTCCCCTCCTCATTTCCTCACAAAACTTCATCTTTTCTTCTCTTCCTTCTTCTTCCACACCATGGTTACTATTTACCCAACATTGCAATTGTAAGTTTTTATCCCATTTTTCATTAAATTTTTCTTGCATTTCTAGTTTGTTTCATCGTATCTTGTCTACACATTTGCATATTTTACATCAATTTCATTTCCATCTAGGTTTTCCATTTATTGGCACTTGTCTATTCTCTAGGATTTATACTTAGTCTATTTGTAGTTGTTCATCCATATTTCACTGTCATACTTGTTCCATGCATCTTGGGTTGTGGCTCTCTGCTATTGGCTAGCTCTTTTCTTTCACATATCCTCATCCCTCGTTCACCAAAATCGTGCCCACTACCTATTCGGTAAAAATCCTCAACGAACTTTCCTGCATTTTTCCACTACATATGGCTCCTAAAGTTAAGCACGATACTCAAAAATGCAAAACCAGTGCTTCCTCCTTTTCCTCCTCCATACCGGCCACCTTTAACCGCTGCTTTCGCCACGCCAATGAGAAAACAAGATTTCTAGCGAACTTTGCCAATATGCCTATTAAGCATTGGCATCCAATTGATTTCGATTTCCTCGAATCAATTAATTTTCCTTACTTGGCCAAATTCGCTGAATTTAATTAGATTAACTTTCTCAAAATCAACACTCCGGTTCCTCCAAACATCATTCGAGCTTTCTTTTCCAATGCCGAAACCATCACGAATCCAAATGATGAATGTCGTGTTGTAGGAATTCGATCCTATGTCATGGGCAAACACATTGAAATCACCACACAATCCCTCTTTGTTGTCTTTAGAGTTCCCGATGACGGTACTATATATGAGAATGTTGACGTCCCCTTAGAGTTCCCCGTTACCAATAATCGTGCAAATGACCTTCCTGTCTTCGCCCGACTCCTACATATCAAAATCTCTTGGAATCTCCGACCCCTTGTGCGAGACCCGATTTTATAATACTGTACACCATATTTTCGTAAATCATTGATAGTGGAAATAAATTAATTAGTGAAATTAAATAAATATCAAATTTGAATTTCCACTTAGAAATTGGAATAATTGGAGTTGTAATTTATAATATGGTGTATAAGAGGTGAAATAAATATTTCATGATGAAGTGAAGGTATAGAAAGAAATAAAGAAAATAAATCTGAAATTTATACATGGAAGTGATATTTCCATAGTATAATATGTAAAAATGTGAATTATAAGAGAGGGAAATTTTATTTGTTGGACATATGTTAAATTGTCATTGGAGGGAACACACCAAAGAATGGGAGAATTTAACTCAAAAACTGATCAGGGAAATTGGCAGCATGTACGCCACTTCTTCTTTGTCTTTATGATGCACGGTTGAAAATTGTCCAAAGGAAATGAAATGCAACATAAAGGAAGTGAAATGTGAAAGCTAACATGTAATTAATTTTGACCGAAGAATACATCAAAAACAAGTAAAACAAGTCAAAGAAACGTGCAGCTCACTTCATTACCGTCAATCCCTTGCTGCAGTTTTGTTTCTTTTTGTTTTAATGCTCAATAAAGAAAAGGAGATGATGAAAAGGAAGAGAAGAGAAAAGACAAGATAAATATTGTATTTGGAAATATGATAAATTGCTATTGGATGAAGCTTGCAAAAAAGATGATGGACATGGTCAAAATTGACCAGCATAGTGGCTTTCACGCCACTCATTTGCTGCTGTCTTGATTTATCGGCTAAATTCACTTAAAGGAGAGTGAACTGAAATATTTATTGTATAAAATGCCACATAATTGATACTTAAAAGAAGAGAAGTGCAATATTTAACATGAATTAATTTCTATTGGATGGAGTCTTCAAAAAGAAAGAAAAATAAGTCAATAACGTGTAAGCAAAATGCATTCCAGCAGATTTCTTTTGCTGCAGTTTTTCTTCAGCAATTAATACTCAATATGTCATAAAATGATGAAGAAAAGAGATAAGGAAGAAAGGTGGCAACTTCCTAATGGTGATTTTGGATAAAAAAGAGAATAAAGAAAACTAAACTTCAGTGATTTCATCTCTTCTCACCGACTTTTCTCTGCTGGTTACGAGAATCAGTTTGGCTTTTAGTTTGGGCTCTGTTTTAGCTTCCGTTCTTCCAAAGGAAAATTAGCATGATCATATATCTTTGATAGCTAACCCCTTAACTTTCACCATCAACCTTTCCTCCCTCAATTGAATAGCCAAGGAAGCCAAGAAGAGGGGCTGAACTTTGAAAAATTGTGAGGAACAATATGGAATGAACTAGGAAATGGTCTTTATACTTCTAGATAGGGAAGTAAGTCAGATTACATATATAATTGACGGTGCATTACTTGGAATGCAATATTTTCTGTTATGAATAGAAGGGCGTTGATAGGTCGGAAGTTTTTATAAAGAATAATTCTACCATAATGAGTAGGATTTCAAAGCATGCTTAGTGTATATGTATATTTCGGAATTGTTTCGGAAATTGAACTTGTACAACTTATCTTCTGCAGCTCCAAAGCTAAATCCATGAAATGGGAAAGGAAATGAATAACGACCTAATCATTGGTTCAAGGTCACAAAGTGTACGGTTTGAATGAAATGACACCGTACAGGTAAGGGGGGAGTGTGTGAGTTGTAGTGATATAATGAATTGCATGTTTTCTTGAGTTAAATGTTATGAGCATATTGAATGCAAGAATTGATTTGAAAACATGTAAAATATGTGGTTGAAAAGCTGGTTTATATACTGTGACTGTGTGCAGGAGGTTAGGAATCCGCAACTGTTATGTTGTCGGAAATTTTTCAAAAATATTCTAAAATATTCCAAAATATTTTAGAAGCATGAAATGATTCAAATGGAAAATTTTGAATATAATTTCCACCAATTTTCCATAAATTGGAAATTTTGAGAAAGTTATGAGAAATTAAATATTCATGTTTTATATTTTTATTAAAGTGAGAAATTGATTTGTTTATATGATATTAAATATTCAATTGAATATTTATATACTTTCTCACTTGATACATGAATATTTACTGATGGATTTACTGTATGTGAAAGTGGGGAATAAAATACCTTTTTGGAAAATATTTTTTTTAATAAATGATTTAATTCATTTGATTTCCTTAAAGGTATTTTTATGAGAAAATGAATGATTTTATACCTTTATGAAATTAAGTGATGATTTAATTTATTTTATAAATTTCATAAAGGTGAGGATATATACATGGGAGCCTTATGGATAATTGTGAAATATTTCAAATTACTGTATTTAAAATCCATAAAGGCTATGGTACGGTTTTTATACTGTTTTGAGACTTAGGCCCCGAGTTTCATCCATCATACTATTACTGTTACTGTCACGTGGCTGATTGACCCGCCAGTCATCAACGTCTCGGATGTCACCTGGCAAGTGTACACCGAGGACACCCTATAGATCATGGCCATAGATCTCACTGTATACTGTTACTGTGTCCCTTCGGGGATGATTATTGTGTCCCTTAGTGGACGATGATAGCATGATTTAATTGTAGGGTGATGCCTAGTCTCAACTTACTGATTACTGATTACTGAAGGGATTTATTGAATCCTGTTTTACTGTACTGCATTGTGGATTACTGTTTACTAAACTGAATCGTACCGAAATACTGTTTTACTGAATTGTACTGAATTGGTAGCTACTGATTACTGTTTACTGAACTGAAAGCTACTGATTACTATTTACTGAACTAGTAGCTACTGATTACTGTTTACTGAACTGAAATCTACTGATTATTGTTTACTGAACTGAATTATATGAAATACTGTTTACTGAACTGTTATCCAGTGATTTGGATATTTACAAGCTACTATATGAAAAGACTGTTTACCGTAACTACTGTTTTACCACTGTACTGTCATGTGTTTTGAACTATTACTGAAATGGTGGAAATTAAAGGATTTATTCCATTTAGATTTATGGGAAATAAATATTTTCCAGCATATAGATTTCATTATATCAAGCAGCATACGACTCCTTTACTGAGCATGTGGTTCGCTCACCCCTTACTTCCAAACTTTCCAGATTTATCACGAGGATTATTTGATGGCTCCTCAGATAAATATAGCTGCGAGTAGCCCACTGAGACAGAGCATTGAAATTTAAAGGTACAGTCACTTCTCTTATATATTCAGACACTTGTATACAGTACTACATAATTGTAAAATAGAAACAGGGGATGTAAAGTATAAGGAATATTGTAAAATTACATATTCCGAATTTTATCAAGAAATAAATGTCCATTATTTATTATTGTTACTGTTGAAGTGTAAAGGCATCACAGACAGCCCAATCGGTAAAAATGTGTAAAATACTAGTAAATATTGTGTAAAAATGTACACTCAGACTGTTACACCTTGGCACAAGATATTCTTACCTTCGGAAACTTGATCGTTTTTGGCTCCATCATATTCACTCACCTGATGGTCTTCAGGCACACCTCCTTCACTTTATCCTTCAAGACTGGATGAAGATTGTCACTGCCAAGGTGCACACCTGTGACGTCCTCATCACTAACCAAATAACAACTAACTTTTAACTCAAATAACAAATAAATCGACTAGTTTATCCGATGTCAATCTCCCTTACTCTTATGCTTTAGGCATTTCTATCAGAGTATAATATTCATTTTCACATGCATAAAATTTTTCATTTATAAACATGTGCCATATTCATCAGGATCTTAAATATTCATACAACCTAATCCCCAATATATACAAAACTGTAGTATTGTACTGTACATTAGCCGAAGTAACGGCCGACTAAATATACCTTCAAAGGATAAGTAGGAAGCGTGCTTCGAAGGTATCTCAAAAATCCCGAAATGAGCTCCTCTATCCGGAGCGGAATTACTTCAAGTAATCTGTATGAAAAATAATTGTAAAAGAGTGAGTTTACGCTCAGTAAGAAACTCATGTAAAAGAGCGTACTATATCACTATATGCAGTTTTCCTGCTTGGCTCTATAATGTCATGTAAAATCATTATAAAGCATAGCGCTTATATTTCTTTCAAATATATCAAAAACAAGTAAATCATGCTTTCAAGTATTTCCACGGATTTCTAATCACGTGAAATCAAGTAGGCAAATATAATTATTTTCAAATAAATGGGAGACAAGTTATATCCAACAGAATCATGCACTAAGTAATTCTCATCCTGGATACAGCAAATATATCCCGTAAAGGATAATCCAGCGAGATAATGGATACAGCAAATATATCCTGTAAGGGATAATCCAATAGATAAATCTCATAAGGATATCGCAAATATATCCCGTTAGGGATAATCCAGAGAGATATCAAATAAATGGCGTACCCACGTATGGGTCAGGGATCCTCCCCAAAGCCGAATCAAATAAGAGACTCATGGCCATTGTCTATATCCCACAGTTTCACTAGTCAGGTGCCGTACTGCGGGTCTGAGGGCTGGACTAGAGCTCCTCAGTCAAATACAAGTAACAAATAATGTGCATGCTCTTTTGAGAGATTTATAGTCTCAAAAACCTTGTTCATGTAGGTTTTAAACAAGTATGAATATCTTTTCTTAAAACAGGTTCTCAAAACCTCTCTTTCAAATAGGCAGTCGGACTAGTCATATATGGCAGTCGACTGCTACCCCATGTTTTGCCTTATTGAATTTCTTTCCCTTTTTGAAATTCAATTTTTATATATTTCAAAATACAAATAGGGCAGTCGACTGGTCCCAAATGGCAGTCGACTGGTTTTGAAACAGAATGTTTCCCGAGAATTAGCAGTCGACTGGCCCCCTTGGCAGTCGACTGGTTTTGAAACAGAATGCTTCTGAACAAATAGCAGTCGACTGGCTCCCCCTGGCAGTCGACTGGTTTGAAACAGAATGGTTTCTGGAAAATGGCAGTCGACTGCCTCCCATGGCAGTCGACTGCCTCCCATGGCAGTCGACTGGTTTGCATCAATTTTCAAAAAACGGCGTTTTTTATGTCTATAGGCAGTCGGCTGCTACTTAAAGCAGTCGGCTGCTCCTAGCCTAATTGGTACTAGGAGTAAGACCCAAATGGTACCCTTTTTCCTAAAATTAAAACAGCTGTACTTCTTTCCAAACCACACCAAAACATACTAAAACATGCGGACATAGTCACCCTACGTCCGTTACATAAATTCCTTACCTCAATTAGCAATTAATCCACAAGTTGGTTGCACCAACACTTGTCCTTTTTCCACTTCTTCAAGCTATAAACATCATGGCAAATTTAAACTTCAATAAACCTATTCTACCAACTCCATACAATACCAAACCATCAATAAAATCACTAAAACCTTCTAACTTGCTTACCTTTGCAATTCACCAAATCTTTGGATTTTGAGATCTACTTAACCACTTGGGTTCACTCTCTCATATTAAAGGCATAGGTTAAGCTATCGACAAGGATCGTTTTTCATTAAAGAAGTTTAACGAATCGATGGCATGAGATGGTGGTTTGTCAAGGTGAGAAGCTTGGACACTTAGAGGAAATTGGAAGCAACGAGAGGGAGAATGAAAATGGGCTGGTGTCGTGGGGTGCAAGATGATGGTGAGTCATTAAGCCTCATTTAATGCATTAAATGCATTCTAATCTCCTCTCATCCTATCTCAGCCATTGACCATCCATTGACCATTTTGACCATTGATTCTTTGACCCTTCAATTGCCTTAATTCCTCTCATGTCCCATACACCATATATATATCAGAAAATTCCCATTTATTCCTTTAATTCAAGTTGGAAAACTGTACAATTAAGGGAAAATTACAGAAAATTGGGGATTTCACATTCTCCCCACCTTAGAGAATTTGGTCCTCCAAATTCAAGTAAGGTTATGTTTTAAAACAATTCCGGGTATCTCCCTCTCATCAAGTTCTCTAGTTCCCAAGTAGCTTCTTCTGTCGTATGGAACTGCCAGAGAACTTTAACCAGTGGAATTGTCTTAGACCTTAGCACCTTATCTTTCCTATCCAAAATCCGAATCGGTTTCTCCATATAACTCATGTCTCCTTGAATCTCCAAGGGTTCATATTCGATTACATGAGATGGATCCGGATTTTACTTCCGAAGCATCGATACATGAAACACATTATGCACTCCCGATAACTCCGGAGGTAGTGCCGACCTATAGGCCACATCTCCAACACGATCTAGGATCTCAAATGGTCCGATATAGCAAGGACTTAACTTACCTCGTCGGCCAAATCTCATAATCCCTTTGGATGGAGAAACTTTCAAAAATACATAGTCTCCAACTAAAAACTCAAGTGGCCTCCGTCGAACATCTGCATAGCTCTTTTGTCGATTCTGAGCTGTCTTAAGTCTTTGACAAATCAATTTAACATTCTCAGAGGCTTGTTCGACTAAATCTGGAGTCAATAACTTGCGCTCGCCCAATTCTTCCCACCCAATCGGTGATCGACACCGTCTTCCATACAAAGCCTCGTATGGTGCCATCCCGATGCTTGCATGATAGCTATTATTATAAGCAAACTCAGCCAATGGCAGATGGTCGTCCCATGAGCCTTTAAAATCCAAAGCACATGCTCTCAACATATCCTCGAGCGTCTGAATAGTGCGCTCGGACTGCCCATCAGTCTGCGGATGAAAAGCTGTGCTAAAATTCAGTTGAGATCCCATGGCTTCCTGAAAATGCTCCCAAAAGTGAGAAGTAAACCTGGAATCTCTATCCGATATGATGCTCACTGGAACACCGTGTAGTCTAACAACTTCTCTCACGTATAAATCTGCCAAAGTACTAAGTGCATCCGTAGACTTCATAGGTAGGAAGTGAGCTGACTTGGTTAACTGATCCACGATCACCCAAACACCGTCATGGTTCCTTTTGGTCTTGGGCAATCCCATAATGAAATCCATCGTAATGTGTTCCCATTTCCACATAGGTATAGGTAGAGGATGTAACAATCCTGCTTGTCTCTGGTGCTCTACCTTAACCTGCTGGCACGTTAGACATTTTGCTACAAACTCAGCTATGTCTCTTTTCATGCCAGTCCACCAATACACCTTGCGAAGATTGTGATACATCTTCGTGCTTCCCGGGTGTAATGTGTACCTAGTGGAATGTGCTTCTGTTAGAATCAACTTCCTCAATTCATTATCCTTAGGAACACATATACGGTTATTAAACCTCAACATCTCATCCTTACCCATATGGAATTTTGAGGTCATACCTGATTGAATTTTCTCTATAGCCTCGATACACTGGACATCTTCTCTCTGAGCAGCTCGGATTCTGTCCATCAATTCTGGCTCAATTCTCAAACTCGCCATCATACCATATTGCTCAAGAGATGTAACACTTAAACTGAGGCTTGAAAACTTCTCAATCAGTTCGTGTTCTTTTATCATCATATATGCTATCATACTTACATGTTTCCGGCTTAGAGCATCCGCCACCACATTGGCCTTCCCCGGGTGGTACATGATCTCACAATCATAATCCTTCAGAAGCTCTAGCCACCTTCTTTGCCTCATGTTCAATTCCTTCTGGAAGAACAAATATTTCAGACTTTTGTGATCTGTAAAAATTTGAAATCTCTCACCATACAAGTAATGCCTCCATATCTTCAGGGCAAACACTACTGCAGCTAACTCCAAATCATGAGTCGGGTAGTTCTTCTCGTGGTCCTTCAATTGTCTGGAACCATAGGCTACTACCTTATCATGCTGCATTAATACACATCCCAAACCTTGCCCTGAGGCATCACTATACACCGCAAATCCACCTGAACCACTAGGAATGGTGAGGATAGGTGCAGTCGTCAGCCTATGCTTCAACTCTTGGAAACTTTGCTCACAAGCTTCATTCCATTCATACTTTACCTCTTTGCGCGTCAGTCTCGTCAATGGAGCAGCTAGTTTCGAGAAACTCTCTACAAACCTTCTATAGTAGCCAGCTAAACCCAAGAAACTCCTAATCTCCGTTACCGTCTTCAGTCTTTCCCATTGGACCACCGCTTCAATCTTCGACGGATCAACTGAGACTCCATCTTTACTGATCACATGACCTAAAAAGGAGATTTGGTTTAACCAGAATTCACACTTATTTAGCTTGGCATACAATCCTCTTTCTCTGAGGGTTTCCAAAACAATCCTCAAATGTTGCTCATGCTTTTCCCGTGACCTCGAGTACACCAAAATGTCATCGATGAAAACAATGACAAACTGGTCCAAATATTGCTTAAACACATCATTCATCAAATTCATGAATGCTGCGGGTGCATTGGTTAACCCAAACGGCATCACCAAGAATTCATAATGGCCATACCGTGTCCTGAATGCAGTCTTAGGGATATCTTCATCTCGAATCTTCAACTGATGATATCCCGATCTCAAGTCTATCTTGGAAAAGACTTGTGCACCCATTAGCTGATCAAAGAGATCATCTATCCTGGGAAGAGGATACTTGTTCTTGATCGTCACTTTATTCAACCACCGGTAGTCGATGCACAACCTCATACTACCGTCCTTCTTCTTGATAAAAAGCACAGGAGCACCCCAAGGGGATACGCTGGATCGTATGAATCCCTTGTCTAGCAACTCCTGAAGCTGCTTCTTAAGTTCTTCCAATTCTACCAAAGCCATCCGATAGGGAGCTCTTGATATAGGCTCAGTTCCCGGCACCAATTCGATAGTGAACTCCACTTCCCTATCCAGAGGAAGTCCTGGAAGATCGTCCGGAAATACCTCGAAAAATTCCTTAACTACTGGAATTTCGTGAAGTGTGGGACGTTTCTGATCTACGTCTACCACGTGTGCTACAAACCCTTCACATCACAATTATGTTCTATTAATTAAATCTCAATTAAACCAAACAAGTAATTATGCTTTTGCATTACATATTTGCAAAATTTACAACATAGCTAACGGGAGAGGAGAAAATTACACTCTTAGCATGACAATCTATCATCACATGATTTTCAGCTAACCAATCCATTCCTAATATAACATCAAATCCAGACATATTTAATAAGATTAGGTCAGCTATTGACTCTCTTTCTCCTACCCGTAGCTTACAATTACGATACACTATGTCCGTCATTTTGGATTCCCTAAATGGAGTAATTATTTGTAGCAATCCTCCTAACTGCTCAGGCTCAATATTTAATTTCCTAATAGCCATAGGGGAAATAAAAGAGTGCGTAGAGCCTGGATCAAATAAAGCAAGGACATATGTATCATTAAGGTAAATCTTACCCTGAATCATCTTTAATGAAGCATTAGCGGACTCTTTATCGATGGCAAATACCCTTCCCTGAGTCACTGGCGCTTTTCCTTTCTATGCCGCTGTGGCTTTATGCTGGGGTTGTGTGGTCTTAGATTGTGGTTGAGGGGTCTTTTCTGACTCTTCGGGTGCCCTTTGATTTATCTTGGGACAATCTTTAATTCTATGTCCCTGTTCACCACACCAATAGCACGCCCCACTCGCCAACCGGCAAGGCTGTGCTCCATGGAATTTCCCGCATTGCACACACCTCGGCATCGTACTCCTCGGTGAGCTAGCGGTACTACCAACTGGATGTTGTGATCTTTCATCACCTATTTTGATCCCGGTGGATCTAGGAGTTCCTGTGTCATGATCATCATAACTCCATATTTATTATAATTCCATATAACCCTTAATAAAGACAATATATTTTCTTATAATTGACTTGCTTACCTATTGAAGTTCTGTCATAAGGCCTATTCCTCCTAGATGGATATTTATCCCTCGAGGCCTTCTCATCTGACTTCCGCTTCATAGGTTCTTTACCCTTATTCCTTGCTCGGAAGTCTGCCTGATGAAACTCATAGTCCTGCTCACACAGTTGAGCCTTACGGACTGCCTCTCCATAAGTAGTGATATCCAACGGATATAGCTTAGACCTAATGGAAGGTCTCAATCCCTCCATGAATCTATAGGTCTTATGATCCTCTCTTCTCAGTACTTCAGGATCAAATCTACTCAATGTAATGAACTTCGATTCATATTGGCTAACCGTCATACTTCCCTGAGTCAAGTTCAAAAACTCAACCTGTAACCTCCTCTGAGCAGTACGTGGGATATATTGTTCATTAAAAGCTTCTACAAATCTATCCCACGTCACCTTTGGATACTTAGCTTCTAATACCGTCTGAGTAGCCTGCCACCATGGCTCGGCTTCATCCACTAGCAAATAGGCGGCTAATCCCACCTTCTCTTTCTCAGTACAAGCCATGTATCTGAATGACTTAGTAACCGCTTTCATCCAGTTCTCCGCGGCTACTGGATCACTGTCCCCTTTGAACTTTGGCGGATCCAGCTTCTTAAACTCCTTTATCAGTGCCATACTGCAGTAAGCTGTAGGATCTCGCCTCTCATTAGCTGGAACTGGTGGAAGTTGTACCACCGGAGTAGGAGGTACTGTAGGGGTAACTGCCGGTGCACTAACGGCCATGTCCGAAAATTTAGCCATAAACTGGGTGAACATTGCGGACATGTTTTCCATATGTTTCTCCATTTTAGCTAGCCTCGTATTCGGGCTATGCGGTGGAGATGGATGAGGAGACGGAACTGGGGGCTCTTCAGTGCGACCCCGTCCTCTTCCTCTTCTAGTACCCCTCCTTCGAGTACTCATTCTGTTAAGATCATAATCAGATAACATAATTTAGTATAACCTTAAGCCGTTATACTACTTAAAATAAAGTAAGCTAGTACAGTACATTGGGGAATTACTCTAATTCTAGCTTATTGACATCGACAAACTTCAGTCGAAACTGCTCTGATACCAATCTGTGACGTCCTCGTCACTAACCAAATAACAACTAACTTTTAACTCAAATAACAAATAAATCGACTAGTTTATCCGATGTCAATTTCCCTTACTCTTATGCTTTAGGCATTTCTATCAGAGTATAATATTCATTTTCACATGCATAAAATTTTTCATTTATAAACATGTGCCATATTCATCAGGATCTCAAATATTCATACAACCTAATCCCCAATATATACAAAACTGTAGTATTGTACTGTACATTAGCCGAAGTAACGGCCGACTAAATATACCTTCAAAGGATAAGTAGGAAGCGTGCTTCGAAGGTATCTCAAAAATCCCGAAATGAGCTCCTCTATCCGGAGCGGAATTACTTCAAGTAATCTGTATGAAAAATAATTGTAAAAGAGTGAGTTTACGCTCAGTAAGAAACTCATGTAAAAGAGCGTACTATATCACTATATGCAGTTTTCCTGCTTGGCTCTATAATGTCATGTAAAATCATTATAAAGCATAGCGCTTATATTTCTTTCAAATATATCAAAAACAAGTAAATCATGCTTTCAAGTATTTCCACAGATTTCCAATCACGTGAAATCAAGTAGGCAAATATAATTATTTTCAAATAAATGGGAGACAAGTTATATCCAACAGAATCATGCACTAAGTAATTCTCATCCTGGATACAGCAAATATATCCCGTAAAGGATAATCCAAAGAGATAATGGATACAGCAAATATATCCCGTAAGGGATAATCCAATAGATAAATCTCATAAGGATACCGCAAATATATCCCGTTAGGGATAATCCAGAGAGATATCAAATAAATGGCATACCTACGTATGGGCCAGGGATCCTCCCCAAAGCCGAATCAAATAAGAGACTCATGGCCATTGTCTATATCCCACAGTTTCACTAGTCAGGTGTCGTACTTCGGGTCTGAGGGCTGGACTAGAGCTCCTCAGTCAAATACAAGTAACAAATAATGTGCATGCTCTTTTGAGAGATTTATAGTCTCCAAAACCTTGTTCATGTAGGTTTTAAACAAGTATGAATATCTTTTCTTAAAACAGGTTCTCAAAACCTTTCTTTCAAATAGGCAGTCGGACTGGTCATATATGGCAGTCGACTGCTACCCCATGTTTTGCCTTATTGAATTTCTTTCCCTTTTTGAAATTTAATTTTTATATTTTTCAAAATACAAATAGGGCAGTCGACTGGTCCCAAATGGCAGTCGACTGGTCCCAAATGGCAGTCGACTGGTTTTGAAACAGAATGTTTCCCGAGAATTAGCAGTCGACTGGCCCTTTTGGCAGTCGGCTGGTTTTGAAACAGAATGCTTCTGAACAAATAACAGTCGACTGGCTCCCCCTGGCAGTCGACTAGTTTGAAACAGAATGGTTTCTGGAAAATGGCAGTCGACTGGCTCCCATGGCAGTCGATTGGTTTGCATCAATTTTCAAAAAACGACGTTTTTTATGTCTCTAGGCAGTCGGCTGCTACTTAAGGCAGTCGGCTGCTCCTAGCCTAATTGGTACTAGGAGTAGGACCCAAATGGTACCCTTTTTCCTGAAATTAAAACAGCTGTACTTCTTTCCAAATCACACCGAAACATACTAAAACATGCGGACATAGTCACCCTACGTCCGTTACATAAATTTCTTACCTCAATTAGCAATTAATCCACTAGTTGGTTGCACCAACACTTGTCCTTTTTCCACTTCTTCAAGCTGTAAACATCATGGCAAATTTAAACTTCAATAAACCTATTCTACCAACTCCATACAATACCAAACCATCAATAAAATCACTAAAACCTTCTAACTTGCTTACCTTTGCAATTCACCAAATCTTTGGATTTTGAGATCTACTTAACCACTTGGATTCACTCTCTCATATTAAAGGCATAGGTTAAGCTATCGACAAGGATCGTTTTTCGTTAAAGAAGTTTAACGAATCGATGGCATGAGATGGTGGTTTGTCAAGGTGAGAAGCTTGGACACTTAGAGGAAATTGGAAGCAACGAGAGGGAGAAGGAAAATGGGCTGGTGTCGTGGGGTGCAAGATGATGGTGAGTCATTAAGCCTCATTTAATGCATTAAATGCATTCTAATCTCCTCTCATCCTCTCTCAGCCATTGACCATGCATTGACCCTTTTGACCATTGATTCTTTGACCCTTCAATTGCCTTAATTCCTCTCATGTCCCATACACCATATATATATCAGAAAATTCCCATTTATTCCTTTAATTCAAGTTGGAAAACTGTACAATTAAAGGAAAATTATAGAAAATTGGGGATTTCACAACACCATTGTCTTCCCTCAGCCTCTCACCTACTACTTAATCTCTAAAGGCATTGACTGTTCATGTGAGGTTGGTGTACTTCCGGATCCCAGCACCACGATCAATCTCGCCACTCTCCATAACCTTGGGTGGTATCAACGTCAATTAGGAGATACAATCGAATGGGTCAAGGGTCATGGACAGGCTGAACCTCCCGAACCTGCTCCGGAAGAAGTTGGAGAAGAAGGAGGAGACGAAGACGACGTACCTACAGCGCCCACATCTTCTGCACCCTCCGGCTCTACGTCAACATCTCTTGACCAGATCATGCTCATGCTTCAACAAATGCACACCTCTCAGCAAAATTTCCAGCAGGACGTCACTCAATGACTTGATCAAATCGAGGAAACTCAAGCTACCATGTATGATGAAATCCAAGATGTTCGTATGCAGCACGAGGATTTCATGGACCAGTACTATAAGATGTTTCCTCGGCGCTGATTTTGTTTGTTGTGTGGGATGCGCTTTTACCTTACTATGTTTATGGCCTTGGTGTTTTATCCTTTATTGTGTTCTGTCTTTATGTTCTCTTTTCTTCGCTGTCAGCCTTAATGCTTCTTTGTCTGAACTTTCTTAGATATTTGAACTGATGTGATATGTTTTGAACCTTATATGTCTTTGGTATGAATTATGTTTCGGATTATGGTCACCTTCTCTGGTGTATTTCTGTCCTTAGTTTATATCGTTGACTTATTGCTTTAAATTGACTTCTACCACTGACCAATTCTCCATGATATTTATTGTCGGGAGATCTTTTGCTATGACAAAAAGGGGGAGAATTAATGTATGGTAAATTTCTCTTTGCGCCTAAATTAAGGGGGAGCAAATATTGAGGGGGAGCAATGTTTTTCAAAAATTTAAGTACGGGAGCAAATATTGAGGGGGAGCAATGTTTTTCAAAAATTTAAGTAACCTCAATTTTCAAACATATAAGCAAATTTACCTTAAGTTTTGTCATATCAAAAAGGGGGAGATTGTTAGCTTTAAATTGACAAGTATTTTGAAATGACAAGACTCAAGTAAACTTAAAAATGATTTTACTACAAAAGTAAATTTGCTTTGAATGAACTCAATAATAGAAAATATTTTAAACAAAGTTTTTGGATTGTGATCTCAATTGAAAAAGTCAGTAAATATTCGTAGGAAAGTGTTAAAAGGTTTTGAACTGACTTAGAATCACAAAAGCCATCAATGTGTATCAATATGCAGCAAAACAGGTGCAGGAAGGCATTTTGGAGAAAAGGGATCGATCCCCCCCGGAAAGGGATCGCCAGAATGCATTCCTAGCCTTTTCTAGGCCTATTCCAAGTAATCTGCCATTTAGGGATCGATCCCCCTCGGAAAAGGGATTGATCCATTCGCTCGAAATCTGGCTCCAACGGCTAGTTTTTGAGGGTTTCAACGGGAAGATTTGCATTAAATGCTTCACCAACCGTTCCAACCGTTTGGTGGACTATAAATAGAGGCATTTATGAAGTTTGGAGGTAGAACAAGCACTCAAAAATCTTCAACCTTCAAGAAAGAAAATCAAATATGAAAATCTTCATTGTGTAACTTCATTTGTGAGATTCTTTGTTGTTCTTCACCCATTCACTGAAAACTCTGATATTCAAAGGGGTGAGCTATCCTTGTAAGGTTTGATATTGTAGAGTGTGGGTAGTAATACAAGGGTAGAGGCTTAGAAGGAGATTTCTAAAGTCTCAGGAAAAATTGTAGGAGGTCTTGCCACACCTTCAAGTAGTTTGTAAAGATTCACAAGGAAGAGTTGAATCAAAACCTTGACAAGGGGTTCAAGGAGAGAGGACGTAGGCAAGAGATTGGCCGAACCTCTATAAACTTGTGTTTGCTTCTCTTTCCCTTACTCTTTTTACTGCACTTATTTTGTCATTATTGTTTATTTAGTTTTAATTGTGCATTAAGAGTTAGGAAAATTAGAAATAACTAGAAAAACCAATTCACCCCCCCTCTCGGTAGAGCCAACACTTTAGATCTCAGTGACTAACAGTGGCCTTTCCCACTGCATAATAGCCTCTATCTTGGGGGGATCAATAAATGCCCTGTCTTTATTTGCTACATGACCTAGAAAAGAAATCTAATTCAACCAGAAGTCACACTTACTGAACTCAGCATACAACTTACAATCCCTGAGAGTCTAGAGTACAATCCTCAAATGTTGTTCATGCTCTTCCCAAGACTTAGAATAGACTAGGATATCATCTATGAACACAATGACAAATCTATCCAAATATGGTTTCAATACTTCATTCATCAAATTCATAAACACTATAGGTGCACTTGTAAGCCTGAACGACATCGCTAAGTATTTATATTGTCCATATCAGGTCCTTCAAGCCATTTTAGGGATATCGTCGCTTCTAAATTTCAACTGATGATACCCCGATCTAAGGTCTCTTGAAAAAGATCGGAGCACCCTAAGCTAATCAAATAAGTCATCGATCTTGGGAAATGGATACTTATTCTTGATAGTAGCCTTATTCTACCCCCGATAATAGATACACAATTGAAAGCTATTAGCCTCCTTCCAAACACAATTGACACCTGATCAGTGTACGATCAAGGAAAATTATAGACTATGACCATAGGTCTCATGATGATATTGATACTGCTCCCTACAGGGATTATAGCATGATATATTGAGGGTCTTGCCTGGTCTCTATTCACATGTTATTGATTTGCTACTATGGTTTTCACTGAACTATTATCGTTACAGTTACTAAGATAAGTGTTTACTGCACTAAACTGTTGTTACATACAAGGTTTATCGAAATGTAAGAAACGTGTATAAAGTGATTAGTAAAATACTAATTAAAGTATTTTATTTAATTGGTTTTATAAATCATTATGTGATTATTTAATTATTTAATTATTTAATTAATATAATTTGCCTAATGGGTTTTTGTATTGTTTATTGACATGTTGATATCACTAAGCTGTTTATCATGCCAAATTGTTTACAGTACTTATCATTGTAGGTTATTTAATGGTGGAAGTGATATTTTGAAGTGAAAGTCAATTTCTTTATTAAATAAGTTATTTAATTGTTTTATGTACCATTTTATGTGATTTTCAATATATATAAATTTATCAAATGATACCGATATAAAACTTAACTTTTACTCCTTATAGTCATTTCTAGGTTCCGAAACAAGAAAAGTATTCTAAAATACCTTCCATACTCCATCTGAATCCCTAGCTGACTATAGTATCCATCCTTTACTGTCCCTAATGAGCTATAGGAAAATAAATTGTTTTATGGCATATAGATTTCGTAATATCAAGTTCTGCATACAATTCCTTTATTGAGCTATGGTTTGCTCACTCCTTTATTTTCACATCCACAAATTATATTAAATGGTTAATTGGTATACTAATCCATGGATTGGCTGCATTTTGGTTATCCCGAAGTAGTGGTAGTGGATCCTGGAGGTATTGTGTTTTATGTTCAGACATTATATAGTATTACGAGTTGTAAATTTAATCTCAGGGGATGTAAACTGATTTATACACTGTAAATATTAATTATTTATATGAATAAATATTGTGCAAGATGTTTTATTGTTTTAGATGAATAGTGTTAAAGGCATCACAGACAGCCTAACCAATCATTGTATACTCATGATATATGATAATGTGATAGTCACTGTGTATATTAGACTGTGACACTTTACCTCTTACCAAAGGACTCTTCTCTCTTACACTTCTTAGTAAACTGCCCAATCATAGGAGATCTGTCATTAAAGGCTCTCTTAGTCTTCTTTTTGCCCTTACCCTTAGAATTGGACCCATACTCTGCCTAATGGAACTCGTAGTCATGCTCATATAATTAGGCCCTCTTAATTGCCTCATCATAGGTAGAGATATCAAATGGGGCCAATCTAGATTTGGTAGATGGTTGTAGCGCCACCAAGAACCACTCCACATGATGCTCCTCACTACTCACCATTTGTGGATCATAGTGGCTAAGAGCAGTTAATCATGACTCCTACTGATCAACCATCTGATTCCTTTGTGTCAAATTCAAATACTCAACTTGCATCCTTTTCCGGGCCGTACAAGGAATATACTACTTGTGAAAATAATCTAGGAATACACCTCATGTAACTGCAGGATACCAAGCTTTCAAGATAGTCATGGTGGACTTCCACCAATGCTTAGCCTCATCCACTAACAGAAAAGTTGCCATGCCAACTTTCTTTGTCTTCGAGCATGTCATGTATCCAAATAATTTCTCAATGGCATTCACCCAATTCTCTGCCACCATCGGATCCTTCTCTCCCTTAAACTTGGGAAGATCAAATTTCTTTAACTGTCAAAGCGAGTTTAGGTCACAATCAACCACTAGACCTGCCTAAAGCTACACTGGAGCTTGTACATCGGGCTAAGCCTAAGGCTAAACTGGCTCAACCGGAGGCTGAGGGGCAGGTAGTGGTGATAACACAAGAGGTGGTACTATTAGTGGTAGAGGTGCTAGTGCTAGTGCTAACGGTGGGACTGCCTGACCATGATTATTATTATTATTAAAGCTTGCCATGAATTGAGTAAACATGGTAGACATGGCATCCATATTTCTGGACATAGAATCAAGACTCCTCACAAGTCGAGCGATATGATCTCTATCAATCTCTGGCTGAGGAGGAGGTAGTGGCTCTAGATTAGGCTCTCTTCATGGCCTACCAATAGTCCTTCTACGTCTTTTCATTTTAATAGAAAACCTAGACAAAATAAACATATTTAGTATTGTTTACACAAATATGACTAGTATATATTCATACATTTACAGTACCTAGAGAATGTACACAGTTTTTGACCTACCGATACTAACGCAAATCAGATTAATCTTGCTCTGACACCAATCTTTGTAACCTCTTTTTTGTAACGTCTGGAATTATAGAATTCCAAACTAACTTTTTCTTTTTTAAAACTCTTATTCACTTATGATCTTTTAGTTTACATTCGGTGTCCTTGTAAGCACACTCCACATTTTCTTTATCAGTAAATTCCTTATACCATCAAATAAATAAATAGATCATAAATTTAATATATCTGCAATATAATATTTTATCCACACAATTTACATCCCACTATAAAATTTACATTCTATTCCATAAATAAATTTGTTGTGCAATTATACGTTTGAATATAAATATAAATTTATACTTGTTCGTGCTACTTTAAACTTCTAATAATTTCCTCAACAAGTCTGGAAGCATGGGTAGGCACATACATTGAAAAGTTATTTAGGAAAGAGGGGAGTAAGGGGGTGAGCTTTGGGATAAGCTTAGTAAGAAACATACATACAAGTATTCAAAACATTATGAAAATGCTTTTGAAATCATATCATAAGTTATTTCAATATATAACCCATTTATAATTCATATCTAAAAATAATGTAGTACACAGTAAACCGTATTATGTAATAAAAATCAGTTTACTGTCAGTAAATAGTACATAATTCGATATCCTTAAACACTTAAGTACTAGTAAATAGTGAAATGAAATACTTATTTTTAATCTTATCATAAATTATTTCAATAAAAAAACATTTATAAACAATATTTAAAAACCTTGTAGTGATCAAATTTGTAATAGTAAGTAGTTCACTATTGATAAACAGTTTAGTTATAAACAGTACGGTAAACAGTTCCATTATCAGTAAAGAATTCGATAACAGCAACAATTTAATAACAATAATCCGTTCAGTAAATGTAAACAGTTTGGTAACAGTAAACAGTTCAATACTAGCAATAGGATAGTAAAACCATACAGTAAACAATAATAGTAAGTAGAAACCAGACATCACCCAAATTATATCATGCTATAACAGTAATCCTCAAAGGGAGTAACAGTAACAGTAAACACATAAGACATAAGGCCATAGTCTATGAGTGTCCTCAGAGTACAGTTACTAGGTGGCCCTAGGACAACTGATGACATAGCAGCTCAATCAGCCACAGTAATAGTAACACATGAACACGTGAGCATGATACGGGACCTAACAGTCTCGAAAGAGTTCATAAATAGTATAAAATCCTTAAAGGAAATCATTGGAATCACTTCATAAACACATGTAAGAAAATATATATGTAACCGGTATGAAAATATATAACTAGTTCCAAAATAAATATTTACAAAATGTTTATAATTTAATTTTCCCTTCTAAATATATTCCACTTCACTGTAAATGGGTAAAATAAACAAGCCGGTACTCTTTCACGTGTAAATATTTCAATAACATGAATATTTAAATATTATTTTTTTTCAGTATATAAACTTTGTATAAACAATAAATCTAAAATCATTGTAGAAATATTTTAGTATCTATAAACAATTTTGTTCTAGATTAGGGTCGTTCATAATTCGGTACACAATATATTGTAAACGTACGATTTAAAAACACAATTGGTTTTGTAAATAAATTATATTCCTCTTTTTTTATTGGAAAATTGATAGGAAACGGTTAAGAATTGAATATTTCCGAAAATTCTAAAGATACGTAAAATATTTATAGGCAACTTCTATTTATGTTCCTTATCACGAGTCCACGCAATATCCTCGCGTTCTTACCACCGCTTGTGTAATCCTATTTCCTAGAATTTCTACTCTGCACAATAATATCACCTTATATTATATTTTATATTACCATACCACAAGGATATTAAATATTCCATAATTTCTATTTTACATGTATCATTCTCCACACTTGGTTTATTTTTTTCCTATTAATTACCTCAATATTATTTTAACTAAATCATATCATTTTTCCAATTCCAATAAATTATGGAAATTCAATAAATCATAAAATTTCCAAATTTCTTCCATTAACTAAAAATTCATTCTTTTCCTCACATTTAATTCCACCAACAATTCCATTACCATTATATTTTATTTATTCATTGTCATAACATAAAATTCACATTGAAATCTCATTGTCACACTTAAACTATACTCCTCATCATAATCATAATTTATCCTATTTACAATTTTACTTCACTAATAACTTTATTAATATTGATTACCTCATTCCTTCTTTAATAAACATCAAAATTTAACATGATCAAAATGTTAAACATGCTTGATCAAGCATATCTTCATGCTCCAAAACTCATCCTTTTTCAAATTCAACTTTCACAAAAAAATCCTATTATCCTTTATTTATTTTTCTTTAACTATTTAGCTATTAAATTACCATAAAAATCCCTTGTAAATTACCTTGGCTGATTGTACCATTTTTCCCAATCTCTTTCTTTTCTAATTCTAATAGTAAAAACACTCTTTATTCACTTCATGCATTCATTTCATGTATTCATCCAACATCCACCACACATCTAAAATTTTTTACTCTCATTCACATATTCCCTATTATGGCCAAATTTTATTCTTAAATTTTATTTATCATCTTCCAAATTATATTTAAAATTTTGCACTTTAATTAAAATGGATCTTTCTACAATCTCTTATCTTCCTTTATAACTTCAACAATCAATTTTATTTTATTTTCTATTATTTAGCATAACACAATTACAATTAGATCATTTTCTTTCCCCAATTTAAACTCACTAATAATCTATTTAACCCGTATATTTTATCTCTTAGTTCTCTAATTATGGAAGTTCATATTGTGATCTCCTTTTCAAGCCTCAAGCACCTACTCTTTATATTGCCTTTATATTAATTCCATAAATACTCATCCATTTAAAACTATTTTAATATTTCTTTCCTTTTTCTTGGCTGAACACACATGTCGATTCAGCTTTCTTATTTTCCTTTCATGGCTGACAATTCATATGGGTTCTTCTTCTTAGTTTTCTTTCTTCATACACTTATCATTTATTCATTTGGGACTTTCATCAAGCATCTTAAATTCAGCAATTATTATCATCAACATCCAGCCAAATCTTCAAGACCGAATGGCCCCCTTGTTCACATCACTCACCCATGCTTCATGTCATCTTTCTATTTTTGTGAAAATCCATCATTTCAAAATCATCAATTCAAGTTCCTTTCATCCATTTCTACTAATTTGTACTCAATCATACATTAAATCACCAAGTTTGTTCCATATTTTTCTATTTTGACCAAGACCCATTCCTAGGATTTCACTTCATTTTGTTCCAAATTAAAGTCTTAAACCTCTTACTCATGCTTAAAATAATGCAAACTATAGCTAAAGTGAAAGGAAACATCAACGTCTACAAGTCCTCACCCAGCATCAAATGAATCTGTCAGCAAAATTCCCAGCCTTTAAAGGCTGAATTTCCACCACCAATTTCTAAGTTTTAGTAGCTTATAAGATGATAAACAACTTCTATTTGTGAAGTTTCATAATTTGGTGTAAGGAAGGGGATGGTTTGGCTAAGTGAAGGTGAAGAAACAAGAGGAGAGGAAAGAAATTGAGAAACTACAGGGGAGTCGATCTTAAGCAGCAAAGTCGGTGATGAGGTTGAGCAATTGGCTGAATTTTGACTGAATTTGGTCTTATTTGTTGTATATTTTGTCTAATGGAAAATTGCCACTTATTCACTTAATAAAATTTCCCTTAAAAAGTCACTTATTCACACTTATATCATTAAATATCTTATTATTTTTCAAACTTTTCAGATTTTAATTTTTACTATTAATCAAATTTAATTTATTTAAGAAATATTGGTCAAGTTTTGACTAATTGACTAACTCCCATATTAAATTACCATAATACCCTTATATTATTTCACTATTTTTAAATATATTCTAACATTAGTTTTATTATTTTCCATTTCATATTTTTATATTTTTATTTTTATTATTTCTCATATATTTTTGGCTAATCATGGTAAATTGTTGACTCACAAAATGATTTGACTAGTCGTGGGTAACTAAATTGTCGAATTACCTTTAACCGAAAAATTATGTAAGTTTTTACTTTTATGCTTGATTTCTTCTATCAGTTCACATGATCTAAAACTTTATTACGTATAAAATTATTCACCTTAAATATCATCATTTTAAGGCTTCACTTCGACCTGGATAGAGAATGTCTTAATGGGGCCACACTAAGTACCTTCCTGACCTTATCAAATTGACCCCTTCTTTAAATATTTTAACAATAAATTTCTCAATTTAAATTCTTACACTCAATAACTTACTTAAATATAAGGAATTCAGGGTTCTCGAAAATTTCAATTCAAATTTTTACCGAAAATTTCAATTCAAATTTTTTCTTTTTCATTTACATGGTTGGGCTATGCTTAGTGTCTTAGATTCATTGTTAAACTAAATTTACATTAGCTAAATCAATATCCATTAATCTCTTGGTCCTAGTTCGAATTTTTCTAATCAAGCATGCAATCTCATTTAATTATATTAATTAACAAGATTCATATCCATCGAATTCGTATGCATCATTACAAACCATAAATGTATTATCTATTCCCATTAGTTACATCCCCATTTCTATAAAACACTATAATACAAGTTTGAACACAAAAAGGACAACTGTACATCATATACCTTCAAGGTGGATTCAAAAGCCTCGAAGGACAGTGTCAAAACCCCTTGTGCAGGAAGATCTACTATAAGTAATCTAGAAGCGAGAAGAGAGGGTGAGCATATAAAGCCCAATAAGAAATACACATAAAGAGACAGATATTGTAAACTGTACACAAGTTTCTAAAACATATTTTGAATACAGAATTTAAAGGATAATTTGAAAACGAAGTTCAGAAGGAGTTTTCTTTATAGCTTGTAAGGGCTTTAGGGCTGAGTAAGAAAGGATGCTTTAAAGCACCTCACTTGTCCCTTTTTCCTAACACCTAAGCAATAGAGAATATCAAAGGAATTATCATAGAAAGAATTCATGAAATTCAGAAAGTCAAAACGTATTAATGAAATGTATCAGAAAATTTATTTATCAAATAAACCATTTATCAGAAAATTTCAAAACACATATCAAAACATTTAAATATCATAATTTAAATTCAAATCGTGAATATTCATAACTAAACCATTTCCGTTTCCAAATTCAGATATCAAAGTCCTCAGAATTCATATATAAAATACATATACATACAAATAAACACATACTAAGCATTGGTGACATAGTAACGACTAATTAACAATCATGTAGTCCGAATATCCCATAAGAGAAGTGCAAGTCAAATAGACATATGGCCATAGTCTAAAAGTGTCCTCAATGAGCACTGATTCAAATTCAATTGGGCTTGCTGCTGACTGGATCAAGGTTACATGGCAATTCGGAATTTTAAAATTTTAATACTATAGTGATCTTAGTTAGTCAACGCCGCAAAACATATATATATTTTCGAAATCTGAAATTCAAAATACCATTTTCGAACTTCACAAAGGTTCACAAATAAATAAATATCAATTTTATTCAAAATTATATAATTTGTAATTATTTGTAAATATTTTCTAAAATATTCGTATTTTTGGTAATTTTCATAAAACCAAAAGTACAAATAGAAATTCATAAATTTTCCAAAATCATATAAATTAATATTTTTAAAATTGAATTCCCTAATATAGTTTATAAACCAAAGGCAGTTGATTTAAAAATATTCCAGTATCTCCTACATTCCTTATATATATATTTCTTACCTAATGTGCACCACACAATTGTTGGAACTACACCCTTGCACTCTTTGAACTTTCTAACACTTCTTGATTTCTTTTACTTTAGCCTTTAATTTAGGATATTAAATATCATCTCATATAATTTCCTCCTACATTAAGGCACAAAATTATGTTTTTTAATCACCTTAGCAAATTTTATATTCTAAAGTCTCCCTTAAGAGCATTACCTTGCAACTTCATCTTTGGCTGCCACATACTCCTTTACCTTCTTAAATGTTCTTTTCCCTCACAAACCTACATCAAAGACAATATTTTACCTCCTTATTTCACTTTACATTCATCATTTAAAAGTTTATAATAAAATCAAACCCTTACCCCTTGTTACTAACTAAAACGGAGAGCCTTTTATACAACCTTGATCTTCACTGTTTTAGAGCTGCTATGTACTTAAAAAATGCAGCAACTCTCTTGCTCTCAAGCCCTTACAATGACCGAATCTTCCCTTTTGTATTCTATCATAGTTCATCCCTTTTTACCTTTATTCCTCTCGGTTCAGACCAACCCTTCACATATATATCTTCCACATCTATAAAGCAGCCCAAGATAAAACTCTTCCACGTCTCGTACTACCTTTCCAACCCAAGACAACTCTTGTGACAATCCTAAATTCACTAAGCTTGATGAAGTTAAATTTTGTATTTCGAGCTAATTTTACTTTTTCAAAAAAAATTCAACATATCAAATCGAAGACAATACACACCCAGGATCGAAGTGGAGTTTGGGACAATTCCAAAACAAAGGATAAAATGGTAATATCATAACTCAAGATTTAATTGGTAGTGAGAGAGATTAGATGAGATAGTGGGAAATACCATAATACCATATAATTTAACTAAGTAAATGATTTATATATATATACACACACACAAATACCTTACTGAATTGTATATATAATCAAATATAAAGAATATAGGAGAAATAAGTGGAAAGTGTGTGCACATAATGTGTAAATTTATATAATCTACAAATACCTAGTGGAAATATGAGTCACCACTACATGGTTAGTCATTAAGTAAGGTAAACACAAGTGGTAATTAAAAAAGGGAGAGAACACACGTGAGGCCTCTTGTGTCTTGCCATCCTTGTGATTAACAAAAAATATATATATATTGATGATGAAAACAGGAAACCAAAATTAAGGAAAATGCTAGAGAGCAAATCGTGAAGGAAAATGTGTTACTCTTGCAAACTCACATGATTCATTGAGGGAATTCCATTGTTAAGGAGGCAGAAACGAAACAAAAGAGGACATTGCATGTTGATTTTAAGTTGGCCAAGGGAAAATCGCAAGCCATAAGTGCAGGGGAGCCACAGTTCAACCAAAATAAGGTAAAAAAAAAATCTTGACTTCCTTACGCCAGCTAATTAGGAAGATGAATGATTTGGTTTTAATGTATGAAATGTGAGAATTCTTAGTTGGGAATATGTTAGGAATCGGAAGTTAGAGTGGAAGAAATGAGAAGGGTTGTTCATGATTGGTGGCTGCATGAATTGAGGGATTAAAACCCAAACTGAAGCAAGCTTATTTTTAGGACTTTTCGGCCAAGACAACAAAGGTAATAAATTAAGGTGAGTCTTTATATTTTGCTAAAATTAAATTATGAAAACAGAATGTAATATGGTCACAGGATTGACATTTATGTGTCTAGGCATAACAGTAAAGAAAGCTGTGAGGAAGTGGTCTAGGTTGTTTCAATAAAATTCCTGGTTTTGCTCAATTTAAGGGGTAAGGTTCTAACTTTATAAAATTTGTTTGTTAAGTATGAAAATAAAATTACGATAAATTGAATTCCAGCTTGATTTTCAAATCTGGAATTGACGTTCTGTTTTGGGTTGTAATTAAAACATTCAGTTTAATTGTTATACAAGGAGAAAAATTCTGGAAAAATTATGGTAGATGGCCTTTTTAGTTAGAGAAAGTCGGTCTTGGAATTTCTTGATTTGGATTTCTATAACTTGAGATATATACAAATGAGTGTAGGGTACTCTGTCCAGAAACGTGAATCATGGTTCTGACTTTGAAAAATTGTAGAAAATAGCCTAAATTGAATTAGGTTGCAAGTCTTACATTTCTAGAAAGATAATTAAGTTATGTGATAACCGCAAATTTCTGAATTTTTATATTACTTATTTGAGAATTTAATTTTAAATGCGAAAGATAAATTAAAGTAAATAAAGGAATTATTTACAAGATGGAATATTGTTGGAAATTCCGTAAATAATGAAGTTAAGGAATTGATAAATTATATGGAGGAAATTAATTTGGATAAATGGAAATCCAAATTAAACAAGAAAATGAGGAAGAAAATATATATTATACATACAATATATATTGTATTATTTCATTATATAAATATATATAAATGTTATTCTATTTTAAAGTATATATGTATACATAATATATATTAGATATATATTTGTAATATATAATATATATACATATTTTTGTATATAATACACATATATATAGTACTATACTATATATAAAATTATATATAGTATAATATGTATATAATAAAATTAAAACAAAAAAAAAGAAGAAACAGAATCGGGAACTCCCGATTCTGTCTCCCGCGTGGAAGCCGGCCACCGTCGGCCGGCCGACTAAGGGCGAAACGAGGGAGCCGAGACCATCGCCGGTGAGGGAAGAAGAGGAAGAAATCGACCGGCAGCGGAAAGGAGAAAGGAAATAGAATCGGAACCGAAGGAAGCCGAAAAAGAAAAGGAAAGAGGATCTGGAGATGCCGGCGAAATTGGCCACTACCACTGCCACCGAAGCATCGCCGGAGGAAGAGGAAGAGGATGGAGGCCACCCAAGGCGCGGTAAATTGCGGAGGAAGGCCGGCGAAGGGGCGTAAGAAACCGAAGGAAAATCGACTCTATCTGCTGCCGTGCCGTCGATCCAGGCCGAACGGAGACCACCAACAGACTTGTTGTGCCATCAGCCAGCTGTGGAGCCCTTGAACCGCCGGAGAACCGGTGAGGAAGAAGGCTGAACCGGCTGACGAGAAAAAGGAAAAGAAAAAGAAAAGAGAAAGGAAAGAAAAGAGAAAAAAGGAAGAAAAAGAGAGGAAAAAAAGGAGAATTTCAAAAATTACGAGAAATCCCGAGAATTCGAAATCCCGAGAATTACGGGAATCGGTAAGAAATCCCGGAAATTGATAAATTATTTAAGTAATTTATTTATTTAAATAGTTATAGAAAAATTCTAAATTTTAGAATTTAATTTCTAGCAAAATTCCCTCGATGACTGAGCCAATGGAATCGGACGAGGTGAACACGGGCGCGACCTTCGAGAGTCAGTCGTCGACTCGGAACAGGTAAGGGATGCATGTAAAGCATTGTAAGGATATTCAGTCTGCATGTTTTAATTTTGAAATATTTTATGGAAATATTTTATGAAATTATTATGATGAATGATTGGTTGGAAATTTGGAATGAAGTATCGGTTGAAATTATAAACTATATTTTCCATGCAAGAGGCTAGCCAATCGGCAGCCGTTATACTGCTGAAAAATTATCGAAAATTATCGAAAAATTCTAGAAAATTTATAAAATCATAATAAATGATTTTATTTCACAAGAAATGATTTTCAACCATGAAAATCGAGAAAATGATTATTTTTCATAAAACATGAATATAACGAAATTCATTTTAAAATATTCATGTTTTCGAAATTGGTGATAATGAGATCACCGAAAATTCTCTCGATATATGAATTATATGTGATATGAATTGAAAGATGAAAAAAGGGATAAAGTGAATATTTTACAAATATTTTCTTAAATATTCACTTGATTTATTATATCACCTTTATGGTTTTAATTATGAAATTATTATTTTTATAAATTCCATAAAGGTTTTCTGATGATGAAAAATACTGTTTTGAGACTAGATGGCAACCTTATCATGCTGATATGTGATATGTGACATGTGATATGTAATATGTGATATGTGATATGTAGTCCCGGCCGACACCTGATCAGTGATCCGCCGAGGACAATTGTAGATTATGGCCATAGATCTGACATGATTATTTATACCCTGCGGGGCCTATAGCATGATCTGAGTAACGAACCAGTGGACGGGCTAGGCGTGTGTGCCTAAGTCTCCATATATAAAAATGTTTTATATGATATGTGATATGTGAAATGTAAATGTTTTACATGATGTGTGACAAGTTAAATGAAAGAGATTTACAGCATTTTACAAAATGCTTATTTCAGTACTGAATTTAGTACTACGAGATGATTTCATATGATATGTGATACAAATATGTAATATGTTTTCAAAAGGAAAAAAAGGTTATAAGTCTAATATTCTTACTATGATTTTCAATTGAATATTAGACTATATGTGACATGAATATGTGATATGTTCTCCAAAAAGGAAAGAGGAGGAAAATAAATCTAATATTCTTATTTTAGCTTTTAAATTGAATATTAGATTTAAATGATATATATGTTATACAAAAAAAATTTAATAACGGATTTTGCTATTTAAAGTACTGTACTAATTATAGTTGTACAGTAAAACATGAAATAAGTTTTAAATGAGAATAATGAGAATTTAATTAATATTCTTTTCAAAGGATATATGAATATTAGTTTCTTTATTTAAATGCTTTATTTTATAAAAGCATTATTTTGAAAAGAATATGAAAATGTTATGAAATAAAAAAAAGGTAAAAAGGATTAAAATTCCAAACAAAAAGGAAATTATTCTCTACAGTTGCTTTTAGGTTCTGGGACAAGATAGGTATTTCAAAATACCTACCTTACTCCATCCGGATCCCTAGCCGACTGTAGTATCCTTCCTACATGCGAGCCTAGAGCCCATAGGAAAAATGAAAAAGTTTTTCAGCACATAGATAGCTGAGTATCAAGTGAGGCATATAATTCCCTTATTGAGCCGTGGTTTCCTCACCCCTTAATATTAACATTTCAGGTTTTCGAGGCCTAGGAGTCTGACATCTAAAGGACTTCGGCTGTGCATTTGGGGACGATGCGATAGCTAGATTTATTTAATAAGGTATGATCATTTATTTTCTGTATTTAGACTTACCTACAATACTACTTCATTATGAATTAAGATAGGGGATGTAATTCATATTATAATTTAATATGTAATTATTTACATGTAAAAGAGAAGTAAAGTATCGCAGACAGTCCAACCAAATAAGATGTATAGAATAAGGTGAAAAATAGGGTCACGGGCTGTGACAGATTTAATGGTATCGGAGCAGAGTTGGCTTGATGTCTTTCGATACTTTGGAAAGAAAATGTATTGAAAAGGTTAACATCCCCTATAGTACTGTGTAGTCAAAATACATAGAGAAAATAAATGATTGTCAATTTGAGTTAAGTGTTTAGAAGGGGGTGAAGATTATGAACTAAGGAATGCTAAAAAGGGAAAACGGCTCAGGAATGTTACCTGAAATGGTGATCTTATGATCTAAATGAAGGTCGGTTCGGTAAGGAACAGAAATGGACTCGGTGAGGGCCCCACCAGTACTTTTCTATCCGGATCGAACTGAGACCTGAAAGTGATGATATAAAGGAGGGAAATTTAATATCATCATTAAATACACCTTAAGATCACTGATTGAAGGTATTTGGAGGAGAGAGAAATATTTTGACCAAAAATGACCAAAATACCCCTGCCTCCGAAATTTTACCGGGAGTTAAAATAAACCAACAGAGGTTGGAATTGATTGATCTGACAAAGAAATTGATGATGTAAAGCTAAATTGCAAGCAAAATACTCCAACTGTGGATTTTAATGAACTTTTCTGTCGAAATCGAATGAGATTTAAATTGCTGATATAAGTATCAGAAAGGATAATATCAACACATAGATAATAAAATCATTGGTTAAATGTATATTAAGGAGAAAGAAATAAATGTGGAAATGACAAAAACACCCCTATGTTGGACTACATCCCGAATAGTGATGAAACCAAGTGATTTCAAATTCCTTGATGATAATGGAATTATTAATAGCATAGAGGATGTCATATGGATATATCGATCCCTATTACTGATTCCACTTACACTTCGATTATGGACGCGAATTGCGAGTGACCTAGTGAAAGGGCTAGGCCTCATGATGAAACCTCAAGGGGTGACCTAGTGAAAAGGCTGGGCATTCTCAAAGAGGTTAGTACACATATGTAAAGGTGGACGGCGGACGGTGGACGGGCCGAGGCCTTATATGATGCGATCCAATAAGAGTGTATAGTGGAAGGTCATAAGATGATTGGCCCGGCTATTGACGGTAAGGGCCTGAATTATGAGGTACTGAATTGGATATTATTACAGGATCATTGGATATGATGAAAAGTAATATGATTGCTGGAGATGACTGATAAAGAGATTAGTATATATGATGAAATCCATAGCAATACGGTTGATTGAGGTTCTATACATTTATACTCTTTTTGAGGTATTAAATGAATAATTAATTATAAAACTGGAGCATTATGAGATATGCCTTGCAAATTGATGTACTGTATGGAGTATTGTAAATTGGAGAAGATGCACAAGAATAGTAAAGTGAGAAAAGAAGATGACAACTAACCTAAGTTCTTCAGGACCCTTGAGACAGAACTGTGATGGGCGACCCAATGATGGGCGACCCGTAATGGATCATATGTGTGAGATGTAGGTGAACTATGTTATCTCTGACTCACTTGTAAGGGTAAACCTGGGGCGAAAGGATCGCCTAAGGGATGCTCATCGACGGCCGATTCGAACAGGAGGGACTCTTGCAATTAGCTCAGTGGTAACACGAGTGTAAGGAACTAGGTACGTAAGGGTGCCAGGGTTCGAACCTCGTGAATAGTATGCTGAAGGGAGTTAAACTTGAATTTATTAAATGAACTTGATTCCAAAGTAAATTACAGTGGTAGTAAATTGGTTAGCTGTAACATGTGTTGATAACTATTGAGCTTACTACAGCTTATTGGAATGAGATTTGTAAGGCTGTGAAGTATGAGGAAATAAATGAATCTAGGTAGAGTACGTGTTAAAATGATTTGAATACTAAATGTCTCTACCTTGAGGATATATAGTGAAAATGATAAGACCTAGCAATGAAATGTCTAAAAAAGTATGAGATATGTGATTAAAGAAAGTATCGGATGTGATTCCCGATAAACTTTCAGAGTTATATAGAGTGGAGGAATCGAGATAACATTGACTTTATTTTGAATATGAAATCTGACTCTAAGCTTATATCGGAGAACTTAAGAAAATCCGAAAGCTTAAGAAATCCACTCTAGAAAATGTGAGAATAATGAAATGCACGTGTATAAGGTGTGATTGAAGGAAATACAGATAACGTAAATTAAGGATAAGAAAGTTATCTGTATAAGTGTAAGTGAGAGAAGCACTGATGATATTGAGATGTAGATGAAATAAAGTGATATAGTAAATGTTTACTATCTAATAAAGTTCTCATGAAGAACAAGTATTCATCTACATGAAAATAGACGCTTTATTGATTTGATCACAGATATATGAGGAGTTAATAAGACTAACCTCAGTATAAAGCGTCCTTAGATAAAAGATTGGAGACTAATGTCCATAAGATGATAATAATTAGAACTCGATATAATTTTTACGAGCTCCTACTGAGGTTTACAAGGTTAATGAAATACCTTGTGAGATATTGAGTGTAATGAATGAAGCATCCATCTATGAAAAAAATGATGAGATACTGATACAGTTTAAGGCACAAATGGAAAATGAGCAGCATAGTGGTATGACCCTACCAACTCTCAAAGACTGTAATATATATGTTAAGATTGGCAAATAGGAGATGTGGCTAGACAGTACCTCTTTCTAAGATATATGATCTCGAATGATAGAGTGACGTGGATCTGTCTATGATGAAGAGATACTGATTGAGATATGAAATGTACTGAGTCTAGCTAAATACTATTGCCAGTTTATGGAAGAGTTATTGGGTTAGCTGCTCTACAGATGTGACTGATAAGTAAGTAAGTTTAATCCAATGGACGAATAAATGTAAAGATGGTATACAAAAGGTTAAAAGAGTTTAATAGTGGAATATTTTACCACTGATGAAAAATGAGCGAAATGATGATGAAGGAAAAGATGAATATGTCATAAGAGGAAAGTACATGATGTAAAGGGAACACCCATATGAAGTAGTTCCCGAATTTAAAACTAAAAGTGAATTTTGTGGTTATCACATAATTATAGCTAGATGAAAAATTTAGCCAAACCTGAAAGATGAAAATAATTATACTCCAAGGAGTAAAGAAATGATTTACGATTTACTGCCAGTCATATAAATGGAAAATGATAAATATATATACCACCTCGAAATGATGAAAATGGTGGAATTATATGGATAATGAGGTGAAAAAAAATTGATAATTATAGATTCAATGACAAAGTTAAATAATGAGAAGATCAAATTATAATTTGATTATGTCGTTATGGAATCTAAATTATAAAAAAAAAAGTATAATTACAAGTATATTATAAGATTAAAGTGATAATGAATATACCATAAGAATAAAAGAGGTAATAAGAATATTACATGGAAAGACGATATGGAGAGAAAATGATTATCTCCTGATTCAATTATGGTAAAAGATGGTAAATAGTAAAGTCTACAAATGAACTGCAACAATTGATGAAATAAATATGAGAAGAATATTGAGGATAATAATGAAGAATCTAAAAGAGATATGATAATATGAAAGTGGTTAAAGACTGATTGTCTAAATGGAATCACTTTCCTATTATCAAACTCTTAGATTCTTTAGTGCTATAGTCGAGATTTGATTATAAAATGATGAGAATGTATGTGAAGTTCCAATGAGCACTATATGTGATGGGAAATAGCAAAAGGCTCTGGGATTCCAAATTTATTGACAGCATTGCTTCGTACTGATGTAAATATCTGAGCGTAGAATGGTTACGCTCAAAGATATGTTGAGAGAGCGGATGCACGAGATGTGAAAGCTACTGGGACAATTACATACTATTTATTTAAAACGTGTAAATGATAGTTATCAAACTATATCGACTAGGAACTAATTAAGAAAACAGATGATGAATCATATGAGATATGAAAAGGAGTGGAAATGGATATCTCCCGATTGATAAGCAATTCACAGGGAGTATAAAAATATGATGAGAAATGATATAGAGTGAAAGTGATTCCGAGGCTAATGGCATATTGGCAGTATTAATTAAAAGATGATTGAGAGGACAAGAATGATGAGTATACGAAACAGTGCCACCTTTAACCTAAGTTAAATTCGGAGGACCAAATTTCTTAAGTTGGGGAGAATGTGATAACCACAAATTTCTGAATTTTTATATTACTTATTTGAGAATTTAATTTTAAATGCGAAAGATAAATTAAAGTAAATAAAGGAATTATTTATAAGATGGAATATTGTTGGAAATTCCGTAAATAATGAAGTTAAGGAATTGATAAATTATATGGAGGAAATTAATTTGGATAAATGGAAATCCAAATTAAATAAGAAAATGAGGAAGAAAAAAATATATATATATATTATACATACAATATATATTGTATTATTTCATTATATAAAAATATATAAATGTTATTCTATTTTAAAGTATATATGTATACATAATATATATTAGATATATATATTTGTAATATATAATATATATATATATATACATATTTTTGTATATAATACACATATATATACTACTATACTATATATAAAATTATATATAGCATAATATGTATATAATAAAATTAAAACAACAAAAAGAAGAAACAGAATCGGGAACTCCCGATTCTGTCTCCCACGTGGAAGCCGGCCACCATCGGCAGACCGACCGAGGGCAAAACGAGGGAGCCGAGACCATCTTCGGCGAGGGAAGAAGAGGAAGAAATCGACCAGCGGTGGAAAGGAGTAAGAAAACAGAATCGGAACCGAAGGAAGCCGGAAAAGAAAAAGAAAGAGAATCTGGCGGTGCTGGCGGAATTAGACACCGCCACTGCCACCGAAGCATCGCGGGAGGAAGAGGAAAAGGATGGAGGCCACCCAAGGCGTGGTGAACGGCGGAGGAAGGGCGGCGAAGAGGCAGAAGAAACTGAAGGAAAATCGACTCGATCCGCCGCTGTGCCATCGATCCAGGCCGAACGGAGACCACCAGCAGACTTGCCGTGCCATCGGCCAACTGTGGAGCCCTTGAACCGTCGGAGGACCAGCCGCCGGCGAGGAAGAAGGCTGAACCGGCTGACGGGAAAAAGGAAAAGAAAAAGAAAAGAAAGAGGAAAAAGAAAAAAAAAGAAAAAGAAAAGAAAGAGAAAGGAAAGAAAAGAAAAGAGGAAAAAGGAAGAAAAAGAGGAAAAGAAGAAAAAGAGAGGAAAAAAGAAGAATTTCGAAAATTACAGGAAATCCCGAGAATTCGAAAACCCGGGAATTACTGGAATCGGTAAGAAATCCCGAAAAGTGATAAATTATTTAAATACTTTATTTATTTAAATAATTATAGAAAAATTCTAAATTTTAGAATTTAATTTCCAGAAAATTCCCTCGATGACCGAGCCGATGGAATCGAGCGAGGTGAACACGGGCGCGACCTTCGAGAGTCAGTCGTCGACTCGGAACAGGTAAGGGATGCATGTGCAGCACTGTAAGGATATTCAGTCTGCATGTTTTAATTTCGAAATATTTTATGGAAATGTTTTATGAAATTATTATGATGAATGATTGGTTGGAAATTTGGAATGAAGTACCAGTTGAAATTATAAACTGTATTTTCTATGCAGGAGGCTAGCCAATTGGCAGTCGTTATACTATCGAAAATTATCGAAAAATTCTAGAAAATTTATAAAAACATAATAAATGATTTTATTTCACAAGAAACGATTTTCAACCATGAAAATCGAGAAAATGATTATTTTTCATAAAACATGAATATAACGAAATTCATTTTAAAATATTCATGTTTTCGAAATTGGTGATAATGAGATCACTGAAAATTCTCTCGATATTTGAATTATATGTGATATGAAATGAAAGATGAAAAAAGGGATAAAGTGAATATTTTACAAATATTTTCTTAAATATTCGCTTGATTTATTATATAACCTTTATGGTTTTAATTATGAAATTATTATTTTTATAAATTTCATAAAGGTTTTCTGATGATGAAAAATACTGTTTTGAGACTAGATGGCAACCTTATCATGCTGATATGTGATATGTGACATGTGATATGTAATATGTGATATGTGATATGTAGACCCGGCTGACACCTGATCAGTGATCTGCTGAAGACAATTATAGACTATGGCCATAGATCTGACATGATTATTTATACCCTGCGGGGTCTATAGCATGATCTAAGTAACGACCCAGTGGACGGGCTGGACGTGTGTGCCTAAGTCTCCATATATAAAAATGTTTTATATGATATGTGATATGTGAAATGTAAATGTTTTACATGATATGTGGCAAGTTAAATGAAAGAGATTTACAGCATTTTACAAAATGCTTATTTCAGTACTGAATTTAGTACTACGAGATGATTTCATATGATATGTGATACGAATATGTAATATGTTTTCAAAAGGAAAAAGAGGTTATAAGTCTAATATTCTTACTATGATTTTCAATTGAATATTAGACTATATGTGACATGAATATGTGATATGTTTTCCAAAAAGGAAAGAGGAGGAAAATAAATCTAATATTCTTATTTTAGCTTTTAAATTGAATATTAGATTTAAATGATATATATGTTATACGAAAAGGATTTAATAGCGGATTTTGCTATTTAAAGTACTGTACTAATTATGGTTGTACAGTAAAACATGAAATGAGTTTTAAATGAGAATGATGAGAATTTAACTAATATTCTTTTCAAAGGATATATGAATATTAGTTGCTTTATTTAAATGCTTTACTTTATAAAAGCATTATTTTGAAAAGAATATGAAAATGTTATGAAATAAAAAAAGGTAAAAAGGATTAAAATTCCAAACAAAAAGGAAATTATTCTCTACAGTTGCTTCTAGGTTCCGGGACAAGATAGGTATTTCAAAATACCTACCTTACTCCATCTGGATCCCTAGCCGACTGTAGTATCCTTCCTACATGCGAGCCTAGAGCCCATAGGAAAAATGAAAAAGTTTTTCAGCATATAGATAGCTGAGTATCAAGTGAGGCATATAATTCCCTTACTGAGCCGTGGTTTGCTCACCCCTTAATATTAACATTTCAGGTTTTCGAGGACTAGGAGTCTGACATCTAAAGGACTTCGGCTGTGCATTTGGGGACGATGCGACAACTAGATTTATTTAATAAGGTATGATCATTTATTTTTTGTATTTAGACTTATCTACAATACTACTTCATTATGAATTAAGATAGGGGATGTAATTCATATTATAATTTAATATGTAATTGTTTACATGTAAAAGAAAAGTAAAGTATCGCAGACAGCCCAACCAAATAAGATGTATAGAATAAGGTGAAAAATAGGTTCACAGGCTGTGACAAGTTAGGATTGAGATGTTTCTGGGATTGCACCAATTGGATATGCCTATAATTAAATATGAAGTATTTTATGCAAGTGGGTCAGTGTTATATTGTGTTAGAAAACTGCTGAACATAGTGAAACTTTGAAAAATTGTTGGTGTTGATCTAGAAAGAGTTAAATTATAAGCCATACACTTCCAAAAAGGGATTTAGGCTAGGTTTCATACAAAATTTACGGTTCGACAATTGGACTCTAACTTTTTGAATAAGGCCAGAATAGTGTTAAAAGGTCAAAATTAAATGTGAACAGTCGGGTCAAACAGTAGCTTTTATTGCTTGACAAAAATTGAGCTAGAATGACTAACACAAATTCAGGGAACTAATACATTGTATAATTCTTATTTGTAGCTAATCTTCAAGCTATATAGCAATTCACGTGGAATTAGAAAATGTGGGCCCAATAGTGTAATTGACGTATATAAGGGTAAGTGGAAGTATAAGTAGAAATTGCATGATTTGAAATATTTCATAAGTTTATGTTTTGATCATGCTTTTATTCCTTGATTTTTATGCAAAGTGTGCTTAATTGATTTACATCATGATTTATTTAAGAGGACATGACAAACTTGTAAAATAGTTACCCCGGTGTTTATTTGAGATGTTCGCATGCCTGTAGAGTTTTTATTTATAAACTAATGATGCATTGTACTTTAAAAGAAATAAAATTAATTTTAGCAAGCTTTCCCATACTTAGCCGAACGTGATGTTTTATATAAATTTTTATATGAATTTAAAGGCTAAGAGAAGGGTAACAGGGTTTTGAGATAAACGATATGTTTCTAACACACTATGATTTTCATCATGGTCCGAGTAATGTTAGGATTGGATCCCTTCATGGTGATTTGGTGAGGATAGCACTTTTAAATTCCTAGAGCAAGTATTAGGTTCGGTATTGTCGTAACAAGGTTCCATATATGGTTTGATCCTGCCGCAAGAGGATCGGTATATATTGTCAGGTACCGTTTGATCAACAGTCTGGCGAACTTGTGTGCACATAAGTTGGTTCCTAAAGAGGGCCAGCTCCTAGAAAGGAACGAGTAGGTTCCCTGTTAGTGCTGCAGTGATCCGGTGATGATGATATGAGCTTGAGGTACGAAACAAAATGTCACAGCCCGTGACCCTTTTATTCATCTTTTTCTATACATCTTATTTGATTAGGCTGTCTGCGATACTTTACTTTTCTTTTATGTATAAACAATTTCATATAAAATTACAATATGAATTACATCCCCTATCTTAATTCATAAGGAAGTAGTACTGTAGATAAGTCTAAATACAGAAAATAAATGATCGTACCTTATGTAATACATCAAGCTGTCGCATCGTCCCCAAATGCACAGCCGAAATCCTTTAGATGTCAGACTCTCAGTCCTTGAAAATCTGAAATGTTAAAATTAAGGGGTGAGCAAACCACGGCTTAGTAAGAGAGTTATATGCAACACTTGATATTCAGCTACCTATATGCTGAAAAACTTTTTCATTTTCCTATAAGGGCTCTAGGCTCACATGTAAGAAGGATATTATAGTCGGTTAAGGATCCGGAAGGAGTAAGGCAGGTATTTTGAAATACCTGTCTTGTCTCGAAACCTAGAAGCAACCGTAGAGAGTAATTTCATTTTGTTTGAAATTTAAATCTTTTTCCTTTTTATTCCATATCATTTTCATATTCTTTTCAAAATAATGCTTTTATGAAATAAAGCATTTAAATAAAGTAACTAATATTTATATATTCTTTGAAAAGAATAGTAGTTAAATTATCATCAGTCTCATTTAAACTCATTTCATGTTTTACTATACAATCATAATTAGTACAGTACTTTAAATAGCAAAATAAGCTATTAATTCCTTTTCGTATAACATATATATCATTTAAATCTAATAATCCATTTTAAGAAATTATAATAAGAATATTAGATTTATTTTCCTCCTTTTTCCGTTTTGAAATATATCACATATTCATGTCACATATAGTCTAATATTCAATTTAAAATCATAGTAAGAATATTAGACTTGTAAACTCTTTTCCCTTTTGAAAACATGATACGTGTTCATATCACATGTTATATGAAAGTCATCTCGTAGTACTAAAATCAATACTGTAATAAGCATTGTATAAAATACTGTAAATCACTTTCATTTAACTTATCACATATCATATAAAACATTTAAATTTTACGTATCACATATCATATAAAACATATTCATATATGGAGACTGAGGCAATCATCACTCATATCATGCGATAGACCCCGAATGGTATAAAATAATCATATCAGATCTATGACCATAGTCTATAATTGCCCTCGGCGGATCACTGATTAGGTGTTGACCAAGACTACATATCACATATCACATATCAGCAAGATAAGGTGCCAACTAGTCTCAGAACAGTATTTTTCATCCTCAGTAAACCTTTATCGAATTTATAAAAATATATAATTTCATAATTTAAAACCATAAAGGTTATAAAACCATTTAGTGAATATTTAAGAAATATATAGAAAAATACTCACTTTATTTCCTTTCATTTGCCTTTTCATGTCACATATAATTCGTATATCACCAATTTTGAAAACATGAATATTTTAAAATTAAAATTTCGTATATTAATGTTTTATGAAAAATATCGATTTTTCGATTTTCGTGGTTGAAAATTGTTTCTCGTGACATAAAATCATTTATTATTATTTTTGGTAATTTTCTCATATTTTTCGGCAGTATAACGACTGCCGATTGGCTAGCCTCCTGCACGAAAAATACAATTTATAATTTCAGCCAGTACATCATCAGAAATTTCCAACCAATCATTATCAACAGCATTTATAAAAATTAAATGCATATTTAAAACATGTGTGCCGAATATCCTTACAAGCTGCATATGTCTCCCTTACCTGTCTCGGGTCGACAACCGCCTCATTACGTCGCGCCCGTGTTCACCTCTCCAGATTCCATCGTCTTGGTCATCGATGGTGATTTTCTGGAAATTCTAAACTTTAGAATTTTTCCATAATTTATTAAAATTCACTCGAAATTAATTTCCGAATTTTCGAATTCTCGAGAATTTTTGAATTTTCAGAAATTTCCTTTTCTCTCTCTTTCTTTTCTCTTTTCTTTTCCTTTTCTTTTTCTCTTTCTTTTCTTTCTTCCTTTTCTTTTTCTTTTTCCTTTTTTTTCCTTTCTTGGCCAGACTGGTTCAAACTGGTCAGCCTCCCCTCATCGTCGGTGCTTCTCCGACGACAGATTCTCTAACGGTTCAGCGGCTCCACAACTAGCCGACACCACGGCGAACTTACTGGCGGCCTCCGTTCAACCTAGTTCAGCTGCACGACGACGAATCTGGCTGCATGGGTCTCGGTCCTTTCCTCCTTTTTTTCTTCCTTCCTCTGCCGTCATCCTCCTCGCTAGTGGCCTCCTTTTCCTTCCCCTTACCTCCGTCGAGCTCAAGGTTGGGGTAGTGGTGCCTGGATCGGCCGACACTACCGATTTCCTTTTTTCATTTTTCTCCCGATTTTCCTCTTTTCCCGTTCAGCTTCCTCCTCTCTTTCCTTTTTCTCCTTCCATCGCCGAATCAATTTCCTTTTCTTCTTCCCTCGCTGACAACAGCCTCCCTTGTCTCTCCTCTCTTCTCCGATCACCAACAGTGGTTGGCTGCTCACGGGGAAATCGATATTCTTTTTGATTTTCCTATTCTGTTTTTCTTTTTTTATTATAATTATACATATATATTATATATTATATATAGTATAGTACTATATATATTATATATAATGATATATATTGTATATTAATAAAATATATCTAATATATACATATACTTATATACTTTAAAATTATATAAAATTTATATATATTTATATAAATGTAATAATAATACAATATATATTGTATTTACAATATATATACAACTTTAATGTAAAATAATATTTACTTTTTTCAAATATGTATATACTTATATATACATACAATGTTATATTTGTATATATATGTATTATTTAAATTTATAAAATAATATATATACATATTTATTCCAATGTATAATAATATATACTATATGGCATTTAAATACATATGTATTTGTATAAAAATACATTTATATAATATATAATTATATAAATATATATCATTTTCATTCTCATTTTTTTATTTAATTTAGATTTCAATTTATCCAAATTAAATTTACTCTCTTCATTTCTTATTTCCAATTTAATTTTCCTTTACTCGAATTTCTCAATTTGTCACTTCCTCAATTCTCGGGATTTTCACAAATATTTCGTTCTCATAATTATATTTATTTATTTCTGCTTATCTATTTTCTTTACTATTAATTTCCACTATTAAACAATGAAAAATTTGTGGTTATCACATTCTCCCCACCTTAAGAAATTCGGTCCTCCGAATTTAACTTAACTTAAAAGGTGGTATATTTCGTCTACTTATAGTCCTTACTCTTTAAATCGTCTTTGAATTAATACCGCTAGTATACCATCAACATCAGAATAACTTTGACCACTACATATTGTCTTTCGTCATATACTATACTCCCGTAAGTTTATTTCTCAAATCGGGAGTTATTCATTTCCACTCTTTTCATATAAAAGTCCATTCACACTATTTTTCATATTACAGCCGATCTATGCTGTTCATCATTCATTTTTCTCAATTACTGCCAAGTCGATATAGTTTAAAAACTATCAGTTACATATGTCAATCAGTTGTATGTAATTGTCCCAGTAGCTTTCACATCTCGAGCACACGCTCTCTCAATATATCCTCAAGCGTCCACATATTACACTCGAGCATTTTCATCAGTACGGAGCGGTGCTATGAGTACACTTGGGATCTCAAGGCCTTTTGTTATTCTTTATTAGCATATGGCCACTCAGAGACTCCCATCACATATAATGCTCATTGGAATTGTACATACACATTTACACTATTTCACACTCATACTTCGACTATGGCACTAGAGAATCTGGAAGTCTGATAATGGAAGGTGATTCTATTTAGATCATTAGTCTTAAATCACTTCCATATCATCATATCTCTTTTGGATTCTTTATTGTCCACAATATTCATTTTCCCATTCATTCCATTAAAACTGCATCTCATTACAGACTTTATTGTTAATCATCTTTTACAGTAATAAATCAGGAGACAATCATTTTCTCTTCATGTCTCTTTTCGTGTAGTATGGTTATTACATCTCTTATTCTTATGGTATATTCAATATCACTTAAATTTTAGAATATACCTGGAAATATAATCTTCTTAGAATTTAAATTCTACAATAGACTATTGAAACCATCAATTTCATCACCACATTGTTTATACAATTCCACTATTTCTATCATTTCAAGGTGGTTATGTGTATGTATAACACTTTTTTATTTATATAATGGCAATAAATAATACCTATCATTCATCTTACTCCTTTGAGTATCATTAATTTCACTTATCAAGTTTGGCTTGATTTTATATCTAGCCATAATCATGTGATAACCAAATGAAATCACTTTTAAATTTAATTTTGGGAACTACTCATCATGTAACTTACTTTCTTATTTGATTTTCATATTTTCACCCCTATCATCTCAGTTGACTTTTCCCCAGTGGTATAGTACTCCACTGTTAAAATCTATTAACAACTTGCATACCATCTTTTCTTCACACTTATCCATTTACCAAATTTAATTTCTTTAATTATATCCCATTAGTAGAGTAGCTAGTCTCATAACTTCTTTATAAACTGGCAGTAGTATCTAGCTAGACTCATTAATTCCGTATCTCAATCATTATCTCTCTATCATCGACAGATTCACTGTCATTCTGTCAATTCTAGATTATATATCTTAGAAAGAGACACTGTCTAGCCAAATATCTCATTTGCCAATCTTAACCTATAGGTTACAGTCTTTGAGACTTTGAAGGGTTATATATCACAATGCTGCTCATGTTCCATTTGTATCTTTAACTATTTCGATACCTCATCACTTTATTTTTATATGGATGCCTCATTCATTAGGATTATATACCTCCATAGGAACTCGTAAGTATTTTATCGAGTTCTAATCATTATCTTATGAACATCAATTTTCGACCTTTCTCTAATGATGCTGTATATCGAGGCTAGTCTTATAAACTCCTCATGTATCTCTGATCAAATCAATAAGCATCCATTTTTCATGTAAATGAATACTTGTTCTTCACAAGAACTTTATTAAATAGTAAATATTTACTATATCATTTCAGTTCATCTACGTATTAAGGTCGTCTGTGCTTCTCTCATTTACACTTATACAGATAACTTCATTATAATAAATTTACATTATTTGTATTCCCATCAATCACACCTTTACAAGTGAAATTCATTATTCACACATTTTCTAGAGTTATTGTAAAGCTTTTAGACTCTTTCTATGTTTTCCGATATAAGCTTAGAATAAGTTCTGTATTAACGATCGAGTCAATATTAACATGATTTCTCAAATTTATATACTCTGAAAATTTATCGGGAATAACATCTGATACTTTTTAATCATTATACTTGTACCATTTTGGACAATTCATCCTTATGTCCTATCATTTCACTGTACATCCTCAAGGTAGAGATATTTAATATTTAAATCATTTTAACATCTACTCCGCCTTGATTCGCTTATTTCCTTATACTTCACAACATGTTATTCAAAGTGACTAGAAATGCTGTATCGAGTATAACTATTTAGTTGACACATTTCACAGCTAACCAACTTATTATTGCTGTAATTTACTTTAAAATCAATTTCATTTAAGGAATTCAGGTTTAATTCCCTTGAGCATGTTATTCACGAGGTTCGAATCCTGGCACCCTTACGTACCTAGTTCCTTACATTCGTGTTACCATTGAGATAATTGTAAGAGCCTCGCCCGTTAGAATAGGCCGTCAGTGAGCATTCCCTAGGCGATCCCTTCTCCTCAGGTTTACCCTTACAAGTGAGTCGACGACCACATAGGTCGCCCACACCTCACAACATATTGTACGCTGCTGGTCGCCCATCATTGGGTCACCCATCACGGTTTTGTCTCAAGGGCCCTGAAGAACTCAGGTTAGCTGTCATCTTCCATTTTTTTCACTTTACTGTTCTCATGCATATTCTCCAATTTACAGTACTCTATACAGTACATCAATTTGCAAGGCAGTTCTCAAAATGCTTCGGTTCTATAAATAAATATTCGTTTAATACCTCAGAAATAGTATAAATGTATAGAACCATAATTAACCGTACTGCTATGGATTTCATCAATTTTTATTGATCTCTTTCTCAATCGTTTTCAGTATTCATATTACTTTTTATCTGATCCAACGATCCCTTCAATACACTTTTAATTCAGGCCTTTATAAATCAATAACCGAGCTACTCATCTTGCGACATTCCACTATACACTTATGGGATCGCATCATGTAAGACCCTGGCCCGTCTGTCATTCGCCTTTACACATCTGTACTGTCCTCTTTGGTGAGCGCATTGGCCCTTTCAAGGTTTTGTCGTGAGGCCCAGCCCATTCATTAGGTCACCCATAGTTTGCGTCCGTAATCTAAGTGTAAGTGGAATCAGTAAGAGGGATCGCTATATTCATATTACATCCTCTATGCCAGTAATAACTCCATTACCATCAATGGATTTAAGATCAACTTAGTTTTATCACTGTTCAGAACATAGTCCAACATAAAGGCGTTTTCATCATTTTAACATTTATTTCTTTCCCCTCAGTATAAATTTAAACCAAGGATCTTATTATCTATGTGCTAATAGTATCCTTTCTCATACTAATAACAGCCTTTTAAAATCTTGTTCAATTTCGACAGAGAAGTCCACTAGGATCCATAATTAGATGATTTTGCTTGTAATACAGCTTTACATCATCAATTTCTCTATCCAATCAGTCAATTCCAACTTCTGTTGGTCTATTATGACTCCAGGTAAAATTTTGGAGGTAGGGGTATTTTGATCATTTTTGGCCAAAAATTTCTCTCTCTTCAAAATACCTTCAACCGATGATCTTAAGATCTATTTAATGATGATATTGCATTCCCCTCCTTTATATCATCACTTTCAGGTCTCAGCTCGATCCGGATAGAAAAGTTCTGGTGAGGCCCTTATCGAGTTCGTTTCTATTCCTTACCGAACCGACTTTCATTTAGGTTATAAGATCACCATTTCAGATAATTTCTAAAGTCGTTTTCCCTCTTTGCCATCCTTAGTTCATAATGCTCACTCCCTTTCAAAACATTTAATTTAATTTACAATCATTTATTTCCTTTATGTATACAAACTACGCAGTACTACAGGAGATATTAACATTTTTCGACACATTTTTTTCCAAAAGTATCTACAAACATCAGGCCAACCCTACTCTGATATCATTAAACTTGTCACAACCCGTGACCCTATTTTTCATCTTTTTCTATACATCTTATTTGGTTTGGCTATTTACGATACTTTACTTTTCTTTTACATATAAACAATTTCATATAAAATTATAATATGAATTATATCCCCTATCTTAATTCATAAGGAAATAGTACCGTAGATAAGTCTAAATACATAAAATAAATGATTGTACCTTATGCAATACATCAAGCTGTCGCATCGTCCCCAAATGCACAACTGAAATCTTTTAGATATCAAACTTGCAGCCTTGAAAATCTGAAATGTTAAAATTAAGGGGTGAGCAAACCACAGCTCAGTAAGAGAGTTATATGCAACACTTGATATTCAGCTACCTATATGCTGAAAAACTTTTTCATTTTCCTATAAGGGCTCTAGGCTCACATGTAGGAAGGATACTACAGTCGGCTAAGGATCCGGATGGAGTAAGGTAGGTATTTTGAAATACCTGTCTTGCCTCGGAACCTAGAAGCAACTGTAGAGAGTAATTTCATTTTGTTTGAAATTTAAATCCTTTTCCTTTTTATTCCATATCATTTTCATTTTCTTTTCAAAATAATGCTTTTATGAAATAAGGCATTTAAATAAAGTAACTAATATTCATATATTCTTTGAAAAGAATATTAGTTAAATTCTCATCATTCTCATTTAAACTCATTGCATATTTTACTATACAATCATAATTAGTACAGTACATTAAATAGCAAAATAAGCTATTAATTCCTTTTCATATAACATATACATCATTTAAATATATATTCTATTTTAAGAAATTATAATAAGAATATTATATTTATTTTCCTCCTTTTTCCATTTTGAAACATATCACATATTCATGTCACATATAGTCTAATATTCAATTTAAAATCATAGTAAGAATATTAGACTTGTAAACTCTTTCCCTTTTGAAAACATGATACGTTTTCATATCACATGTTATATGAAAGTCATCTCGTAGCACTAAAATCAGTACTGTAATAAGCATTATATAAAATGCTGTAAATCACTTTTATTTAACTTATCACATATCATATAAAACATTTACATTTCATGTATCACATATCATATAAAACATTTTCATATATGGAGACTAAGGCAATCATCACTCATATCATGCTATAGACCCCAAAGAGTATAAAATAATCATGTCAGATATATGGCCATAGTCTATAATTGCCTTCGGCAGATCACTGATCAGGTGTCGATCGAGACTACATATCACATATCACTTGTGACATATCACATATCAGCATGATAAGGTGCCAACTAGTCTCAAAACAGTATTTTTCATCCTCAATAAACCTTTATCGAATTTATAAAAATATATAATTTCATAATTTAAAACCATAAAGGTTATAAAACCATTTAGTGAATATTTAAGAAATACATATAAAAATATTCACTTTATTTCCTTTCATCTTCCTTTTCATGTCACATATAGTTCGTATATCAAGAGAATTTTCGGTGATCTCATTATCACCAATTTTGAAAACATGAATATTTTAAAATTAAAATTCAGTATATTCATGTTTTATGAAAAATAATCGATTTCTCGATTTTCGTGATTGGAAATCGTTTCTCGTGACATAAAATCATTTATTATGATTTTTAGTAATTTTCTCATATTTTTCGGCAGTATAACGACTGCCGATTGGCTAGCCTCCTGCACGAAAAATACAGTTCATAATTTTAGCCAGTACATCATCACAAATTTCCAACCAATCATTGTCAACAGCATTTATAAAAATTAAATGCATATTTAAAACATGTGTGCCAAATATCCTTACAGGCTGCACATGTCTCCCTTACCTGTCCCGGGTCGGCGACCGCCTCATTGTGTCACGCTCGTGTTCACCTCTCCCGATTACATCATCTCGGTCATTGATGGTGATTTTCTAGAAATAAAATTCTAAACTTTAGAATTTTTCCATAATTTATTAAAATTCACTCGAAATTATTTTCCATAAATTTCCATATTTCCGAATTCTCGAGAATTTTCGAATTCCCGAAAATTTCCTTTTCTCTCTCTTTCTTTTCTCTTTTCTTTTTCTCTTTCTTTTCTTTCTTCCTTTTTCTTTTCTTTTCTTTTCTTTTTCTTTTTCTTTTTTTTTCTTTCTTCGCCAGACCGGTTCAGACCGGTCAGCCTCCCTTCATCGTCGATTCTTCTCCGACGGTCAATTCTCCGATGATTCGTTTGCTCCACAGCTGGCCGACGCCACGGCGAACTTGCTGGTGGCTTAAGTTCGGCCCAGTTCGGCGTCACAGCGGCGGATCTGGCGATGTGGGTCTCAGTCCTTTCCTCCCTTTTTTCTTCCTTCCTCCACCGTCATCCTCCTCGTCGGTGGCCTCCTTTTCCTTCCCCTTACCTCCGCCGAGCACGAGATTAGGGTGGCGGTGCCTAGACCGATCGGCATCGTCGATTTCCTCTTTTCCTTTTTCTCCTGGTTTTCCTCTTTTCCTTATCATATGTGGCCACATCAAACGGAGCTAACCATGACCTAATAGAATAACTTAAACCAACAATAAACCTTTTTATCTTTTGTTCCTCATTTTGACGATTTTTGGGTCAAATCGATTCAGTGTCGAAAATTTGGACTCATACTGGTCCACTGTCATAGATCCCTATATCAAACCCAAAAAACTCAACTCGTAAATTCTTCTGCGCTATTTGAGGAATATACTGCTTATTAGAAGCCTCAAGGAACCCCTGATTACTATTGGATGTCTGGCCCCCAACACTATCTTGGTAAACTTCCCCCAATGCTCTGCCTTATTGACCAATAGAAAGGTAGCCAATCCCACATTTCTTGCCTCAGAACACTGCATGAACCTAAACAGTTTCTCTACAGCATCAACCACATTTTCCATTGCCATCGGATCTTTATCGCCTTTGAATTTCTACGAATCCAACTTTTAGAACTATCTTAATAAGGTGATGTCACAAGCAACCATTGGGCCAACAGGTTGAGGCTGTGGTGGCGACAGTACCAGTTGTAACTAGGGCTCTAAAGGTACATTAACTAGAGGAGGAGGTGGTTGCGCCACTTCTGGTATTAGTGTTCTAGCATTATTGTTGAAATTAGTAATAAAGACTGCAAACATCTGTTCCAGCATAAAGATGCAAGTGTTAGGACTCCTAGGCTATTGATAAAGAGCAAGTTCAAGGATCATTTTCGGAGATGGCTCTAGAGAGGGCTGAACTCGCCTCCATCTCCATCCTCGTCTTTGACCTCGTCCAATACCCCTTCACATGTCACTCATTCTATCAAAAACAAACATAAGAAACATGTCAAGGCCTTGCTCGTCTCACCAAGCTGTCGGCAAGCATCCCCTAGGCGCCCCGTGCCCTAGGTTTACCTTGACAATGTGAGGTAGGCGGTCGCTCAACACTCACTAACATATTGTCCACTTTAGGTGCTCGCAGCCCTCATGACTTTATTCCACACTGGGATGCGTCCTTTCACGTTCGAACCCAAGAACCCTCAAGTACATGGGTTCTACAACACTCATACCACTTATCCAAATGGTATGAGTGTTGTAGAACCCATGTACTTAAGGGGTCTTACAACACTCATACCACTTGTCTAAATGGTACGAGTGTTGTAGAACCCATGTACTTGAGGGGTCTTGGGTTCGAACGTGAAAGGATGCGTCCCAGTAAGGAATAAAGCCTTGAGGACATCGAGCACCCAAAGCGAACAATATGTTAGTGAGTGCTGGGTGACTGCATACCTCACGTTGTCAAGGTAAACTTAGGGCACGGGGTGACTAGGGGATGCTCACCGGCGACCTGGTGAGACGAGCAAGGCCTGGACATCCAGACACTCCCAGACTTGATTTAGTTCATATTTTGAAATTGTTATTTATCATGATTTCTGATCTTTATATAATTTATCGAGATTGATTTAGTACTGTTTATGAAGATTTAGTACTGTTTATGAAGTGTTTTGGAAATTGACTATTTGAATAATTTATAAATTGATTTACAGAAGTTATCTTCTGAATGTTTACTAAATCCTACAATTGATTTAACTTTAATGAACTCTTTATAGTTGGAATTGGATGCTGAGACAAGTGAGGTGCTTCCAAACATCGTTCTATACCTAACTTTGTTATCATTCCACTATAGTATCATTTTCGAATATAGTGTCCAAAGAAATTTATAATCATTGGTTTTCGTATGTACGTGTATGTTTTAAAGATACTTGCATATAGTTATGCATAGTATCAATTTCACTATATATATTTCTTACTGGGCCTTTTATCCCTCCTTCCAGATTATCTACAGTAATTATCTGCTTCCGTTCAAGAGGACTCTTACTTTTGGTATCCCTCAGGCAGTTATAGCTTTCCATTGAAGTATACAAGTTTTATGTATTCAAACTATATTGTACAATACCATTTTATGTAAATTTTCTTACTTAGGATGTAAATTAAAATTAGATTAATATATGTAACTTAATAAAATTTTGACATATCTATATATAATCTTTTGCAAGTGGAAATAAAGGCACTGCAGACAGTCCAACCATAGATAAGTGATATTTATGAATATGTACTATTTTGGCATGATTTTAGTGCGTGACACTGTTGCTCTTAGAAATCCTCCAACAACTAGTTTTATGTGAGGACCAACAAGAAAATCAGTTTTGGCTCCACCAAACTTCAAGAAACCATCAAGGGGAGTATAAAAAGAAGCTTAGAAGTCTAAAACACTCAAAAGACTTCACTATTTATTTTCTTCAAGTTTCAAAAATATTTCAAATGCTAGAAATTCCAACTTCTCCATCATTCACATCTTTTTTGTATATATAGCACAAATCTTGTATAGGTTTCTCTTGTGCTCAATCTTGTAATCATTTGTTTGTCTAAAGGTATCTCTTTGATTATACAAACTAGAAAACTCATTCATAAATTGTAAAGGGAAGTGAACCCTCCAGTGCTTCATTGTAACTGAGGATTGGGTAGAAAGTTTTCTCCTTAAGGCATAAAAGAGAGAGGTTGTAAGGTTTGCTACTTGATCTCACAAAAGTAGTGGTTGTAAGGTTCCATCCTTGAGCTTGGAAAAAGGAATGTTGAAGGTTACATTTAAGCCTACGAAAAAAAGTGTAACAAATTCAAGTTAGTAAATTTGGAGAAAATCCTTAGAAGTGTCTTAAGGAAGAGGACGTAGGCAAGGTTGCCAAATCTCTATAAATCATTGTGTACTATTCTCAAACCCTACACTCTTTACTTTATTGTATTTAAATTATGCTTATTGTATTGAACTGGAATTGAATACTAAGAGAGGATTAAATAGTGTAGAGAATTTATAGAACCAAAAACAAACCTAAGGTTAGAGAAAACCAATTCACACCCCTCTCGGTTAGGTAATTGAGCCAACAATGTTAGATGAGGATGGCGATACCTAAGTGAGATCATTTTCGATATCTAGGGTGTCACATCCCAAAATGTATAGTATTTACCATATTATAACACCACACGTGACGGTTGGGCTGTATGCAATGCCTTTATCACTCACTTTTAAAGAACATTAGCTACTATTATACTTAAAGTAAATCAATAGTCGATGAAAATCTTTACTGCAATATATATATATACAGTATGTACACGAGTTCTACATCCCTGGTACATGGATTATACAAATGTAGTACTATACAACTATGTCTGAAAACATGTAAAAGAAATACCACCTCCAGGATCCACTAAGTGCTGCCTTAGGGGTCAACTACAACGCAGCCAAATCCGTGGAACGGAATCACTGAAGATAGTATGTGGAGTGAGAGAATGAAGGGGTGAGCTAACGCACTCAATAAGAGAATTATTTGTAAAACTGATACTATAAAATCTATATGCTAAAAACATTTGCATCCTAACAGTTCACTAAATAAGATGGATACTATAGTCGGCTACGAATACAGGATGGAGTATGGGAGGTATTTTAGAATATCGTACGTGTCCCGGCTCCTAGAAGCGACTATAGGTAGTAATCATTTTCTTTTGATATTCAAATCCAAGTAAAACATTAAATATTCACATGATAAAACACTTAAGTAAATAAATAAGGAATTAATATTCCTTTCACAAATACTCATTTCCACACTTGTAAAACACCGTATAATATTTAGTTCAACACGTAATATATCAAAAGCTCAGTAGCTGTAAATAATTTTGTACCAGCAAAAGGTTCAGTGAAAAGTACAATCATCAGTATAATATCATGGAGACCAGGCAACACCCTGAATATATCATGCTATAATAATATCTCGAATAGGGGAAATAATAACACATCAGATCATGGCCATAGTCTACGAGGTCCATAGTGTGCACTGATCATGTATCCACCGGGACGCTGATAATAGGATCAGTATTTATCAACACTGTTGGCTCCTATAGGCTATACCGAGAGGGGGGTGAATCGGTTTTTCACTAACTTTAAGCTCGTTTTTCGGTTCCTCTAAATTCTCTAGCTTAGATTGATATTTTCTAAGTTCTCTAAGCTACTCAAGCATGCAACCCAAGTTCAATGCAATAAACATAATATAATCGCAAGTAAATAAAGAGTAGGGAGAGAGAGATTTACACAATCGATTTATAGAGGTTCGGCTACCTTGCCTACGTCCTCTACCTTAAGATGCTCCCAAGGATTTTCCCAAATTCACTATCCTTGAATTTGTTACACTCCCTCTTTTTCTAGGCTAAAGAGAAACCTCTCTCTTTTTCTAGGCTCAAGAGAAACCTCTCTCTTTTTCTTAAGCTAAAGAGTAACCTCCCTCTTTTTCTAGGCTTAAGAGAAACCTCCCCTTTACAAGGAATGATGAGTTATAAATAATGTAATCAAAGAAGGGCCTCTAGATAGGCAAGTGATTACAGAAATTAAGCACAAAGAAAAGCCTATACAAGATATGTGCTAAGCAATACAAGAGATAAGTGAATGATAGAAGATGAAGACTTTGGAGCTCTTGATTTGTTGTTTGTGGCTTGAGGATTTGAGGAATATGTGTTATGAAGTTGCTGAGTAGTTCCTCTTAGTTGCTTAAGCTTCTAAGCCTCTATTTATAGTCCCTTGGATGGTTTGTGGATGTTGGTTGGAGCCAAAACAGAAGCTAGCCGTTGTATCTCACAGAAACTAGCCGTTGGGGACTTTCTGACATAAAGGGATCGATCCATTCACCAACGGGATCGATCCTCTCCTTCATTTCCCCATTGGAGTGCTTCTGCCAAAAAGGGATCGATCCCTTTCCCTATGGGATTGATCCTTTTTCTTCCAGAGGGCATTTTTCCTGCACTTTTGGGTTAGAAATGATATGGTCTTTGATCCTAATTCAACCCAAAACATTTATAAGCTTTAAGGGAGCTTTTCTTGACTTTGTCAAATGAAAACATTGTCCAAAAACTTATAAGTAATTTTCTAAACTTATGTTCAATAATTCTTGAGAAAATTACTTAATATTGAAAACCATTTTATAAAGTATTAAGACCAATAAGAATGTATAATTAAATTATGGTCTTAATGTTTGATATTATCCCTTTAAATGGTTTGAGTAAATCATGTGTGATAAGGCAAATTTACAACATGAATTAAAACATTAAAGCTTACTTAAGTTTTTGTCATTTCAAAATATATATGTCAATTTAAAGCTAACAATCTCCCCCTTTTTGATATGACAAAACTTAATGTAAATTTGCTTTGAAAATTCTTTGATAAAATACTCCCCCTCAAATAAAGCAGGATTTTACAAAGCTCCCCCTTAATATAAGCTTGGGTTTTGAAAATCAATTTTCAAACTTTTTCTCCCCCATTATCTCTCCCCTTTAATATCTCACCCTTTTAATATCTATCTCTCCCCCTTTTTGTCATAGCAAAAAGAAGGAAAAATAATAAAAAATATGCTCCCCCTAAAATTATGGCTATGTGAGAAGAGAGAAAAGAATATGCTCCATCCAACAAGAAACATGTTAGTACATGGGACTCATAGCACAAATAAATAAGTCAATTGTTCATAAAGAGTATGAAATATTTATGCAAAGAACATGACTTATGATCCTATACCAATTGTTTATAAATAATTTTGCAAGAAGTTCCCAATTGGTAAATAACGAAGTAAGTTGTATATAAATATCTACTAAGGTCTATGACTTGCTCATTTCAATCCTATTAAGCACCTAAGTACATCAATTGTTCTCTTAAGTCCAACTAAGGTGCATGGTAATACATCATGATTATGAGCTAAAATTATATAACATATCATATGCATGTGCTCATAAATCATTTTCAAGAAATATTGTGCCTAGAATTAAGATATATAGCAATTAACTACAAATTCTAGTGCACAAGAGTTTCATGCAAAAATATCCTAAGAGAATTCTTCTCTATTTGTCATTTCAAACTAAAGAGCATGAGAAGAATTGTCAATTTAAAGCTCATACCAATTGGCAATTTAGATTTGGCTTACCAATTATTGAAAATATGGTTGCCAATGATACTAATTGTTATTTCAATCTAAATACCAATTGTTACTAATGGTTGATTTAGGCATTTTGCATGAATCTAATATCTATGTGTAGTGTGTTCATGTCAAGAAAATAATCATTCTAAATATGCAAGAACACAACACACATCATCAAATATGCATATGGATCAATTAATCATTAACACACTATCACAGAGTATTAATCCATATTCATATTCACAACATTATACCACATGGAAGATACAAAAAGTCAAGGTATCCAAGCAAACACATTTTCTTCCATGAAACTAAAGAATCCTATGCTCAATTTTCCATTCAAGATCTTAACCAATTATAAGCAAGGAAAGATTCATTAAAGCCCAAGTTCTTTAATAATTTGGCCATAAAGAATTAATTTCATGGATGATAAATTTTCATGCAATTCAACCTTTAGGATCCATTTACCATCACAAATTATAGGCCAATGACCATTACCAATTGTTGAGTTTACATTTGAAATCAATCCACTAGATGTATAATTATCATGAAGACTAGAGTGGAATAGATGAGTCAAGCTAAGAGACATAATCCTATAAGCATGCTTGACTAAGATGAACAAAAGATATGATCAATAGTCATTATGCACACGTTCATCAAATTCTCAAATATATACACAAATCATTGAAATAAATTTCAAAATTATGTTTAAGCATTCATTGAAAATATTTCAAGATTATTTCAAGATTTATGCAATTCATGAATGTTTTTAACAAGAAAAATGATTTTGCACTTGTGAGTTCAGTAAAAATGATATTGATTGTTGAAAGTGATACCATTTGTTAGAAATGATACAAATTGATGGAGTTGAGGCATGATATTAATGAAAAATGATTTTTCATATTCTAAATATCATCAAAAAGAAGTTAAATTTTTGAATTTTAAGTTGAGAAGAAAGAAGATATCAAGAGAATTAAGAAAACTTCTCAACATAGGCTTAAAAACCTAGAAATAGACACTTTATGCCTATAGGGATCGATCCCTTGGGTAAGGGGATCGATCCCTTATACCCAGAATGGTAGATTTCTACATTTCTGCCTTGGGGATCGATCCTGTAAGTTGAGGGATCGATCCCTCATCCTGTTTTTGCAGATTCTGCAGATGTTTTGACAGAAAATTGAACTTGTAAGGTGCCAAAACTTCGTTTTTGAGTATTTTAAGTCCAAGTAAAGGTTTAAACATTTGTAAAACATGATTTTGGACTTGTACGAATGAAAAACATGAATGAAAAATTATTTTACAAAAGATTTTGCAATTTTGGAAGAATTTACACAATAAAATGTAGTTTTGGCCTCAAAGGAGGTCATTTTGAGAGTTAAGCATATTTTGGCAAAACCAATGCATTGAATTTCATAAATATGTCAAAACAAACTTGTTCATATAGGTTTTAAGCACATATATCATCAAAGCATACATTTTGTGAACAACATGCCATGATTTCCAACATACAAGTTCTTCATTAATGCTCATGACATATTTGGCAATTTGAGGCAAGTAAATACATTGTCAACACACAGAAAACTTGCTCAAAATGCAGAAATCCAATAATCATTTCAAAATAACTAAACATGCTTTTCATTCAATCAAATATTGCATCAAAAACTATCCAATCATTTATCATGCCTTTTATTTATCCATTCAACTTATAGTGCATCAAAGATCATCAACAAACCATATCATCAAGGCATAAACAATAAAAAGTTTAAGGAATAAGGAATTAAGCTTACAATACTCCTTTGCTATAGAATGCTTTGCCTTGAATAATTGAATCTACCTTGTGCTATTCTTTGAAGAATTGTTGTGACCTTACTAAGGATGGATTTCCAATCTCTTCCTTTTTCTCATTGGCACAAGCAAACTCCATGAGGATGTGTTGAGCATTTAAACTCCATTGTTCCATTGTATTTCCATGCTCTAACACTCCTACAACAAACCATATTCAAACATGATTTGGTACCCACATTTTCTTGGGTCCATGAGAGTTAATGCAAACAATTTTTGATCCTTTGGGGATCCATTTCAAACTCAAATCATCATTATTTATTGCATGCTTTGGCACCCACATTTTTCTAACAACTCTTCCTCTAAATATAGTTTTTCTATAAGTGCATGCTTGTGAAAAGTGTCCTATTCTATTGCATAATGAGCATGTAAGAGATAGATCATGCATGGTATTTTTGCTCACAAGGAAATTCTTTAGATGAGTTTTTTTTTGTATTGCATTATATCCTAACCCATCTTTGTCAAAGAAAGCTCTTTGGGTCTCTAACATATGATCTAGCTTTTGTTGACCCATATAAAACCTAGAAAATGAGTTATGCAAATTTAAGTTCTTTTTATTCAACTTATTTATTTCTAAGTTAGCATCTTCTAATTTCTTTTCAAATTCTAGTTTAGCATTTATCAAGGATTCATTTTCTGTTTTTAATTTAGCAATGATTTTCTTATATTTGGAGTTCATGCATTGACATTCATTTGGTAAATAATTAAAGGCATTTTGTAGTTCACTAAAGGTATAATCATTATCTTCACTAGAACTACTACTAGCCTCATCATCACTAATAGCCATAAAGCATGAGTAGGCTACCTCTTCATCTACATTTTCCTCATCGAAGCTATCACTATCGCTCCATGCAGCCATAAATGCTTTCTTCCTAGGCTTCCTATCCTTTTCCTTCCTAAGTAAGGGGCAATCTAACTTAGTATGACCCGGTTCACTGCACTCATAACATACTAAGGGGTCCTTTTCTCTTCTACTTGACTCTCCCCTTTGATGTCTCCTATTACTCTCTCTCTCTTTCATTCTCATAAATCTATTGAATCTTTTGGCAAACATTGCCATTTCCTTTTCTTCCTCATTTCCACTCTCATCACTATCATCCTCATGAGTGGAAGACTTAAGTGTTACCCCTACTTTCTTTGAAGGCTCTTCATTTCTTTTTAATTTCATTTCATGAGTAAGTAGAGAGCCCATAAGTTCATCTAGAGACAAGGTATTTGGATCTTTAGACTCTTCTATTACGGTTACCTTTGCCTCCCAAGATTTTGGCAAGCTATTCAAAATTTTCTTAACCAATTCTACATTGGAATAGCTCTTGCCTAATGCCTTAAGTCCATTAATTATATCATTAAACCTAGTGAACATTTCACTAATGGACTCATTTTCTTTCATCCTAAATAGCTCATAATCATGTGTGGGCATTCTTACTTTGGTCTCTCTAACTTGATTTGTCCCTTCATGTGTGATGGCTAGTTTATCCCATATTTGTTTAGCATTCTCACATAAGAAGACTCTATTATACTCATTTGGACCTAAAGCACAAAAAAGGGTGTGCATAGCCTTGGCATTCATTTGTGCCAATCTCATGTCATTTGTGTCCCACTCATCCTCACTCTTAGGGACATCTTTTCCATCAACTTTCTTCATGGGAATTCTAGGACCATTTACTATAATTCTCCACACTTCATAATCATTTGATTGTATAAATAACATCATTCTAGTTTTCCAATATGAATGATTCTCACCAATGAAGAGTGGATGTCTAACTAATGATTGTCCCTCTTCTCCTAAGGATGTGCCTACATTCAAATGAGCCATTTAAGATCGTTTTGCTCGATAGAGGTTAGTCTAAATCAATCTTGAGCCCAAGCTCTGATACCAATTGTTGGCTCTTATAGGCTATACCGAGAGGGGGGTGAATCGGGTTTTCACTAACTTTAAGCTCGTTTTTTGGTTCCTCTAAATTCTCTAGCTTAGATTGATATTTTCTAAGTTCTCTAAGCTACTCAAGCATGCAACCCAAGTTCAATGCAATAAACATAATATAATCGCAAGTAAATAAAGAGTAGGGAGAGAGAGATTTACACAATCGATTTATAGAGGTTCGGCTACCTTGCCTACGTCCTCTACCTTGAGACGCTCCCAAGGATTTTCCCAAATTCACTATCCTTGAATTTGTTACACTCCCTTTTTTTCTAGGCTAAAGAGAAAACTCTCTCTTTTTCTAGGCTCAAGAGAAACCTCTCTCTTTTTCTTAAGCTAAAGAGTAACCTCCCTCTTTTTCTAGGCTTAAGAGAAACCTCCCCTTTACAAGGAATGATCAGTTATAAATAATGTAATCAAAGAAGGGCCTCTAGATAGGCAAGTGATTACAGAAATTAAGCGCAAAGAAAAGCCTATACAAGATATGTGCTAAGCAATACAAGAGATAAGTGAATGATAGAAGATGAAGACTTTGGAGCTCTTGATTTGTTGTTAGAGGCTTGAGGATTTGAGGAATATGTGTTATGAAGTTGCTGAGTAGTTCCTCTTAGTTGCTTCAGCTTCTAAGCCTCTATTTATAGTCCCTTGAATGGTTTGTGGACGTTGGTTGGAGCCAAAACAGAAGCTAGCCGTTGTATCTCACAGAAACTAGCCGTTGGGGACTTTCTGACATAAAGGGATCGATCTTTTCACCAAAGGGATCGATCCTCTCCTTCATTTCACGCATTAGAGTGCTTCTGCCAAAAAAGGATCGATCCCTTTCCCTATGGGATCGATCCTTTTCTTCCAAAGGGCATTTTTCCTGCACTTTTGGGTTAGAAATGATATGGTCTTTGATCCTAATTCAACCCAAAACATTTATAAACTTTAAGGGAGTTTTTCTTGACTTTCTCAAATGAAAACATTGTCCAAAAACTTATAAGAAATTTTCTAAACTTATGTTCAATAATTCTTGAGAAAATTACTTAATATTGAAAACCATTTTATAAAGTATTAAGACCAATAAGAATGTATCATTAAATTATGGTCTTAATGTTTGATATTATCCCTTTAAATGGTTTGAGTAAATCATGTGTGATAAGGCAAATTTACAACATGAATTAAAACATTAAAGCTTACTTAAGTTTTTGTCATTTCAAAATATATATGTCAATTTAAAGCTAACAAGCACTAACACGTGACACGTGAGCATGATATGGGACCTAATAGTCTCAAAATAGTAAACACGTGATATAAACACTATTTATGTAATCAATTTCACCGAATATATCTTCAAATCAATCCATTAATATTCATAAGGAAAATATTTTCATCTTATGAATAACAATTTATAAAATATTCATACTGTGATAATCGTTTCAGAAGATGTTCTAAATATTTATAGAACAGTATAAATCACATGCTGGTACTTTCACATAATTAAAATTTCTTTAACAGAAATCTTTAAATATAGTTTTTCGATAACCTATAAAATTATGCAATTTAATGAATTTCATGAAAATTTCTCAAAATTCCACTTATTTCCACTTTAGAAAAATACTATAAATATTTTCTAAATATTTCTATAATTTTTGGCAGAATGATGGCTATTTCTAACCTAGCCTTCCTGCACGAAAATTACAGTTTATAATTTCAACAGCAACCACAATTTCACCAAATTTCACCACTTTCAAAGGCAATTTATATCCAAATTATTTTATAAAAATATTGTGAACCCGACTATGCATTTACAGTATCCCTACAGTTCACATATGCATCCCTTACCTGTCTTACGAAGCCGAGCTTCTCGATTACTTTTACCGAATTCCGTCGACTCGGGCTGCAAAATAATTTTATCAAAATTTATTAATATTTTTCTTCTTATTTTTAAGCCACTAGTATTCATAAAATTCAGCCACTAGTGTCATATTCTATGCACAACCAGTATAAATTATACTGGTGCTAAAACTCAACTTGCTTATTCTAGCTTCTTTTTCAGTTTTAATTTCACCAATTCTCTTCTTTTAATTCTTATAATTATTCTTTACTAAAACCCCTAATTTTCAGCATAATTTTCCTTTTTCAATGTCATGGCCGAATCCTCTAATGGCCATTTAAATTGACTTTCCCATCTTTTTCTTTTCATTTTCTTGTTTCCAATTGGTGAGCTAGTCCACGTGAGCTTCCTCTTGACTTCTTCTTGCATGAAGCTAAATTTTTTCTTTATCCATTCATGCCAACCGAACCATCCTTGAACAAACTAGTTTTTTAATTCTTCATCCTCTCATGGTTTTGAAGCTTCTAATCAACTTATCTATAGTCCATAACTTATTTCTCATCATCATTATATCATTTCTAACATAATTCCTTTGTTGACTTCTTCTTGCATGAAGCTAAATTTTTTCTTTATCCATTCATGCCAACCGAACCATCCTTGAACAAACTAGTTTTTTAATTCTTCATCCTCTCATGGTTTTGAAGCTTCTAATCAACTTATCTATAGTCCATAACTTATTTCTCATCATCATTATATCATTTCTAACATAATTCCTTTGTTCTTCTAAATCTATTTCAAGATCTAGATTTATGCTAATCCCATGATTTAATTTGATTTAACTAAAATCAATCCTATAATCATGTTTCTCATGTTTAGAAACAAAAATATATCATTTAACATCAAGAAACCATGGAAATTTTTTAAACTTACTTTGACCGATTGTTGCTTCCAGAACAGAACAGGTTTCTGTTTCACTTTCAACCCTCTTCTCTTCTTCCTTTGATGGTTTAAATGATGGAGGGAAGGTGGATATTAAGGTTAAGAGGTTAACTATCAATATATGATTTTTTTCTAAATTTTTTCCTTGGCTAAAAGATGGCCAAAACAGAACACAAACTCAGCTCAAAATGGCTCTCGTAGAACAGCAGAGTCGGTGATGAAGAGATGAGAATTTGCTAAGTTCTTTGTTTCTTTATTCCTCTTTTATTCATGATAACTAATAATAATGAACCACATGGCTTCTTATCTTATTTTTCCCCATCATTTTATATCCAAATTGCATTTAATTTCGGAAGAAAACTGCCGCAAAGGAACGGTGGAGAGATTTTGTTGCTGTCCCGTTTTCTGACCATGTTTCTTCTTCTCTTGAAATTTTTCAGCCAATTAAAATTATGTACATGTTAAATTGTACTTCTCTTCTTCTTATATTATTTATATTACCTTTTTATTCCATAAAATTATGAATAATTTCCTTAAAACTTCAGCTGCAATTCACGACAGCAAGACAGCGTTAATAGTTGACTGTTGTTCACTTCTTTGGCTGGAAATTTCTTGCTTTATTTCAGCAAATAAAAGCTCTATAGTCAATAACCTTGAATGCTTTATCTTTAAGCATAATTTTCATTATATTTTATACTATAAAAATCATGTTTTATCAGCCTTTAAATGGCTGAACAAATCGGTACAAAAGCAGCAACAAAAGTGGCGTTGAAATCCACTTTGTTGCACTTTTTCTTGACTTTCTGCCCTTCTTATGCAGCCTTCATGCAATACCACTTTAGTTATTAATTTATTAGCTAACTTTTCTTTATTGTATATATATTTTTCACCTTAATTTCTGTAATAACCCTTAATTTCGATATCTATCATAAGTATACTAGAGTAATTTTGACTGACTTGAGGTTATTTTGGAATTTGGACAGATTATGGAAGTTGAGAATATTCGGGCCATCTTGGTCAAGAAGCGATGGATATGTAAATGTGAGTATGTAGGTACTAAGATATGAAGTAGGAAATAAATTAAATTGATTAAGATATATTATAAGAGAATTAAATATATGTGTATAAAAATATATATATATATACACATATATAAGTTATGGAAATTAGAATTATTAAGACAATAGAAAAAAATGGGAGACATTATTATTTGCTTGAAACAATAGTTATTTATCTACTAATCCATTAAAGTTAAATTGAGTTATTAGAAGCTAATGAAATAAGGGCTGGAAATACAAGAGTAAAGGGCTGTCAAATAAATCAAGGGCTGGAAACAAGAGTAAAGGGCTAACAAATAAATCAAGGGCTGGTAAATAAAGTCAAGGGCTGGAAAATAATGAACCACATTTCTTTTCTGTTTTAACCCTTCAAACAGAGACAAGAGAGGAGCAAAACTTCTCCAGCAATTGTCGATAGCCACCATCAAGAAAACCCTCTTCCTCCTCCCTCATTTCTAGCCATAGATTGAACTTCTCTTCTAACCCTCATCCATTTCGCCCAAACACACAAACTGATGTAGAGATTTTCCATGGTGAAGGAGGTAGTAACGAGATGAAGGAGAACAATGTGGGTTGGGTATAAGCTGGCCAAGGAAATCAGCCATAGATGCAAAGGAAGCTTTGGTTCAACAAGATTTGGGCATTGGAAGAGGAAGAGAAGAAGTGAGAAGAGTGTTCCACAATGGATGATTGAGAAAGTGAAGAAGTGAAACCCTAGACTGAAGCAAAACTGACTTGGGGGACTTCCAGCCAAGATATCAGAGGTAAGAAATTGAGTGAGTTAATGTATTCTGCTGGAATTAAGCTATGAAAATAGAATGTAATATGGTTATTGGATGGGCATTGATGTGTCTAGGTGTAACAGCAAGCAAGCTGTGAGGAATGGTCTGAGATTGTTCAACAGATTATGGTTTTACATTCAAATAAGGAGGTAAGGTTCTAACCTTATTATACTTGATTATTATGCATGAAAAATGAAATTGTGATGAACTACATTGAATGGCTATTTTTAGATAAAGGATTAACTGAAATTCTGACTTGATGTTGAATCTGGAAATTTATGTTCTGTTCTGAGTGGAAATTAAAATGAGCAGTTTAATAGTTCTACATGCAGGAAAATTCGGGAAAAATTATGAATTATGTCCCTTTAAGTTACAAGAAAGTTGGTTTTGGAATTTCTTGAATTGGATTTCTGTAGCTTGAGTTATGCCCAAATGAGTGCAGGGTGTTCTGTCCAGAAACGTGAATCACAGTCCTGACTTTGGAAAATCATAGAAAATGGCCTAAATTGAATTAGGGTGCAAGCCTTACATGTTTAGAAAGGATAATTAAGTTAGGAACATGATGGTTTTGGGTTTGCATCATTTTGATACTCCTATGACCAGATATGTGATGATTTGTGCAGATTGGTCAGTGTGATACTGTGTCAGGAATTTACTGAACATACTGAAACTTTGGGAAAATTCTGGTGTTGATATAGGAAGAATTAAATTATGAACTTTACATTTCTAAATAGGGAAATGAATTAACTTTCATCTAGTTTTGGAAATTTTAGATTTGGAATGATGTAGCTTAAGCCATGTATACATGACTGCAGGATGCTCACTGCCAGTTATAGACAGTTTACTGGAAACTTCAAAAAATTCTTGGAAAATGACTCAGATGGAATATGACTGCAAACCTTACATGTTCAGAAAGATAAATGAGTCATGATTGACATGGTATTGGGTTTATACAGATCTCATATCCCTATATTTGGCAATATACATTTTACTGAACACAGGTCAGGAAATTATCCTGCCTACTGTGACAGATTTGGACTAAAGTCTAAAAATTGATGAGAAATGGCACAAAATGAATTAGGAAATGAGCCTTATATGTCTAAATAGGGATTTGAGCTAGAAGTAATATAAAAAAATTATAGTTTGACAGTTAGGCTCTGGAATTTACACTTAAAGCTAGCACAATACCATAAGGTCCAAAACCTTAAAGAGCAAAAATGGATCAAGTGGGTTATAAGTAGTTCAAGTAAACAAAAAGACATTAATTAGTGCTAGTAATATTTGAATAATTCTGGAAACCTTGCCAAGTACTGTTTCTTATTGAGTTATACAATGCTTAATGTTAGCTTATGATTGGAAGTATTGAGATTGATGGAGGTATCGAGATTGATTTCTATCTACTATGTATTATGTAGAGGGTTGTCCTATGGACCAAGTTTGACCCGAAATCAATCAACACTGCAAGACTAGTAGGCGAGGGAGAATCGATTCAGAAGCTAAAGAAGTACTGTAAGTAACCCTAAGTGACTACTTGCATCCAATTTGCTTAATGCTATAAACTCTTGGAATTTGGCAATTGAAACCAAATGAATGCTGCATATGAGATGTCTTCCCTTGACTGTTGATTTTGCTTTACTATAAATGGTTTGTAAACAAGTGATGGGCTCACAAGAAATGTATTGTTTGCGCGTATTATATACACAAGAAATATTTTAAATGTTTTAAAGGTTCAAATTAAATTCTGACTTAATATGATTTTATACTTTGTGTTGTAACCTGGTTAATGTTTTTAAATGCCTTGTGAGTCTTGTTTGTTGAATTACTTCCTTATAAACTACAATGATCGCTATGAAGTCAGGGAAGAATGAGATTTGTTTTAAGACTACCGGATATTTGTTTTAGACCCGAGGTATTAAGACCTCAGGGCATTGTACCTTGAGAACTTTGTAGACACATTTGATTGACTTAGAGCACTGTTTCTCGAGCATTAGCCTCGGAGACGTTTGGCTTGTCCCGTATATTACGTTTGGACAGGTCCCGATTTCATATGCGCAATGAGCCGGGGTTTGATTGGTCTATGCATAGGCAGCGCCCTTTATGGGAGTTTGCTACGGTTAGCTACCGTGGGTTTGTTCGCTCTAAGTAGCATCGACTGATACTCTGTGAACTCTCTTGGTACTATGATTTGTTTTATTGACTTCACTGCATACTTTAAGTATGGTTTGATATTAAGACTTTTAGTCTAATGATGGAACTCCATATTTGATTATGATTTGCTATTAAGTTCCATACTGTGTTTTAAGTTTGATGCAGCATAATTGATTTGATTTATTTGAAAGTGATTTGAATTAGCTTTCATAAATGAGGGATGCTTGGTATAATTTAGTTGCTTATTGTTGTTACTTACTGAGCTTATGACTCACTCCCCTCTTCTTTCCCCTCCCTTTCAGAGTGATCGATACAGCGACTGTTCTTTTTGGCTTAGGAAGCTTCTTGAGAGTGGACTTCCCTGCACAGTTTAAGGTATATGGCTCCCAGCGGTTTGTATAGATAGAGATGGATGATGGCACAGTGTATTGGAATTCTTTTGATTGTATATATATATACTTATCTGATGAGTCTGGGATGTAAGCTAGATTATGTATTATTGGAATATGACGATCAATATACTTTTTGAATTGTCATTATGTATGTTGGTAGATGTGCCTAGATATATCAAGGGAGTTATATGAAATTGAGATTGGCCTACATATTCACCTACAAATGAATAGTGATATAAAAAAAAAAATTTAATTCCGCAATTTAGGCTTCCGCAAGATATTAAGAAAGATCGGGCGTGACAATTTCATCTTTCATTTTCCTTTAGAATTGTCCAACCGAGCACGCTAATTGTAGTAGAAAAAGTGGCGTGGATGGCTGCATATTTTCTTGACTTTCCTTTACCATCTTTGATACAATTTCAGCAAATCACAATTGACCTCATGATATTTCCAACTTCTTTTTCTTTTGTATTATTTATATTGCATTCTATTTCATAAATATAACTCAATTCTTTTAATTTTTCAGCAGCAAAAATCAGTACCATGGCAGCCCAAGGAGTGGCGTACTGTCCAAGTTGGTTGCACTTACTTGATGGATTTCTTACCTTTATTGCTAGCTATTTCAACCAATTAAATTCCTTCATTCCATACCATACTTTCTATTCATCATTCAATATTTGTCTCATCTCTTATATACCATACTATACTTTATAATTTCAATAATTCCAATTTGAGAGTGGAAATTCATTCAATCTTTATTTAATTCCACTAAATAATTTAATTCCACCATCAAAAATTTACAAGTATAGTTTACAGTGTAATAAAATCGGGTCTCACATAGGGTCAATCATATAGATGGATAGAGAGATTGCTAGCAGTGTGACCATAGGATCTAGGCTTGTGATAACGGCAAATTTTCTATTTTTGGAAATTAATATTAAAAAAAATAGACGAGGAACTAAATAAATTAAGGTAAATAAATAAAATTTATTTACGAGATGGGAATATCATTAAAATTCCCGAAATTAAAGAAGTGAGGAAATTGAGGAATTTAAATTTGGATAAATTGGAAATAAGGAGAAGGATGAAACTATGGAAAATAATGAAGAGAGAATTTAAATTGGAGAATGGAAATCTAACTTAAATAAGAAATAAGAATGCAGAAATATAATTTGGATATTAAGAAATCCAAATTATCATAAATACAAAGGTGAGTATTTATATATATTTATATAATTTGACTATATAAATACATTTTTAAATATATTTTATATGCTTTACATATTTACATATGGATATATATATATATATATATATATATATGAAATATAGTATATATATGATAGATAAATATATACCATTTTTATCATGAAATAAATACATATGTATTTATGTATACGAATAAATATATATATATATATGAAATATATATTATTTTAAAGTTAAAGTGTAGATATATATAAAACATAATAATTATAGATATAATTTTACAAATATAATTATATGAATATTCTAATTATATATGTATATAATTATATAAAGAAATAATTATATTATATATAAAAAAATAAAATAGAAATTAAGACAGAAACGGGATCGGGACCTCGTTTCTATCTAAAAACAAAGGAAAAATAGAGGAGAGGAACCCGGAGAAGCCGGCCAACGCCGGCCGACCAAAGGAAGAAGCAGAAGACGTCACCGGTGAGAGGAAGAAGAGGAAGAGGCGACTGGCGATGGGAAAGGATGGAAAGAAGAAGCGAAACGCGGTGAAACAGAAAGGAAAAACCGGCGGAACCGAGAGGAGAAAAGGAAAAGAGATACTGCGATGCCAGCCATCCTAGGCACTGCCACTGCCACCCGAATCTTGGCGGAGGTAAGGGGAAGGTGAAGGAGGCCACTGGTGAGGCCAATGATGGTGGAGGAAGGGAGAACAAATGAGGAGGAGAAACCGAGACCTTCGCCGCCAGATCCGTCGCCGTGCCGCCGATCTAAGGCAAACAGAAGGCACCGGCGACTTCGCCTTGACGTCGACCAGCTGAAGGGCACCTGAACCTCCAGAGAACCGGCCACCGGTGAGGAACCAACGATGAGGGGATCTGACAGGTCTGAACCAGTCCGACCAAGAAAAGGAAAAGAGGAAAAAGAGAAAAGAAAAAGGAAAAAGAAAAAGAAAAAGAAAAAGAAAAGAAAAGAAAGAAAAGAAGGGAAAAAGAAAGAAAAGAAAGAAAAGAAAAGAAAAGAGAAAAAGAGAAATTTTCGGGATTCGGGAATTTCGAAAATTACGGGAGATCCCGAGAATTCGGAAACTCGGAAATTACGAAAAATTCGATAAGAATTCTGGAAAATGATTTCGAGTAAAAATTTAATAAATTGATTATGAAAATTCTAAAATTTAGAATTTTAATTTCCAGAAATTATTCTCGGCGACCGAGATGAGAAATCGGAAGAAATGGAGTACGAGAGCGATCGGTAAGAGGAAGTCGCTGACCTGAAAAAAGGTAAGGGATGCATGTGCAGCACTATAAGGATATTCAGTCTGCATGATTTTAATTATGAAATATTTTATAAATTATTTCATGAAATTATTGTGATGAATGATTTGTTGGAAAACTGTGGTGAATTATCGGTTGAGATTTTAAACTGTATTTTTCGTGCAAGAGGCTAGCCAATCGGCAGCTGTTATACTGCCGAAAATTTTTCAAAATTATCAAAAAAATTCTAGAAAATTTCATAAAATCATAATAAATGATTTTATTTCATGAGAAATGATTTTCAATCACGAAAATCGAGAAAATGAATATTTTTGATAAAAAAATGAGTAAAATAAAAGTAATTTTATAATATTCATGTTTTCAAGAATGGTGATAATGAAATCACCGAAAATTCTCCTTATATGTAAATTACACGTAATACGAGATGTAAAATGAAAAAAATAAAGTGAATATTTTTATATATATTTCTTAAATATTTACTAAATGATTTTATAACCTTTATGGTTTTAAATTATGAAATTATATATTTTTATAAATTCCGTAAAGGTTATGTTATGATGAAAAATACGGTTTTGAGACTAGATGGCATCTTATCATGTTGAGATGTGACATGTGACATGTGATATGTGATATGTAGTCTCGGCCGACACCTGATCAGTGATCCGCCGAGGACAATTATAGACTATGGTCATAGATCTGACATGATTATTTATACCCTTCGGGGTCTATAGCATGATATGAGTAACGACCCAGTGGACGGGCTGGGCGTGCGTGCCTATGTCTCCATATATGAGAAATGTTTTATATGATATGTTATATGTTAAATGTAAACGTTTTACATGATATGTGATAAGTTCAATGAAAGTGATTTACAGCATTTTACATAATGCTTATTTCAGTACTGATTTTAGTACTACAAGATAATCTTCATATGACATGTGATATGAACATGTAATATGTTTTCAAAAGGGAAAGAGGAGGAAAATAAATCTAATATTCTTATTTTAATTTTTAAATTGAATATTAGATTTAAATGATATATATGTTATGCGAAAAGGATTTAATAACTGATTTTGCTATTTAAAGTACTGTACTAATTATGGTTGTACAGTAAAACATGAAATAAGTTTTAAATGAGAATGATGAGAATTTAACTAATATTCTTTTCAAAGAATATATGAATATTAGTTACTTTATTTAAATGCTTTATTTTATAAAAGCATTATTTTGAAAAGACTATGAAAATGTTATTGAATAAAAAGGTAAAAAGGATTAAAATTCCAAACGAAAAGGAAATTATTCTCTACAGTTGCTTTTAGGTTCCACGACAAGATAGGTATTTCAAAATACCTACCTTACTCCTTCCGGATCCCTAGCCGACTGTAGTATCCTTCCTACATGCGAGCCTAGAGCTCACAGGAAAAATGAAAAAGTTTTTCAGCATATAGATAGCTGAATATCAAGTATGCATATAATTCCCTTACTAAGCCGTAGTTTGCTCACCCCTTAATATTAACATATAAGTTTGCGAGGACTAAGAGTCTGACATCTAAAGGACTTCGGCTGTGCATTTGGGGACGATGCGACAGTTTGATTTATTTAATAAGGTATGATCATTTATTTTCTGCATTTAGACTTATCTACAGTACTACTTCCTTATGAATTAAAATAGGGGATGTAATTCATATTATAATGTAATATGAAATTGTTTATATGTAAAAGAAAAGTAAAGTATCGCAGACAGCCTAACCAAATAAGACGTATAGAATAAGGTGAAAAATAGGGTCACAGGCTGTGACAGATTTAATGGTATCAGAGCAAGGTTGGCCTGATGTCTGTCGATACTTTTGGCAAGAAAATGTGTTGAAAATGTTAACATCCCCTGTAGTACTGTATAGTCTAAATACATAGAGAAAATAAGTGATTGTAAATTGAGTTAAGTGTTTAGAAGGGGGTGAGAATTATGAACTAAAGATGTCAAAAAAGGAAAACGGCTCAAGAATATTAACTAAAATGGTGATCTTATAATCTAAATGAAGGTTGGTTCGTAAGGAACAGAAATGGAATCGGTGAGGGCCCCACTAGTACTTTTCTATCCGGATCGAACTGAGACCTGAAAGTGATGATATAAAGGAAGGGAATGAAATATCATCATTAAATAGACCTTAAGATCACCGATTGAAGGTATCTTGAGGAGAGAGAATATTTTTAACCAAAAATGACCAACATACCCCTGCCTCCGAAATTTTACCGGGAGTCAAAATAGACCAACTGAAGTTGAAATTGATTGATTTGACAGAGAAATTGATGATGTAAAGCTGCATTTCATGCAAAATAATTCAATTATGGATCCTAGTGGACTTCTCTGTCGAAATCGAATAAGATCTTAAACTGCTGATAGTGGTATGAGAAAGGGGTACTATCAGCACATAGATAATAAGATCATTGGTTTAAATGTATATTGAGGAGAAAGAAATAAATGTGAAATGACGAAAATGCTCCTATATGGGATTATGCTTTGAATAGTAATAAACCAAGTGATTTTGAATTCTATTGATAGAAATGGAGTTATTGATGGTATAAAAGAATGTAATGAGTATAACGATCCCAATTAGTAATTTCATCTACATTTATATTGCTGATGTGACCCAAATGGTTATAGGGAAGTCGCAGGATGAGCGACTCAGTTTTTTTTATTTTTAAGGGTCTAAATTAAAAGTGTATTAACTGGATAATTATTACGAGATCATGGGATATGATGAAAAGTAAAATGATTATTGATGATGAATGAGAAAGAGATCAGTATAGAAGATGAAATCCATAGCAGTACGGTTAATTCTGGTTCTATACAATTATACAGTTTTTGAAGTATTAAATGAATAATTATAGAACCGAAATATTTTGAAATATGTTTTACAGAATAATGTACTGTATGGAATAATATGAAATTGGAGAGTATGCACAACGACAGTAAGTGAAGATAAGAGATGAGGAAGATAACAACTAACCTAAATTATTAAAGGAAAATGATTTTAAAATGAATTTCAATAATAAATCGGTTAGCTGTGAAAGGTGTTAATCAAATAATTATACTGGATACAGCATACTAATTAAGATGATCGATATGCTGTGAAATATGAGGAAATAAGTGAATCAAGGCGGAGTAAATGTTAAAATGATTTGAATATTAAATGTCTCTGCCTTGAGGATGTACAGTGGAAATGATAGGACACAGAGATGAATGTCCAAAATGATAAGAGAGATGAATGATTAAAGAAAGCATCGAATGAGATTCCCGATAAATTTTCATAGTTATATAGATTGGAGAAATCGAGCTAACATTGACTCGATTGTTAATATGAAATCTATTCTAAACTTATATCGGAAAATATAAAGGAATGCGAAAAGCTTAAGAAAATAACTCGGGAAAATATGTGGATAATGAAATTCACATGTATAGATGAAATTGATGGAAATACGGATGATGTTAATGAGATGATGAAGTATAATTGGATATTAAATTCCTATTATGCAATAGAGTTCTTACTAAAAACAAATATTCATCTGTGTGGAAATTGATGCCTTATTTGATTTAATTAGAGAAGTATAAGGAGTTTATAAGAACCAATCTCTGTACAAGGCGTCATCAGATGAAAAGTTGAAGACTGATGGTTATAAGATGATAATGATTTGAACTCGATAAAATTATCACGAGTTCCTATTAAGGTTTACAAGGTTAATGAAATACCTTGTGAGATATATGAGCCTAATGAATGAGGCATCCAGATATGGATAAAGTAATGAGACATCAATACAGTCTAAGGCACAAATGGAAAATGAGCAGCATAGTGGTATAACCCTACAGACTCTCAAAGACTGTAACCTATATGTTAAGATTTGCAAATAGAAGATGGGCTAGACAGTATCTCTTTCTAAGATATATGATCTCGAATGACAGAGCAATGCGGATCTGTCTATGATGAAGAGATAGTGATCGAGATACGGAAGGTACTGGGTCTAGCTAAATACTATTGCCAGTCTATAGAAGAGTTATTGGGTTAGCTGCTCTACAAATGTGACTAAAAAGTAAAGAAGTTAAGGTCGGTGGACGAATAAGTGTAAAGTAAAGAAAGTATTCAAAATGTTAAAAGAGGTAATAGTGGAATACTTTATCACTGAGGAAAAGTGATTGAAATGATGATGAAGGAAAAGATGAATTTGTAATAAGAGGATAAGTACAGGATGATGAGGGAACGCGAATATGGAGCAATTCCCAATTTTAAGATTGAAAATGATTTCCTTGTGGTTATCACATGATTATGGCCAGATGGAAGATCGAGCCAATTTTGATAAATGAAATTTAATGATACTCAAAGGAGTAAATGAATTATATGATTTACTGCCAGTCATGTAAATGGAAAAATGATAAATATATATACAACCACCTTGGAAATTGTGGAATTACATGGATAATGTGGTGACGAAAATGATGATAGATTTGTTACCTATAAAATTTAAATTATGAAGAGTATAAGCTCAGGTATATTCTAAAATTTAAGTGATATAGAATATACCATAAGAATAAGAGATGTAATGATGAGATTACATGGAAAGAGGATATGGAGAGAAAATGATTGTCTCTGGATTCAATTATGGTAAGAGATGGTAAATGGTAAAGTTTGCAAATGAACTGTAGCATTTGACGAAATAAAAATGTAAAGAGTATGAAGGATAATAAAAAGTTTAAAGGAGATATGATAATATAGAAGTGATTAAAGACTGATTCTCTAAATGGAATCACTTTCCCATTATCAAACTCTTAGATTCTTTAGTGCCATAGTCGAAATATGATTATAAAATGATGAGAATGTATGTGAAGTTCCAGTGAGCCCTATATGTGATGGGAATCTCTGAGTAGCTATATGTTTATGGGAAATAGCAAAAGGCTCTGAGATTCCAAATTTATTGACAGCATCGCTCCATACTGATATAAATATCTGAGCGTAGAATGGAAACGCTCGATGATATGTTGAGAGAGCGGATGCACGAGATGTGAAAGCTACTGGACCATTACATACTATTGATTTAAATCGGTAAATGATAATTATCGAAATGTATCGACTTGGCACCAAATAAGGAAGATGGATGATGAATAATATGAATCATATGTGATATGAAAAGGAGTGGAAATGGATAACTCCCAATTGATAAGAAATTTAAGGGAGTATAAGTATATGATGAGAAATGATATATAGAGGTATAAAAGGCGATTATGATCTTAATGGTATACTGGCAGTATAATATGGAAGATGATCAAAAGGTCAAGAATGATAAGTATACAGGATGCTACCACCTTATGAATTAAGTTAAATTCGGAGGACCGAATTTCTTAAGGAGGGAGAATGTGATAACCACAAATTTTCTATTTTTGGAAATTAATATTAAAAAAATAGACGAGGAAATAAATAAATTAAGGTAAATAAATAAAATTTCTTTATGAGATGGGAATATCGTTAAAATTCCCGAAATTAAGGAAGTGAGGAAATTGAGGAATTTAAATTTGGATAAATTGGAAATAAGGAGAAGGATGAAACTATGGAAAATAATGAAGAGAGAATTTAAATTAGAGAATGGAAATCTAAATTAAATAAGAAATAAAAATAGAGAAATATAATTTGGATATTAAGAAATCCAAATTATCATAAATACAAAGGTGAGTATTTATATATATTTATATAATTTGACTATATAAATACATTTTTAAATATATTTTATATGCTTTACATATTTACATATGTGTATATATATATATATATATATATATGAAATACAGTATATAGATGATAGATAAATATATACCATTTTTATCATGAAATAAATACATATGTATTTATGTATACAAATAAATATATATATGAATTATATATATTATTTTAAAGTTAAAGTGTAGATATATATAAAATATAATAATTATAGATATAATTTTACAAACATAATTATATGAATATTCTATAATTATATTATATATAAAAAAATAAAATAGAAATTAAGATAGAAACGGGATCGGGACCTCGTTTCTGTCTCAAAACAAAGGAAAAACAGAGGAGAGGAACTCGGAGAAGCTGGCTGACACCGGCCGACCAAAGGAAGAAGAAGAAGACGTCACCGACGAAGGGAAGAAGAGGAAGAGGGGACCGGCGACGGGAAAGGACGTAAAGAAGAAGCGAAACGCGGTTAAACAGAAGGAAAAAATCGACGGAACCGAGAGGAGAAAAGGAAAAGAGATACGGCGATGTCGGCCGGCCCAGGCACTGCCACCGCCACCCGAACCTTGGTGGAGGTGAGGAGAAGGTGAAGGAGGCCACCGGTGAGGCCAACGACGGCGGAGGATGGGAGAACGAAGGAGGAGGAGAAACCGAGACCCACGCCACTAGATCCGTCATCGTGCCGCCGATCCAAGGCAAACGGAGGGCATCGGCGAGTTTGCCTTGACGTCGACCAGCTGAAGGGCACTTGAACCGTCGGAGAATCGGCGATGAGGGGATCTGACAAGTCTGAACCGGTCCGGCCAGGAAAAGGAAAAGAGGAAAAAGAGAAAGGAAAAAGGAAAAAGAAAAAGAAAAGAAAAGAAAGAAAAGAAGAGAAAAAGAAAGAGAAGAAAGAAAAGAAAAGAGAAAAAGAGAAATTTTCGGGATTCGGGAATTTCGAAAATTACGGGAGATCCTGAGAATTCAGGAACTCGAAAATTATGAAAATTCCGTAACAATTCTGGAAAAAAATAAAGTGAATATTTTTATATATATTTCTTAAATATTTACTAAATGATTTTATAACCTTTATGGTTTTAAATTATGAAATTATATATTTTTATAAATTCCGTAAAGGTTATGTTATGATGAAAAATACGGTTTTGAACTAGATGGCATCCTATCATGCTGATATGTGACATGTGATATGTAATGTGTGATATGTGATATGTAGTCCCGGCCGACACCTGATCAGTAATCCGCCGAGGACAATTATAAACTATGGCCATAGATCTGACATGATTATTTGTACCCTTCGGGGTCTATAGCATGATATGAGTAACAACCCAGTGGGCAGGCTGGGCGTGCGTGCCTAAGTCTCCATATATGAGAAATGTTTTATATGATATGTTATATGTTAAATGTCAATGTTTTACATGATATGTGATAAGTTCAATGAAAGTGATTTACAGCATTTTACATAATGCTTATTTCAGTACTGATTTTAGTACTACGAGATGATCTTCATATGACATGTAACATGAACATGTAATATGTTTTCAAAAGGGAAAGAGGAGGAAAATAAATCTAATATTCTTATTTTAATTTTTAAATTGAATATTAGATTTAAATGATATATATGTTATACGAAAAGGATTTAATAGCTGATTTTGCTATTTAAAGTACTGTACTAATTATGGTTGTACAGTAAAACATGAAATAAGTTTTAAATGAGAATGATGAGAATTTAACTAATATTCTTTTCAAAGAATAAATGAATATTAGTTACTTTATTTAAATGCTTTATTTTATAAAAGCATTATTTTGAAAAGAATATGAAAATGTTATGGAATAAAAAGGTAAAAAGGATTAAAATTCCAAACGAAAAAAAAAAATTATTCTCTACAATTGCTTCTAGATTCCGAGACAAGATAGGTATTTCAAAATACCCACCCTACTCTATCCGGATCCCTAGCCGACTGTAGTATCCTTCCTACATGCGAGCCTAGAGCCCATAGGAAAAATGAAAAAGTTTTTTAGCATATAGATAGCTGAATATCAAGTATGCATATAATTCCCTTACTGAGCCGTGGTTTGCTCACCCCTTAATATTAACATATAGGTTTGCGAGGACTAAAAGTCTGACAACTAAAGGACTTCGGCTATGCATTTGGAGACGATGCGACAGTTTGATTTATTTAATAAGGTATGATCATTTATTTTCTGTATTTAGACTTATCTACAGTACTACTTCCTTATGAATTAAAAGAGAGGATGTAATTCATATTATAATTTAATATGAAATTGTTTATATGTAAAAGAAAAGTAAAGTATCGCAGACATCCCAACCAAATAAGACGTATAGAATAAGGTGAAAAATAGGGTCACGGGCTGTGACAAGGCTAGCTAGAGTTAGTGGGGAAGTGTTACAGGTGTACTATGTGATAAAAGAATTTCGATATGGTTGAAATGAAAGTTCTACTAGATAATTGTTAAACCAATGTTACTCTATGATAGTGAATGTTGGGTAACTAAGAGGTTGCATACATAGAATGTCAATGTAGCAGAAATGTAAATGTTATGGTAGATGTGCGGATATATGAGAAAGAATGGAATGAGAAATGAAGACATCTATAAGAAGGTTAAAGTGGTATCTATCAAAGATAAGACAAATAAAAGTCAATTATATTGGTTTGGATATATACAATGTAGACTTGTGGATTCTCTAATTAAAGTGTGGAGGCTATGAATGATGAAAAATGAGTTAAGGCTAGAGAAAGACCAAAAAAGACTTGGAAGAAAGTCATTGAGAAAGATATGATGACACTAGAGTTGAAAAAACATATTGCATTAGAAAATAAATGAGTGGAGGAAGAGAATTTATGTTAACAACTTAATGTAAGTTCATATATTGGTTCATATAACGATTTAATGTAAGTTCATATAGTCTATCCGAATTTATTGGGAGAATTATTGTTAACAACTTAATGTAAGTTCTTTTATTGGTTCATATAACGACTTAATGTAAGTTCATATATTGGTTCATATAATCTATCACAATTTATTGGATGAAGGCTCTAATGATGATGATATTAACAGTTAAATTTCACCATTATGGAATAAATAGTTAAAATCTTTGGTTCACTTGAAAATTGGTATGCATGATTTAGTGAATAGAACATAAAATTCAATACTTGGATAAAAAAATATAAATCGTATGTGCAAAACTAAATTAGATTTACATTAATATAAATAGATTTTTTCTGAATAGATATATTCTCTGTTATATCCCTAAGACGTGTTGTACTCATAAGTTTGTACTTTTAGACAATGTACAGCTCTTAAAAAAAAAACATGTACTACCAATAAAACCAAAATTTATGCAACGATAAATTGCCCGTATCTATACAATGGCCTTGCCGGTTTCATCCTTGCAGTGATTATCTCACAGCTATTAGCTTCATTTCTTTTTTCTTTTTCTTTTTTTTTATATTCATTGGTCGGGTTAAGCTCAAAATAAGTTTTCTTTTTCTTTTCGTTTAATTTGGGAGCTAGCTTCAGTAATTGCTTTGCAGCGCTGGATATGGCTTTGTAGGTCTGCATTTGTTTGATTTTCGGTTTTTTTGTTTTTAAGAATTTGTTTGTTTATAGTTGTTCATTTTGTTTAAAACAACATGAAAAGCTATGATTGCTCGTTGATAGTAAATTGCTAAAGCCAATCTTACTTAACGCAAGTGCGCATATAAAAATTAAACTTAGTTGTTAATTTATAAATCTTTTTAAAAGATATTTTTAAATTAGAACATTTTTATATTATTCTGATTTTATTTTTAAAAAGAGGCATTAATTAATAAAATAAGTTAATTAATCTTCATCACATGAACAATGTGAGTTAAACATTGAAAAAAAAATCTTTCATTGCAAGAGGCCAACTCAGCCAATGAATTAAAAAAGAAAAAAGAGACTAACAGAATATTTTCTTGGCAGCCCCTTCTTCTAGAAAGAAAATTCGGTAGACTTGCGCCTTAAAGGTAATTAATATCATTTAATAAATTTAAACTTTATTACATGATTTTGAAATGTTAGAGTTTATTTATAATAAAATATAAATTTATGAACTGATTTTCAAATAATAAAATATTAAAAACTTAGTTTTATTTTATATAAAAAGTTGATGGTATATTTAATTATTAAACAAAAAATAAATATAAAAAAATACTAATCTAGTTGAATTATAAATTCCATTATAATATATTTTTTCATTTTTTAACACGCAAAGTCTCAAGTGGAACTTAAAAAATTTTCCACGCATGGGTTCCTTCAACGCTTCAACTAGACCTCAAATCGAATGTAATTATTTGAGCAGCATGCGCAGGTGCATGTGCATGCATGGTTCAAAAATCCTGCATACGTAGTATATGACCTAATCGGGGAGTTTATCCAATTAGCAGAAGTTTCTGTTATAAAACGACTCTTCATTAAATTAAGTAATCATCACAAATTGCAGACTGAGGGACCCACCACCTTGGTTCTCGAAGTATCTGGTGTGCTACAACTAAGCTCTAAAAAAGTTTCAACACGTTTAATGTGCTACTGCTAATTATGAATTATCCGAGGGACCAATTGCATCAGAATCATTTGACAAATTAATATAGGTAGCTTAGCTAGGCTTTAAGACCAATGAGTCTGCTCTAGCAAAAGCTTTCTATCCCAAATTTCAGTCCCTTTGTAATGAAAAGAAAAGAGTCAAAAAGGAAAATGCTCCGTCGACGTTTCCACTTGGTAATAATCTTTTTCTTTTTTTCCTACGTTCCTAGTTGTAGCCTGTTTTTCTTTTTTATAATTTTAATTTTTATTATTTAATTATCCAAAAATGAAAATTTTCATTAGATCTTCTACGACAATTTGACTGAATTTCTAAAAACTATAAACACGTTAAGAGCATTCAAAAGAATATATTCATTTTCATGAATTCATCGGATTAATTAAATGTTTTATGAAAAAATTTCAAGTATAAGCTTTGTTCATTTTATAATTTTAATCTTAATTTTATAAAGTTTATTTTTATATTTGTCTCGAAAATAAATGAAAATTTTTTATATTCAAAATTTTTTTCTAAATTCTCTAACAATATGTTTGAATTTAGAAAAGTTCTTTTCACTTAAAAAAAAAAAAAAACACACACACACAAAGGAGAACACTGGAAATGTTCATTTTTAAAATTTTTACAAATAAAAAAATTACAATTAACTATTAAATCCCCCTCTTACAATTATTTTAAAAGTTTTTTAAGCTCTTTTTCAAATTATTGAATTATTTTTAAAATTGTTTAATCTTTACAACAAATTATTTAATCTTTGTAATTATTTAATATTTACTATGATATCATCTTTAAAATTTAATCTTTATAAATTATTGAAAACCTCAATTCAACCTAAAATTATAATTTAAATATACATTAAAATTATCAAGAGAAATGAATAAATGTATAGAAGAAATCTAAATACGTTTGTAAATAAGTAAAAATAAACATAACAACCAATAAACGACTAAATACGAAAACCAATAAATAAAGAGAAAAATGATCTCAAAAAATGGATCAATAAGACAAGAGTTTATATATGATGCACTGATAATATATAACTCTACACACTGTCAATGCATTAGAGGTTGACACTTCATCAATAAGTAAATTAAAAAAATGCCAAGCCCTTAAAAATAAATACAAATATTTTTTTCAATTTGCTTATAAAGGCTTACTGATAAGATGATAACCTTTGGTGCATTAACAGCATTTAAAGAATATATGCTATTAATGTATCATATAAAAATACATAAAATAAATAAAGAATAAGAAAAAAAGGTTAAATTTGGTTAACATTAGTGGGTCATAATTGGATCGGGTTGATACGCCGACGTTGCACAAATCTTGGCGAGTTAGGGTTTAAAACAAAGTTTTAAAAAAATTCAAATTTTCACAAATCTTTTAGGTTTTTACCTTTCTCTTACACCCAGACCCTCTACCCGTTATCTAAAAAAAACTTAAGCACCGCAGGAAAATACTATGAAACCTAAAAATTGACTGAGCATCATTGTTCCAATGATTATCTGTTGTTGATAATCGACTTAGCTAGTGATTAAAAGGATACAAAAAAATTTAATCTCCTCTTAAGCCTTCCTTTTTATTATTGCAAACGAGATTAAAAATCCTTTCAAAATCCCTTGTTAGTTTTGAATTATATAGGATTTTGATATGACTTTAAACTTAAATGAATTAAAATTTTAAATAAGATTTTAACAATTGTGATGAACCTTAATCACAAATATGCATGAATTTGAATGATATATTTTATGAATGCATATTTGATAATCCTCAATTTACCTTGGAAAAGTGAGTGAATGCTTAAATTTGCCAAAATTACATGTTTCGTGACTAAGGTATCATTGTCATTGACCCTTATTTGAAATTTTAGTGGGGATCCAAACCCATATCTTTACTCTTGGATAGAAGTAAATTTTCTATTTTGGTATCGATATCCCATGTTTTAAAGTTCAAGATCTTTTCACAAGATATTAATACCCTTAAGTATCTATACCCTCAAGTCTAACAACATTAATCGATTGAAATTTTGTGTTTTTCAATGGAAAGAATTGCAATAAATGTCCACCAACCAACCTAAAATCGTAGAAAGGTATAAATGCAAGCATTCAAGAAGTTCAAAAACAAGAGATCCAATTTTGACAACATTAAAAGAGATTATTAAAATCTTCCAATCATTTTCAATAGAAAAAGTTCTTATGTATTCCATTGTACACATCTTGTATTCTTTGTGAGTACAAAATTGTAATCACTTCCTCATTTTAGAGGTTTCTAATATTACAATCTTGTATCCAAACACATTTATTGTGAGCTAAGGGGAGAGAAACCCTATAGTGTCATTTGTATCAGATTCGGGTAACCACATTCCTTGGGGAGTGAAAGGTTATTCCTAAGCGTTTGAAAAATGGGGTGTAAAAGGTTACTCAAGAGAGTGTAGGTGAAGATTCACTAGTGGATCGAAACTCCTTAAGGAGAAGCTCGAGGAGAGCACGTTGGCTTTAGGATAACGAGCCTCTATAATTGCACCATTTGCATTTTCTATGACTTATCTCAATTTAATTTCAAGTTTATATATATATATTTGTGTTACAATTTTGATTGTGGTAGGAATTAAGAGGAACTAGAAACTAGTTAGAAAAATAGGTTCCCTCCATCTCTATTTATTAGAGCCAATACTTACTATGAGAGCATGAGCTCTTAGTCCTAAGGTTTAACCACCTAGGAGTTAAAAAAAATCCTTAATTGCTTAAATAAACACAAATAGAAAAAAAGCAAAGACAACGGTTACGGAAAAACATTAACAATGGTTTTCAAAAATGCACACAGTCTAATATCTTTAACTGTCATAACTGAAGGCCGTGTCTAATTACTTAATTATGCAAATATGCAAAAATACAAGCTAATTTTTCACTTTTACGTTTTGTTTGTCTAAGTGCAATGTAGTGCTAAGCGTTCAGTAGTTCGCTAACTACCTTGTTTTGAGCTTTTTGCTCAAGATCCCAGTCTAGTACCTGTATAGAAATCATACTCACTATAAGGTCCTAAAGTTCTCCACATTATCAATTCATTTCAATTATATATAAATCCATTTAGTATCTATAAATATTAGAATCATCTATTTGCTTCATGACATTAAAATCATCATCTCATTTCCATTAGAACAAAGACAAATTCATATCATAAAGTGTCAGAATAATATCACAACCATTCATTACCCTAATTTACAGCCAATCCTATAGTACTATACCAAAAACAACATGAAGAAACATTGCATACAAAAAGAATAAATATGTACCCAAAAAGAGTCCAGTGGTACTCTTTAGAGAGTTGGGACACTATTTTACTCTTGTAGCACTTGGAATAAATCTGAAATACTCCCCCAACTCAAGCTCAATCTATAAAGAGAATTCAAATGAAATTAGTGAGTGAGAGCTTAATAGATACTCATATAAGTGCAGAAGTAGAATTATAATTTTTTAAATGTAATGCATCCTATTTGCAAGCTTAGATTCTCATATTGTATTCTAATCATAGTCTTTTATACGCTAACTCGATATCTTGTCTTAGAAAACTCTACGTGTGTTAGTATTTTAGGGTACATATGGAAGGATACTTTGAAATACCTCATTATCCCTCTCCTTGGCACTTGTCAATAAGAACATCAATCCATATTATTTATCATTTATCCTAATATCAATTCACAATATCCATCCCTTATCCCAAAATCAATCCAATGCAACGGATTATGGTATAAAATCATGTGTAACAGTGTATCATTTCAAATCTTGTCAAGCATGGTATACATTCATGTATAATAGCATGCACTGTCTAAAATCATGTCACATTTACAATTTCAAAGTATGTATAGTCTCAAGCAAGTCACTTATACTATAAAAGCCTGTTCATAGTTCGAAATACTAATTTCAATTCAAATACACATGCTCTTTCGAAAATCACAAGTTTGATAGTTCAAAGTTCTATAGTTTTAAAACAATGCATTCAATGTTGTCCAAAGTTTCAAATTGAATATTCTAATAATATGAAACAATGCTCAAAACAAGTATTAAATAAATATGCTTTTCAACTCACAGTTTTGATAATTAAAGTTCAAAGTTCTAAATCAACACTTCAAATGATTTTGAAAGCTATAAAACAATACTTCAAAAGTTCCAAAATAATACTCTAACTATTGTCTAGAGTTCTAAAACAATGCTTTCGCATAAATCAAAGCATGAGTCAAATGTTTTAAAACGAGATATGACTCGAACAATTCAAAATTATCAATAAAGACTTACAAATCCCACTATAGCTATTAGCAGGTCAAATATCCCAAACAGGTGCTATCTAAGGCCATAAACACTTAACCCCAATTCCATTGATCAAGTAGAACCAGGACTTATCCACAACTATTGTTGGACAAGCCTAAAATACCTATTGTTCATTGATCCAATCAAGCAAGTTTCGATATGGTGCTTTATTGACATAGTCAAGATATGCCATAATCTAAAAGTCAGAGTTTCACTTGTTCTAAAATATGTATGGTTCAAAGATTTCAAAGGTCATGAAAGTCATGATAATTTCCTTTAAAACTCATTATGCATTGCATCATGCCATATACTTATTTCTCTCCAAAACAAATTAAATGGGTTCAAAGTTTGAGCACATGCATTTAAATCAATATGCACTTTCAGTTAACCAAATATCATATCATGCATGCTTAAAACAAATGCATTAAGTCATGAGTTCAAAAATAAAATTTTATGAAACCAAATAGTATGTCAAATGGATCACTTGCATGACCATTCAAAGCGTAATCAATCTCATTTGTTGATCATCAATTAATCACATGCTTCATATGGGCTCTTATGCCCTCATTATGTAGTAGGGTCACATTATATATAGAGCGAGAGAGACACACACACACACACACATATATATATATATATATATATATATATAAACACACACTCTCTTAGATATCCATTTTCCAAATATCATTACAAATCACCCACCATATCACTTCCAAGTTCAATCTCATGGTCTATTAAGATCGCAATGTCGTACCACTACGTGTATACATATTTCAGTGATAAACACCATGTTTAAATTGATACATATATTTTGAAATGACAAACACTTAAACATTTTCAAGTATATGATTCATATGGTAAATTTGCTAAATCACTTTCAATAGTCACAAACCACATTAAGAGCTTTTATCAAATATAAGACCCAATACATAAATGATAAATATTGATTGGTCTTTGAAATTGTTTTTGGAAAATCAAACTTAGTAATTTTCTCAAGGAATTATTGAAAATATTTTAGAAAATTACTTAGTAGTGTTTTAACGCAACCGGTCCCAAGCCCGAGTAAAGGAGGAGGGTGGCGGTAGGTTTGGACAACCAGCCTTAAAAACTAGTCTAATCTCATGAAATGAACCAATATCAAAACATCGTTGGGGCGTCCCCTACACAACGACGCGCTGCATCAGAGCCCGGGTGTAGTGAAAAGTGGGCAAGGGTTGCTAAGTCGTCGCCCGGAAGTGACGCGCCACATCGACACCTGGATGTGGTGTTAAATAGGCAAAGGTTCCCACACCACAATGGACGGGGGTGGGTAAAGAAGTTAGTCCATAACCATAAGCTTAGGTTAGGATCTTGGAATATAGGTACGCTTAGTGGTAAGTTAGGTAAGATTTGTGAGGTTATGAGTAGGAGGAGGGTTAACATCTTGTGTCTCCAAGAGACCAAATGGGTTGGGGAAAAGGTTAGAAAGATAGCACCTTGGCAATATAAGCTTTGGTACACAGGTAAAGATAGAGACCGAAATGGAGTAGGTATCATTATAGATAAAGAGTACCATAAGGATGTTGTACAGATTAAGAGACAAGGGGATAGGATTATTTTGGTTAAACTAGTTTTAGGAGAAGAGGTGTTGAATGTCATTAACGTGTATGCACCCCAAATAGGACTTGATGAGGTTAGTAAACGACAGTTTTGGGAGGATTTAGATAAGGTAGTACAAGAAGTACCCATAGGAGAAAGCCTTTTTATTGGCGGTGATCTTAGTGGACATGTAGGTACAAGTAGAGAGGGTTTTGAGAGAGTACATGAGGGTTTTAGTTATGGTGTAAGAAACGAGGGAGGAGATGCTATCTTAAATTTTGCTTTATCTTATGACCTAATCCTAGCAAATACATTGTATAAGAAGAGAGATTCTCATCTTATAACTTTTAGAAGTGGACCAAGAGCAAGTCAGATAGAGTTCTTTTTAACTAGGAGTAGCGATAGACATAAATGTTTGGATTGTAAGGTTATCCTAGGTGAGAGTGTTACCGTGCAACATAGACTCTTAGTTCTAGATATGAAGATAGATAGACGACATCGAAGGAACTAACAAAAAGGAATTGAACGGATTCGATGGTAGAAGCTAAAAAAAGATTGTCATACAACATGTAGAGATAGTTGGATTCGAAAAGAGGCTTGGACAATAGAAGAGAACCCAAATGTAATGTGGAATAAGATGGCAAAATGCATTTGGGAGGTAGGCAAAAAGACATTAAGAGTATCAAACGGAAGAGTGCCGACTGGAAAGGATGCAACATGGTGGACTGCAGTAGTAAAAGATGCTATAAAGACTAAGCGAGAGCGTTACAAGGCTTTAAAGAAGAACAATACAAAAGAGAGTTTGTCGGAATATAAGGTAGTAAGAAAGGAGGCAAAGAAGGTTGTGGCAGAAGCTAAGATGAAGGTTCCGAAAGAGATTTACGACAAGTTGAACACAAAGGAGGGAGAGAAAAGGATATACAGATTGGCACGAGCAAGAGAAAGGAGGGGTCACTACCTAGGAGTCGTGAAATGTATTAAGGATGAGCATCAAAGAACTCTCGTTAAAAATAATGATATTAAGGACAGGTGGCGAGATTATTTTAACAAATTATTTAATAACGGACAAAATAAAGTTTTGGATAATATTTCGGTGCCTCTTAAGGATTTAAATCAGTGCTTTATGCATAGAATCCAAGAGACAAAGGTAAAAGAGGCACTAAAGATGATGAAGAATGGAAAAGCTGTTGGACCTGATGACATCCCAATTGAAGTTTGGAAATGCCTTGGAGATGTAGGAGTTAGGTGGTTGACAAATCTATTTAATAAGATTTGGCACACTAACAAAATGCCAGAGGAATGGAGGAAGAGTGTCTTAGTACCTTTATATAAGAACAAGGGAGATATTCAAAGTTGAGCCAACTACCGAGGCATAAAATTAATGAGTCACACGATAAAACTATGGGAGAGAGTGATAGAACGGAGATTAAGAAAGAATGTAGAGATATTGGAGAATCAATTTAGTTTTATGTCGGGTCAATCAACTATAGAGGCAATATATTTGCTTAGACAACTTATAGAGCGCTTTCGAGTAATGGGTAAAGATCTTCATATGGTCTTTACAGATTTGGAGAAAGCATATGATAAAGTGCCTAGGGAAGTACTCTGGTGGTCCTTAATGAAGAAAAGAGTTCCTTTGAAATATATTAAACTAATTAAGGACATGTATAGAGGCGCAAGGACACATGTGAGGACAGGTGGGGGGCAAACAAGTGAGTTTCCTATCACGGTGGGATTACACCAAGGGTCAGCGTTGAGTCCATTCTTGTTTGCGATAGTTATGGACGAATTGACAAAATCCATCCAGGATAAGGTGCCTTGGTGTATGATGTTTGCAGATGATATTGTCCTATGTGTGGAAACTAGAGCGGAGATCAATACAAAGTTGGAATTATGGAGACAAACGTTGGAATCAAAAGGCTTTAAACTAAGCAAAGTGAGGACTGAACACATGAAGAGTAAATTCAATTCTAACCGATTGGAAGAGCATGATGTAGTGAAGTTAGATGGGGTGGCGATACCTAAGCGGGATCATTTTCGATACTTGGGATCAATAATACAGATGGATGGAGAGATTGATGGTGATGTGACCTATAGGATCTAGGCTGGATGGAGTAAGTGGAGAAGTGCTACAGGTGTGTTGTGCGATAAAGGAATTCCTACATGGTTGAAAGGCAAGTTTTATAGGACAGTTGTTAGACCAACATTGTTATATGGTAGTGAATGTTGGGCGACTAAGAGGCTACATGCACAAAAGATGAGTGTAACAGAAATGAGAATGTTACGATGGATATGTGGATATACAAGAAAGGATAGAATGAGAAATGATGATATTCATAAGATGATTGGAGTGGTACCTATCGAAGACAAAATGTGTGAAAATCGTTTACGTTGGTTTGGACATGTAAGACGTAGACCTGTAGATGCTCCAGTTAGGAGAATAGAGGCTATGGATGTTGAGAGAAGGGTTAAGACTAGAGGAAGACCGAAAAAGACTTGGAAGGAAGTAGTTTGGAAAGACATGGAGGTTTTAGAATTAGATGAGCAAATGGCCTTGAATAGGAATCTATGGAGGCAGAGAATATATATGGACGATCTAACATGATTTTAGTTATTGGTTCATATAGCCTACCCCAATCTATTGGGATAAAGGCTCTGATGATGATGATGACTTGGTAGCGTTTTAGCTCAATTTCATGCACTTAAAGTGAAGTTATAGTTAAATGAAATTGAAAAATGATTTAAAATTCATTTTTAGTATTTAAACAACCTAGTAATTAAAATTGGAATTAAGAAAACAATCCCACCTTAGGCATTGATCCCCTTAAAGTCAATAGTGTCTCTACTGTTTCACAAAATAGAGGAATCAATCCCTTTTTGGAAGGCATCAATCCCCCTCATGTATTTTGGTTATTTTGTTTAGGGTTTAAAGGCAAGCATCGATCCCCTCTTATGAAGGTATCAATCCCCTTATTGTATTTTGGTTATTTTGTTCGGGGTTTGAAGGCAGGCATCGATCCCCTCTCATGAAGGCATTAATCCCCCTAAGTTAAAATGCTTCTAATAGCTACTTTGATTAGTGTTACAATGGGATTAAAAGCATTAAATGCTTCACCAACCATCTTCAACACCAACAGGCATATAAATACCAGCATTGAAGATCAATACAAGATAAAGAAACACTGTGCAAACTTATTCAATTTTAAAAGAGCAAACTTGAGCTAGAAATTGACACATTCACCTTTTTCATCTTACTTTGTACTCTTTAATTTGTAAACCCTTACCTTTGAAACGTCATTCATTCTTTACAAAACACTTTCCATTTCACATGTCTTATAATCAAGGGGAGAGTTAACCTTGTGAGGAATTATTATGAGAGATTAGGTAGTCATTTTTAATTGGGTTGAAGGCTTCTTCCTAAGCCATAAAAGGAAGTATAAGAGATCTCATCAACCTACAAAGTGGTGTGTGAAGATTCACTTGATTAGTAGAATCACTATCCTTGACAAGAAGCTTAAGAGGAGAGGATGTTAACTCGTGTTGTGGCTGAACCTCTATAAATCTCATTTGCAATCTCTCTTCCTTTGTCTCTTTGCTTTAAGCAATTTAATTTTTATATTAATTGTGCCTGGTTATGTAAATTGGTAGAAAATCAATTAAGTTAGAGAATATAGTGTTAAACCAATTTGCCCCTTTCTCAATTAGAAAAGGATTAAAGCCCCTAGAGTAATACGATCTAAATAGCTCAAACAAACGTAGCTACTGCTTTAGTAGGTCAAGGACATTTTATCGTTAAACCTCCACTCTTTAATAGAGAAAATTATTCAAATTGGAAGACTAGGTTGATGCTATTTGTGCAAGCTAATGATTATGAGGTTTGGAGGATAATAGTTATAGGAACTCTAATTCCCATTAAGAAAGTTGATGGTGCCAATGTCTCAAAGAGTGAGGATAAGTGGGACATTAATGATTTTAGGATGGAACAATTAAATGCCAAAGATATGCACACACTCTTTTGTGCATTAGGTTTAAACAAATACAATAGAGTCTCATTGTGTGAGAATGTAAAACAAATATGGGATAAATTAGCTATAACAAATGAAGGAACTAGTCAAGTAAAGGAGACTAAGGTAAGATACTCACTCATTACTATGAATGGTTTAGAATGAAACCGGAAATGTCTATAAGTGAGATGTCAACTAGGTTCACTACAAACATAAATAGACTTAAGGCTAGGTAAAGCATATTCAAATGTGGAAATGGAAAAGAAAATTCTCAATATTTTACCTAAGTCATGGGAGGCAAAAGTAACTGCCATAGAAGACTCTAAAGATCCTCACACACTCTCCCTTAATGAGCTCCTGAGCTCTCTACTTACTTATGGGATGAAAATTAAGAGAAATCAAGAACACTAAAGAATGTAGGGGTGACTTTGAAATCCTCTATACATGAGGATATTAGAAATAAAAAAGAGGAGAGTTGTGATGAGGAAGTTCTAGAAATGGCAACGTTTGCGAAACATTTTAATAAGTTCATGACAATGAAGTCTAATGAAAACTTTAGGAGAAGTCAAAGAAGAGAAGCCAATAGAGGTGAATAAATTAGGAAAGAAAAAGAACCTATTTTATGTTATGAGTGCAAGAAACTAATCACATTAAATTTGACTATCCCATGCTTAGGAGACAACATGATAGGAATCCAAAGAAGAAGGCAATGGTGGCACTTGGAGTAACAAAGATAGCTCTGATGATGAGAACATTGAAAATGACGTTGCCAATCTTTGCTTCATGACCTTATAGGATGAAAAGGTAAATTCTAGTGTTAATGAATGTAGCGGATTTTTTTAATGAGTTGTAAGATGCTTCTGATGAATTACTTATGGAATTTGAAAACATGAACTTGTAGAATAAACAAATGATTTCCAAATTAAAAATGGAAAACGACATGATTTTGAATGCTAAGCTTGACTATCAAAAGAAATTGAAAGATGCAAATCTAGAAATCAATGATTTAAATAAAAGAATACAAACTTTCATAACTTATTTTCTACATTTTATATTGTCATAACCCGAAAAGACAAGACATTTTTAATAATGAAAAGGAAGAAGTATAGCTTTCAGGCTAACCTGTTTTTTTTTAATAGTGGTTTGTCATGTGAATAGTCCCCTCTTATAAAATCAGGTATCTAAATTGTAATGCCCAGGCTCGCAATCCCGTGGGACCCTCACTGGCACATTACTCAACCGTACTGTCCGCTTTGTAAGGCGATGCCACTGCAGTGGGACCACACAGGTCCACCTTACGCACGGATTTATTTCGCGTCCGTCATGACTCGAACATAGGACTTACTTTGCCTATGTCAAATCATGATTTGACATAGGCAAAGTAAGTCCTATGTTTGAGTCATGGCGGACGCGAAATAAATCCGTGCGTAAGGTGGACCTGTGTGGTCCCAGTGCAGTGGCATCGCCTTACAAAGCGGACAGTACAGTTGAGTAATGAGCCAGTGAGGGTCCCACCGGACTGCGAGCCTGGGCATTACAATAAAACGGTGAGGGGAGGTGACCGGTCCGGCTGGGAAGAAAGAAAAAGGAAAAAGAAAAGGAAAAAGAAAAAGAAAAAGAAAAGGAAAAGGAAAAAGAAAAAGAAAAGAAAAGAAAAAAAAGAAAAAGAAAGAAGAAAGAAAAAGAAGAAAAAGGAAAAGAGAAGGAATTTCGGGAATTTGAAAAATTCCCGAGAATTCAAAAATTACGGGAAATCCCGGGAAACTCAAAAATCTGAGAAATTTGGTAAAAAATTCAGAAATTATTTCTGAGTAATTAATTTGAATAAATTATGGAAAAATTCTAAATTTTAGAATTTAATTTCAGAAAATTCCCTCGATGACCGAACCGATGAAATCGGGCGAGGTAAACACGGGCGCGACCTTCGAGAGGCGGTCGCCGACCCGAAACAGGTAAGGGAGGCATGTGTAGCCTGTAAGGATATTCAGTATGGATGTTTAAAATATGCATTTGATTTTATAAATGTTGTTGAAAATGATTGGTTGGAAAGTTGTGGTGATTTACCGGTTGAAAATATAAACTGTATTTTCCGTGCAAGAGGCTAGCCAATCGGTAGCCGTTATACTGCCGAAAAATCTTAGAAAATTACTGAAAATCATAATAAATGATTTTACATTATGAGAGATGATTTCTAACACGAAAATCGAGATCTCGATTAGTTTTCATAAAACATGAATATATTGATAATTAATTTTAAAATATTCATGCTTTTGAAAATGGTGAAAAAGGAAATCACCTAAATTTATCCCGATAGGTGATATTTCACGTGAAACAAGGTGAAAAATGAAAAGGACCAAAGTGAATATTTTACTAATATTTCTTCAAATATTCACTTGATTTTATAAATAACCTTTATGGGTTCAATTGTGAAAATAAGTGTTTATAGAAAATTCATAAAGGTAATTAAAGGTGGAAAACAGTGTTTTGAGACTAAAAGTTCTCTGCAAGTGTTTACAGAGAAAACAAGGGACGGGAGTGTTGTTTTGGAAAATAAATATTTTAATTTTTCATAAATCATAAAAATAATTGATTTGAATCCCGATAACTTTGAAAATCATGTTTTCAATAGAAAGGACGAAAAAGCGTGCGTATATGTTTTACGGTGAAAAAGGACAGTTATGACCTTTTAAATTTTACAGTGATTAATTTATAAACTGTTTTCACTGTATGGAAAATGTGATTTATACTGTTCTATAACGTTTAGAACATTTTCGGGAATGATGACCCCAATATGAATATTTTATAAATTGTGATTCATAAGATGAAAATATTTTCCTTATGAATATTTGTGGATTGATTGAATTTATATTCAATGAAATTGATTTCATAAATGGGGTTTATATCACGTGTTTACTATTTTGAAACTGTTATGCCCCATATCATGCTCACATGTCACGTGTTAGTGCTGATAGATATTGATCCTATTATCAGCGTCCCAGTGGACACCTGATCAGTGCACACTGAGGACCCCATAGACTATAGCCATAGATCTCATGTGTTTCCCCTATTAGGGATGATATTATTATTGCATGATATATTTAGGGTGTTGCCTGGTCTCCATGATATTGAACTGAAAGCTACCGTATACTGTTTACTGAATTGGTAGCTACTGTTTACTGTTTACTGACTAAACCGTATCAAGATACTGTTTTACCGAGTGGTACTGTATTGAATATTACTGTTTTATTAAACTGTAAGATACGGTTACTGAATTAAAGAGAAATGAATGTTTATTCAAAAAGAATAACATTGAAAATTATTTTGAAAATAGAAATAATTACCAAATGGTTTATCCTAAACCACTGTTTTACTACTGAGCTGTTACGTGTTTTAAAACATAATGAAGTGAAGAGAAATAAATGGTTTACTCTATGGAAAACGAATATTAAATCGTTTTGAGAACAATTTATATAGTACTCTCTACAGTTGCTTCTAGGTTCCGGGACAAGACAGGTATTTCAAAATACCTGCCTTACTCCATCCGGATCCCTAGCCGACTGTAGTATCCTTCCTACATACGAGCCTAAAGCCAGCTAGGAAAATTTAAATAAAGTGAAAAAAAATTATTTTCAGCATATAGGTAGCTAAATATCAAGTGTTGCATATAACTCTCTTACTGAGCCGTGGTTTGCTCACTCCTCAATATTAACATTTCAGATTTTCGAAGACTATGAGATCAGACATACAAGCATTTAAGCTGTGCATTTTGGGACATTGCGACAGCTTGATTTATAATATGAGGTATGATCATTTATTTTCTGTATTTAGACTTATTTTCAGTACTACTTTCTTGAGAATTAAGATAGGGGATGTAATTGATATTACGAATTTTATATTTAATAGTTAAATGAATATGAAAAGTGAAGTATCACAGACAGCCCAACCGGATAAGTTGTATAGAAATACGTGAAAAATGTGGTCACGGGATGTGACAGATTTAACCTAATGGTTAGTCATGATTTGACATAGGTAAAGTAAGTCCTATGTTCGAGTCATGGCAGACACGAAATAAATCCGTGCGTAAGGTGGACTTGTGTGGTCCCAGTGCAGTGCCATCGCCTTACAAAGCGGACAGTACGGTTGAGTAATGTGCCAGTGAGGGTCCCACGGGACTGCGAGCCTTGGCATTACAATAAAACGCGCGTTTTATTGCAATGCCCAGGTTCGCAGTCCCGTGGAACCCTCACTGGCACATTACTCAACCGTACTGTCCGCTTTGTAAGGCGATGCCACTACACTGGGACCGCACAGGTCCACCTTACGCACGGATTTATTTCGCGTCCGCCATGACTCAAATATAGGACTTACTTTGCCTATGTCAATGGTTAGTCATGATTTGACATAGGCAAAGTAAGTCCTATGTTCGAGTCATGGCGGACACGAAATAAATCCGTGCGTAAGGTGGACCTGTGTGGTCCCAGTGCAGTGGCATCGCCTTACAAAGCAGACAGTACGGTTGAGTAATGTGCCAGTGAGGGTCCCACGAGATTGCGAGCCTGGGCATTACATAAATACCTAGTTTGGTTTAAGACACCTTGCCTAAGATCTTAGTTAGAAATCATAATGACACGTAATCATTTATGTTGGGGTTTGCCTTGAATCCCATATTAAAAATATAAAAGAAGTTATAAAGGCTCTTCCCTTATAAATAATGTGTTAAGCTTGATTTGTAAAGTACCCCAAAGAGTTGTAAACACCAATAGAATAGCTAGAGTTAGGCTATTATAAAGAGAATAGTTGGGTTCTTTGGATAGTTGGGCTTTGTAAGGAGTTTACAATTTTCTTTCTAAAAATTGTACAGTTGTAATTGTTTAATTGATTATTAGTTTGATTAGATTGTTATAGGCCAATTTGATTGGGCCAAACCACATTACAAATTATTGTGTTTATTTTTTATTTTTTCTGTTTTTGTGAATGTTTGGTTTCAAGGATATTTTGTCCTAACAAGTGATATCAGAGCTGAAGGTTTGTGATCTTACGAGAGGAGGAAGTTATGCTTAAATTTGAGATTTTTTTATTTGATGGTAAGAGTAATTTTATGTTATGACAAAGTATGATTCAGGATCTTTTAGTACAATAAAGCATAGATTTGGCATTAGAAGAAAATAACCTAGATGGAATATCTGATAAAGATTGGGTTAGACTTCAGAAAAGGGAGTGAGCACAATTACATTGGCACTTGCTCCAGGGATTAAGTACAATGTGTTGATTAAGACGACACCAATTGGATTGTGGAAAAAGTTGGGACACATCTATACATCAAAATCGCTGACGAATAGATTATGTTTGAAGATGGATCTATATTCTCTAAAGATGGATAAAGGTATGAATTTCCGTGATCACCTGAATGAATTCAACAAACTATTTTCACATTTATTGGTTATTAATTCTAAAAAGTTGAAAGAATAGGAAAAGGCATTGCTACTGTTGTCATCTTTGCTTAAGTCCTATAGAACTTTAGTTTAAACTTTATTAGTAGGTAAAACTGCTTTAACATTTGATGATATGATTGCTGTGTTGTGTGAGAATGAAAGATTCATGAGCAAAGAAGATTCTTCATCTGCGAGAGGTGTGTTAGCTATTGTAGCAGGTACTACTCTAAGTAAAACTAATGAGAGACATGGTGGATCAAGAGGGAGATCAAAATCAAGATTCAAATATTATAGTTAGGTGGAATGTTCATATTGTGGAAAGAAGGGTTATATCCAAGCACGTTGCAAGACATTAAGAGAAGACAAGACTATATTCAAGAAGGCCTAGCAAAATAGTGATGATGGAAAGAAGAATGAGCATATACTACAGTGACTGATTTTAGATAATGATGTTTTTTGGCAACTTGTTCAGATGGGTCTCATACTTACGAAAAAAGTTGGATTTTGGATTCAACTAAGTCGAGGCATATTTGCAATGATAAAGATTGCTTTGATGGGGTTTGCCTTGAATCCCAAATTGAAAGTATAGGAGCAGTTATAAGGGCTCTTCCTTATAAATAATGTGTTAAGCTTAGTTTGTAAAGTATCCCAAAGAGTTATAAATACCAATAGAATAGCTAGGATTTGGGCTATTATAAAGGGTGTAGTTGAGTTCTTTGGGTAGTTGGGCTTTAGGCTTTATAAGGAGTTTGCAATTTCTCTCTTTAAAAATTGCACAGTTGTAATTGTTTGATTAATTATTAGTTTGGTTGGGTAGTTATAGGGCAATTTGATTAGGCCAAACCACATTAAAAATTATTGTGTTTGTCTTTGCTTTCTTCAATTTTTGTGGATGTTTGATTTGAAAGATATTTTGTCCCAACAATTAAAACCACAAATATAGTTTCCTTGTAAAAGCGGTGAATCTTGGGTTTTCACTATACTTGAGCCACATTTACTATTTATATGCTGTCATTTTCAAACAAAATGTCCTATTGCATTCTTACACATTAGCATTTATGACAAATTCAAATCTCATAACTTTCGAAGTTCGATAAGACCATTAAAAAATTTTCCAATAAAATATTCTATTATTTTCAATTTTCTGACACGTTTTCCAATACAAGTTGATTTACATCCCAAATTCAAAATTCAATAATTTAACTGCTATAAATGTACAAATAGTTCATACATATCCCACACTATAGTACTATACATATCCCACACTATAGACCAAACGCTCTAGAACCTAAAAACTATTGGAGCAGACTGCGAGTAGTAGAAGTCGATATTATCCCGACTAACCTATGAGGAAACAAAAGGGGTCGAGCTTAGGGAGCTTGATACGATAATTAACCACACAAGTACAGAGCATAGCAATATATGATAAGTGTAGACACCATTTTTGTCCGAATCTTTTTCAAACATTTTTAATTAATTAGTTTTTATATATTTTATTATTGACTTTTTATTATTAATTTTTTTATTTTTGATTTTGATTTAGAAATAAATTTTTGATTTTGATTCTTATTTTTATCTTTATAAAATATAATAAAAAGAGAAGGAAATCGAGATTAATTTTGATAGGAAAACAAACTTAAATGAGATTATTAAAGATTGAAATTTAAATTTTGTGGAAAAGAAAATCAGAATTAATATCGGATTTAAGATCCAATCATCGAAATCTAAAAATTTCCTAAAAAAAATTGATTCTTGATTTTTATGTATTACCTAAAATAAAATTAAAAAACCTAGGTCTATTTAAATAACAACACAATAAGTAAAAGGGAGGGGGGGGGGGGGGGGGGGGGGGCGCGGCGACGACAGAGAAAGAGGAAAAGAAAAAAAGCCTGCGTCCAAGCTTCCAGGGGGCGCTTTCCCGAGTTGCATTGCACTACTGCTATTCCTTCTTGCTCGACAATTCTCACTGCAGTCACGTGAGCTTCCTTGCATCACTTCATCATTCCCGCATCATTGCAGCCTTGCATTGTCAAATTTCTGGCCTGTCGCAACCTACCACAGTCAAGGAAGTTGCAATCACGTGAACTGAAAAATAGAGTTGTTGAAGCTTGCTGTTTGCTGAGACGTGGAGAACAAATGAGAATTCACGCAACAGAATCTTTGTGGTTGACGTGAATAAGTTGTGAGTATCCCTTTCTTATTCTTTTATTTATGCCATATAAATTTCATTTAAAATTTTGTTTTTTAGTGGTAATCATCATGGCTGACGTGAATTGTGGTGAATAAATATATTTTTTTCTTGATTTATGTCCAAATTGTCATCAATTGAATAAACAATAATATGTTGGTATGTGTATGAGGATCATTATTATTATTATTAAAAAAAACTAGAATAATGACTTGATTTGCATGATATAATTTGATTTGTACTATTAATGATTTATATAATATAGTTTGTATGATTTAATGAATTGCATAATTTAGTATGGTATGATTAAGATTAAGGTCTAATTCTTAGAATGGAAAAATAGTCAGTTAATTTAGAATTATGATGCATTTGAAATTCGCAATATTAAAATATAAGTTAGATAAAACATAAAAAAATAATATTATTTGGATGAAAATTTTTTTACAATGGAACTCCGAGGAGATTGTAATTGAGTAATACTCATAGAGATCTTGAGGTGAGGAGGTCTTTTTTAAGTCTTACCAGTTTGATGGAAGACTTAAAAAGTTATTTTCGATATTTAAAACTCAAATTTATTAAAAATTGAAATTAGAATTAATTAAAATTAATTGCAAATAAAAGAATAAATAATCAAATTAGAAATAAAGAATTATAAAAATTAATATATTTAGAAATAAAATGGAATAAAATAATAAAAATACAAATTATTCCGACGACGGAATTCTAAAAAGACTGCGCTTGAGTAGTACTTTTAGATGTTTTGAGATGAGGAGAATTCTTTTAAGTTTTGCCAACTTGATGAAAGATTTAAAGGACATTTCCAAGATTTAATAAATTAAATTATAAAAATAAAAATTAAATTAGATTAAAAAATAGTAAATTAAAACTAAGTTCATTATAATAAAGAATAAAAATCAAATTAATAAATTAGAATTAGAAAAGAATTAAAATAAATAGAAATTAAATTAAATTAAATATTTTAATAAATGTGAATTATTTCGAAGATGGAATTTAAAGAGAATTGTGCTTGAGTAGTTTCTTTAAAAATTCCTAAGGTGAGAAAGCTTCTTTAAGGTCTTACCGGTTTGATGGAAGGTCTTTAAGAAAATCTTCAATATCAAATAATTCATGTTTATTTAAAGATATAAAAAATATATGAAATAATAATTTATAGAAGAAATTAATAACAATAGAATAAAATAAGACAAAATAATAAATAGAAATTGGATAGGAGTCAAAATAAGGTTTGCATAAAATATTTAAACAATCCGACGACAGATCCTCTTCAAGAAAGGCGATTAGTCCTACTTGCATACTCTTAAGGTGAGAAAAACTTTTAGGTTATCCAACCAACTTGATGGAAAAGACTTAAAAGATTTTTTAATATTTAATTATATCGAAATTAAAGTAAAAAGGCAAAATTAGGATAACCTTAGATTATTTGGTACCATTTTAGGATGCCGTTGTGAGGGTGCTAATCCTTCCTCACCCGTAACCGTACTCCCGAACTTAGAACTTTTAACGTAGACCAAGTCTTATCCTTAATTTGAATAGGTGACCAATCACACTTAGATTAGAATGGTTGGTGGCGACTTCATAGTTTTGTTCTAGCTAGGTTCTCCCAAAACTTAATACGTTATGACAATAAGTTTTTCTAACAAGCACACAATTCAATAAAGTTTATTTCAACAATAGCTGATAAGCAATAGTCAATCAAGTTCGCATCTTCTTATAACAATTCGTATGTCGACAATTCCAATGGTATAACACTAGACACTATCAAGATCTTTCGGGGTCGAGAAAAAAAGGTATTTTAGAATACCTCGTTATCCAGTTGATACTTGACATCACTACTACAAAGTCTTATTCACAATCACATGAATATGTAATGTCACTTCACAAAACAATAGTGGTAAAACTGATGTTATGCACACAGAACAATGCAAATCTCAATTTTATTAGATAATACATTTCCCATAAAAACAATGCTTCTTATACGTCAAATACTTGTCAAATAGCTTCATATACAATACCCGTAAAACATATATGCTTTTTCACATGATTTCTTATAAAGTCTCATATCAATACTTCTTAAAACACTAATCGATAAAACATATCTCATTGGGAATCATGATCATAACTAACTATTATATCCTCATCAGCAAAGGCCATATGCTATCTCTTATATTCCCGATAACAAGGGAAAGTATGCTAACTATTGTTTCCCTGTTAGCAGTGGTCAATATACTAACTATTATATCTCCGTTAGCAAGGGTAGTATGCTAAGTATTGTAGCCCAACAACAATGGCGCATATGCGAACTATTCTTTTCTGTTAGCAAGACACATATGCTAACTATTATAACCCATTAGTAAGGTTGCATATCTTAACTACTATAACCAGTTAGCATGGCCTTGTGAGCTAACTATTATAGCCAAATAGTAAGGGTGCACATGCTAACTATTATATTCCCATTAGTAGGAGCCTCATGGATATGGTCATGGCTAACTATTGCTACCTATTAGCTGGGCCTTAACTTTCACAAATCATTATTTAAAATATTAGTATAAGTAGTTCTTACACTTGTTTCGAAATTTGAAAATACGAAATTATAAAACAAATGTATGCTTTATTCAAAAAACAATGACATATGCACATTAGAAATATGTTCAATAAAGGCACAATATGGCCAATAATTCTATAAGTTTTAAAACATTGTACACTTGAGATTTAAAACTTTAAAACATGTAAGATTATGTAACATAAGCATGAAGTCCCCATTATACCATGCCATGCATGCAAAACCTTATGCAAGTAGACATGGTTCAATAAACTACACTTCACTTACGATGTTCAATTTCTAAATTTCACTTCGTTAGGTTCGAGTTACTAAGTATCATTACCCAGCCTGCAAATCATATTGTCATAAATTTAATCTACAAGCAATTCTAATTTATATAAAAATAACTATAATTTTCAAAATATTTAATTTATAGAAAAAGGTTGGTTTTAATCCTAATCTTCAAAACTATAATTTATTTCCACATTTTACATTATTAAAAGAGTCTTATTGTCTAAAATATAATAAAATATAAATTAAATAGTAATCAAAATAAATTAATCGAATTAATATAATCTAGTAAATTAAATAAAATGCTAAAATAATTAACTTAAATATGTTACAACATTAAACAAATTAAACACAATAAAACACTAAAATAAAAGTAAAAAGAAAAGCGTATGAAACATTAATAGCATAATCTAAATGTTTCAATATGGTAGAAAAAAAAAGCTCATGTGCTTTACTTTGTTATGAGAGCATCTTGTACACTATGTGCTTTACTTGGTTAAACTTTTCATTGCACACTAATGTGCTTCGCTTGATTTCAGTAGCCCAATGAACACTTATGTGCTTTTCCTTGGTCATCCATACTTAACTCAATTAAGTACTCCATTCTTTCTCAGTTGAGTTAGTGCCATCTACATTTGGATACTTCATCCTTATAACTCAAATGGTTGCTCCATTTTTTCTTTAATTGTATGGTGCTATCGATACTTGGATACTTCATTTTTAGCAATTTCTTCATGGCCCAATGTGCTAAGCTTCTAGCTTTTCCTCTTGGTCGAACATGATTTCTATCATTTGCCTTTCATATATAGCTTAAGGGATTATCTTCTTTCAGCTTGTTCATTCTTTGAGCTAGTGGGTTAGCCATTTCGTTCTTTGATAAGTTCAATCTTGAGCTATTACTTGTTCTTATTTCTTTAGATACCTATGCTAAAGTGTGTTCATTTTGCTTCTTCTTTATTTTGAGTAATGAAAAGAAGTTCTTCCTTTGTCAATTTCTTGCCTTTGTATTCTTACCATTGCCTTAGTATTTTTGTTCGAGCAATCTTGCTTTAGCATTACTATTCTTTTATAAGATATGCTTAGAAAAATTTAGTAGAGTTTTCCTTGGTAATAAGCCTTTTTCGTGTCTTATTCCAACAAGCTTGCACAATGTTAGGGTATGATTGAGGGAGCTTAATTGAGCAAACTTAAGGACTTTTGATCAAGAAGCTTGGAAAGGTTTGATCAAGTAAGCTTGAAGGAGTTTGATTGGGCAAGTTTGAGGAAATTTATCAAGCAAGCTTTAGGAAATTTGATAGGGCAAGCTTAAAAAGGTTTTATGAGGAAAACTTTAAGGAGTTTAATTGGGAAACTTAAAGGAAATTGATCAAGCAATCTTGTTCCTTCTTTATTCGAGCAAGTTTGGTTCAAGCAAGTTTGTTCCTCCTTTGTTCAAGTAAGCTTGGTTTGAGTAGGCTTGTTCCTCCTTTGTTTGGGCAAGCTTGTTCCTCTTTTGTTCAGGCAGGTTTCTTCCTCTTTTGTTAAGGCAAGCTTCTTTCATGTAAGGCATTTACTTGATGATGCATCTCCTTTACTCCATACATAGTGATTTACGTGGTTTGGCAAAGTGTTTATGTCCATGAAGGGCAATTGAGGAGTAATATTGTATAAGAGTTTGAATCGATTGTTCACTAAGTACAGAGTTATTACTATAGTTGGTCAGGTGTCTGGGCATGACCAAAGTACAATAATTCTTGAAAAAGAGAGGTGTAATGTTATGAAGACAAAGTCAAGTAAGTAATAAGAGTCTAGGCGGTCCTTTTGCCTTGGAGTGTAGGCATATATATAGGATGTGAGAGGGGCACAAATCATGACATTTATCATCATCTTATCGCTTCTATCTATCTGAGTAGATCCAATTTGTTTTCAAGTAATGAGACTGAGAAGACAAGAAAACTGAGTATGGTTTAGGTGTAGCCTGTTAGGCAGGCTCAGTGTGTTTGTCTCATAGCTATGCCCATCCTTATCACTGTTTAGTGTAATAATTAATAATTTTGTTTTTATACCATACTGTAATATTTCAGTCCCAATTATCCCATAAATTAATAATCTGATAAAAATACAAAATATAATATAAAATATTCAAGGATTGGAAAAGCACTTCAAGATATTAATTTTCAAAAGAGTCACCATATTTGAGATATTTTACTTCAAAAGCTAGAAAAGTACAAAATTTATTATATAACATGTTAGCTTTAATTTGACATATATATATATATATTTTGAAATGACAAAAACTTAAGTAAGCTTTAATGTTTTAATTCATATTGCAAATTTGCCTTATCACACATGATTTTCTCAATCCATTTTCAAGTGATCATATCAAACATTAAGACCATGATTTAATTACATATTCTTGTTGGTCTTAATACTTTATAAAATGTTTTGAATATTTTTATTAAATTACTTAATGAATTTTTGGACCATGTTTTCATTAGAGAAAGTCAAGAAAAACTCCCACAAAAAGGCCAAAATGTTTTAGGTTGAATTAGGATCAAAGGCTATATCATTTCTAACCCAAAATGTTGCAGGAAAAGCTTTCTGGAGGCATGGGATCGATCCCCTAAGGGAAGGGATCGATCCCTTTAAGGCAGAATGATCCTCAAGCCTAGAATAAGCAATCTGGAAGCTTGGGATCGATCCCCTATGGAAAGGGATTGATCCCTTTACCCGGGAAAAGGCTGTAACGGCTAGTTTCTGTGAGACAACGGTCATATTGGAGTTTGGGCTCCACCCAATGTCCACAAACCATCCAAGAGACTATAAATAGAGGCTTAGAAGCTAAAGGAAGTAAGACGAACTGCTCAGAAATTCTATTCATCATCTTCTTCATTTTCCTCAAGCCTCAACAACAATTCAAGAGATAAAAGTCTTCATCTTCCATCATTCACCTATTTCTTGTATTGCTTAGCACAAATCTTGTATAGGTCTTTACTTGTACTTAATCTTTGTAATCACTTGCCTATCTAGAGGCCTTCTTTGATTACTTCTCTTTGATTAGTTCCTCACCAAAGAAATGAATTGGAATAGTTTAGATTCTAAGATATATAATTGATATGTGATCAAAACGTAATTAAGACATGTTATTAAAACATCATTTGATTTAATTGTAGTGAATTTGGAGCGGTGTAGGAGTTTAACTTGAGTTGGGGATCGAGGAAAGGTAACCTACCAAGCACTGAGATAAGTGGGTTAAATAAATCTTACTAGTATCATCTCGTAAGAGATGAAAGAATCCTCATTAAATAATTAATTAAATTTATATAGGATATTGGTTGGACATTACGGGTAAGACAATTAGAGTAAGTATGGTAAGATTTTTAAACCGGACAAAATGTGCCTGTGAAATATGCTTATTCGAAAGGTGATCTTGTTGTGAATTGTGTAATGTGTTATGTCTTATGGCTCCCTTATGATTACGGAACATGTTAATATATTGTTATGCTTTGAGTATGTATATATGATTTGAGCACCAAATATACATATCGCTCCCGATGTTGAGTTCATAGACCTCAATTAGCACCTAGTCATATTTGTCGAAAGTCTAAGTACTAAAGGCCAAACCGAGCAAAGACTCGATTTCTGTATCGTCTGAGCCACCTCTAGAACCCTTCGAGAACTAAGTGCTACACGAGTTCTGACGAAATATGAGAAATCGTAGGATATTTGACGATAAGTAAGTGAGTGTGATTCGTGAATGCGACGAATGTCGAAGGATGAAATAGACCTTATGCATATGACATATGATGTGTGTGATTATTGGATTATGTTTATATATGCCACTTGAACGTGTGCTACTTGAATGTTCGTTTCTTTCGATTATTGGATTATGTTTATATATGCCACTTGAACGTGTGCTACTTGAATGTTCGTTTCTTTCGATTATTGGATTATGTTTATATATGCCACTTGAACGTGTGCTACTTGAATGTTCGTTTCTTTCGATTATTTGATTATGTTTATATATGCCACTTGAACGTGTGCTTCTTGAATGTTCGTTTCTTTCAATTATTGGATCATGTTTATATATGCCATTTGAACATGTGCTACTTGAATGTTTGTTTCTTCCATCATATTGATAAAAAGAATGATGCCTTGTTAAATCAAGAATGGAATGAAAGCATGAACAAGTTTATGACGTCTGTGCACTTACGGAATGATAATAAACCTTGGTATAATCCATACATGCTAATTTACAATAACTCAAGCATGTATGATCGTGTTTTACGATATGAGCCTAGTATGTTTTTATTTACACTACTTACTGAGACGTGGATTGCTCACCCCTTAATTTAACATCTGCAGATCATACGAGTTGATAGCCAGCTCAGGCTTCATGTAGGCTCTTGGGAAACCGTACCTAGTAGTGGTATTCATTTGCGTTCTCCAGAACTAACATTTTTTATTTTGAGGTATACTGTTAGTATATCATTTTGATAATCATGTGTACGTTAAATTTCACAGTACTAGGAAAGTATATGGGATGTAACTTTGGATCGCACTAGATGACTATGTGAGTCTAGGTGGTTATCGAGTTCGATCCGGGTCCAAATGTATGTTTTGAATTATATATAATAGGGTAGATACGAACTTAGTAATGGTTAAACTCTCGAGATCTTTGAAATACATGATTGCATGAAACTGTGGAGAAACAGCAGCTGCTGTGTTATGTGATTTAAAAATGTGTTTTAGTGCAGGAAATTATACCTGGGGAAATTGATAAAATACAAAGGGGAGGTTTTCGACCTGTTTCTTTTGGGAATAGTAAAATAAGACGAATATTATAAGAAAAACCTCTTTGAGAAACGTGTCATAGCTCGAGAAATAATATGAGTAAGATAGGATCGGATTTAGATACTACACTAACACTGAATACAAACCGTAAGTAAAGAAAGAAAAAAAAATTTGGTTCGATATTTTCATAAGAAATCAAGTGTTAAGTGGACGTCATTGGCCTTCGGGTCATGACAGATTAAATGGTATCAAAGCGTGGTTTATCTAGTACGTGTTAGCATAGTTTAGACCATCTGTAGCGTTACATCCCATGTACTGTGAAATTTATGTGAAAGTTTCCAAATTTGACTTATACTGAGATTGATCTGCTCTTTGTATAGGCACTTGAAATTTGAGTAGAATGAGGAGAACGAGACGTAGAGGTGGACTCTAGAGGCCATTTCGGGGGTCAGCAATACCAGCATCGACTCCTTCACCCTCTGCACCTCTATCACCTTCACATCCGACTCCTCCACCTTCGGATAGTATGGAGGCGAGAATGGCTAGAATGGAGCAGAATTATGTGGTTATGACAGCCTTGCTACAATAACTTGTGGCAAATCAAACTAGTGCACCTCAGGCTCCGCCACCTCCACATGCACCTTCAGTACCTTTAGTGCCTCCATCTACACCCGTAGTGCTTCCACCTGCGCCACCACCACAGGTGCCACCTCCACCGACTCCCGTATAGCCATAGATTGCTCTTCCTCTGGTTACACCTCAAGTAGCCTCACCTCAGCTAGCTACTACTCAGGTTGGGAGTTCAGTAGAGCGGAATATGTCTCTCTTAAAGCAATTTGAAAAGATGAATCCTTCACAGTTCAAGGGGGAAAAAGATCCCACTAAGGCGGAAGAGTGGATAGAGGAGATGGAGTTCCTCTTTAAATAAATGGGCTGCAATTCCACCGAGAAGGTATCCTTAGCCGTGTATATGATGAGAGGTGAGGCTCAGAAGTGGTGGAAGACTAATGAGCCCTTGGTGTTGGCCAAAAATCCCATTATTACATGGGAGAAGTTTGTTGAGACCTTCATGGGTTATTATGTGTCGGCTGTGGCAAGACGAAAGAAGAAGACAAAGTATCTTGAACTGAAGCAAGGGTCTATGAAAGTAGATGGTACGAGACCCGATTCACTGCCTTAGTCAAATATGATGCAGATTATGCCAACAATGATGAGAAGAAGGCAGAGAAATTCACTTTGGGTTTGAGGTCCAAAAATAGGGGTAGAGTTAGCCCCTTTGAGCTTATGGAGTATGCGGTTGTTGTGAGGAAGGCATTGACAGTTGAACAAGAAATTGAGGCTTCTCAAGCCGAATATGTTGCTAGGAGACAGCCCAAGCCGAAACAGCCCCCTAATAAAAGATTTGATAGAAGGAGTCCCGAGCAAAGAAGATATCAGGGCCCTAGTAAGAGGCAGAAGTTTATTGCGCCTCGACCACAGGCTATTAGGCCTATTGCTACAGCTGCACCCACTACTCGAGCCATAACTGCAGCACCTATTGACGCTTCTCAGCCGTGTACTGTTTGCAGCAAATTCCATAGGAATCGGCCTTGTTATAGAGCTTCAGGAGCTTGCTTTAAGTGTGGTGAGATAGGCAACGTGATTAAAGATTGCCCTCAGCTTAAGGCCACTAAAAAACGAGATGATAGACCACCGGTGGCACAACAGAAGAAAGTTCAAGATAAGGGCAAGAAACCCATGGAGCATGGAAGGGTGTTCGCTCTCGACCAAGAGACGGCCGACGCTTCTGGTTCGGTCATTAAGGGTAAGCTTACTATTTATGAATTAGAAGCATTTGTACTTATTGATCCAGGCTCAACACACTCCTTTATTTCACCTGTGTTTGCTAGTAAATTGCATATAGAGTGTGAGCCCCTAAGACATCTATTACATGTGATTACTCCTCTTAAAGAGTTTTAAATGACCGAACATATGTATCGTAAGTGTAAAGTAAAGGTGGGAGATAAGTACTTAGTGGTAGATTTGGTGTTATTAGACATGTATGACTTCGATGTAATACTAGGCATGGATTGGCTAACCAACCATCATGCTAGTGTAGACTACTATAGCAAGGTTGTTACTTTCTCCTTACCTGAAAAGCTTGTATTATGTCTTGGAGATAATGAATAGAATGTTTATGATTTTATTGGTGTCTCACTAATATGAGATTAATTTTTTTATGAAGGCTATCTCGCGTTTGTCGAGGATGTCGAAAAGAGCTAATCGGAACTATCTGACATCCCAATTGTCAAAGACTTCTCCGATGTATTTTCGGATGAGCTACCAGGGCTACCTCCGGAAAGAGAGATGGAGTTTGCCATAGAGCTACTCCCAGACACTTAACCTATATTCAAGCCCCCGTATCGAATGGCCTTAGTTAAGTTAGAGGAGTTGAAAAAGCAATTACAGGAGTTGTTGGACAAAGGGTTCATAAGGCCGAGTGTGTCACCATGGGGAGCTCCGGTGTTGTTTGTGAAAAAGAAGGATGGCAGTTTGAGGCAATGTATCGATTATCAGTAGTTGAATTAAGCAACGGTGAAGAATAAGTATCCCCTGCCTAGGATTGATGATCCGTTGGATCAATTGAAAGGTGCTCAAATATTCTCGAAGATTGATTTGAGGTTGGGGTACCACCAATTGAGGATTAAAGGGGAAGATGTGCCAAAGACAGCCTTCAGGACTCGATATGGCCACTACGAGTTCCTGGTCATGCCATTCGGCCTAACGAATGCCCCTGCAGCATTCATGGCATTGATGAATGAAGTATTCAAGCCTCACTTGGATAAGTTCGTCATTGTGTTCATAGATGATATACTGGTGTATTCCCGATCCCGGGAAGAACATGAGCACCACCTCCACATAGTACTCCAAACTCTTAGAAAGGAAGGGCTATACACAAAGTTCAGTAAGTGTGAGTTTTGGTTGGAACAAATCAGTTTTCTGGGGCATTTGTATCAAAGGATGGTGTAGCAGTTGATCCAGTTAAGATAGAGGCCGTGATGAATTGGGAGAGGCCTAAAACAGTGACCGAGATTCGCAGCTTTTTAGGGCTTGTAGGTTACTATAAGAGATTTGTAGAGGGGCTTTCCAAGCTTGCTGCTCCACTAACCCGACTCACACGCAAGGATGTCAAGTTTGGATGGAATGATGCGTGTGAGTGTAGCTTTCTAGAACTTAAGCAAAGGTTGACTACGGCTCCTGTGTTGATGGTTCCAAGTGGATCTGGAGCATTTGCAGTGTATAGTGATGCTTCTCTACAGGGTCTAGGCTGTGTATTGATGTAGAATGGTAAAGTAGTGGCATATGGTTCGAGACAGTTGAAAGACCACGAGAGGAACTACCCTACTCATGATCTAGAGTTGGCAGCGGTAGTGTTTAAGCTAAAGATATGGCGCCATTATTTATATGGTGAGAAGTTCCAGATTTACACAGACCACAAGAGTTTAAAGTACTTATTCTCGCAGAAAGAGCTGAATATGAGACAAAGAAGATGGATGGAGCTATTGAAGGACTATGACTACGAGATTCTCTACCATCCGCGTAAAGCAAACTGGGTAGCGGATGCATTAAGTAGGAAGAGTGTGGGTTTCGTTAGTTACATGATGGTCCAAGAATGGGATTTGATGGAGAAATTTTCAGAGTTGAATATCAACCTAGAGCCCGATGGTGAGTGTTTGATGGCTAGCTGGAGAATAGAGCCTAGCATTATGGATCAAATTAGACAAGCCTAGAAAGAGGATCCTAGACTTGTGGAGATTATCGGTGGAATGCAATCGGGCCAAGACTCAGAGTTTGGGATCTCAGATGATGGGTTGTTGAGATATAGGGGCAGAATTTGTGTTCCAAATGATAAGATGTTGAAGAGGAAAATTTTGGAAGAGGCACATAGCTCCAAATACACTATGCATCCAGGCAATACGAAGATGTATCAGAATTTATGTAAGGTGTATTGGTGGACTGGTATAAAGAAAGATATAGCGACCTTTGTGTCCAAGTGTCTAGTGTGCCAAAAGGTTAAGATTGAACACCAGCGGCTAGCGGGCTTACTAAAGTCTTTGCCCATACCTACATGGAAGTGGGAGCAGTGACTATGGACTTCATTATGGGGCTCCCGAGGACTCGTAGGAATCATGATGCAATCTGGGTGATAGTTGACATATTGACAAAGTCTGCTCATTTCCTAACTATGAAGGCTACCGTTTCGCTTAGTGCCTTAGCAAATATGTATGTCAAAGAAATTGTGAGGTTACATGGAGTCTCAACGAGCATAGTTTTGGACAGAGATTCACGATTTACTTCCCGTTCCTGGGAACATTTCCAGGATGCTTTGGGAACTAAACTGAGCTTTAGCACAGCCTTCCATCCTCAAACCGATGGGCAATCAGAGAGGACTATTTAGACACTTGAGGACATGTTGAGGGCATGTGTTATGGATTTTCGAGGCTCATGGGATAATCATCTGGCACAGCGGAGTTTGCATATAATAACAGCTTTCACTCTAGTATTGGGATGGCACCTTACGAGGCATTGTATGGGCGTAGGTGTAGGTCTCCCATTAGCTGGGAAGAAGTAAGTGAAAGAAAGTTATTCACTCCGGAGATTGTAGAGAAAGCTTCCGAAGATGTGAGATTGATATGTGATAGACTGAAGACAGCCCAAAGTAGATAGAAAAGTTATGCCGACCGTCGAATGAGGCCTTTAGAGTTCCAAGTAGGTGATAAAGTGTTCTTGAAAATCTCTTCGTCTAAAGGCATAATGAGATTTGGCAAGAAAGGGAAGTTGAGTCCTCGATACATTGGTCTGTTTGAGATATTGGAGAGAGTGGGTGATGTAGCATATCGACTAGCATTACCCCCAGAGCTATCGGGTGTGCATAACGTCTTTCATGTGTCGATGCTACGGAAATATCATCAGGACCCATCTCATGTGATCGAGTTTAAGCCACTGGAGATTAGAGAGGAATTAAGCTATGTCGAGAGACCAATTCGGATCTTAGACAGGAAAGATAAGATATTGAGGTCTAAGACAATCCCTTTAGTCAAAGTGCTTTGGCAGCACGACTCTTCAGAGGAAGCCACATGGGAGTTGGAAAGCCTAATGAGAGAGAAATACCCTCACCTATTTCAGATAGACACAGAAAATTTGGGGGACCAAATTTCCTAAAGTAGGGAGGATGTAAAAACTACAAACTTTGTACCATATGATGCGAATAAATAAGAGACATGGAGTAAGTTGAGTATTATGATATAAGTTGTAAGTAATAATCTTATGCCAAGTAATGAGGATGAAACCTCAAATTTGTGGAATTAGAAAACAAATAATTTATACTTTTGTGTCATTTGGAAAATCTCATAACTAAGTTCAAGAATTTAAATATGAACTAATGAGATGAATATATTCCACCAAATACATAAGTAGGTTGTTTTAATAAAACAAGTACACAAGTATATTAAATGAAATGTAATATGCATGAATAATGAATAATTAAAATAAATTGAAGAATTGATATGTGTACACATACCACACTAAAAATATATTAGATATGAGAATATATATATTGTATATGGCTATGTGTATGTATACATATTATTATATTTAAGAATTTAAAATACGAGTATAAATACACACTTCATGTAGTAATATAACAAATAAATAAATATATAAGAATATATATATATATATATATTATATACATGTATAAATATACATTGTTATATATAAAGATAATTTTAGTTTATATGAATATATATAAAAAATATATATATATGTGTTAGTGGGGTTTGATGGGACTTTACCCCATCAAACTCCACTAACTCCATCAGATTATTCAACAAGCTTCTTAAGGAAGCTTTACAAAAAAAAAAAAAAACAAGGAAAAGAAAGAAGAAAAGGAAAGGTGAAGCTGATAGGGAAAGAAAGAAAGGAAAACTGAAAACTGAAAGGAAAAAAAAGGGAGAAAGAAAAGAGTAAGCTGAAAGGGAAGAAGAGGGAGGCACGTACAGCTACTGCCTCACCACCTTGGGCATCAGGTGTCGACGGCAAAAGAGGGAAACCACCGGCGGGAAGCTTAGCAAGACCAATGCTGGTCGGAAAGTTAGGTCACAAAGCTGAAGATTGGTCTCCTTAGATTTCGGACAAAGGAAGAAGGAAGAAGGATTAAAGCTGCAGTGAAGAACCATGTGGTGAAACCTTGATGCCAAAACAGGAGGAAAATCTCGAGAGCCACTCTTGTTAAATGTAAGTGTAGTAAGGGCTGTAAATAAGGGTTTTCAATGGAGTTATATGACTGTTTAACTTGATTTATTTCTGCTTGTGGTTGGCTGTAGTTTAAATTGGTCTTGGTTGTGTTTGAGGTAGTAGACAAAGGGGGTTTCAACGTGGTTTGAGAGGGGCTGATGAGGGCCATGCCATTTCCTGAAATAGAGAAAGGAAATTGAAGGCATTGGTTGGGCGTGAAGGCTGGTAGGCACAGGGAGTTATTCACGTCTGAAAAGCAGGTAAAGTTTGGTGCTTTGAATATAGAAAGAGGAACCAAACGTGGAGCACTTGAACTAAAACAAATTTTGTCTCTTAGGGACAGAACAAAAAGCTAGAAAAGAGGGTGGAACAAGGCACATTGGCTGGAAATTTATCCAAGCCGAGAGAGGGATTATGAGGGCTGACCTTGCAGCCAAAAATTGGAGGGTTCTAACTAAGGTAAATGACATTTTTGGTTGATGTTTTAATGGACTTTGAGGATAGCAATGTGCATAGAAATAGGTCTTGAAAGAAATAACAAAAGAAATAAAAAGAAAGGGATAAAAGAAAAAGGAAAAGAATTAAAAGATATATATATATATATATGTAATAAACATATATATATATATGTGAATGCAAATATATATCTATATAGATATACACATGTATCAAGATGTAGGAAAGTAGGGAATTGAAATTGGAAATGTATACCATGCAAGTGCTATGTATTTAAAGGTATATCTATATATTGCTATATATATTTGCATATTTAGAAATGAAAGAATAAAATCTAAGGATTGAGATCTGCACTAGTATCAAATAACCATATATATATATGTACATATATATTACTAGTATACATATATAAGTATACTACTTGCTTGAAAAACAACGAAATAAATAAATATATGTATGTATAGTGCTTATATAAAAACATATAGCAAATCCTCAGAAATTTTATTATGCAAATGCTAAATACATACATATATAAATATAGATATATATGCTACTCACTTGAAAACTAAATAAGAGGCACAGAAAAGAAATACAAAGAAAAGAAAAAGGGATTTGTTGAGATATAAGTACAAGTGTAATTGTATAAGTGTTTAAGATATAGTTATAATCACACATATATATACACATATAATAAAAGGAAATATCGTATACAAATTAATAAACCTCTTATTATCTTATAAAGAATATAAGTAAAGAGTTATTAAATCGAATAAGTAATGTTTGGAGAGACACATAAAGAATTTAGTTCCTCGCCAAAGAAATGAATTGGAATAGTTTAGATTCTAAGATATATAATTGATATGTGATCAAAACGTAATTAAGACATGTTATTGAAATATCATTTGATTTAATTGTAGTGAATTTGGAGCGGTGTAGGAGTTTAACTTGAGTTGAGGATCGAGGAAAGGTAACCTACCAAGCATCGAGGTAAGTGTGTTAAATAAATTTTACTAGTATCATCTTGTAAGAGATGAAAGAATGCTCATTAAATAATTAATTAAATTTATATAGGATATTGGTTGGACATTACGGGTAAGACAATTAGAGTAAGTATGGTAGGATTTTTAAACCGGACATAATGTGCTTGTGAAATATGCTTATTCGAAAGGTGATCTTGTTGTGAATTGTGTAATGTGTTATGTGTTATGGCTCCCTTATGATTACTGAACATGTTAATATATTGTTATGCTTTGAGTCTGTATATGTGATTTGAGCACTAAATATACATATCGCTCCCGATGTTGAGTTCATAGACCTCAATTAGCACCTAGTCATATTTGTCGAAAGTCTACGAACTAAAGGCCAAATTGAGCAAAGACTCGATTTCTATACCGTGTGAGCCACCTCTAGAATCCTTCAGGAACTAAGTGCTACACGAGTTCCGATGTGTTAGTAATCAGTCTAAGTCCTAAAGGCCAAAACGAGCAAAGACTCGATTTCTGTACCATGTGAGCCACCTCTAGAATCCTTCGGGAACTAAGTGCTATACGAGTTCCGATGTGTTAGTAATCAGTCTAAGTCCTAAGGCCAAACCGAGCAAAGACTCGATTTCTGTACCGTGTGAGCCACCTCTAGAACCCTTCGGGAACTAAGTGCTACACGAGTTCTGATGTGTTAATAGTCAATCTAAGTACTAAAGGCCAAACCGAGCAAAGACTCGATTTCTGTACCGTGTGAGCCACCTCTAGAATCCTTCGGGAACTAAGTGCTACACAAGTTCTGACGAAATATGAGAAATCATAGGATATTGTGACGATAAGTAAGTGAGTGTGATTTGTGAATGCGACGAATGTCGAAGGATGAAATAGACCTTATGCATATGACATATGATGTGTGTGATTATTGGATTATGTTTATATATGCCACTTGAACATGTGCTACTTGAATGTTCGTTTCTTTCGATTATTAGATTATGTTTATATATGCCACTTGAACGTGTGCTACTTGAATGTTCGTTTCTTTCGATTATTGGATTATGTTTATATATGCCACTTGAACGTGTGCTACTTGATTGTTCGTTTCTTTCGATTGTTGGATTATGTTTATATATGCCACTTGAACGTGTGCTACTTGAATGTTCGTTTCTTTCGATTATTAGATTATGTTTATATATGCCACTTGAATGTATGCTACTTGAATGGTCGTTTCTTTCGATTATTGGATCATGTTTATATATGCCATTTGAACATGTGCTACTTTAATGTTCATTTCTTCCACACTTAATCATACTGATAAAAAGAATGATGCCTTGTTAAATCAAGAATGGAATGAAAGCATGAACATGTTTATGACGTTTGTGCACTTACGGAATGATAATAAACCTTGGTATAATCCATACATGCTAATTTACAATAACTCAAGCATGTATGATCGTGTTTTACGATATGAGCCTAGTATGTTTTTATTTAAACTACATACTGAGCCGTAGATTGCTCACCCCTTAATTTAACATCTGTAGATCATACGAGTTAATAGCCGGCTCAGGCATCGTGTAGGCTCCCGGGAAACCGTACCTAGTAGTGGTACTCATTTGCGTTCTTCGGAGCTAGCATTTTGTATTTTGAGGTATACTGTTAGTATATCATTTTGATAATCATGTGTACGTTAAATTTCACAATACTAGGAAAGTATATGGGATGTAACTTTAGATCGCACTAGATGACTATATGAGTCTAGGTGGTTATCGAGTTCGATCCGGGTCCTAGTGTATGTTTTGAATTATATATAATGGGGTAGATACGAACTTAGTAATGGTTAAACTCTCGAGATCTTTGAAATACATGATTGCATGAAACTGTGGAGAAACACCAGCTGCTGTGTTATGTGATTTAAAAATGTGTTTTAGTGCAGGAAATTATACCTGGGGAAATTGATAAAATACAAAAGGGATGTTTTCGACTTGTTTCTTTTGGGAATAGTAAAATAAGATGCAAATCATAAGAAAAACCTCTTTGAGAAACATGTCATAGCTCGAGAAATAATATGAGTAAGATAGGATCGGATTTAGATACTACACGAACACTGAATACAAACCATAAGTAAAGAAAGAAAAAAAAATTTTGGTTCGATATTTTCATAAGAAATCAAGTAAGTGTTAAGTGGACGTCATTAGCCTTCGGGTCGTGACATAAAGAACCTTTACCAATAGAATATTCTTAGACTATAGAACTTTCTCTTTCCTATCCAAGATCCGTTCGGGCCTTTCCACATAGCTCACATCCTCTTTGATCTGTAGAGGCTTATACTGAATTACATGTGATGGATTAGGATGGTACTTGCGGAGCATAGACACATGAAATACATTATGTACTCTGGCTAACTCAGTAGGTAAGGCTAACTAGTATGCTACATCACCGATGCAGTCCAAAATCTTAAAATGCCCGATGAACCAAGGACTTAGTTTCCTTTTCTTACCAAATCTCATGATACCTTTATAAAGGAAAACTTTCAAAAAAATAAAATCTCCAATAATGAACTTCAAATGTCTACGTCAACTGTCCACATAGCTCTTTTGTCGACTCTAAGCTGTCTTATATCTTTCACAAATTAAACAGACATTCTCAAAAGCTTGCTCCACTAAATCAGAAGCATGTATCTTACGACCACCCACTTCTTCCTAAGCAATCGGAGAATGACACTTTCTACCATACAAAGCTTCATATGATGCCATCCCAATGCTCAAATGATAGCTATTATTGTAAGCAAATTCGACCAAAGGAAAGTGGTCATCCCAAGAGCATTTAAAATCCAAATCACAAGCTCTAAACATATCTTCCAAAGTTTGAATGTTACACTCAGACTTTCCATCTATCTATGGATGGAAAGCAATGCTAAAATTTAATCGAGATCCCATAGCATCCTGAACGTGTTCCCAAAAGTAGGAAGTGAATATCATTCAGAAGTGAGGCTTAGTGGAACTCCATGAAGCCGTACAATCTGCTTAACATACATATCGGCCAAGGCATTGAGAGTATCAGTAGATTTCATAGCCAAGAAGTGACCTAACCTAGTCAATTTATCAACGATAACTCGAATGGTTTCATGGTTATTTTTAGTCCTAGGTAATCCCATGATAAAGTCCATAGTAATATGCTCTCATTTCTTTGTAAGTATAGATAGAGGCTGTAGTAAACCGGCTAGTCTTTGGTGCTCTACCTTAACCTGCTGATAGGTGAGATACTTAGCAACAATCTTAGCAATGTCTCTTTTCATTCCTAACCACCAGTACACTTTACAGAGATTGTGTTACATATTTGTATTACCAAGGTGTAAAGTGTACCTAGTAAAGTGAGCTTCAGCCAAAATAAGATCCTTGAGATCTTTATCATCTGAGATATAGATTCGTCCTTTAAACTTCAACAAACCATCAGGTCCAACTCTAAAATCTGACTGCTTCTCAGTCTAAACATGACTAGTCATTTCCACACAATACAGATCTTCCCTTTGAGCAAGTCTAATATGCTCCATCAGATCTGGCTCAATCTGCATACTAGCCACCATATCATTCCCCTCATAAGGAGAAGTGTTCAAGCTCAGACTGGCAAGCTACTCTAATAAATCAAACTCACAAACCATCGTATAAGAAACCAATCCCAACTGCTTCTGGCTAAGAGCATTAGCTACTACATTGCTTTACCTGGGTGATAGAGGATCTCACAGTCATAATCCTCTAGAAGTTTTATCCATCTCCTTTGCCTTATATTTAATTCTTTTCATAAAAACAAATACTTCAAACTTTTATGATCTACAAATATCTGAAATCTCTCACCATATAGATTGTGTCACCAAATCTTCAAAGTAAACCATTGTGGTTGACTCCAAATCATGAGTAAGGTAATTCTTCTCATGGTCCTTATGATGTCAGAAACCATAAGCCATTACTTTCCATTCTGCATAAGCACACAACCTAAACCTTGAGCGGATGCATCAATGTACACTAAGAAACCTCTTGAACCACTAGGAACAGTAAGGATTGGTGCTAAAGTCAATCTACGCTTCAACCCCTAGAAGCTATATTCACAGGTGTCATCCCACTCAAACTTTATATCTTAGCACGTGAGGTAGGCCAAAAGAGCAACTGGTCTAAAAAACCCTTAACAAATCTCCAATAATAACCAGCTAGGTCAAGGAAACTTCATGTTAGCTTTAAATTGACAAGTATTTTGAAATGACAAAACTCAAGTAAACTTAAAAATGATTTTACTACAAAAGTAAATTTGCTTTGAATGAACTCAATAATAGAAAATATTTTAAACAAAGTTTTTGGATTGTGATCTCAATTGAAAAAGTCAGTAAATATTCTTAGGAAAGTGTTAGAAGGTTTTGAACTGACTTAGAATCACAAAAGCCATCAATGTGTATCAATTTACAGTAAAACAGGTGCAGGAAGGCATTCTAGAGAAAAGGGATCAATGCCCCCATGAAAGGGATCGATCCCTAAATGGCAGATTACTTGGAAGAGGCCCAGAAAAGGCTAGGAATGCATTCTGGAGAAAATGGATCGATCCCCCTAGAAAAGGGATCGATTCCTTCGCTCAAAATCTGGCTCCAACGGCTAGTTTTTGAGGGTTTCAACAGGAAGATTTGCATTAAATGCTTCACCAACCGTTCCAACCGTTTGGTGGACTATAAATAGAGGCATTTATGAAGTTTGGAGGCAGAACAAGCACTCAAAAATCTTTAAGCTTCAAGAAAGAAAATCAAATCTGAAAATCTTCACTGTGTAACTCCATTTGTGAGATTCTTTGTTGTTCTTCACCCATTCATTGAAAACTCTGATATTCAAAGGGATGAGCTATCCTTGTAAGGTCTGATATTGTAGAGTGTGGGTAGTAATACAAGGGTAGAGGCTTAGAAGGAGATTTCTAAAGTCTCAAGAAAAATTGTAAGAGGTCTTACCACACCTTCAAGTGGTTTGTAAGGATTCACAAGGAAGAGCTGAATCAAAACCTTGACAAGGGGTTCAAGGAGAGAGGACGTAGGTAAGAGATTGGCCGAACCTCTATAAACTTGTGTTTGCTTCTCTTTCCCTTACTCTTTTTACTGCACTTATTTTTTCATTATTGTTTATTTAGTTTTAATTGTGCATTAAGAGTTAGGAAAATTAGAAATAACTAGAAAAACTGATTCACCCCCTCTCGGTAGAGCCAACAATTGGTATCAGAGCTTGAGCTCGAGATTAAGTTAGATTAACATCTATCGAGTAAAACGATCACTAATGGCTCAAACTAGTTTGTTTACACCTTTGGTAGGAGAGGGACACTCTACGGTTAGACCTCCACTCTTTAATGGTGAAAACTATGCTTATTGGAAGACTAGAATGATGCTATTTATTCAAGCTAATGATTATGAAGTATGGAGAATTATTGTTAAAGGTCCCCTTATCCCTACTAAGAAAGTAGATGGGTCGGATGTGCCTAAGAAAGAAGATGAGTGGGATACTAATGACATTAGAATGGCACAACTTAATGCTAAAGCAATGCACACACTATTTTGTGCATTAGGACCAAATGAATATAATCGAGTTTCACAATGTGAGAATGCTAAACAAGTCTGGGATAAACTAGCTATCACACATGAGGGAACCATAAAGTCAAAGAAACAAAAGTAGGCATGCTCACTCAAGACTATGAACTATTTAGAATGAAGAATGATGAGTCAATTAGAGACATGTTTACTAGGTTTACGGACATAATAAATGGTCTTAAAGCTTTAGGGAAGACATACTCCAATGTAGAGATGGTGAAAAAGGTTCTCAATAGCTTACCTAAATCATGGGAAGCTAAAGTCACTGCTATTGAGGAATCCAAGGACTCTCATGCACTCTCATTAGATGAACTTATGGGATCCTTACTCACTTATGAGATGAAAATTAAGAGAAATCAAGATCCCCCAAAGAAAGTTGGAGTAGCACTAAAATCCACCACAATTGAGGAATCAAACGATGATCATGATGTAAGTGGTGATGAAGAGGATTTAGAAATGGCCATGTTCGCCAAGAGATTCAATAAATTCATGAGGATGAGAGCTAGTGGAAACTCTAGGAGACCTCCTAGGAGAGAGTTAAATAGAGGTGAAACTAGTAGGAAAGAAAAGGACCAAATTATTTGTTATGAATGCAAAAAACCTTGTCATATTAAATTTGATTGTCCTTTGTATAGAAAGCAAAATGAGAAGAAACAAAAGAAGAAGGCAATGGTGGCTACTTGGAGTGATAGTGACTGCTCCGATGAAGAGAATGTGAAAGATGAAGTAGCCAACCTTTGTTTCATGGCTTTTGAAGATGAGAAGGTAACTTCTAACTTGTTAAATACTAATGAATACACTTTTGATGAATTGCAAGATGCATTTGATGAGTTAGCCAATGAATTTGAATGCATGAATTTGAAATATAAGAAGATGATCTCTAAGTTGAAAAAGGAAAATGAAATGCTTGTGAATGTTAAATTAGAATGTGAGAAGAAATTAGAAAATGCTAATCTAGAAATCGAAGAATTAAATAAGAAGAACACTGATTTGCAAAAATCCTTTTCTAGATTTTACATGGGTTAACAAAAATTTGATCAAATGCTAGAGACTCAAAGAGCATTCTTTGATAGAGAAGGGTTAGGCTACAATGCATCTAACAAAGAGACTCATCTTAAAAACTTCCTAGTTAAAGATAGAAAATTTGTTTTGTGCACATTGTGTAATAAACTAGGACACTTTTCACAAGCATGCACCTCTAGGAAGACCATGATTAGAGGAAAAATGGCTGTCAAAATTTAGGTACCTAAACATGTTTTAAATTCAAGTGATGAGTCATTAAAGATGAAATGGATCCCTAAAGGATCTAAAATTATAAGTACTAACTCTCAAGGACCCAGGAAAATTTGGGTACCTAAGATGAAAGCTTGATGTGTTTGTAGGAGGAAGAGTATTGCTACAAGGCTAAGTCCAAGGAACATTGGTACCTTGATAGTGGATGCTCAAGACATATAACGGGTGACAAGAGCCAATTCAAGCTCCTAAAGCATAAAAGTGGTGGAGAAGTCACATTTGGAGACAACTCCAAAGGACAAATTGAAGGAATTGGCTCAATTGGTAACTCTTCCTCAACTATTGAGAATGTGTTATATGTTAGAGGCTTATAGCATAATTTGCTTAGTATTAGTCAATTGTGTGATAAGGGATTTAAAGTTGTGTTTGATGATTTGTGTTGCAATGTTGTTAATGCTAAAACTAATCAAATTGTCTTTATTGGACATAGACAAGGAAATATTTATATTGAGGATTTAAATGAACTTAATAGCAAAAATGTATGCTTTATGGCCACTAGAGAAGATGAACCTTAGTTATGGCATAGAAGACTAGGCCATGCTAGCATGCATGTTTTGTCTAAGTTAGCCAAAAGAGATCTAGTAGTAGGATTACCTAAGCTTCAATTTGAAAATGATAAAGTTTGTGAGGCATGTGTAAGAGGAAAACACAAAAGAATTTCATTTAAACCTAAGAAGTGTGTCACTACCTCTAGATCACTTCAACTTCTTCACTTAGATCTATTTGGACCAACTAGGACAACTAGTTTAGGAGGTGAACACTATGGATTTGTGATAGTTGATGATTACACTAGGTTTACTTGGGTATTCTTTTTTAGTGTTAAAAATAAGGCTTTAGATAAATTCATTGTTTTCTCAAAACTGGTTCAAAATGAAAAGGGTTACTCTATTTCGAGTATTAGGAGTGACCATGGAAAAGAATTTGAAAATCTTGGTTTTGATACATTTTGCAATGAAAATGGCATTAGCCATAATTTTTCAGCTCCTAGAACTCCCCAACAAAATAGGGTAGTTGAAAGGAGAAATAGAACCTTAGAAGAAATGGCTAGAGCTTTGTGAAAATAACTTACCTAAATATTTTTGGGCTGAAGCAGTAAATACTTCTTGCTATGTCATAAATAGAGCTATGGTAAGGCCTATTTTAAAGAAAACTCCCTATTAGCTTTATAAAGGAAAAAGGCCTAACATAAGTTATTTTCACCCATTTGGATGTAAATGTTTTGTTTTGAACAATGGTAAAGATAACCTAGGAAAATTTGATGCTAAAAGTGATGAAGGAATTTTTCTTGGCTATTCTTTAAATTCTAAGGCTTATAGAGTTTTCAATAAAATAACACTTGTAGTAGAAGAGTCAATACATGTAATCTTTGATGAATCAAATATCACTAGTGGAACCAATCTTGATGATGAAATAGAGATCTTTGATGAACCTATAGTTGATCCATCTCAAGATAAGGATGTTAGGGAACAATTAGAAGATCTTAATATTAACAAAAATGAAGAGTCCATGGAACAAGAAATAATTGAGAAAGAATCTAGGTGTCCTAGAGAACTTGGATATGTGAAAGATAATGATATTGTTGGAGATCCAACCATTGGAGTTAGGACTAGGTTAACCTATAGAAACATATGTCAACATGTAGCGTTTGTGTCACAATTTGAGCCAAAGAAAGTGGATGAGGCCTTGAAAGATGAAAATTAGATTATGGCCATGCAAGAGGAATTAAATCGATTTGAGAGAAGCAAAGTGTGGACATTAGTGGAAAGACCTAAAGATTATCCCATCATTGGAACCAAATGGATATTCAAGAATAAGATGGATGAAAATAGCATTATTGTTAGAAACAAGGCTAGGTTAGTGGCTCAAGGATATAGACAAGAAGAAGGGATAGACTATGATGAAACCTATGCTCCAGTAGCTAGATTAGAAGCCATTAGGATGCTACTTGCTTTTGCATGCTATAAGGATTTTAAGTTATATCAAATGGATGTAAAAAATGCCTTTTTAAATGGATTCATAAATGAAGAGGTTTATGTTGAACGACCTCCCGGTTTTGAAAATCTAAAGTTTCCTAACCATGTTTTCAAACTATCAAAGGCTTTATATGGATTAAAACAAGCTCCTAGAGCTTGGTATGAAAGACTTTCAAAGTTTTCAATTGAAAAAGGTTTTGCAAGACGCAAAGTAGACACCACCTTGTTTATCCAATCTAAGGGTGATGACTTATTAGTAGTTCAAATTTATGTGGATGATATCATTTTTGGATCTACAAATGAGTCATTATGTAAAGATTTCTCAAAATTAATGCAAGGTGAATTTGAAATGAGTATGATGGGAGAGTTAACCTTCTTTGTAGGACTTCAAGTTAAACAATGCAAAGAAGGTATTTTCATAAATCAAGCTAAGTACACTAAAGATTTGCTCAAAAGATTTGGAATGGATGAGTCTAAACCTTACTCTACACCAATGAGCACAAATATCAAGCTTGATAAGGATGATGGAGGAAAGTGTGTAGAAACTAAACTATATAGGTTTATGATTGGTTCTTGCTATACTTAACTGCTAGTAGACCCGATATAATGTTTAGTGTATGCTTGTGTGCTAGATTTCAGTCATCTCCTAAAGAATCACACTTACGAGCAGTAAAAAGAATCCTTAGATACCTTAAAGACACCTCTTCCTTAGGACTTTGGTATCCTAAAGATTCTACACTTGATCTTCATGCTTATTCCGATGCGGATTTTGGTGGATGCAAAGTGGATAGGAAAAGCACATCGGGAACATGTCAATTCTTAGGAAATAGGCTTATTTCATGGTTCTCCAAGAAACAAAATAGCGTAGCTCAATCCACAATCAAGGCTGAATATATAGCTTCCGGAAGTTGCTGTGCTCAAGTTTTATGGATTAAACAACAAATGAGAGACTATGGAATAGAAATGAACCAAGTTCCCATCAAGTGTGACAACACTAGTGCTATCAACCTTTCAAAAAATCCCATCCAACACTATAGAACCAAGAACATTGAGATTAGACATCATTTTATACGAGATCATGTGCAAAAAGGGGACATTATTCTAGAGTATGTAGATACATTACACCAATTAGCTGATATTTTCACCAAAACCTTGGACAATGAGAGATTTTGCATTCTTAGAGGTGAATTAGGTATTATGAATGCTCCTTGAATTGATTTGATGTTGAATAAATGGCTTAAGTTGGTTTGTGCTAATTGCAAGATAGAAATTTGAAGAATATAATTACCACTTGCAATTCATGACCTTAACTTACCATGTTACTGTTCATGTTCTTAGCTTTTTGAGATTGAATTGTTGAATTTTATGTGTTTTGATCATGTTAAACCCTCTTCATTAGCCAAAACCCATTTCCAATGGTTAAGATACTATCACAGCCATGATCACCTATTGTTTCTGCACACTCATGCAATTTTCTACATTTTTTCTGCAGTTTTCCACTCACATCTCATGCATCCCAAATGGCAAAACCAGATTTTGTTTTTAAAATAGTAAAAATGCATAACTTCCATTGTTTTCAAATCATTTTTATGCATTACAAATGAGGCAAGTGACTGAGGAGACATTTCTTCCAAAATAGGATTGATTTCCAAGTCTATCATGCCAAAAATCTAGGTTTCTGCTATGAGGGATCGATCCCTTTCACCATGGGATCGATCCCATAGCATCAAAAATCGGTGAAGAAAAGTCTCGGAAGCATTCTGCCTGGAAGGGATCGATCCTTTCCTAGAGGGGATCGATCCCCTCGGGACAGATTGCTTTTCGCGGGCCATTTTAAACGTCGGCCCCCCACTCCTATCTCACTATTCACCTTCCTCTTTACTCCCCACGCCCTTCCACCATTTCCTCTCACCCAATTCTTCTAGATCTCACTCATTTCTTCACCAAATCGTTTCATTCCTTCACAATCTTCCTCATTTCGTCATCTCTTTCATTTCCCGTCCTCATTTCCTCACAAAACTTCATCTTTTCTTCTCTTCCTTCTTCTTCCACACCATGGTTACTATTTACCCAACATTGCAATTGTAAGTTTTTCTCCCATTTTTCAGTAAATTTTTCTTGCATTTCTAGTTTGTTTCATTGTATCTTGTCTACACATTTGCATATTTTACATCAATTTCATTTCCATCTAGGTTTTCCATTTATTGGCACTTGTCTATTCTCTAGGATTTATACTTAGTCTATTTGTAGTTGTTCATCCATATTTCACTGTCATACTTGTTCCATGCATCTTGGGTTGTGGCTCTCTGCTATTGGCTAGCTCTTTTCTTTCACATATCCTCATCCCTCGTTCACCAAAATCGTGCCCACTACCTATTCGGTAAAAATCCTCAACGAACTTTCCTGCATTTTTCCACTACATATGGCTCCTAAAGTTAAGCACGATACTCAAAAATGCAAAACCAGTGCTTCCTCCTTTTCCTCCTCCATACCGGCCACCTTTAACCGCTGCTTTCGCCACGCCAATGAGAAAACAAGATTTCTAGCGAACTTTGCCAATATGCCTATTAAGCATTGGCATCCAATTGATTTCGATTTCCTCGAATCAATTAATTTTCCTTACTTGGCCAAATTCGCTGAATTTAATTAGATTAACATTCTCAAAATCAACACTCCGGTTCCTCCAAACATCATTCGAGCTTTCTTTTCCAATGCCGAAACCATCACGAATCCAAATGATGAATGTCGTGTTGTAGGAATTCGATCCTATGTCATGGGCAAACACATTGAAATCACCACACAATCCCTCTTTGTTGTCTTTAGAGTTCCCGATGACGGTACTATATATGAGAATGTTGACGTCCCCTTAGAGTTCCCCGTTACCAATAATCGTGCAAATGACCTTCCTGTCTTCGCCCGACTCCTACATATCAAAATCTCTTGGAATCTCCGACCCCTTGTGCGAGACCCGATTTTATAATACTGTACACCATATTTTCGTAAATCATTGATAGTGGAAATAAATTAATTAGTGAAATTAAATAAATATCAAATTTGAATTTCCACTTAGAAATTGGAATAATTGGAGTTGTAATTTATAATATGGTGTATAAGAGGTGAAATAAATATTTCACTGTCATACTTGTTCCATGCATCTTGGGTTGTGGCTCTCTGCTATTGGCTAGCTCTTTTCTTTCCCATATCCTCATCCCTCGTTCACCAAAATCGTGCCCACTACCTATTCGGTAAAAATCCTCAACGAACTTTCCTGCATTTTTCCACTACATATGGCTCCTAAAGTTAAGCACGATACTCAAAAACGCAAAACCAGTGCTTCTGTAATAACCAAGACTCTTCTCTACCCTAATCCATTAAAGTAATAATAAATTCTCAATATAAAATTTTTAATTCAATAATAATCTTGCAGATATTAATGCAAGGATAGAATAACTAGGTGCACAATGCAAGCAAGCCTCTCTGCACCAAATCCCAAGGTAAGACTCATAGAGTCAAACCCTAAGATGTGGTCAAATCCTAAAGTATAGTTAAACCCTATGGTTGTTTAATAAAGGCTAGTTAAATTTTCACTAGTGAGAGAATTTTCTAGTAGTGTGACTAGAACACATTAGCTAGATAAAATAAATTGATTTAGCTAAGTAAAATAAATTAACTTAACTAATTGAATTTAATTAAGATATAATATCAAGTAGATTTGGCTAGCTAAATAAATCCATATAGGTACATAAGGCATTATATCAATTGGTAAGTGAATGAGAAGGTTAAAATTTTAAAATATAACCCTTGTGGCTAATAATACAAAAATTTAAGCTCAAAGCTTATAATTTTCATTAGGCCTTAATTTCTCAAAAACATTATATGTTTATATATATATATATATATATATATGTATACACACATTAATATAATCACATGAGCATAAAACTAATAACCCAAGAATAATCAAATTAAAATATATGAATTCATCACCAATATAAATATATATTATATATTAAATATAGGTACATGAATGAAATATAATAATATTAAAACAAAAGTGGCTTCTTGGAGAAGCCACTTCAGGCCACCAAACCCTACTAAATCTGACCATTTTCGGCTGAAGAAAATGTGGGGAGAGAGAGAGAGCGCATGAGGTAGATCTGAACCAAGAGTGGAAGTTTCATTCTGAGCAGAAAATGCAACTAACGACGGCAGTAGAGGATCTTTTCTGAAACAGCAACATTTATCGAGACAAGGGTAGGTTGCTTGAGATCTTGGAGGGCTGAAACGAGAGAGGTAGAAGCAGCAAATGGCAAGCTGCTGAATAATCATTGACCTTCTCGATGGCTGAAGCAAGACCACATTGTGGCTGATGTAGTTAAGGGCAGCATAAAAGCTGAATAAATCCTTTCTCTCCAGGTTAGAAACGAGGCTGGAATTAGCTGGAATTCCTCGACTTGAACAGGCACATTGTGAGGCTTAACAGAGTCTCTCTTGGGTGGCAACTCACAAAAAGGAGATTTGGAGGAAAGGTAAGTTGCTGGATTTTCTCTTTTAAAATAATAATAATAATAAGAGAAGTAGGAAGGGAGAGAAGAAGTGCACTGACTTCTCTTCCTTGGTCAGAAATAGAGCAGTAAAAAGGGGGCATTTTAGCTGAAACAGAGGCGTGAGGCAGAGTAGTAACTAACATGCAAACAAGGGAAATGATGGGGACAGCAGCTGGAACCGAGAGGCTGATGGTAGGGAAATTTGCGGTGGCTACTAATTGAATCGATGAAGCACACTTAGGTTTTAAAGGTCTTGGTCACTTGGGAATTTAAGGTAAGAATGCTCTTTAGATTTAGAGTTGTTTTGGTGTATAGTAGATTAATTACTAAGGTTTTGTATGAACATAGGATCATTACATTTTGAACAAACAAAAGCTCCAAAACAGTGAGGAACCAGCAGTAGGGAAGGGTTCGATTGAAAGCTTTCAAAGGGCCTAAGAGAGAAATAAAATACAAGGAAGTGCTAAAGTGCAAGGTGAAAGGGTTGGATACTAAATCCTAGTGAGGTATTTTATAGGTAAGAAAAATATTCCAAGGTTGTTATGCTACCTATTAGTGCTATGTCATGTTTATGCATTTTAATATATTTAAATAAATAAATATATATATATATTTATATACCTCTAGTTAAAAATAAATATACTCATAAATATTAAGTTAAAATGTATATAAATATATTAACCCTAGTCAATACATATATATATATATATATATTAATACATAACTATAATATAGAAATATATATATATGTATATCCCTAGTTTATGAGATAAATGTATTGTGGCTGTTGTAGATATTTATTCTTGCATAAGCTACAGATTGAAGTTATGCTATGGTTGAATGAGATTGGACTTGTATACATGTTGCATATTATGTATTGAGGTTTTTGGAAGATAATGCAGGTTGAATATGTTTGTGCGAATAGGATATTGGGGGTAGTTAGTATTACGCCGTTATAATGCCGGATTTTCGGTTGGAAGTTACCTAGGTGTACTTCATACGAGTTAGCCTATGTTGGTAGTATATGCCATTATCATCATGAAATTCATAGATTAAACTCTGCATTGAGATCCGCATGCTTTGCGAAAATATTATTTTGCTAAAGTATTGAGTTTGATCTATATGAGTTGAAATGGTTTACTCGGACAGCTCTACTAAAGTGATTTCACATGTAGGGATTAAGTGTTAAATATTCCAAGCATGTTTAATCATTCTGAAGTTTCAAAAGACATTGTTTTAAATGATACACATACTTTGGTAATACAATGGTGTTTTGAATAGTTGTCTTTCTACAGATTTTGATATGTAAGATGCCTTTACGGTATCATGAGATGTCTTTGTGACATCGTGGAGATGCCTTTGTGGTATCGTGAGATGCCTTCGTGGTATCGTGAGATGCCTTCGTGGTATCGTGGAGATGCCTTCGTGGTATCGTGGAGATGTCTTCGTGACATCGTGGAGATGCCTTCGTGGTATCGTGGAGATGCCTTCGTGGTATCGTGAGATGTCTTTGTGACATCGTGAGGTACCTTCATGGTATCGTTTATGCCGGCATGGCCAATGGGTGCCTATAAGAGAGAACCACTGATGGCCATAGTGAACGTTCTCGTGTAAAAGTTTCATGGTTATATTACCAATTCCCGATTACATTACCGAATTATATGAAAGGACATACCACGTTTCCAGGATTTTGTATTTAAATTGGGGTATGGTTATGTTTTCAATAAGTAAAATATGATTTTGAATCGAGCCTACAGGATCTTGGCTTTATATCTATTTCTAGTTTTGCTTTTGGTCTAACTGATCTTGTACCATTGTGTATATTTTACACTGTACGTATGTTTTGGACCTCGGTGTATCGATTTTTGTTAAATACATTAATTACCAATATTACTTGGTTTTAACATGCATCTTCATGCACATAGTACAATAGGTGTTTAATATCACTTGGCATATATTTTCTTACTGGGCATTAGCTCACCCCCTCCTTCCACCTCACAGATTACTTCAGGTAAACTCGGCGTGAGAGTGGTGCACCAAGAGTTATTTTGTACGAGCTGCAGAAAATTATAATTTGGATGAAGGTATAATCCTTTTGTTCTTTTGTTTATATCCCAGACTAAATTCTTTTGTGTACACAGTGTATAGGATTTGGGATGTAAGTATTAGGGAATATCGAGTCTGTAAACAACTCTGCTATGTGATTAAGTTGTAATCTCGATATATATATTGAATCAATGGACATCAAGTATGTCAGATGTTATTTTGAGATTGGAAATTTCTACAGGTTGATATGATGATGTACTTAGTATGGGGATGGACAATAGCCCAAAATAGGGGCGAAATTTTTCAGTGTCGTTTTGGCACGCCTTACGAGGAGACTTTAATGGGACCTTAGACAACTAGTCTTAAACAACTATAAGAGTAGGATTCTACTTGTTAGGTTTTAGCTACACTGAGCGAGTGACAAACACAATAAGTAAAGGAAAAAGTTAGCCCAAAAATCTCGGCTTCCGAGGGCGTTACAGAATGGTATCAGAGCATAGTTTGTCTAGCCTCGTGTCAGTGTAGATAGGCTAGAATTAGTCTTACATCCCATATAACTGTGTGTCTGGATATAAACTGTGAATGGTGCTTTGACACGATACTGACGTGTGTTTTTTTTCGAATAGAGTACTATACATGTCTGTGTAAATAGTACTAAACATGTTTATCCTATTTAGGTATATCTGAAATGAAAGGACGGTATAGAAGCGTAAGGAAAGTTGGGAGGAGACGAGAGGAGTTGGCTCCCGAAACACCGATTCCAGAGCCACCGCCACCTCCTTCTCTTCAGCCAGAAATTGATGGAGACCGTATTGCTCAGGTTGAGAGGAATTTAGACACCATGTCCCGAAACATGGATGCCATGTCTACCATGTTCACTCAGTTCATGGCGAGGTTTAATCAAGATCAGGTGGTGCCACCCCCGGCCCCAACAGTACCACCACCTCCTCCATCAGCTGTACCTCCTCAAGCACCTCCGCCACCACCACCGAGCACTCAAGTACCTCCGCCACCACAAGTGGATACCCCGCAACCACAATCTGAGCCTCAACAACCACTAGCAAACCCTCCATCATTGACTCCTCCGCAGCCACAAGTAGCATCTTCTTCTACTGGGGACAAAGTTAAGAAGAATATGGAGCTCCTCAAACAATTTCAGAAAATGAGTCCCCCGGTGTTCAAAGGAGTAAGGGATCCAGTGCAAGCAGAGGAGTGGATCCTACAAATGGAGAAGTCATTTAAATTTATGGGTTGTAGTAGTAAGGAGAGGGTGTCCTTAGCCACCTTTATGTTGCGATCAGATGCTGAACATTGGTGGATGTCCACTGAGAAAATATTGAGTGCACAATACTCTGAGATTACATGGGAAGTCTTCCTACAGTACTTCCAAAATCAATATATTCCCGAGACAGCCCAAAGGAAGAGGCAAACAGAATTTTTGAGCTTGACTCAAGGGAGTATGACGGTGGACCAATATGAGGCCAAGTTCACAGCCCTCTCTCGGTATGATGCTGATATCTCCCGTAATGAGACTAAAAAGACTCTAAAGTTTATTACGGGATTGAGACCGTCCATTCGGAGTCGGCTTGCAGTATTGGACATTACCACTTACCCTGAAGCCCTTAGAAAAGCCCAACTAGCGGAGCATGATATTGAGCTCGCACAAAATGAGTATGGCTCTAAGGAAAAGGGCCATGGAAAGAGACAAGAAAAAAGGCTTGAATTGGGAAAGTCTAAGCAAAGTAATACCCAGTTTAAGAGGCAAAGGTTTGCAGAGTATCAGCCAAATAGACCCACATTTACTCCCACTACACCGGCACCACAGGCTTGTAATGTGTGTGGTAGGTTTCATGGGAACAAGCCTTGCTTTATGGCTACTGGAGCATGTTTTAACTGTGGAAAGCAAGGACATAAGATTAAGGATTGTCCCACTCTTAAGAAACCACCACAGGCACCATTAAAACAGATTGAGGGGCAGAGTAGCCAACAAAAGAAAACAGCAGATAAAGGGAAGAAACCAATGGCTCAGGGGCGAGTCTTCGCCTTAGACCGGGAGGCAGCTGATGCTTCCACCGATGTAATCAAGGGTAAACTCTTAAATCCATGACCTTGAAGCATTTGTTTAATTGATTCAAGTTCCAAACACTCCTTTTATGTCACTTGCATTCATTAGTAAATTGCATATAGAGCCTGAACACTTAGAGCTCATGTTGTATGTTAACAACCATATGAAAGAGTCACAAGTAACTGACATAGTGAATAAGAATTGTAAAGTTAAGGTGGAAGATAGGGAATTAGTAGCAGATTTAATTATGCTGAACATGCATGACTTCAATGTTATTTTGGGCACAAATTAGTTGGTAGCCAATCGTGCTAGTGTAGAATGCTATAGGAAGATTGGGGCCTTCTCCTTACTTGAAAAGATTATAACACACTTTGCGAGTGAGAAATGAATTATAAGTGATGTTCTTCGTAAATCTCACTCATGGAAATTTGTTTTATACGAAGATTATATAGTGTTCGTTATGAATGCAAATAAGAAAATTTAGTAGTGTTTGATATTCCTATCATGAGTGACTTTTTAAGACTTTCCAAATGACCTATCGAGCTACCATAAGAGAGAGAAACTGAGTTCGCCATTGACTTACTTCCTAACACAGCCAATCTCCAAGCTCTCGTACAAAATGGCACTGGTGGAGTTAGAGGAATTGAATGCACAGCTCCAAGAACTTCAAGACAAGGGATTCATATGTCCTAGTATGTCTCCTTGGAGCACTTCAGTTCTCTTTGAAAAGAAGAAAGACGGGAGTATGAGGCATTGTATGAATAGAGATGTAGGTCTCCCATCGGTTAGGAAGAAGTGGGTGATAGGAAGTTGTTTGTTCCTAAACTAGTTGAGCGAGGTCTGAGGATATTAAATTGATACGTGAAAGACTCCAAACAGTTCAGAGCCGGCAAAAAAAAAAAAAAAAAAAAAAAAAAAAAAAAGATTACATGGATACGCGGATAAGGCATTTGGAAATTGAAGTAGGTGATAGTGTATTTTTGAAAGTTTCTCTCTATCAAAAGGTATCATGAGATTTGGAACGAAAGAGAAATGAAGTACTCGATTTATCGACCCATTCAAAATTTTAAAGAGGGTTAGAGATGTTGCATATCGATTAGCCTTACCACCACATCTATCGAGTGTGCATATTGTCTCCAACACATCCATGGTAAGGAAATATCATTTGGATCCCTCTCATGTGATAGAATATGAACCATTAGAGTTTAAGGAGGACTTAAGTTATGTAGAGAAGTCAATTCAGATTGTGGATAAGGAGAAAGTGTTGAGATCAAAGTCTATGCCTCTAGTGAAGGTTCTCTAGTCGCATTGCTTATATGAAGAAGCTACTTAAGAACTTGAGAGCCTAATGAATGAGAAGTACCCTCACTTTTTACAATAGGACATGAAAAAAAGAAAAAAAAAAAAAAAAAAAAATTTTGGAGGACCAAATTTCTTAAGGTGGGGAGAATGTAATAACCAAGACTCTTCTCTACCCTAATCCATTAAAGTAATAATAAATTCTCAATATAAAATTTTTAATTCAATAATAATCTTGCAGATATTAATGCAAGGATAGAATAACTAGGTGCACAATGCAAGCAAGCCTCTCTGCACCAAATCCCAAGGTAAGACTCATAGAGTCAAACCCTAAGATGTGGTCAAATCCTAAAGTATAGTTAAACCCTATGGTTGTTTAATAAAGGCTAGTTAAATTTTCACTAGTGAGAGAATTTTCTAGTAGTGTGACTAGAACACATTAGCTAGATAAAATAAATTGATTTAGCTAAGTAAAATAAATTAACTTAACTAATTGAATTTAATTAAGATATAATATCAAGTAGATTTGGCTAGCTAAATAAATCCATATAGGTACATAAGGCATTATATCAATTGGTAAGTGAATGAGAAGGTTAAAATTTTAAAATATAACCCTTGTGGCTAATAATACAAAAATTTAAGCTCAAAGCTTATAATTTTCATTAGGCCTTAATTTCTCAAAAACATTATATGTTTATATATATATATATATATATATATATATGTATACACACATTAATATAATCACATGAGCATAAAACTAATAACCCAAGAATAATCAAATTAAAATATATGAATTCATCACCAATATAAATATATATTATATATTAAATATAGGTACATGAATGAAATATAATAATATTAAAACAAAAGTGGCTTCTTGGAGAAGCCACTTCAGGCCACCAAACCCTACTAAATCTGACCATTTTCGGCTGAAGAAAATGTGGGGAGAGAGAGAGAGCGCATGAGGTAGATCTGAACCAAGAGTGGAAGTTTCATTCTGAGCAGAAAATGCAACTAACGACGGCAGTAGAGGATCTTTTCTGAAACAGCAACATTTATCGAGACAAGGGTAGGTTGCTTGAGATCTTGGAGGGCTGAAACGAGAGAGGTAGAAGCAGCAAATGGCAAGCTGCTGAATAATCATTGACCTTCTCGATGGCTGAAGCAAGACCACATTGTGGCTGATGTAGTTAAGGGCAGCATAAAAGCTGAATAAATCCTTTCTCTCCAGGTTAGAAACGAGGCTGGAATTAGCTGGAATTCCTCGACTTGAACAGGCACATTGTGAGGCTTAACAGAGTCTCTCTTGGGTGGCAACTCACAAAAAGGAGATTTGGAGGAAAGGTAAGTTGCTGGATTTTCTCTTTTAAAATAATAATAATAATAAGAGAAGTAGGAAGGGAGAGAAGAAGTGCACTGACTTCTCTTCCTTGGTCAGAAATAGAGCAGTAAAAAGGGGGCATTTTAGCTGAAACAGAGGCGTGAGGCAGAGTAGTAACTAACATGCAAACAAGGGAAATGATGGGGACAGCAGCTGGAACCGAGAGGCTGATGGTAGGGAAACTTGCGGTGGCTACTAATTGAATCGATGAAGCACACTTAGGTTTTAAAGGTCTTGGTCACTTGGGAATTTAAGGTAAGAATGCTCTTTAGATTTAGAGTTGTTTTGGTGTATAGTAGATTAATTACTAAGGTTTTGTATGAACATAGGATCATTACATTTTGAACAAACAAAAGCTCCAAAACAGTGAGGAACCAGCAGTAGGGAAGGGTTCGATTGAAAGCTTTCAAAGGGCCTAAGAGAGAAATAAAATACAAGGAAGTGCTAAAGTGCAAGGTGAAAGGGTTGGATACTAAATCCTAGTGAGGTATTTTATAGGTAAGAAAAATATTCCAAGGTTGTTATGCTACCTATTAGTGCTATGTCATGTTTATGCATTTTAATATATTTAAATAAATAAATATATATATATATTTATATACCTCTAGTTAAAAATAAATATACTCATAAATATTAAGTTAAAATGTATATAAATATATTAACCCTAGTCAATACATATATATATATATATATATATATATTAATACATAACTATAATATAGAAATATATATATATGTATATCCCTAGTTTATGAGATAAATGTATTGTGGCTGTTGTAGATATTTATTCTTGCATAAGCTACAGATTGAAGTTATGCTATGGTTGAATGAGATTGGACTTGTATACATGTTGCATATTATGTATTGAGGTTTTTGGAAGATAATGCAGGTTGAATATGTTTGTGCGAATAGGATATTGGGGGTAGTTAGTATTACGCCGTTATAATGCCGGATTTTCGGTTGGAAGTTACCTAGGTGTACTTCATACGAGTTAGCCTATGTTGGTAGTATATGCCATTATCATCATGAAATTCATAGATTAAACTCTGCATTGAGATCCGCATGCTTTGCGAAAATATTATTTTGCTAAAGTATTGAGTTTGATCTATATGAGTTGAAATGGTTTACTCGGACAGCTCTACTAAAGTGATTTCACATGTAGGGATTAAGTGTTAAATATTCCAAGCATGTTTAATCATTCTGAAGTTTCAAAAGACATTGTTTTAAATGATACACATACTTTGGTAATACAATGGTGTTTTGAATAGTTGTCTTTCTACGGATTTTGATATGTAAGATGCCTTTACGGTATCATGAGATGTCTTTGTGACATCGTGGAGATGCCTTTGTGGTATCGTGAGATGCCTTCGTGGTATCGTGAGATGCCTTCGTGGTATCGTGGAGATGCCTTCGTGGTATCGTGGAGATGTCTTCGTGACATCGTGGAGATGCCTTCGTGGTATCGTGGAGATGCCTTCGTGGTATCGTGAGATGTCTTTGTGACATCGTGAGGTACCTTCATGGTATCGTTTATGCCGGCATGGCCAATGGGTGCCTATAAGAGAGAACCACTGATGGCCATAGTGAACGTTCTCGTGTAAAAGTTTCATGGTTATATTACCAATTCCCGATTACATTACCGAATTATATGAAAGGACATACCACGTTTCCAGGATTTTGTATTTAAATTGGGGTATGGTTATGTTTTCAATAAGTAAAATATGATTTTGAATCGAGCCTACAGGATCTTGGCTTTATATCTATTTCTAGTTTTGCTTTTGGTCTAACTGATCTTGTACCATTGTGTATATTTTACACTGTACGTATGTTTTGGACCTCGGTGTATCGATTTTTGTTAAATACATTAATTACCAATATTACTTGGTTTTAACATGCATCTTCATGCACATAGTACAATAGGTGTTTAATATCACTTGGCATATATTTTCTTACTGGGCATTAGCTCACCCCCTCCTTCCACCTCACAGATTACTTCAGGTAAACTCGGCGTGAGAGTGGTGCACCAAGAGTTATTTTGTACGAGCTGCAGAAAATTATAATTTGGATGAAGGTATAATCCTTTTGTTCTTTTGTTTATATCCCAGACTAAATTCTTTTGTGTACACAGTGTATAGGATTTGGGATGTAAGTATTAGGGAATATCGAGTCTGTAAACAACTCTGCTATGTGATTAAGTTGTAATCTCGATATATATATTGAATCAATGGACATCAAGTATGTCAGATGTTATTTTGAGATTGGAAATTTCTACAGGTTGATATGATGATGTACTTAGTATGGGGATGGACAATAGCCCAAAATAGGGGCGAAATTTTTCAGTGTCGTTTTGGCACGCCTTACGAGGAGACTTTAATGGGACCTTAGACAACTAGTCTTAAACAACTATAAGAGTAGGATTCTACTTGTTAGGTTTTAGCTACACTGAGCGAGTGACAAACACAATAAGTAAAGGAAAAAGTTAGCCCAAAAATCTCGGCTTCCGAGGGCGTTACAGCTTCCTCCTTTTCCTCCTCCATACCGGCCACCTTTAACCGCTGCTTTCGCCACGCCAATGAGAAAACAAGATTTCTAGCGAACTTTGCCAATATGCCTATTAAGCATTGGCATCCAATTGATTTCGATTTCCTCGAATCAATTAATTTTCCTTACTTGGCCAAATTCGCTGAATTTAATTGGATTAACTTTCTCAAAATCAACACTCCGGTTCCTCCAAACATCATTCGAGCTTTCTTTTCCAATGCCGAAACCATCACGAATCCAAATGATGAATGTCGTGTTGTAGGAATTCGATCCTATGTCATGGGCAAACACATTGAAATCACCACACAATCCCTCTTTGTTGTCTTTAGAGTTCCCGATGACGGTACTATATATGAGAATGTTGACGTCCCCTTAGAGTTCCCCGTTACCAATAATCGTGCAAGTGACCTTCCTGTCTTCGCCCGACTCCTACATATCAAAATCTCTTGGAATCTCTGACCCCTTGTGCGAGACCCGATTTTATAATACTGTACACCATATTTTCGTAAATCATTGATAGTGGAAATAAATTAATTAGTGAAATTAAATAAATATCAAATTTGAATTTCCACTTAGAAATTGGAATAATTGGAGTTGTAATTTATAATATGGTGTATAAGAGGTGAAATAAATATTTCATGATGAAGTGAAGGTATAGAAAGAAATAAAGAAAATAAATTTGAAATTTATACATGGAAGTGATATTTCCATAGTATAATATGTAAAAATGTGAATTATAAGAGAGGGAAATTTTATTTGTTGGACATATGTTAAATTATCATTGGAGGGAACACACCAAAGAATGGGAGAATTTAACTCAAAAACTGATCAGGGAAATTGGCAGCATGTACGCCACTTCTTCTTTGTCTTTATGATGCACAGTTGAAAATTGTCCAAAGGAAATGAAATGCAACATAAAGGAAGTGAAATGTGAAAGCTAACATGTAATTAATTTTGACCGAAGAATACATCAAAAACAAGTAAAACAAGTCAAAGAAACGTGCAGCTCACTTCATTACCGTCAATCCCTTGCTGCAGTTTTGTTTCTTTTTGTTTTAATGCTCAATAAAGAAAAGGAGATGATGAAAAGGAAGAGAAGAGAAAAGACAAGATAAATATTGTATTTGGAAATATGATAAATTGCTATTGGATGAAGCTTGCAAAAAAGGTGATGGACATGGTCAAAATTGACCAGCATAGTGGCTTTCACGCCACTCATTTGCTGCTGTCTTGATTTATCGGCTAAATTCACTTAAAGGAGAGTGAACTGAAATATTTATTGTATAAAATGCCACATAATTGATACTTAAAAGAAGAGAAGTGCAATATTTAACATGAATTAATTTCTATTGGATGGAGTCTTCAAAAAGAAAGAAAAATAAGTCAATAACGTGTAAGCAAAATGCATTCCAGCAGATTTCTTTTGCTGCAGTTTTTCTTCAGCAATTAATACTCAATATGTCATAAAATGATGAAGAAAAGAGATAAGGAAGAAAGGTGGCAACTTCCTAATGGTCATTTTGGATAAATAAGAGAATAAAGAAAACTAAACTTCAGCGATTTCATCTCTTCTCACCGACTTTTCTCTGCTGGTTACGAGAATCAGTTTGGCTTTTAGTTTGGGCTCTGTTTTAGCTTCCGTTCTTCCAAAGGAAAATTAGCATGATCATATATCTTTGATAGCTAACCCCTTAACTTTCACCATCAACCTTTCCTCCCTCAATTGAATAGCCAAGGAAGCCAAGAAGAGGGGCTGAACTTTGAAAAATTGTGAGGAACAATATGGAATGAACTAGGAAATGGTCTTTATACTTCTAGATAGGGAAGTAAGTCAGATTACATATATAATTGACGGTGCATTACTTGGAATGCAATATTTTCTGTTATGAATAGAAGGGCGTTGATAGGTCGGAAGTTTTTATAAAGAATAATTCTACCATAATGAGTAGGATTTCAAAGCATGCTTAGTGTATATGTATATTTCGGAATTGTTTCGGAAATTGAACTTGTACAACTTATCTTCTGCAGCTCCAAAGCTAAATCCATGAAATGGGAAAGGAAATGAATAACGACCTAATCATTGGTTCAAGGTCACAAAGTGTACGGTTTGAATGAAATGACCTTGTACAGGTAAGGGGGGTAGTGTGTGAGTTGTAGTGATATAATGAATTGCATGTTTTCTTGAGTTAAATGTTATGAGCATATTGAATGCAAGAATTGATTTGAAAACATGTAAAATCTGTGGTTGAAAAGCTGGTTTATATACTGTGACTGTGTGCAGGAGGTTAGGAATCCGCAACTGTTATGTTGTCGGAAATTTTTCAAAAATATTCTAAAATATTCCAAAATATTTTAGAAGCATGAAATGATTCAAATGGAAAATTTTGAATATAATTTCCACCAATTTTCCATAAATTGGAAATTTTGAGAAAGTTATGAGAAATTAAATATTCATGTTTTATATTTTTATTAAAGTGAGAAATTGATTTGTTTTATATGATATTAAATATTCAAATTGAATATTTATATACTTTCTCACTTGATACATGAATATTTACTGATGGATTTACTGTATGTGAAAGTAGGGAATAAAATACCTTTTTGGAAAATAATTTTTTTTAATAAATGATTTAATTCATTTGATTTCCTTAAAGGTATTTTTATGAGAAAATGAATGATTTTATACCTTTATGAAATTAAGTGATGATTTAATTTATTTTATAAATTTCATAAAGGTGAGGATATATACATGGGAGCCTTATGGATAATTGTGAAATATTTCAAATTACTGTGTTTAAAATCCATAAAGGCTATGGTACGGTTTTTATACTGTTTTGAGACTTAGGCCCCGAGTTTCATCCATCATACTATTACTGTTACTGTCACGTGGCTGATTGACCCGCCAGTCATCAACGTCCCGGATGTCACCTGGCAAGTGTACACCGACGACACCCTATAGATCATGGCCATAGATCTCACTGTATACTGTTACTGTGTCCCTTCGGGGATGATTACTGTGTCCCTTAGTGGACGATGATAGCATGATTTAATTGTAGGGTGATGCCTAGTCTCAACTTATTGATTACTGATTACTGAAGGGATTTATTGAATCCTGTTTTACTGTACTGCATTGTGGATTACTGTTTACTAAACTGAATCGTACCGAAATACTGTTTTACTGAATTGTACTGAATTGGTAGCTACTGATTATTATTTACTGAACTAGTAGCTACTGATTACTGTTTACTGAACTGAAATCTACTGATTATTGTTTACTGAACTGAATTATATGAAATACTGTTTACTGAACTGTTATCCAGTGATTTGGATATTTACAAGCTACTATATGAAAAGACTGTTTACCGTAACTACTGTTTTACCACTGTACTGTCATGTGTTTTGAACTATTTACTGAAATGGTGGAAATTAAAGGATTTATTCCATTTAGATTTATGGGAAATAAATATTTTCCAGCATATAGATTTCATTATATCAAGCAGCATACGACTCCTTTACTGAGCATGTGGTTCGCTCACCCCTTACTTCCAAACTTTCCAGATTTATTACGAGGATTATTTGATGGCTCCTCAGATAAATATAGCTGCGAGTAGCCCACTGAGACAGAGCATTGAAATTTAAAGGTACAGTCACTTCTCTTATATATTCAGACACTTGTATACAGTATTACATAATTGTAAAGTAGAAACAGGGGATGTAAAGTATAAGGAATATTGTAAAATTACATATTTCGAATTTTATCAAGAAATAAATGTCCATTATTTATTATTGTTACTGTTGAAGTGTAAAGGCATCACAGACAGCCCAACCGGTAAAAATGTGTAAAATACTAGTAAATATTGTGTAAAAATGTACACTCAGACTGTTACACCTTGGCACAAGATATTCTTACCTTCAGAAACTTGATCGTTTTTGGCTCCATCATATTCACTCACCTGATGGTCTTCAGGCACACCTCCTTCACTTTATCCTTCAAGACTGGATGAAGATTGTCACTGCCAAGGTGCACACCTGTGACGTTCTCATCACTAACCAAACAACAACTAACTTTTAACTCAAATAACAAATAAATCGACTAGTTTATCAGATGTCAATCTCCCTTACTCTTATGCTTTAGGCATTTCTATCAGAGTATAATATTCATTTTCACATGCATAAAATTTTTCATTTATAAACATGTGCCATATTCATCAGGATCTTAAATATTCATACAACCTAATCCCCAATATATACAAAACTGTAGTATTGTACTGTACATTAGCCGAAGTAACGGCCGACTAAATATACCTTCAAAGGATAAGTAGGAAGCGTGCTTCGAAGGTATCTCAAAAATCCCGAAATGAGCTCCTCTATCCGGAGCGGAATTACTTCAAGTAATCTGTATGAAAAATAATTGTAAAAGAGTGAGTTTACGCTCAGTAAGAAACTCATGTAAAAGAGCGTACTATATCACTATATGCAGTTTTCCTGCTTGGCTCTATAATGTCATGTAAAATCATTATAAAGCATAGCGCTTATATTTCTTTCAAATATATCAAAAACAAGTAAATCATGCTTTCAAGTATTTCCACGGATTTCCAATCATGTGAAATCAAGTAGGCAAATATAATTATTTTCAAATAAATGGGAGACAAGTTATATCCAACAGAATCATGCACTAAGTAATTCTCATCCTGGATACAGCAAATATATCCCGTAAAGGATAATCCAGAGAGATAATGGATACAGCAAATATATCCCGTAAGGGATAATCCAATAGATAAATCTCATAAGGATACCGCAAATATATCCCGTTAGGGATAATCCAGAGAGATATCAAATAAATGGCGTACCCACGTATGGGTCAGGGATCCTCCCCAAAGCCGAATCAAATAAGAGACTCATGGCCATTGTCTATATCCCACAGTTTCACTAGTCAGGTGCCGTACTGCGGGTCTGAGGGCTGGACTAGAGCTCCTCAGTCAAATACAAGTAACAAATAATGTGCATGCTATTTTGAGAGATTTATAGTCTCCAAAACCTTGTTCATGTAGGTTTTAAACAAGTATGAATATCTTTTCTTAAAACAGGTTCTCAAAACCTCTCTTTCAAATAGGTAGTCGGACTGGTCATATATGGCAGTCGACTGCTACCCCATGTTTTGCCTTATTGAATTTCTTTCCCTTTTTGAAATTCAATTTTTATATTTTTCAAAATACAAATAGGGCAGTCGACTGGTCCCAAATGGCAGTCAACTGGTTTTGAAACAGAATGTTTCCCGAGAATTAGTAGTCGACTGGCCCCCTTGGCAGTAGACTGGTTTTGAAACAGAATGCTTCTGAACAAATAGCAGTCGACTGGCTCCCCCTGGCAGTTGACTGGTTTGAAACAGAATGGTTTCTGGAAAATGGCAGTCGACTGCCTCCCATGGCAGTCGACTGGTTTGCATAAATTTTCAAAAAACGGCGTTTTTTATGTCTATAGGCAGTCGGCTGCTACTTAAGGCAGTCGGCTGCTCCTAGCCTAATTGGTACTAGGAGTAGGACCCAAATGGTACCCTTTTTCCTGAAATTAAAACAGTTGTACTTCTTTCCAAATCACACCAAAACATACTAAAACATGCGGACATAATCACCCTACGTCCGTTACATAAATTCCTTACCTCAATTAGCAATTAATCCACAAGTTAGTTGCACCAACACTTGTCCTTTTTCCACTTCTTCAAGCTGTAAACATCATGGCAAATTTAAACTTCAATAAACCTATTCTACCAACTCCATACAATACCAAACCATCAATAAAATCACTAAAACCTTCTAACTTGCTTACCTTTGCAATTCACCAAATCTTTGGATTTTGAGATCTACTTAACCACTTGGGTTCACTCTCTCATATTAAAGGCATAGGTTAAGCTATCGACAAGGATCATTTTTCATTAAAGAAGTTTAACGAATCGATGGCATGAGATGGTGGTTTGTCAAGGTGAGAAGCTTGGACACTTAGAGGAAATTGGAAGCAACGAGAGGGAGAAGGAAAATGGGCAGGTGTCGTGGGGTGCAAGATGATGGTGAGTCATTAAGCCTCATTTAATGCATTAAATGCATTCTAATCTCCTCTCATCCTATCTCAGCCATTGACCATCCATTGACCATTTTGACCATTGATTCTTTGACCCTTCAATTGCCTTAATTCCTCTCATGTCCAATACACCATATATATATATATCAGAAAATTCCCATTTATTCCTTTAATTCAAGTTGGAAAACTGTACAATTAAGGGAAAATTACAGAAAATTGGGGATTTCACATTCTCCCCACCTTAGAGAATTTGGTCCTCCAAATTCAAGTAAGGTTATGTTTTAAAACAATTCCGGGTATCTCCCTCTCATCAAGTTCTCTAGTTCCCAAGTAGCTTCTTCTGTCGTATGGAACTGCCAGAGAACTTTAACCAGTGGAATTGTCTTACACCTTAGCACCTTATCTTTCCTATCCAAAATCCGAATCGGTTTCTCCATATAACTCATGTCTCCTTGAATCTCCAAGGGTTCATATTCGATTACATGAGATGGATCCAGATTATACTTCCGAAGCATCGATACATGAAACACATTATGCACTCCCGATAACTCCGGAGGTAGTGCCAACCTATAGGCCACATCTCCAACACGATCTAGGATCTCAAATGGTCCGATATAGCGAGGACTTAACTTACCTCGTCGGCCAAATCTCATAATCCCTTTGGATGGAGAAACTTTCAAAAATACATAGTCTCCAACCAAAAACTCAAGTGGCCTCCGTCGAACATCCGCATAGCTCTTTTGTCGATTCTGAGCTGTCTTAAGTCTTTGACAAATCAATTTAACATTCTCAGAGGCTTGTTCGACTAAATCTGGAGTCAATAACTTGCGCTCGCCCACTTCTTCCCACCCAATCGGTGATCGACACCATCTTCCATACAAAGCCTCGTATGGTGCCATCCCGATGCTTGCATGATGGCTATTATTATAAGCAAACTCAGCCAATGGCAGATGGTCGTCCCATGAGCCTTTAAAATCCAAAGCACATGCTCTCAACATATCCTCGAGCGTCTGAATAGTGCGCTCGGACTGCCCATCAGTCTGCGGATGAAAAGCTGGGCTAAAATTCAGTTGAGATCCCATGGCTTCCTGAAAATGCTCCCAAAAGTGAGAAGTAAACCTGGAATCTCTATCCGATATGATGCTCACTGGAACACCGTGTAGTCTAACAACTTCTCTCACGTATAAATCTACCAAAGTACTAAGTGCATCCGTAGACTTCATAGGTAGGAAGTGAGCTGACTTGGTTAACTGATCCACGATCACCCAAACACCGTCATGGTTCCTTTTGGTCTTGGGTAATCCCATAATGAAATCCATCGTAATGTGTTCCCATTTCCACATAGGTATAGGTAGAGGATGTAACAATCCTGCCTGTCTCTGGTGCTCTACCTTAACCTGCTGGCACGTTAGACATTTTGCTACAAACTCAGCTATGTCTCTTTTCATGCCAGTCCACCAATACACCTTGCGAAGATTGTGATACATCTTCGTGCTTCCCGGGTGTAATGTGTACCTAGTGGAATGTGCTTCTGTTAGAATCAACTTCCTCAATTCATTATCCTTAGGAACACATATACGGTTATTAAACCTCAACATCTCATCCTTACCCATATGGAATTCTGAGGTCATACCTGATTGAATTTTCTCTATAGCCTCCATACACTGGACATCTTCTCTCTGAGTAGCTCGGATTCTGTCCATCAATTCTGGCTCAATTCTCAAACTCGCCATCATACCATATTGCTCAAGAGATGTAACACTTAAACTGAGGCTTGCAAACTGCTCAATCAGTTCGTGTTCTTTTATCATCATATATGCTATCATACTTACATGTTTCCGGCTTAGAGCATCCGCCACCACATTGGCCTTCCTCGGGTGGTACATGATCTCACAATCATAATCCTTCAGAAGCTCTAGCCACCTTCTTTGCCTCATGTTCAATTCCTTCTGGGAGAACAAATATTTCAGACTTTTGTGATCTGTAAAAATTTGAAATCTCTCACCATACAAGTAATGCCTCCATATCTTCAGGGCAAACACTACTGCAGCTAACTCCAAATCATGAGTCGGGTAGTTCTTCTCATGGTCCTTCAATTGTCTGGAACCATAGGCTACTACCTTATCATGCTGCATTAATACACATCCCAAACCTTGCCCTGAGGCATCACTATACACCGCAAATCCACTTGAACCACTAGGAATGGTGAGGATAGGTGCAGTCGTCAGCCTATGCTTCAACTCTTGGAAACTTTGCTCACAAGCTTCATTCCATTCATACTTTACCTCTTTGCGCGTCAGTCTCGTCAATGGAGCAGCTAGTTTCGAGAAACTCTCTACAAACCTTCTATAGTAGCCAGCTAAACCTAAGAAACTCCTAATCTCCGTTACCGTCTTCGGTCTTTCCCATTGGACCACCGCTTCAATCTTCGACGGATCAACTGAGACTCCATCTTTACTGATCACATGACCTAAAAAGGAGATTTGGTTTAACTAGAATTCACACTTATTTAGCTTGGCATGCAATCCTCTTTCTCTGAGGGTTTCTAAAACAATCCTCAAATGTTGCTCATGCTCTTCCCGTGACCTCGAGTACACCAAAATGTCATCGATGAAAACAATGACAAACTGGTCCAAATATTGCTTAAACACATCATTCATCAAATTCATGAATGCTGCGGGTGCATTGGTTAACCCAAATGGCATCACCAAGAATTCATAATGGCCATACCGTGTCCTGAATGCAGTCTTAGGGATATCTTCATCTCGAATCTTCAACTGATGATATCCCGATCTCAAGTCTATCTTGGAAAAGACTTGTGCACCCATTAGCTGATCAAAGAGATCATCTATCCTGGGAAGAGGATACTTGTTCTTGATCGTCACTTTATTCAACCACCGGTAGTCGATGCACAACCTCATACTACCGTCCTTCTTCTTGACAAAAAGCACAGGAGCACCCCAAGGGGATACGCTGGATCGTATGAATCCCTTGTCTAGCAACTCCTGAAGCTGCTTCTTAAGTTCTTCCAATTCTACCAAAGCCATCCGATAGGGAGCTCTTGATATAGGCTCAGTTCCCGGCACCAATTCGATAGTGAACTCCACTTCCCTATCCGGAGGAAGTCCTGGAAGATCGTCCGGAAATACCTCGGAAAATTCCTTAACTACTGGAATTTCGTGAAGTGTGGGACGTTTCTGATCTACGTCTACCACGTGTGCTACAAACCCTTCACATCACAATTATGTTCTATTAATTAAATCTCAATTAAACCAAACAAGTAATTATGCTTTTGCATTACATATTTGCAAAATTTACAACATAGCTAACGGGAGAGGAGAAAATTACACTCTTAGCATGACAATCTATCATCACATGATTTTCAGCTAACCAATCCATTCCTAATATAACATCAAATCCAGACATATTTAATAAGATTAGGTCAGCTATTGACTCTCTTTCTCCTACCCGTAGCTTACAATTACGATACACTATGTCCGTCATTTGGGATTCCCTAAATGGAGTAATTATTTGTAGCAATCCTCCTAACTGCTCAGGCTCAATATTTAATTTCCTAATAGCCATAGGGGAAATAAAAGAGTGCGTAGAGCCTGGATCAAATAAAGCAAGGACATATGTATCATTAAGGTAAATCTTACCCTGAATCATCTTTAATGAAGCATCAGCGGACTCTTTATCGATGGCAAATACCCTTCCCTGAGTCGCTGGCGCTTTTCCTTTCTCTGCCGCTGTGGCTTTACGCTGGGGTTGTGTGGTCTTAGATTGTGGTTGAGGGGTCTTTTCTGACTCTTCGGGTGCCCTTTGATTTATCTTGGGACAATCTTTAATTCTATGTCCCTGTTCACCACACCAATAGCACGCCCCACTCGCTAACCGGCAAGGCTGTGCTCCATGGAATTTCCTGCATTGCACACACCTCGGCATCGTACTCCTCGGTGAGCTAGCGGTACTACCAACTGGATGTTGTGATCTTTCATCACCTATTTTGATCCCGGTGGATCTAGGAGTTCCTGTGTCATGATCATCATAACTCCATATTTATTATAATTCCATATAACCCTTAATAAAGACAATATATTTTCTTATAATTGACTTGCTTACCTATTGAAGTTCTGTCATAGGGCCTATTCCTCCTATATGGATATTTATCCCTCGAGGCCTTCTCATTTGACTTCCGCTTCATAGGTTCTTTACCCTTATTCCTTGCTCGGAAGTCTGCCTGATGAAACTCATAGTCCTGCTCACACAGTTGAGCCTTACGGACTGCCTCTCCATAAGTAGTGATATCCAACGGATATAGCTTAGACCTAATGGAAGGTCTCAATCCCTCCATGAATCTATAGGTCTTATGATCCTCTCTTCTCAGTACTTCAGGATCAAATCTACTCAGTGTAATGAACTTCGACTCATATTGGCTAACCGTCATACTTCCCTGAGTCAAGTTCAAAAACTCAACCTGTAACCTCCTCTGAGTAGTACGTGGGACATATTGTTCATTAAAAGCTTCTACAAATCTATCCCACGTCACCTTTGGATACTTAGCTTCTAATACCGTCTGAGTAGCCTGCCACCATGGCTCGGCTTCATCCACTAGCAAATAGGCGGCTAATCCCACCTTCTCTTTCTCAGTACAAGCCATGTATCCGAATGACTTAGTAACCGCTTTCATCCAGTTCTCCGCGGCTACTGGATCACTATCCCCTTTGAACTTTGGCGGATCCAGCTTCTTAAACTCCTTTATCAGTGCCACACTGCAGTAAGCTGTAGGATCTCGCCTCTCATTAGCTGGAACTGGTGGAAGTTGTACCACCGGAGTAGGAGGTACTGTAGGGGTAACTGCCGGTGCACTAACGGCCATGTCCGGAAATTTAGCCATAAACTGGGTGAACATTGCGGACATGTTTTCCATATGTTTCTCCATTTTAGCTAGCCTCGTATTCGGGCTATGCGGTGGAGATGGATGAGGAGACGGAACTGGGGGCTCTTCAGTGCGACCCCGTCCTCTTCCTCTTCTAGTACCCCTCATTCGAGTACTCATTCTGTTAAGATCATAATCAGATAACATAATTTAGTATAACCTTAAGCTGTTATACTACTTAAAATAAAGTAAGCTAGTACAGTACATTGGGGAATTACTCTAATTCTAGCTTATTGACATCGACAAACTTCAGTCGAAACTGCTCTGATACCAATCTGTGACGTCCTCGTCACTAACCAAATAACAACTAACTTTTAACTCAAATAACAAATAAATCGACTAGTTTATCCGATGTCAATCTCCCTTACTCTTATGCTTTAGGCATTTCTATCAGAGTATAATATTCATTTTCACATGCATAAAATTTTTCATTTATAAACATGTGCCATATTCATCAGGATCTCAAATATTCATACAACCTAATCCCCAATATATACAAAACTGCAGTATTGTACTGTACATTAGCCGAAGTAACGGCCGACTAAATATACCTTCAAAGGATAAGTAGGAAGCGTGCTTCGAAGGTATCTCAAAAATCCCGAAATGAGCTCCTCTATCCGGAGCGGAATTACTTCAAGTAATTTGTATGAAAAATAATTGTAAAAGAGTGAGTTTACGCTCAGTAAGAAACTCATGTAAAAGAGCGTACTATATCACTATATGCAGTTTTCCTGCTTGGCTCTATAATGTCATGTAAAAACATTATAAAGCATAGCGCTTATATTTCTTTCAAATATATCAAAAACAAGTAAATCATGCTTTCAAGTATTTCCACAGATTTCCAATCACGTGAAATCAAGTAGGCAAATATAATTATTTTCAAATAAATGGGAGGCAAGTTATATCCAACAGAATCATGCACTAAGTAATTCTCATCCTGGATACAGCAAATATATCCCGTAAAGGATAATCCAGAAAGATAATGGATACAGCAAATATATCCCGTAAGGGATAATCCAATAGATAAATCTCATAAGGATACCGCAAATATATCCCGTTAGGGATAATCCAGAGAGATATCAAATAAATGGCATACCCACGTATGGGCCAGGGATCCTCCCCAAAGCCGAATCAAATAAGAGACTCATGGCCATTGTCTATATCCCACAGTTTCACTAGTCAGGTGCCGTACTGCGGGTCTGAGGGCTGGACTAGAGCTCCTCAGTCAAATACAAGTAACAAATAATGTGCATGCTCTTTTGAGAGATTTATAGTCTCCAAAACCTTGTTCATGTAGGTTTTAAACAAGTATGAATATCTTTTCTTAAAACAGGTTCTCAAAACCTTTCTTTCAAATAGGCAGTCGGACTGGTCATATATGGCAGTCGACTGCTACCCCATGTTTTGCCTTATTGAATTTCTTTCCCTTTTTGAAATTCAATTTTTATATTTTTCAAAATACAAATAGGGCAGTCGAATGGTCCCAAATGGCAGTCGACTGGTTTTGAAACAGAATGTTTCCTGAGAATTAACAGTCGACTGGCCCCTTTGGCAGTCGGCTGGTTTTGAAACAGAATGCTTCTGAACAAATAGCAGTCGATTGGCTCCCCCTGGCAGTCGACTAGTTTGAAATAGAATGGTTTCTGGAAAATGGCAGTCGACTGGCTCCCATGGCAGTCGATTGGTTTGCATCAATTTTCAAAAAACGACGTTTTTTATGTCTCTAGGCAGTCGGCTGCTACTTAAGGCGGTCGGCTGCTCCTAGCCTAATTGGTACTAGGAGTAGGACCCAAATGGTACCCTTTTTCCTGAAATTAAAACAGCTGTACTTCTTTCCAAATCACACCGAAACATACTAAAACATGCGGACATAGTCACCCTACGTCCGTTACATAAATTTCTTACCTCAATTAGCAATTAATCCACAAGTTGGTTGCACCAACACTTGTCCTTTTTCCACTTCTTCAAGCTGTAAACATCATGGCAAATTTAAACTTCAATAAACCTATTCTACCAACTCCATACAATACCAAACCATCAATAAAATCACTAAAACCTTCTAACTTGCTTACCTTTGCAATTCACGAAATCTTTGGATTTTGAGATCTACTTAACCACTTGGATTCACTCTCTCATATTAAAGGCATAGGTTAAGCTATCGACAAGGATCGTTTTTCGTTAAAGAAGTTTAACGAATCGATGGCATGAGATGGTGGTTTGTCAAGGTGAGAAGCTTGGACACTTAGAGGAAATTGGAAGCAACGAGAGGGAGAAGGAAAATGGGCTGGTGTCGTGGGGTGCAAGATGATGTTGAGTCATTAAGCCTCATTGAATGCATTAAATGCATTCTAATCTCCTCTCATCCTATCTCAGCCATTGACCATGCATTGACCCTTTTGACCATTGATTCTTTGACCCTTCAATTGCCTTAATTCCTCTCATGTCCCATACACCATATATATATCAGAAAATTCCCATTTATTCCTTTAATTCAAGTTGGAAAACTGTGCAATTAAGGGAAAATTATAGAAAATTGGGGATTTCACAACACCATTGTCTTCCCTCAGCCTCTCGCCTACTACTTAATCTCTAAAGGCATTGACTGTTCATGTGAGGTTGGTGTACTTCCGGATCCTAGCACCACGATCAATCTCGCCACTCTCCATAACCTTGGGTGGTATCAACGTCAATTAGGAGATACAATCGAATGGGTTAAGGGTCATGGACAGGCTGAACCTCCCGAACCTGCTCCGGAAGAAGTTGGAGAAGAAGGAGGAGACGAAGACGACAAACCTACAGCGCCCACATCTTCTGCACCCTCCGGCTCTACGTCAACATCTCTTGACCAGATCATGCTCATGCTTCAACAAATGCACACCTCTCAGCAAAATTTCCAGCAGGACGTCACTCAGCGACTTGATCAAATCGGGGAAACTCAAGCTACCATGTATGATGAAATCCAAGATGTTCGTATGCAGCACGAGGATTTCATGGACCAGTACTATAAGATGTTTCCTCGGCGCTGATTTTGTTTGTTGTGTGGGATGCGCTTTTACCTTACTATGTTTATGGCCTTGGTGTTTTATCCTTTATTGTGTTCTGTCTTTACGTTCTCTTTTCTTCGCTGTCAGCCTTAATGCTTCTTTGTCTGAACTTTCTTAGATATTTGAACTGATGTGATATGTTTTGAACCTTATATGTCTTTGTTATGAATTATGTTTCGGATTATGGTCACCTTCTCTGGTGTATTTCTGTCCTTAGTTTATATCGTTGACTTATTGCTTTAAATTGACTTCTACCACTGACCAATTCTCCATGATATTTATTGTCGGAAGATCTTTTCCTATGACAAAAAGGGGGAGAATTAATGTATGGTAAATTTCTCTTTGCGCCTAAATTAAGGGGGAGCAAATATTGAGGGGGAGCAATGTTTTTCAAAAATTTAAGTACGGGAGCAAATATTGAGGGGGAGCAATGTTTTTCAAAAATTTAAGTAACCTCAATTTTCAAACATATAAGCAAATTTACCTTAAGTTTTGTCATATCAAAAAGGGGGAGATTGTTAGCTTTAAATTGACAAGTATTTTGAAATGACAAGACTCAAGTAAACTTAAAAATGATTTTACTACAAAAGTAAATTTGCTTTGAATGAACTCAATAATAGAAAATATTTTAAACAAAGTTTTTGGATTGTGATCTCAATTGAAAAAGTCAGTAAATATTCGTAGGAAAGTGTTAAAAGGTTTTGAACTGACTTAGAATCACAAAAGCCATCAATGTGTATCAATATGCAGCAAAACAGGTGCAGGAAGGCATTTTGGAGAAAAGGGATCGATCCCCCTCGGAAAGGGATCGCCAGAATGCATTCCTAGCCTTTTCTAGGCCTATTCCAAGTAATCTGCCATTTAGGGATTGATCCCCCTCGGAAAAGGGATTGATCCCTTCGCTCGGAATCTGGCTCCAACGGCTAGTTTTTGAGGGTTTCAACGGGAAGATTTGCATTAAATGCTTCACCAACCGTTCCAACCGTTTGGTGGACTATAAATAGAGGCATTTATGAAGTTTGGAGGTAGAACAAGCACTCAAAAATCTTCAACCTTCAAGAAAGAAAATCAAATCTGAAAATCTTCATTGTGTAACTTCATTTGTGAGATTCTTTGTTGTTCTTCACCCATTCACTGAAAACTCTGATATTCAAAGGGGTGAGCTATCCTTGTAAGGTTTGATATTGTAGAGTGTGGGTAGTAATACAAGGGTAGAGGCTTAGAAGGAGATTTCTAAAGTCTCAGGAAAAATTGTAGGAGGTCTTGCCACACCTTCAAGTGGTTTGTAAAGATTCACAAGGAAGAGCTGAATCAAAACCTTGACAAGGGGTTCAAGGAGAGAGGACGTAGGCAAGAGATTGGCCGAACCTCTATAAACTTGTGTTTGCTTCTCTTTCCCTTACTCTTTTTACTGCACTTATTTTGTCATTATTGTTTATTTAGTTTTAATTGTGCATTAAGAGTTAGGAAAATTAGAAATAACTAGAAAAACCGATTCACCCCCCCTCTCGGTAGAGCCAACACTTTAGATCTCAGTGACTAACAGTGGCCTTTCCCACTGCATAATAGCCTCTATCTTGGGGGGATCAATAGATGCCCCGTCTTTATTTGCTACATGACGTAGAAAAGAAATCTAATTCAACCAGAAGTCACACTTACTGAACTCAGCATACAACTTACAATCCCTGAGAGTCTAGAGTACAATCCTCAAATGTTGTTCATGCTCTTCCCAAGACTTAGAATAGACTAGGATATCATCTATGAACACAATGACAAATCTATCCAAATATGGTTTCAATACTTCATTCATCAAATTCATAAACACTATGGGTGCACTTGTAAGCCTGAACGACATCGCTAAGTATTTATATTGTCCATATCAGGTCCTTCAAGCCATTTTAGGGATATCGTCGCTTCTAAATTTCAACTGATGATACCCCGATCTAAGGTCTCTTGAAAAAGATCGGAGCACCCTAAGCTAATCAAATAAGTCATCGATCTTGGGAAATGGATACTTATTCTTGATAGTAGCCTTATTCTACCCCCGATAATAGATACACAATTGAAAGCTATTAGCCTCCTTCCAAACACAATTGACACCTGATCAGTGTACGATCAGGGAAAATTATAGACTATGGCCATAGGTCTCATGATGATATTGATACTGCTCCCTACAGGGATTATAGCATGATATATTGAGGGTCTTGCCTGGTCTCTATTCACATGTTATTGATTTGCTACTATGGTTTTCACTGAACTATTATCGTTACAGTTACTAAGATAAGTGTTTACTGCACTAAACTGTTGTTACATACAAGGTTTATCGAAATGTAAGAAACGTGTATAAAGTGATTAGTAAAATACTAATTAAAGTATTTTATTTAATTGGTTTTATAAATCATTATGTGATTATTTAATTATTTAATTATTTAATTAATATAATTTGCCTAATGGGTTTTTGTATTGTTTATTGACATGTTGATATCACTAAGCTGTTTATCATGCCAAATTGTTTACAGTACTTATCATTGTAGGTTATTTAATGGTGGAAGTGATATTTTGAAGTGAAAGTCAAGTTCTTTATTAAATAAGTTATTTAATTGTTTTATGTACCATTTTATGTGATTTTCAATATATATAAATTTATCAAATGATACCGATATAAAACTTAACTTTTACTCCTTATAGTCATTTCTAGGTTCCGAAACAAGAAAAGTATTCTAAAATACCTTCCATACTCCATCTGAATCCCTAGCTGACTATAGTATCCATCCTTTACTGTCCCTAATGAGCTATAGGAAAATAAATTGTTTTATGGCATATAGATTTCGTAATATCAAGTTCTGCATACAATTCCTTTATTGAGCTATGGTTTGCTCACTCCTTTATTTTCACATCCACAAATTATATTAAATGGTTAATTGGTATACTAATCCATGGATTGGCTGCATTTTGGTTATCCCGAAGTAGTGGTAGTGGATCCTGGAGGTATTGTGTTTTATGTTCAGACATTTATTATATAGTATTACGAGTTGTAAATTTAATCTCAGGGGATGTAAACTGATTTATACACTGTAAATATTAATTATTTATATGAATAAATATTATGCAAGATGTTTTACTGTTTTAGATGAATAGTATTAAAGGCATCACAGACAGCCTAACCAATCATTGTATACTCATGATATATGATAATGTGATAGTCACTGTGTATATTAGACTGTGACACTTTACCTCTTACCAAAGGACTCTTCTCTCTTACACTTCTTAGTAAACTGCCCAATCATAGGAGATCTGTCATTAAAGGCTCTCTTAGTCTTCTTTTTGCCCTTACCCTTAGAATTGGACCCATACTCTGCCTAATGGAACTCGTAGTCATGCTCATATAATTAGGCCCTCTTAATTGCCTCATCATAGGTAGAGATATCAAATGGGGCCAATCTAGATTTGGTAGATGGTTGTAGCGCCACCAAGAACCACTCCACATGATGCTCCTCACTACTCACCATTTGTGGATCATAGTGGCTAAGAGCAGTTAATCATGACTCCTACTGATCAACCATCTAATTCCTTTGTGTCAAATTCAAATACTCAACTTGCATCCTTTTTCGGGCCGTACAAGGAATATACTACTTGTGAAAATAATCTAGGAATACACCTCATGTAACTGCAGGATACCAAGCTTTCAAGATAGTCATGGTGGACTTCCACCAATGCTTAGCCTCATCCACTAACAGAAAAGTTGCCATGCCAACTTTCTTTGTCTTCGAGCATGTCATGTATCCAAATAATTTCTCAATGGCATTCACCCAATTCTCTGCCACCATCGGATCCTTCTCTCCCTTAAACTTGAGAAGATCAAATTTCTTTAACTGTCAAAGCGAGTTTAGGTCACAATCAACCACTAGACCTGCCTAAAGCTACACTGGAGCTTGTACATCAGGCTAAGCCTAAGGCTGAACTGGCTCAACCGGAGGCTGAGGGGCAGGTAGTGGTGATAACACAAGAGGTGGTACTATTAGTGGTAGAGGTGCTAGTGCTGGTGCTAACGGTGGGACTGCCTGACCATGATTATTATTATTATTAAAGCTTGCCATGAATTGAGTAAACATGGTAGACATGGCATCCATATTTCTGGACATAGAATCAAGACTCCTCACAAGTCGAGCGATATGATCTCTATCAATCTCTGGCTGAGGAGGAGGTAGTGGCTCTAGATTAGGCTCTCTTCATGGCCTACCAATAGTCCTTCTACGTCTTTTCATTTTAATAGAAAACCTAGACAAAATAAACATATTTAGTATTGTTTACACAAATATGACTAGTATATATTCATACATTTACAGTACCTAGAGAATGTACACAGTTTTTGACCTACCGATACTAACGCAAATCAGATTAATCTTGCTCTGACACCAATCTTTGTAACCTCTTTTTTGTAACGTCTGGAATTATAGAATTCCAAACTAACTTTTTCTTTTTTAAAACTCTTATTCACTTATGATCTTTTAGTTTACATTCGGTGTCCTTGTAAGCACACTCCACATTTTCTTTATCAGTAAATTCCTTATACCATCAAATAAATAAATAGATCATAAATTTAATATATCTGCAATATAATATTTTATCCACACAATTTACATCCCACTATAAAATTTACATTCTATTCCATAAATAAATTTGTTGTGCAATTATACGTTTGAATATAAATATAAATTTATACTTGTTCGTGCTACTTTAAACTTCTAATAATTTCCTCAACAAGTCTGGAAGCATGGGTAGGCACATACATTGAAAAGTTATTTAGGAAAGAGGGGAGTAAGGGGGTGAGCTTTGGGACAAGCTTAGTAAGAAACATACATACAAGTATTCAAAACATTATGAAAATGCTTTTGAAATCATATCATAAGTTATTTCAATATATAACCCATTTATAATTCATATCTAAAAATACTGTAGTACACAGTAAACCGTATTATGTAATAAAAATCAGTTTACTGTCAGTAAATAGTACATAATTCGATATCCTTAAACACTTAAGTACTAGTAAATAGTGAAATGAAATACTTATTTTTAATCTTATCATAAATTATTTCAATAAAAAAACATTTATAAACAATATTTAAAAACCTTGTAGTGATCAGATTTGTAATAGTAAGTAGTTCACTATTGATAAACAGTTTAGTTATAAACAGTACGGTAAACAGTTCCATTATCAGTAAAGAATTCGATAACAGCAACAATTTAATAACAATAAACCGTTCAGTAAATGTAAACAGTTTGGTAACAGTAAATAGTTCAATACTAGCAATAGGATAGTAAAACCATACAGTAAACAATAATAGTAAGTAGAAACCAGGCATCACCCAAATTATATCATGCTATAACAGTAGTCCTCAAAGGGAGTAAGAGTAACAGTAAACACATGAGACATAAGGCCATAGTCTATGAGTGTCCTCAGAGTACAGTTACTAGGTGGCCCTAGGACAACTGATGACATAGCAGCTCAATCAGCCACAGTAATAGTAACACATGAACATGTGAGCATGATACGGGACCTAACAGTCTCGAAAGAGTTCATAAATAGTATAAAATCCTTAAAGGAAATCATTGGAATCACTTCATAAACACATGTAAGAAAATATATATGTAACCGGCATGAAAATATATAACTAGTTCCAAAATAAATATTTACAAAATGTTTATAATTTAATTTTCCCTTCTAAATATATTCCACTTCACTGTAAATGGGTAAAATAAACAAACCGGTACTCTTTCACGTGTAAATATTTCAATAACATGAATATTTAAATATTATTTTTTTCAGTATATAAACTTTGTATAAACAATAAATCTAAAATCATTGTAGAAATATTTTAGTATCTATAAACAATTTTGTTCTAGACTAGGGTCGTTCATAATTCGGTACACAATATATTGTAAACGTACGATTTAAAAACACAATTGGTTTTGTAAATAAATTATATTCCTCTTTTTTTATTGGAAAATTGATAGGAAACGGTTAAGAATTGAATATTTCCGAAAATTCTAAAGATACGTAAAATATTTATAGGCAACTTCTATTTATGTTCCTTATCACGAGTCCACGCAATATCCTCGCGTTCTTACCACCGCTTGTGTAATCCTATTTCCTAGAATTTCTACTCTGCACAATAATATCACCTTATATTATATTTTATATTACCATACCACAAGGATATTAAATATTCCATAATTTCTATTTTACATGTATCATTCTCCACACTTGGTTTATTTTTTTCCTATTAATTACCTCAATATTATTTTAATTAAATCATATCATTTTTCCAATTCCAATAAATTATGGAAATTCAATAAATCATAAAATTTCCAAATTTCTTCCATTAACTAAAAATTCATTCTTTTCCTCACATTTAATTCCACCAACAATTCCATTACCATTATATTTTATTTATTCATTGTCATAACATAAAATTCACATTGAAATCTCATTGTCACACTTAAACTATACTCCTCATCATAATCATAATTTATCCTATTTACAATTTTACTTCACTAATAACTTTATTAATATTGATTACCTCATTCCTTCTTTAATAAACATCAAAATTTAACATGATCAAAATGTTAAACATGCTTGATCAAGCATATCTTCATGCTCCAAAACTCATCCTTTTTCAAATTCAACTTTCACAAAAAAATCCTATTATCCTTTATTTATTTTTCTTTAACTATTTAGCTATTAAATTACCATAAAAATCCCTTGTAAATTACCTTGGCTGATTGTACCATTTTTCCCAATCTCTTTCTTTTCTAATTCCAATAGTAAAAACACTCTTTATTCACTTCATGCATTCATTTCATGTATTCATCCAACATCCACCACACATCTAAAATTTTTTACTCTCATTCACATATTCCCTATTATGGCCAAATTTTATTCTTAAATTTTATTTATCATCTTCCAAATTATATTTAAAATTTTGTACTTTAATTAAAATGGATCTTTCTACAATCTCTTATCTTCCTTTATAACTTCAACAATCAATTTTATTTTATTTTCTATTATTTAGCATAACACAATTACAATTAGATCATTTTCTTTCCCCAATTTAAACTCACTAATAATCTATTTAACCCGTATATTTTATCTCTTAGTTCTCTAATTATGGAAGTTCATATTGTGATCTCCTTTTCAAGCCTCAACCACCTACTCTTTATATTGCCTTTATATTAATTCCATAAATACTCATCCATTTAAAACTATTTTAATATTTCTTTCCTTTTTCTTGGCTGAACACACATGTCGATTCAGCTTTCTTATTTTCCTTTCATGGCTGACAATTCATATGGGTTCTTCTTCTTAGTTTTCTTTCTTCATACACTTATCATTTATTCATTTGGGACTTTCATCAAGCATCTTAAATTCAGCAATTATTATCATCAACATCCAGCCAAATCTTCAAGACCGAATGGCCCCCTTGTTCACGTCACTCACCCATGCTTCATGTCATCTTTCTATTTTTGTGAAAATCCATCATTTCAAAATCATCAATTCAAGTTCCTTTCATCCATTTCTACTAATTTGTACTCAATCATACATTAAATCACCAAGTTTGTTCCATATTTTTCTATTTTGACCAAGACCCATTCCTAGGATTTCACTTCATTTTGTTCCAAATTAAAGTCTTAAACCTCTTACTCATGCTTAAAATAATGCAAACTATAGCTAAAGTGAAAGGAAACATCAACGTCTACAAGTCCTCACCCAGCATCAAATGAATCTGTCAGCAAAATTCCCAGCCTTTAAAGGCTGAATTTCCACCACCAATTTCTAAGTTTTAGTAGCTTATAAGATGATGAACAACTTCTATTTGTGAAGTTTCATAATTTGGTGTAAGGAAGGGGATGGTTTGGCTAAGTGAAGGTGAAGAAACAAGAGGAGAGGAAAGAAATTGAGAAACTACAGGGGAGTCGATCTTAAGCAGCAAAGTCGGTGATGAGGTTGAGCAATTGGCTGAATTTTTACTGAATTTGGTCTTATTTGTTGTATACTTTGTCTAATGGAAAATTGCCACTTATTCACTTAATAAAATTTCCCTTAAAAAGTCACTTATTCACACTTATATCATTAAATATCTTATTATTTTTCAAACTTTTCAGATTTTAATTTTTACTATTAATCAAATTTAATTTATTTAAGAAATATTGGTCAAGTTTTGACTAATTGACTAACTCCCATATTAAATTACCATAATACCCTTATATTATTTCACTATTTTCAAATATATTCTAACATTAGTTTTATTATTTTCCATTTCATATTTTTATATTTTTATTTTTATTATTTCTCATATATTTTTGGCTAATCATGGTAAATTGTTGACTCACAAAATGATTTGACTAGTCATGGGTAACTAAATTGTCGAATTACCCTTAACCGAAAAATTATGTAAGTTTCTACTTTTACGCTTGATTTCTTCTATCAGTTCACATGATCTAAAACTTTATTACGTATAAAATTATTCACCTTAAATATCATCATTTTAAGGCTTCACTTCGACCTGGATAGAGAATGTCTTAATGGGGCCACACTAAGTACCTTCCTGACCTTATCAAATTGACCCCTTCTTTAAATATTTTAACAATAAATTTCTCAATTTAAATTCTTACACTCAATAACTTACTTAAATATAAGGAATTCAGGGTTCTCGAAAATTTCAATTCAAATTTTTACCGAAAATTTCAATTCAAATTTTTTCTTTTTCATTTACATGGTTGGGCTATGCTTAGTGTCTTAGATTCATTGTTAAACTAAATTTACATTAGCTAAATCAATATCCATTAATCTCTTGGTCCTAGTTCGAATTTTTCTAATCAAGCATGCAATCTCATTTAATTATATTAATTAACAAGATTCATATCCATCGAATTCGTATGCATCATTACAAACCATAAATGTATTATCTATTCCCATTAGTTACATCCCCATTTCTATAAAACACTATAATACAAGTTTGAACACAAAAAGGACAACTGTACATCATATACCTTCAAGGTGGATTCAAAAGCCTCGAAAGACAGTGTCAAAACCCCTTGTGCAGGAAGATCTACTATAAGTAATCTAGAAGCGAGAAGAGAGGGTGAGCATATAAAGCCCAATAAGAAATACACATAAAGAGACAGATATTGTAAACTGTACACAAGTTTCTAAAACATATTTTGAATACAGAATTTAAAGGATAATTTGAAAACGAAGTTTAGAAGGAGTTTTCTTTATAGCTTGTAAGGGCTTTAGGGCTGAGTAAGAAAGGATGCTTTAAAGCACCTCACTTGTCCCTTTTTCCTAACACCTAAGCAATAGAGAATATCAAAGGAATTATCATAGAAAGAATTCATGAAATTCAGAAAGTCAAAACGTATTAATGAAATGTATCAGAAAATTTATTTATCAAATAAACCATTTATCAGAAAATTTCAAAACACATATCAAAACATTTAAATATCATAATTTAAATTCAAATCGTGAATATTCATAACTAAACCATTTCGGTTTCCAAATTCAGATATCAAAGTCCTCAGAATTCATATATAAAATACATATACATACAAATAAACACATACTAAGCATTGGTGACATAGTAACGACTAATTAACAATCATGTAGTCCGAATATCCCATAAGAGAAGTGCAAGTCAAATAGACATATGGCCATAGTCTAAAGGTGTCCTCAATGAGCACTGATTCAAATTCAATTGGGCTTGCTGCTGACTGGATCAAGGTTACATGGCAATTCGGAATTTTAAAATTTTAATACTATAGTGATCTTAGTTAGTCAACGCCTCAAAACATATATATATTTTCGAAATCTGAAATTCAAAATACCATTTTCGAACTTCACAAAGGTTCACAAATAAATAAATATCAATTTTATTCAAAATTATATAATTTGTAATTATTTGTAAATATTTTCTAAAATATTACTATTTTTGGTAATTTTCATAAAACCAAAAGTACAAATAGAAATTCATAAATTTTCCAAAATCATATAAATTAATATTTTCAAAATTGAATTCCCTAATATAGTTTATAAACCAAAGGCAGTTGATTTAAAAAATATTCCAGTATCTCCTACATTCCTTATATATATTTCTTACCTAATGTGCACCACACAATTGTTGGAACTACACCCTTGCACTCTTTGAACTTTCTAACACTTCTTGATTTCTTTTACTTTAGCCTTTAATTTAGGATATTAAATATCATCTCATATAATTTCCTCCTACATTAAGGCACAAAATTATGTTTTTTAATCACCTTAGCAAATTTTATATTCTAAAGTCTCCCTTAAGAGCATTACCTTGCAACTTCATCTTTGGCTGCCACATACTCCTTTACCTTCTTAAATGTTCTTTTCCCTCACAAACCTACATCAAAGACAATATTTTACCTCCTTATTTCACTTTACATTCATCATTTAAAAGTTTATCATAAAATCAAACCCTTACCCCTTGTTACTAACTAAAACGGAGAGCCTTTTATACAACCTTGATCTTCACTGTTTTAGAGCTGCTATGTACTTAAAAAATGCAGCAACTCTCTTGCTCTCAAGCCCTTACAATGACCGAATCTTCCCTTTTGTATTCTATCATAGTTCATCCCTTTTTACCTTTATTCCTCTCGGTTCAGACCAACCCTTCACATATATATCTTCCACATCTATAAAGCAGCCCAAGATAAAACTCTTCCACGTCTCGTACTACCTTTCCAACCCAAGACAACTCTTGTGACAATCCTAAATTCACTAAGCTCGATGAAGTTAAATTTTGTATTTCGAGCTAATTTTACTTTTTCAAAAAAAATTCAACATATCAAATCGAAGACAATACACACCCAGGATCGAAGTGGAGTTTGGGACAATTCCAAAACAAAGGATAAAATGGTAATATCATAACTCAAGATTTAATTGGTAGTGAGAGAGATTAGATGAGATAGTGGGAAATACCATAATACCATATAATTTAACTAAGTAAATGATTTATATATATATACACACACACAAATACCTTACTAAATTGTATATATAATCAAATATAAAGAATATAGGAGAAATAAGTGGAAAGTGTGTGCACATAATGTGTAAATTTATATAATCTACAAATACCTAGTGGAAATATGAGTCACCACTACATGGTTAGTCATTAAGTAAGGTAAACACAAGAGGTAATTAAAAGAGGGAGAGAACACACGTGAGGCCTCTTGTGTCTTGCCATCCTTGTGATTAACAAAAAATATATATTGATGATGAAAATAAGAAACCAAAATTAAGGAAAATGCAAGAGAGCAAATCGTGAAGGAAAGTGTGTGACTCTTGCAAACTCACATGATTCATTGAGGGAATTCCATTGTTAAGGAGGCAGAAACGAAACAAAGGAGGACATTGCATGTTGATTTTAAGTTGGCCAAGGGAAAATCGCAAGCCATAAGTGCAGGGGAGCCACAGTTCAACCAAAATAAGGTAAAAAAAAATCTTGACTTCCTTACACCAGCTAATTAGGAAGATGAATGATTTGGTTTTAATGTATGAAATGTGAGAATTCTTAGTTGGGAATATGTTAGGAATCGGAAGTTAGAGTGGAAGAAATGAGAAGGGTTGTTCATGATTGGTGGCTGCATGAATTGAGGGATTAAAACCCAAACTGAAGCAAGCTTATTTTTAGGACTTTCCGGCCAAGACAACAAAGGTAGTAAATTAAGGTGAGTCTTTATATTTTGCTAAAATTAAATTATGAAAACAGAATGTAATATGGTCACAGGATTGACATTTATGTGTCTAGGCATAACAGTAAAGAAAGCTGTGAGGAAGTGGTCTAGGTTGTTTCAATAAAATTCTTGGTTTTGCTCAATTTAAGGGGTAAGGTTCTAACTTTATAAAATTTGTTTGTTAAGTATGAAAATAAAATTACGATAAATTGAATTCCAACTTGATTTTCAAATCTGGAATTGACGTTCTGTTTTGGGTTGTAATTAAAACATTCAGTTTAATTGTTATACAAGGAGAAAAATTCTGGAAAAATTATGGTAGATGGCCTTTTTAGTTAGAGAAAGTCGGTTTTGGAATTTCTTGATTTGGATTTCTATAACTTGAGATATATACAAATGAGTGTAGGGTACTCTGTCCAGAAACGTGAATCATGGTTCTGACTTTGAAAAATTGTAGAAAATAGCCTAAATTGAATTAGGTTGCAAGTCTTACATTTCTAGAAAGATAATTAAGTTATGTGATAACCGCAAATTTCTGAATTTTTATATTACTTATTTGAGAATTTAATTTTAAATGCGAAAGATAAATTAAAGTAAATAAAGGAATTATTTACAAGATGGAATATTGTTGGAAATTCCGTAAATAATGAAGTTAAGGAATTGATAAATTATATGGAGGAAATTAATTTGGATAAATGGAAATCCAAATTAAACAAGAAAATGAGGAAGAAAATATATATTATACATACAATATATATTGTATTATTTCATTATATAAATATATATAAATGTTATTCTATTTTAAAGTATATATGTATACATAATATATATTAGATATATATTTGTAATATATAATATATATACATATTTTTGTATATAATACACATATATATAGTACTATACTATATATAAAATTATATATAGTATAATATGTATATAATAAAATTAAAACAAAAAAAAAGAAGAAACAGAATCGAGAACTCCCGATTCTGTCTCCCGCGTGGAAGCCGGCCACCGTCGGCCGGCCGACTAAGGGCGAAACGAGCGAGCCGAGACCATCGCCGGTGAGGGAAGAAGAGGAAGAAATCGACCGGCAGCGGAAAGGAGAAAGGAAATAGAATCGGAACCGAAGGAAGCCGAAAAAGAAAAGGAAAGAGGATCTGGAGATGCCGGCGGAATTGGCCACTACCACTGCCACCAAAGCATCGCCGGAGGAAGAGGAAGAGGATGGAGGCCACCCGAGGCGCGGTAAATTGCGGAGGAAGGCCGGCGAAGGGGCGGAAGAAACCGAAGGAAAATCGACTCTATCTGCTGCCGTGCCGTCGATCCAGGCCGAACGGAGACCACCAACAAACTCGTCGTGCCACCAGCCAGCTGTGGAGCCCTTGAACCGCCGGAGAACCGGTGAGGAAGAAGGCTGAACCGGCTGACGAGAAAAAGGAAAAGAAAAAGAAAAGAGAAAAAAGGAAGAAAAAGAGAGGAAAAAAAGGAGAATTTCGAAAATTATGAGAAATCCCGAGAATTCAAAATCCCGAGAATTACGGGAATCGGTAAGAAATCCCGGAAATTGATAAATTATTTAAGTAATTTATTTATTTAAATAATTATAGAAAAATTCTAAATTTTAGAATTTAATTTCTAGCAAAATTCCCTCGATGATTGAGCCAATGGAATCGGACGAGGTGAACACGGGCGCGACCTTCGAGAGTCAGTCGTCGACTCGGAACAGGTAAGGGATGCATGTAAAGCATTGTAAGGATATTCAGTCTGCATGTTTTAATTTTGAAATATTTTATGGAAATATTTTATGAAATTATTATGATGAATGATTGGTTGGAAATTTGGAATGAAGTACCGGTTGAAATTATAAACTATATTTTCCATGCAAGAGGCTAGCCAATCGGCAGCCGTTATATTGCTGAAAAATTATCGAAAATTATCGAAAAATTCTAGAAAATTTATAAAATCATAATAAATGATTTGATTTCACAAGAAATGATTTTCAACCATGAAAATCGAGAAAATGATTATTTTTCATAAAACATGAATATAACGAAATTCATTTTAAAATATTCATGTTTTCGAAATTGGTGATAATGAGATCACCGAAAATTCTCTCGATATATGAATTATATGTGATATGAATTGAAAGATGAAAAAAGGGATAAAGTGAATATTTTACAAATATTTTCTTAAATATTCACTTGATTTATTATATCACCTTTATGGTTTTAATTATGAAATTATTATTTTTATAAATTCCATAAAGGTTTTCTGATGATGAAAAATACTGTTTTGAGACTAGATGGCAACCTTATCATGCTGATATGTGATATGTGACATGTGATATGTAATATGTGATATGTGATATGTAGTCCCGGCCGACACCTGATCAGTGATCCACCGAGGACAATTGTAGATTATGGCCATAGATCTGACATGATTATTTATACCCTGCGGGGCCTATAGCATGATCTGAGTAACGAACCAGTGGACGGGCTAGGCGTGTGTGCCTAAGTCTCCATATATAAAAATGTTTTATATGATATGTGATATGTGAAATGTAAATGTTTTACATGATGTGTGACAAGTTAAATAAAAGAGATTTACAGCATTTTACAAAATGCTTATTTCAGTACTGAATTTAGTACTACGAGATGATTTCATATGATATGTGATACAAATATGTAATATGTTTTCAAAAGGAAAAAAAGGTTATAAGTCTAATATTCTTACTATGATTTTCAATTGAATATTAGACTATATGTGACATGAATATGTGATATGTTCTCCAAAAAGGAAAGAGGAGGAAAATAAATCTAATATTCTTATTTTAGCTTTTAAATTGAATATTAGATTTAAATGATATATATGTTATAAAAAAAAAATTTAATAGCGGATTTTGCTATTTAAAGTACTGTACTAATTATAGTTGTACAATAAAACATGAAATGAGTTTTAAATGAGAATAATGAGAATTTAATTAATATTCTTTTCAAAGGATATATGAATATTAGTTTCTTTATTTAAATGCTTTATTTTATAAAAGCATTATTTTGAAAAGAATATGAAAATGTTATGAAATAAAAAAAAGGTAAAAAGGATTAAAATTCTAAACAAAAAGGAAATTATTCTCTACAGTTGCTTTTAGGTTCTGGGACAAGATAGGTATTTCAAAATACCTACCTTACTCCATCCGGATCCCTAGCCGACTGTAGTATCCTTCCTACATGCGAGCCTAGAGCCCAGAGGAAAAATGAAAAAGTTTTTCAGCATATAGATAGCTGAGTATCAAGTGAGGCATATAATTCCCTTATTGAGCCGTGGTTTGCTCACCCCTTAATATTAACATTTCAGGTTTTCGAGGCCTAGGAGTCTGACATCTAAAGGACTTCGGCTGTGCATTTGGGGACGATGCGACAGCTAGATTTATTTAATAAGGTATGATCATTTATTTTCTGTATTTAGACTTACCTACAATACTACTTCATTATGAATTAAGATAGGGGATGTAATTCATATTATAATTTAATATGTAATTATTTACATGTAAAAGAAAAGTAAAGTATCGCAGACAGTCCAACCAAATAAGATGTATAGAATAAGGTGAAAAATAGGGTCACGGGCTGTGACAGATTTAATGGTATCGGAGCAGGGTTGGCTTGATGTCTTTCGATACTTTGGAAAGAAAATGTATTGAAAAGGTTAACATCCCCTATAGTACTGTGTAGTCAAAATACATAGAGAAAATAAATGATTGTCAATTTGAGTTAAGTGTTTAGAAGGGGGTGAAGATTATGAACTAAGGAATGCTAAAAAGGGAAAACAGCTCAGGAATGTTACCTGAAATGGTGATCTTATGATCTAAATGAAGGTCGGTTCGGTAAGGAACAGAAATGGACTTGGTGAGGGCCCCACCAGTACTTTTCTATCCGGATCGAACTGAGACCTGAAAGTGATGATATAAAGGAGGGAAATGTAATATCATCATTAAATACACCTTAAGATCACTGATTGAAGGTATTTGGAGGAGAGAGAAATTTTTTGACCAAAAATGACCAAAATACCCCTGCCTTCGAAATTTTACCGGGAGTTAAAATAAACCAACAGAGGTTGGAATTGATTGATCTGACAAAGAAATTGATGATGTAAAGCTAAATTGCAAGCAAAATACTCTAACTGTGGATTTTAATGAACTTTTCTGTCGAAATCGAATGAGATCTAAATTGCTGATATAAGTATCAGAAAGGATAATATCAACACATAGATAATAAGATCATTGGTTAAATGTATATTAAGGAGAAAGAAATAAATGTGGAAATGACAAAAACACCCCTATGTTTGACTACATCCCGAATAGTGATGAAACCAAGTGATTTCAAATTCCTTGATGATAATGGAATTATTAATAGCATAGAGGATGTCATATGGATATATCGATCCCTATTACTGATTCCACTTACACTTCGATTATGGACGCGAATTGCTAGTGACCTAGTGAAAGGGCTAGGCCTCATGATGAAACCTCAAGGGGTGACCTAGTGAAAAGGCTGGGCATTCTCAAAAAGGTTAGTACACATATGTAAAGGCGGACGGCGGACGGCGGACGGCGGACGGCGGACGGTGGACGGCAGACGGGCCGAGGCCTTATATGATGCGATCCAATAAGAGTGTATAGTGGAAGGTCATAAGATGATTGGCCCGGCTATTGACGGTAAGGGCCTGAATTATGAGGTACTGAATTGGATATTATTACAGGATCATTGGATATGATGAAAAGTAATATGATTGCTGGAGATGACTGATAAAGAGATTAGTATATATGATGAAATCCATAGCAATACGGTTGATTGAGGTTCTATACATTTATACTCTTTTTGAGGTATTAAATGAATAATTAATTATAAAACTGGAGCATTATGAGATATGCCTTGCAAATTGATGTACTGTATGGAGTATTGTAAATTGGAGAAGATGCACAAGAATAGTAAAGTGAGAAAAGAAGATGACAGCTAACCTAAGTTCTTCAGGACCCTTGAGACAGAACTGTGATGGGCGACCCAATGATGGGCGACCCGTAATGGATCATATGTGTGAGATGTAGGTGAACTATGTTATCTCTGACTCACTTGTAAGGGTAAACCTGGGGCGAAAGGATCGCCTAGGGGATGCTCATCGACGGCCGATTCGAACAGGAGGGACTCTTGCAATTAGCTCAGTGGTAACACGAGTGTAAGGAACTAGGTACGTAAGGGTGCCAGGGTTCGAACCTCGTGAATAGTATGCTGAAGGGAGTTAAACTTGAATTTATTAAATGAACTTGATTCCAAAGTAAATTACAGTGGTAGTAAATTGGTTAGCTGTAACATGTGTTGATAACTATTGAGCTTACTACAGCTTACTGGAATGAGATTTGTAAGGCTGTGAAGTATGAGGAAATAAATGAATCTAGGTAGAGTACGTGTTAAAATGATTTGAATACTAAATGTCTCTACCTTGAGGATATATAGTGAAAATGATAAGACCTAGCAATGAAATGTCTAAAAAGTATGAGATATGTGATTAAAGAAAGTATCGGATGTGATTCCCGATAAACTTTCAGAGTTATATAGAGTGGAGGAATCGAGATAACATTGACTTTATTTTGAATATGAAATTTGATTCTAAGCTTATATCGGAGAACTTAAGAAAATCCGAAAGCTTAAGAAATCCACTCTAGAAAATGTGAGAATAATGAAATGCACGTGTATAAGGTGTGATTGAAGGAAATACAGATAACGTAAATTAAAGATAAGAAAGTTATCTGTATAAGTGTAAGTGAGAGAAGCACTGATGATATTGAGATGTAGATGAAATAAAGTGATATAGTAAATGTTTACTATCTAATAAAGTTCTCATGAAGAACAAGTATTCATCTACATGAAAATAGACGCTTTATTGATTTGATCACAGATATATAAGGAGTTAATAAGACTAACCTCAGTATAAAGCGTCCTTAGATAAAAGATTGGAGACTAATGTCCATAAGATGATAATAATTAGAACTCGATATAATTTTTACAAGCTCCTACTGAGGTTTACAAGGTTAATGAAATACCTTGTGAGATATTGAGTGTAATGAATGAAGCATCCATCTATGAAAAAAATGATGAGATACTGATACAGTTTAAGGCACAAATGGAAAATGAGCAGCATAGTGGTATGACCCTACCAACTCTCAAAGACTGTAATATATATGTTAAGATTGGCAAATAGGAGATGTGGCTAGACAGTACCTCTTTCTAAGATATATGATCTCGAATGATAGAGTGACGTGGATCTGTCTATGATGAAGAGATACTGATTGAGATATGAAATGTACTGAGTCTAGCTAAATACTATTGCCAGTTTATGGAAGAGTTATTGGGTTAGCTGCTCTACAGATGTGACTGATAAGTAAGTAAGTTTAATCCAATGGACGAATAAATGTAAAGATGGTATACAAAAGGTTAAAAGAGTTTAATAGTGGAATATTTTACCACTGATGAAAAATGAGCGAAATGATGATGAAGGAAAAGATGAATATGTCATAAGAGGAAAGTACATGATGTAAAGGGAACACCCATATGAAGTAGTTCCCGAATTTAAAACTAAAAGTGAATTTTGTGGTTATCACATAATTATAGCTAGATGAAAAATTTAGCCAAACCTGAAAGATGAAAATAATTATACTCCAAGGAGTAAAGAAATGATTTACGATTTACTGCCAGTCATATAAATGGAAAATGATAAATATATATACCACCTCGAAATGATGAAAATGGTGGAATTATATGGATAATGAGGTGAAAAAAAATTGATAATTATAGATTCAATGACAAAGTTAAATAATGAGAAGATCAAATTATAATTTGATTATGTCGTTATGGAATCTAAATTATCAAAAAAAAAAGTATAATTACAAGTATATTATAAGATTAAAGTGATAATGAATATACCATAAGAATAAAAGAGGTAATAAGAATATTAAATGGAAAGACGATATGGAGAGAAAATGATTATCTCCTGATTCAATTATGGTAAAAGATGGTAAATAGTAAAGTCTACAAATGAACTGCAACAATTGATGAAATAAATATGAGAAGAATATTGAGGATAATAATGAAGAATCTAAAAGAGATATGATAATATGAAAGTGGTTAAAGACTGATTGTCTAAATGGAATCACTTTCCTATTATCAAACTCTTAGATTCTTTAGTGCTATAGTCGAGATTTGATTATAAAATGATGAGAATGTATGTGAAGTTCCAATGAGCACTATATGTGATGGGAATCTCTGAGTAGCTATATGTTATGGGAAATAGCAAAAGGCTCTGGGATTCCAAATTTATTGACAGCATTGCTTCGTACTGATGTAAATATCTGAGCGTAGAATGGTTACGCTCAAAGATATGTTGAGAGAGCGGATGCACGAGATGTGAAAGCTATTGGGACAATTACATACTATTTATTTAAAACGTGTAAATGATAGTTATCAAACTATATCGACTAGGAACTAATTAAGAAAATAGATAATGAATCATATGAGATATGAAAAGGAGTGGAAATGGATATCTCCCGATTGATAAGCAATTCACAGGGAGTATAAAAATATGATGAGAAATGATATAGAGTGAAAGTGATTCCGAGGCTAATGGCATATTGGCAGTATTAATTAAAAGATGATTGAGAGGACAAGAATGATGAGTATACGAAACAGTGCCACCTTTAACCTAAGTTAAATTCGGAGGACCAAATTTCTTAAGTTGGGGAGAATGTGATAACCACAAATTTCTGAATTTTTATATTACTTATTTGAGAATTTAATTTTAAATGCGAAAGATAAATTAAAGTAAATAAAGGAATTATTTATAAGATGGAATATTGTTGGAAATTCCGTAAATAATGAACTTAAGGAATTGATAAATTATATGGAGGAAATTAATTTGGATAAATGGAAATCCAAATTAAATAAGAAAATGAGGAAGAAAAAATATATATATATATATATTATACATACAATATATATTGTATTATTTCATTATATAAAAATATATAAATGTTATTCTATTTTAAAGTATATATGTATACATAATATATATTAGATATATATATTTGTAATATATAATATATATATACATATTTTTGTATATAATACACATATATATACTACTATACTATATATAAAATTATATATAGCATAATATGTATATAATAAAATTAAAACAACAAAAAGAAGAAACAGAATCGGGAACTCCCGATTCTGTCTCCCACGTGGAAGCCGGCCACCATCGGCAGACCGACCGAGGGCAAAACGAGGGAGCCGAGACCATCTTCGGCGAGGGAAGAAGAGGAAGAAATCGACCAGCGGCGGAAAGGAGAAAGGAAACAGAATCGGAACCGAAGGAAGCCGGAAAAAAAAAAAGAAAGAGGATCTGGCGGTGCTGGCGGAATTAGACACCGCCACTGCCACCGAAGCATCGCGGGAGGAAGAGGAAAAGGATGGAGGCCACCCAAGGCGCGGTGAACGGCGGAGGAAGGGCGGCGAAGAGGCGAAAGAAACTGAAGGAAAATCGACTCGATCCGCCGCTGTGCCATCGATCCAGGCCGAACGGAGACCACCAGCAGACTCGCCGTGCCATCGGCCAGCTGTGGAGCCCTTGAACCGTCGGAGGACCAGCCGCCGGCGAGGAAGAAGGCTGAACCGGCTGATAGGAAAAAGGAAAAGAAAAAGAAAAGAAAGAGGAAAAAGAAAAAAAAAGAAAAAGAAAAGAAAGAGAAAGGAAAGAAAAGAAAAGAGGAAAAAGGAAGAAAAAGAGGAAAAGAAGAAAAAGAGAGGAAAAAAGAAGAATTTCGAAAATTACAGGAAATCCCGAGAATTCGAAACCCGGGAATTACTGGAATCGGTAAGAAATCCCGAAAAGTGATAAATTATTTAAATACTTTATTTATTTAAATAATTATAGAAAAATTCTAAATTTTAGAATTTAATTTCCAGAAAATTCCCTCGATGACCGAGCCGATGGAATCGAGCGAGGTGAACACGGGCGCGACCTTCGAGAGTCAGTCGTCGACCCGGAACAGGTAAGGGATGCATGTGCAGCACTGTAAGGATATTCAGTCTGCATGTTTTAATTTCGAAATATTTTATGGAAATGTTTTATGAAATTATTATGATGAATGATTGGTTGGAAATTTGGAATGAAGTACCGGTTGAAATTATAAACTGTATTTCCTATGCAGGAGGCTAGCCAATTGGCAGTCGTTATACTATCGAAAATTATCGAAAAATTCTAGAAAATTTATAAAAACATAATAAATGATTTTATTTCACAAGAAACGATTTTCAACCATGAAAATCGAGAAAATGATTATTTTTCATAAAACATGAATATAACGAAATTCATTTTAAAATATTCATGTTTTCGAAATTGGTGATAATGAGATCACTGAAAATTCTCTCGATATTTGAATTATATGTGATATGAAATGAAAGATGAAAAAAGGGATAAAGTGAATATTTTACAAATATTTTCTTAAATATTCGCTTGATTTATTATATAACCTTTATGGTTTTAATTATGAAATTATTATTTTTATAAATTTCATAAAGGTTTTCTGATGATGAAAAATACTGTTTTGAGACTAGATGGCAACCTTATCATGCTGATATGTGATATGTGACATGTGATATGTAATATGTGATATGTGATATGTAGACCCGACTGACACCTGATCAGTGATCTGCCGAAGACAATTATAGACTATGGCCATAGATCTGATATGATTATTTATACCATGCGGGGTCTATAGCATGATCTAAGTAACGACCCAGTGGACGGGCTGGACGTGTGTGCCTAAGTCTCCATATATAAAAATGTTTTATATGATATGTGATATGTGAAATATAAATGTTTTACATGATATGTGGCAAGTTAAATGAAAGAGATTTACAGCATTTTACAAAATGCTTATTTCAGTACTGAATTTAGTACTACGAGATGATTTCATATGATATTTGATACGAATATGTAATATGTTTTCAAAAGGAAAAAGAGGTTATAAGTCTAATATTCTTACTATGATTTTCAATTGAATATTAGACTATATGTGACATGAATATGTGATATGTTTTCCAAAAAGGAAAGAGGAGGAAAATAAATCTAATATTCTTATTTTAGCTTTTAAATTGAATATTAGATTTAAATAATATATATGTTATACGAAAAGGATTTAATAGCGGATTTTGCTATTTAAAGTACTGTACTAATTATGGTTGTACAGTAAAACATGAAATGAGTTTTAAATGAGAATGATGAGAATTTAACTAATATTCTTTTCAAAGGATATATGAATATTAGTTGCTTTATTTAAATGCTTTATTTTATAAAAGCATTATTTTGAAAAGAATATGAAAATGTTATGAAATAAAAAAAGGTAAAAAGGATTAAAATTCCAAACAAAAAGGAAATTATTCTCTACAGTTGCTTCTAGGTTCCGGGACAAGATAGGTATTTCAAAATACCTACCTTACTCCATCCGAATCCCTAGCCGACTGTAGTATCCTTCCTACATGCGAGCCTAGAGCCCATAGGAAAAATGAAAAAGTTTTTCAGCATATAGATAGCTGAGTATCAAGTGAGGCATATAATTCCCTTACTGAGCTGTGGTTTGCTCACCCCTTAATATTAACATTTCAGGTTTTCGAGGACTAGGAGTCTGACATCTAAAGGACTTCGGCTGTGCATTTGGGGACGATGCGACAACTAGATTTATTTAATAAGGTATGATCATTTATTTTTTGTATTTAGACTTATCTACAATACTACTTCATTATGAATTAAGATAGGGGATGTAATTCATATTATAATTTAATATGTAATTGTTTACATGTAAAAGAAAAGTAAAGTATCGCAGACAGCCCAACCAAATAAGATGTATAGAATAAGGTGAAAAATAGGTTCACAGGCTGTGAGAAGTTAGGATTGAGATGGTTCTGGGATTGCACCAATTGGATATGCCTATAATTAACTATGAAGTATTTTATGCAAGTGGGTCAGTGTTATACTGTGTTAGAAAACTGCTGAACATAGTGAAACTTTGAAAAATTGTTGGTGTTGATCTAGAAAGAGTTAAATTATAAGCCATACACTTCCAAAAAGGGATTTAGGCTAGGTTTCATACAAAATGTACGGTTCGACAATTGGACTCTAACTTTTTGAATAAGGCCAGAATAGTGTTAAAAGGTCAAAATTAAATGTGAACAGTCGGGTTAAACAGTAGCTTTTATTGCTTGACAAAAATTGAGCTAGAATGACTAACACAAATTCAGGGAACTAATACATCGTATAATTCTTATTTGTAGCTAATCTTCAAGCTATATAGCAATTCACGTGGAATTAGAAAATGTGGGCCCAATAGTGTAATTGACGTATATAAGGGTAAATGGAAGTATAAGTAGAAATTGCATGATTTGAAATATTTCATAAGTTTATGTTTTGATCATGCTTTTATTCCTTGATTTTTATGCAAAGTGTGCTTAATTGATTTACATCATGATTTATTTAAGAGGACATGACAAACTTGTAAAATAGTTACCTCGGTGTTTATTTGAGATGTTCGCATGCCTGTAGAGTTTTTATTTATAAACTAATGATGCATTGTACTTTAAAAGAAATAAAATTAATTTTAGCAAGCTTTCCCATACTTAGCCGAACGTGATGTTTTATATAAATTTTTATATGAATTTAAAGGCTAAGAGAAGGGTAACAGGGTTTTGAGATAAATGATATGTTTCTAACACACTATGATTTTCATCATGGTCCGAGTAATGTTAGGATTGGATCCCTTCATGGTGATTTGGTGAGGATAGCACTTTTAAATTCCTAGAGCAAGTATTAGGTTCGGTATTGTCGTAACAAGGTACCATATATGGTTTGATCCTGCCGCAAGAGGATCGGTATATATTGTCAAGTACCGTTTGATCAACAGCCTGGCGAACTTGTGTGCACATAAGTTGGTTCCTAAAGAGGGCCAGCTCCTAGAAAGGAACGAGTAGGTTCCCTGTTAGTGCTGCAGTGATCCGGTGATGATGATATGAGCTTGAGGTACGAAACAAAATGTCACAGCCCGTGACCCTTTTATTCATCTTTTTCTATACATCTTATTTGATTAGGCTGTCTGCGATACTTTACTTTTCTTTTATGTATAAACAATTTCATATAAAATTACAATATGAATTACATCCCCTATCTTAATTCATAAGGAAGTAGTACTGTAGATAAGTCTAAATACAGAAAATAAATGATCGTACCTTATGTAATACATCAAGCTGTCGCATCGTCCCCAAATGCACAGCCGAAATCCTTTAGATGTCAGACTCTCAGTCCTTGAAAATCTGAAATGTTAAAATTAAGGGGTGAGCAAACCACGGCTCAGTAAGAGAGTTATATGCAACACTTGATATTCAGCTACCTATATGCTGAAAAACTTTTTCATTTTCCTATAAGGGCTCTAGGCTCACATGTAAGAAGGATATTATAGTCGGTTAAGGATCTGGAAGGAGTAAGGCAGGTATTTTGAAATACCTGTCTTGTCTCGAAACCTAGAAGCAACCGTAGAGAGTAATTTCATTTTGTTTGAAATTTAAATCTTTTTCTTTTTTATTCCATATCATTTTCATATTCTTTTCAAAATAATGCTTTTATGAAATAAAGCATTTAAATAAAGTAACTAATATTTATATATTCTTTGAAAAGAATAGTAGTTAAATTATCATCAGTCTCATTTAAACTCATTTCATGTTTTACTATACAATCATAATTAGTACAGTACTTTAAATAGCAAAATAAGCTATTAATTCCTTTTCGTATAACATATATATCATTTAAATCTAATAATCCATTTTAAGAAATTATAATAAGAATATTAGATTTATTTTCCTCCTTTTTCCGTTTTGAAACATATCACATATTCATGTCACATATAGTCTAATATTCAATTTAAAATCATAGTAAGAATATTAGACTTGTAAACTCTTTTCCCTTTTGAAAACACGATACGTGTTCATATCACATGTTATATGAAAGTCATCTCGTAGCACTAAAATCAATACTGTAATAAGCATTGTATAAAATACTGTAAATCACTTTCATTTAACTTATCACATATCATATAAAACATTTACATTTTACGTATCACATATCATATAAAACATATTCATATATGGAGACTGAGGCAATCATCACTCATATCATGCGATAGACCCTGAATGGTATAAAATAATCATATCAGATCTATGACCATAGTCTATAATTGCCCTCGGCGGATCACTGATCAGGTGTTGACCAAGACTACATATCACATATCACATATCAGCAAGATAAGGTGCCAACTAGTCTCAAAACAGTATTTTTCATCCTCAGTAAACCTTTATCGAATTTATAAAAATATATAATTTCATAATTTAAAACCATAAAGGTTATAAACCCATTTAGTGAATATTTAAGAAATATATATAAAAATACTCACTTTATTTCCTTTCATCTGCCTTTTCATGTCACATATAGTTCGTATATCGAGAGAATTTTCAGTGATCCCATTATCACCAATTTTGAAAACATGAATATTTTAAAATTAAAATTTAGTATATTAATGTTTTATGAAAAATATCGATTTTTCGATTTTCGTGGTTGAAAATTGTTTCTCGTGATATAAAATCATTTATTATTATTTTTGGTAATTTTCTCATATTTTTCGGCAGTATAACGACTGCCGATTGGCTAGCCTCCTGCACGAAAAATACAATTTATAATTTCAGCCAATACATCATCAGAAATTTCCAACAAATCATTATCAACAGCATTTATAAAAATTAAATGCATATTTAAAACATGTGTGCCGAATATCCTTACAGGCTGCATATGTCTCCCTTACCTGTCTCGGGTCGACAACCGCCTCATTACGTCGCGCCCGTGTTCACCTCTCCAGATTCCATCGTCTTGGTCATCGATGGTGATTTTCTGGAAATTCTAAACTTTAGAATTTTTCCATAATTTATTAAAATTCACTCGAAATTAATTTCCGAATTTTCGAATTCTCGAAAATTTTTGAATTTTCAGAAATTTCTTTTTCTCTCTCTTTCTTTTCTCTTTTCTTTTCCTTTTCTTTTTCTCTTTCTTTTTATTCTTCCTTTTCTTTTTCTTTTTCCTTTTTTTTCCTTTCTTGGCCAAACCGGTTCAAACTGGTCAGCCTCCCCTCATCGTCGGTGCTTCTCCGACGACCGATTCTCTAACGGTTCAGCGGCTCCACAACTAGCCGACACCACGGCGAACTTACTGGCGGCCTCCGTTCAGCCTAGTTCAGCTGCACGACGACGAATCTGGCTGCATGGGTCTCGGTCCTTTCCTCCTTTTTTTCTTCCTTCCTCTGCCGTCATCCTCCTCGCTAGTGGCCTCCTTTTCCTTCCCCTTACCTCCGTCGAGCTCAAGGTTGGGGTAGCGATGCCTGGATCGGCTGACACTACCGATTTCCTTTTTTCATTTTTCTCCCGATTTTCCTCTTTTTCCGTTCGGCTTCCTCCTCTCTTTCCTTTTTCTCCTTCCATCGCCGAATCAATTTCCTTTTCTTCTTCCCTCGCTGACGACAGCCTCCCTTGTCTCTCCTCTCTTCTCCGATCACCAACAGTGGTCGGCTGCTCACGGGGAAATCGATATTCTTCCTGATTTTCCCATTCTGTTTTTCTTTTTTTATTATAATTATACATATATATTATATATTATATATAGTATAGTACTATATATATTATATATAATGATATATATTGTATATTAATAAAATATATCTAATATATACATATACTTATATACTTTAAAATTATATAAAATTTATATATATTTATATAAATATAATAATAATACAATATATATTGTATTTATAATATATATACAACTTTAATGTAAAATAATATTTACATTTTTCAAATATGTATATACTTATATATACATACAATGTTATATTTGTATATATATGTATTATTTAAATTTATAAAATAATATATATACATATTTATTCCAATGTATAATAATATATACTATATGGCATTTAAATACATATGTATTTGTATAAAAATATATTTATATAATATATAATTATATAAATATATATCATTTTCATTCTCATTTTTTTATTTAATTTGGATTTCAATTTATCCAAATTAAATTTACTCTCTTCATTTCTTGTTTCCAATTTAATTTTCCTTTACTCGAATTTCTCAATTTGTCACTTTCTCAATTCTCGGGATTTTCACAAACATTTCGTTCTCATAATTATATTTATTTATTTCTGCTTATCTATTTTCTTTACTATTAATTTCCACTATTAAACAATGAAAAATTTGTGGTTATCACATTCTCCCCACCTTAAGAAATTCGGTCCTCCGAATTTAACTTAACTTAAAAGGTGGTATATTTCGTCTACTTATAGTCCTTACTCTTTAAATCGTCTTTGAATTAATACCGCTAGTATACCATCAACATCATAATAACTTTGACCACTACATATTGTCTTTCGTCATATACTATACTCCCGTAAGTTTATTTCTCAAATCGGGAGTTATTCATTTCCACTCTTTTCATATAAAAGTCCATTCACACTATTTTTCATATTACAGCCGATCTATGCTGTTCATCATTCATTTTTCTCAATTAGTGCCAAGTCGATATAGTTTAAAAACTATCAGTTACATATGTCAATCAGTTGTATGTAATTGTCCCAGTAGCTTTCACATCTCGAGCACACGCTCTCTCAATATATCCTCAAGCGTCCACATATTACACTCGAGCATTTTCATCAGTACGGAGCGGTGCTATGAGTACACCTGGGATCTCAAGGCCTTTTGTTATTCTTTATTAGCATATGGCCACTCAGAGACTCCCATCACATATAATGCTCACTGGAATTGTACATACACATTTACACTATTTCACACTCATACTTCGACTATGGCACTAGAGAATCTGGAAGTCTGATAATGGAAGGTGATTCTATTTAGATCATTAGTCTTAAATCACTTCCATATCATCATATCTCTTTTGGATTCTTTATTGTCCACAATATTCATTTTCCCATTCATTCCATTAAAACTGCATCTCATTACAGACTTTATTGTTAATCATCTTTTACAGTAATAAATCAGGAGACAATCATTTTCTCTTCATGTCTCTTTTCGTGTAGTATGGTTATTACATCTCTTATTCTTATGGTATATTCAATATCACTTAAATTTTATAATATACCTGGAAATATAATCTTCTTAGAATTTAAATTCTACAATAGACTATTGAAACCATCAATTTCATCACCACATTGTTTATACAATTCCACTATTTCTATCATTTCAAGGTGGTTATGTGTATGTATAACACTTTTTTATTTATATAATGGCAATAAATAATACCTATCATTCATCTTACTCCTTTGAGTATCATTAATTTCACTTATCAAGTTTGGCTTGATTTTATATCTAGCCATAATCATGTGATAACCAAATGAAATCACTTTTAAATTTAATTTTGGGAACTACTCATCATGTAACTTACTTTCTTATTTGATTTTCATATTTTCACCCCTATCATCTCAGTTGACTTTTCCCCAGTGGTATAGTACTCCACTGTTAAAATCTATTAACAACTTGCATACCATCTTTTCTTCACACTTATCCATTTACCGAATTTAATTTCTTTAATTATATCCCATTAGTAGAGTAGCTAGTCTCATAACTTCTTTATAAACTGGCAGTAGTATCTAGCTAGACTCATTAATTCCGTATCTCAATCATTATCTCTCTATCATCGACAGATTCACTGTCATTCTGTCAATTCTAGATTATATATCTTAGAAAGAGACACTGTCTAGCCAAATATCTCATTTGCCAATCTTAACCTATAGGTTACAGTCTTTGAGACTTTGAAGGGTTATATATCACAATGCTGCTCATGTTCCATTTGTATCTTTAACTATTTCGATACCTCATCACTCTATTTTTATATGGATGCCTCATTCATTAGGCTTATTTACCTCCATAGGAACTCGTAAGTATTTTATCGAGTTCTAATCATTATCTTATGAACATCAATTTTCGACCTTTCTCTAATGATGCTGTATATCGAGGCTAGTCTTATAAACTCCTCATGTATCTCTGATCAAATCAATAAGCATCCATTTTTCATGTAAATGAATACTTGTTCTTCACAAGAACTTTATTAAATAGTAAATATTTACTATATCATTTCAGTTCATCTACGTATTAAGGTCTGTGCTTCTCTCATTTACACTTATACAGATAACTTCATTATAATAAATTTACATTATCTGTATTCCCATCAATCACACCTTTACAAGTGAAATTCATTATTCACACATTTTCTAGAGTTATTGTAAAGCTTTTAGACTCTTTCTATGTTTTCCGATATAAGCTTAGAATAAGTTCTGTATTAACGATCGAGTCAATATTAACATGATTTCTCAAATTTATATACTCTGAAAATTTATCGGGAATAACATCTGATACTTTTTAATCATTATACTTGTACCATTTTGGACAATTCATCCTTATGTCCTATCATTTCACTGTACATCCTCAAGGCAGAGACATTTAATATTTAAATCATTTTAACATCTACTCCGCCTTGATTCGCTTATTTCCTTATACTTCACAACATGTTATTCAAAGTGACTAGAAATGCTGTATCGAGTATAACTATTTAGTTGACACATTTCACAGCTAACCAACTTATTATTGCTGTAATTTACTTTAAAATCAATTTCATTTAAGGAATTCAGGTTTAATTCCCTTGAGCATGTTATTCACGAGGTTCGAACCCTGGCACCCTTACGTACCTAGTTCCTTACATTCGTGTTACCATTGAGATAATTGTAAGAGCCCCACCCGTTAGAATAGGCCGTCAGTGAGCATTCCCTAGGCGATCCCTTCTCCCCAGGTTTACCCTTACAAGTGAGTCGACGACCACATAGGTCGCCCACACCTCACAACATATTGTCCGCTGCTGGTCGCCCATCATTGGGTCACCCATCACGGTTTTGTCTCAAGGGCCCTGAAGAACTCAGGTTAGCTGTCATCTTTCTTTTTTTTTCACTTTACTGTTCTCATGCATATTCTCCAATTTACAGTACTCTATACAGTACATCAATTTGCAAGGCAGTTCTCAAAATGCTTCGGTTCTATAAATAAATATTCGTTTAATACCTCAAAAATAGTATAAATGTATAGAACCATAATTAACCGTACTGCTATGGATTTCATCAATTTTTATTGATCTCTTTCTCAATCGTTTTCAGTATTCATATTACTTTTTATCTTATCCAACGATCCCTTCAATACACTTTTAATTCAGGCCTTTATAAATCAATAACCGGGCTACTCATCTTGCGACATTCCACTATACACTTATGGGATCGCATCATGTAAGACCCTGGCCCGTCTGTCGTTCGCCTTTACACATCTGTACTGTCCTCTTTGGTGAGCGCATTGGCCCTTTCAAGGTTTTGTCGTGAGGCCCAGCCCATTCATTAGGTCACTCATAGTTTGCGTCCGTAATCTAAGTGTAAGTGGAATCAGTAAGAGGGATCGCTATATTCATATTACATCCTCTATGCCAGTAATAACTCCATTACCATCAATGGATTTAAGATCAACTTAGTTTTATCACTGTTCAGAACATAGTCCAACATAAGGGCGTTTTCATCATTTTAACATTTATTTCTTTCCCCTCAGTATAAATTTAAACCAAGGATCTTATTATCTATGTGCTAATAGTATCCTTTCTCATACTAATAACAGCCCTTTAAAATCTTGTTCAATTTCGACAGAGAAGTCCACTAGGATCCATAATTAGATGATTTTGCTTGTAATACAGCTTTACATCATCAATTTCTCTATCCAATCAGTCAATTCCAACTTCTGTTGGTCTATTATGACTCCAGGTAAAATTTTGGAGGTAGGGGAATTTTGATCATTTTTGGCCAAAAATTTCTCTCTCTTCAAAATACCTTCAACCGATGAACTTAAGATCTATTTAATGATGATATTGCATTCCCCTCCTTTATATCATCACTTTCAGGTCTCAGCTCGATCCGGATAGAAAAGTACTGGTGAGGCCCTTATCGAGTTCGTTTCTATTCCTTACCGAACCGACTTTCATTTAGGTTATAAGATCACCATTTCAGATAATTTCTAAAGTCGTTTTCCCTCTTTGCCATCCTTAGTTCATAATGCTCACTCCCTTTCAAAACATTTAATTTAATTTACAATCATTTATTTCCTTTATGTATACAAACTACGCAGTACTACAGGAGATATTAACATTTTTCGACACATTTTTTTCCAAAAGTATCTACAAACATCAGGCCAACCCTGCTCTGATATCATTAAACTTGTCACAACCCGTGACCCTATTTTTCATCTTTTTCTATACATCTTATTTGGTTTGGCTATTTACGATACTTTACTTTTCTTTTACATATAAACAATTTCATATAAAATTATAATATAAATTATATCCCCTATCTTAATTCATAAGGAAATAGTACCGTAGATAAGTCTAAATACATAAAATAAATGATTGTACCTTATGCAATACATCAAGCTGTCGCATCGTCCCCAAATGCACAACTGAAATCTTTTAGATGTCAGACTTGCAGCCTTGAAAATCTGAAATGTTAAAATTAAGGGGTGAGCAAACCACAGCTCAGTAAGAGAGTTATATGCAACACTTGATATTCAGCTACCTATATGCTGAAAAACTTTTTCATTTTCCTATAAGGGCTCTAGGCTCACATGTAGGAAGGATACTACAGTCGGCTAAGGATCCGGATGGAGTAAGGTAGGTATTTTGAAATACCTGTCTTGCCTCGGAACCTAGAAGCAACTGTAGAGAGTAATTTCATTTTGTTTGAAATTTAAATCCTTTTCCTTTTTATTCCATATCATTTTCATTTTCTTTTCAAAATAATGCTTTTATGAAATAAGGCATTTAAATAAAGTAACTAATATTCATATATTCTTTGAAAAGAATATTAGTTAAATTCTCATCATTCTCATTTAAACTCATTGCATATTTTACTATACAATCATAATTAGTACAGTACATTAAATAGCAAAATAAGCTATTAATTCCTTTTCGTATAACATATACATCATTTAAATATATATTCTATTTTAAGAAATTATAATAAGAATATTATATTTATTTTCCTCCTTTTTCCATTTTGAAACATATCACATATTCATGTCACATATAGTCTAATATTCAATTTAAAATCATAGTAAGAATATTAGACTTGTAAACTCTTTCCCTTTTGAAAACATGATACGTTTTCATATCACATGTTATATGAAAGTCATCTCGTAGCACTAAAATCAGTACTGTAATAAGCATTATATAAAATGCTGTAAATCACTTTTATTTAACTTATCACATATCATATAAAACATTTACATTTCATGTATCACATATCATATAAAACATTTTCATATATGGAGACTAAGGCAATCATCACTCATATCATGCTATAGACCCCAAAGAGTATAAAATAATCATGTCAGATCTATGGCCATAGTCTATAATTGCCTTCGGCGGATCACTGATCAGGTGTCGATCGAGACTACATATCACATATCACTTGTGACATATCACATATCAGCATGATAAGGTGCCAACTAGTCTCAAAACAGTATTTTTCATCCTCAATAAACCTTTATCGAATTTATAAAAATATATAATTTCATAATTTAAAACCATAAAGGTTATAAAACCATTTAGTGAATATTTAAGAAATACATATAAAAATATTCACTTTATTTCCTTTCATCTTCCTTTTCATGTCACATATAGTTCGTATATCAAGAGAATTTTCGGTGATCTCATTATCACCAATTTTGAAAACATGAATATTTTAAAATTAAAATTTAGTATATTCATGTTTTATGAAAAATAATCGATTTCTCGATTTTCGTGATTGGAAATCGTTTCTCGTGACATAAAATCATTTATTATGATTTTTAGTAATTTTCTCATATTTTTCGGTAGTATAACGACTGCCGATTGGCTAGCCTCCTGCACGAAAAATACAGTTCATAATTTTAGCCAATACATCATCACAAATTTCCAACCAATCATTGTCAACAGCATTTATAAAAATTAAATGCATATTTAAAACATGTGTGCCAAATATCCTTACAGGCTGCACATGTCTCCCTTACCTGTCCCGGGTCGGCGACCGCCTCATTGTGTCACGCTCGTGTTCACCTCTCCTGATTCCATCATCTCGGTCATTGATGGTGATTTTCTAGAACTAATATTCTAAACTTTAGAATTTTTCCATAATTTATTAAAATTCACTCGAAATTATTTTGCTAAATTTCTTACCGAATTTCCATAAATTTCCATATTTCCGAATTCTCGAGAATTTTCGAATTCCCGAAAATTTCCTTTTCTCTCTCTTTCTTTTCTCTTTTCTTTTTCTCTTTCTTTTCTTTCTTCCTTTTTCTTTTCTTTTCTTTTCTTTTTCTTTTTCTTTTTCTTTTTCTTTTCTTTCTTCGACAGACCGGTTCAGACCGGTCAGCCTCCCTTCATCGTCGATTCTTCTCCGACGGTCGATTCTCTGATGATTCGTTTGCTCCACAGCTGGCCGACGCCACGGCGAACTTGCTGGTGGCTTAAGTTCGGCCCAGTTCGGCGTCACAGCGGTGGATCTGGCGACGTGGGTCTCGGTCCTTTCCTCCCCTTTTTCTTCCTTCCTCCACCGTCATCCTCCTCGTCGGTGGCCTCCTTTTCCTTCCCCTTACCTCCGCCGAGCACGAGATTAGGGTGGCGGTGCCTAGACCGATCGGCATCGTCGATTTCCTCTTTTCCTTTTTCTCCTGGTTTTCCTCTTTTCCTTATCATATGTGGCCACATCAAATGGAGCTAACCATGACCTAATAGAATAACTTAAACCAACAATAAACCTTTTTATCTTTTGTTCCTCATTTTGACGATTTTTGGGTCAAATTGATTCAGTGTCGAAAATTTGGACTCATACTGGTCCACTGTCATAGATCCCTATATCAAACCCAAAAAACTCAACTCGTAAATTCTTCTGCGCTATTTGAGGAATATACTGCTTATTAGAAGCCTCAAGGAACCCCTGATTACTATTGGATGTCTGGCCCCCAACACTATCTTGGTAAACTTCCCCCAATGCTCTGCCTTATTGACCAATAGAAAGGTAGCCAATCCCACATTTCTTGCCTCAGAACACTGCATGAACCTAAACAGTTTCTCTACAGCATCAACCACATTTTCCATTGCCATCGGATCTTTATCGCCTTTGAATTTCTGCGAATCCAACTTTTAGAACTATCTTAATAAGGTGATGTCACAAGCAACCATTGGGCCAACAGGTTGAGGTTGTGGTGGCGACGGTACCAGTTGTAACTAGGGCTCTAAAGGTACATTAACTAGAGGAGGAGGTGGTTGCGCCACTTCTGGTATTAGTGTTCTAGCATTATTGTTGAAATTAGTAATAAAGACTGCAAACATCTGTTCCAGCATAAAGATGCAAGTGTTAGGACTCCTAGGCTATTGATAAAGAGCAAGTTCAAGGATCATTTTCGGAGATGGCTCTAGAGAGGGCTGAACTCGCCTCCATCTCCATCCCCGTCTTTGACCTCGTCCAATACCCCTTCACATGTCACTCATTCTATCAAAAACAAACATAAGAAACATGTCAAGGCCTTGCTCGTCTCACCAAGCTGTCGGCAGGCATCCCCTAGGCGCCCCGTGCCCTAGGTTTACCTTGACAATGTGAGGTAGGCGGTCGCTCAACACTCACTAACATATTGTCCACTTTAGGTGCTCGCAGCCCTCATGACTTTATTCCACACTGGGATGCGTCCTTTCACGTTCGAACCCATGTCACGTTCAAACCCAAGAACCCTCAAGTACATGGGTTCTACAACACTCATACCACTTGTCTAAATGGTACGAGTGTTGTAGAACCCATGTACTTAAGGGGTCTTACAACACTCATACCACTTGTCTAAATGGTACGAGTGTTGTAGAACCCATGTACTTGAGGGGTCTTGGGTTCGAACGTGAAAGGATGCGTCCCAGTAAGGAATAAAGCCTTGAGGACATCAAGCATCCAAAGCGAACAATATGTTAGTGAGTGCTGGGTGACTGCATACCTCACGTTGTCAAGGTAAACTTAGGGCACGGGGTGACTAGGGGATGCTCACCGGCAACCTGGTGAGACGAGCAAGGCCTGGACATCCAGACACTCCCAGACTTGATTTAGTTCATATTTTGAAATTGTTATTTATCATGATTTCTGATCTTTATATAATTTATCGAGATTGATTTAGTACTGTTTATGAAGATTTAGTACTGTTTATGAAGTGTTTTGGAAATTGACTATTTGAATAATTTATAAATTGATTTACAGAAGTTATCTTCTGAATGTTTACTAAATCCTACAATTGATTTAACTTTAATGAACTCTTTATAGTTGGAATTGGATGCTAAGACAAGTGAGGTGCTTCCAAACATCGTTCTATACCTAACTTGGTTATCATTCCACTATAGTATCATTTTCGAATATAGTGTCCAAAGAAATTTATAATCATTGGTTTTCGTATGTACGTGTATGTTTTAAAGATACTTGCATATAGTTATGCATAGTATCAATTTCACTATATATATTTCTTACTGGGCCTTTCATCCCTCCTTCCAGATTATCTACAGTAATTATTTGCTTCCGTTCAAGAGGACTCTTACTTTTGGTATCCCTCAGGCAGTTATAGCTTTCCATTGAAGTATACAAGTTTTATGTATTCAAACTATATTGTACAATACCATTTTATGTAAATTTTCTTACTTAGGATGTAAATTAAAATTAGATTAATATATGTAACTTAATAAAATTTTGACATATCTATATATAATCTTTTGCAAGTGGAAGTAAAGGCACTGCAGACAGTCCAACCATAGATAAGTGATATTTATGAATATGTACTGTTTTGGCATGATTTTAGTGCGTGACACTGTTGCTCTTAGAAATCCTCCAACAACTAGTTTTATGTGAGGACCAACAAGAAAATCAGTTTTGGCTCCTCCAAACTTCAAGAAACCATCAAGGGGAGTATAAAAAGAAGCTTAGAAGTCTAAAACACTCAAAAGACTTCACTATTTATTTTCTTCAAGTTTCAAAAATATTTCAAATGCTAGAAATTCCAACTTCTCCATCATTCACATCTTTTTTGTATATATAGCACAAATCTTGTATAGGTTTCTCTTATGCTCAATCTTGTAATCATTTGTTTGTCTAAAGGTATCTCTTTGATTATACAAACTAGAAAACTCATTCATAAATTGTAAAGGGAAGTGAACCCTCCAGTGCTTCATTGTAACTGAGGATTGGGTAGAAAGTTTTCTCCTTAAGGCATAAAAGACAGAGGTTGTAAGGTTTGCTACTTGATCTCACAAAAGTAGTGGTTGTAAGGTTCCATCCTTGAGCTTGGAAAAAGGAATGTTGAAGGTTACATTTAAGCCTACGAAAAAAAGTGTAACAAATTCAAGTTAGTAAATTTGGAGAAAATCCTTAGAAGTGTTTTAAGGAAGAGGACGTAGGCAAGGTTGCCAAATCTCTATAAATCATTGTGTACTATTCTCAAACCCTACACTCTTTACTTTATTGTATTTAAATTATGCTTATTGTATTGAACTGGAATTGAATACTAAGAGAGGATTAAATAGTGTAGAGAATTTATAGAACCAAAAACAAACCTAAGGTTAGAGAAAACCAATTCACACCCCTCTCGGTTAGGTAATTGAGCCAACAATGTTAGATGAGGATGGCGATACCTAAGTGAGATCATTTTCGATATCTAGGGTGTCACATCCCAAAATGTATAGTATTTACCATATTATAACACCACACGTGACAGTTGGGCTGTATGCAATGCCTTTATCACTCACTTTTAAAGAACATTAGCTACTATTATACTTAAAGTAAATCAATAGTCGATGAAAATCTTTACTGCAATATATATATATACAGTATGTACACGAGTTCTACATCCCCGGTACATGGATTATACAAATGTAGTACTGTACAACTATGTCTGAAAACATGTAAAAGAAATACCACCTCCAGGATCCACTAAGTGCTGCCTTAGGGGTCAACTACAACGCAGCCAGATCCGTGGAACGGAATCACTGAAGATAGTATGTGGAGTGAGAGAATGAAGGGGTGAGCTAACGCACTCAATAAGAGAATTATTTGTAAAACTGATACTATAAAATCTATATGCTAAAAACATTTGCATCCTAACAGTTCACTAAATAAGATGGATACTATAGTCGGCTACGAATACAGGATGGAGTATGGGAGGTATTTTAGAATATCGTACGTGTCCCGGCTCCTAGAAGCGACTATAGGTAGTAATCGTTTTCTTTTGATATTCAAATCCAAGTAAAACATTAAATATTCACATGATAAAACACTTAAGTAAATAAATAAGGAATTAATATTCCTTTCACAAATACTCACTTCCACACTTGTAAAACACCGTATAATATTTAGTTCAACACGTAATATATCAAAAGCTCAGTAGCTGTAAATAATTTTGTACCAGCAAAAGGTTCAGTGAAAAGTACAATCATCAGTATAATATCATGGAGACCAGGCAACACCTTGAATATATCATGCTATAATAATATCTCGAATAGGGGAAATAATAACACATGAGATCATGGCCATAGTCTACGGGGTCCACAGTGTGCACTGATCATGTATCCACCGGGACGCTGATAATAGGATCAGTATTTATCAACACTGTTGGCTCCTATAGGCTATACCGAGAGGGGGGTGAATCGGTTTTTCACTAACTTTAAGCTCGTTTTTCGGTTCCTCTAAATTCTCTAGCTTAGATTGATATTTTCTAGGTTCTCTAAGCTACTCAAGCATGCAACCCAAGTTCAATGCAATAAACATAATATAATCGCAAGTAAATAAAGAGTAGGGAGAGAGAGATTTACACAATCGATTTATAGAGGTTCGGCTACCTTGCCTACGTCCTCTACCTTAAGATGCTCCCAAGGATTTTCCCAAATTCACTATCCTTGAATTTGTTACACTCCCTCTTTTTCTAGGCTAAAGAGAAACCTCTCTCTTTTTCTAGGCTCAAGAGAAACCTCTCTCTTTTTCTTAAGCTAAAGAGTAACCTCCCTCTTTTTCTAGGCTTAAGAGAAACCTCCCCTTTACAAGGAATGATGAGTTATAAATAATGTAATCAAAGAAGGGCCTCTAGATAGGCAAGTGATTACAGAAATTAAGCACAAAGAAAAGCCTATACAAGATATGTGCTAAGCAATACAAGAGATAAGTGAATGATAGAAGATGAAGACTTTGGAACTCTTGATTTGTTGTTTGTGGCTTGAGGATTTGAGGAATATGTGTTATGAAGTTGCTGAGTAGTTCCTCTTAGTTGCTTAAGCTTCTAAGCCTCTATTTATAGTCCCTTGGATGGTTTGTGGACGTTGGTTGGAGCCAAAACAGAAGCTAGCCGTTGTATCTCACAGAAACTAGCCGTTGGGGACTTTCTGACATAAAGGGATCGATCCATTCACCAAAGGGATCGATCCTCTCCTTCATTTCACCCATTGGAGTGCTTCTGCCAAAAAAGGATCGATCCCTTTCCCTATGGGATCGATCCTTTTTCTTCCAGAAGGCATTTTTCCTGCACTTTTGGTTTAGAAATGATATGGTCTTTGATCCTAATTCAACCCAAAACATTTATAAGCTTTAAGGGAGTTTTTCTTGACTTTCTCAAATGAAAACATTGTCCAAAAACTTATAAGTAATTTTCTAAACTTATGTTCAATAATTCTTGAGAAAATTACTTAATATTGAAAACCATTTTATAAAGTATTAAGACCAATAAGAATGTATAATTAAATTATGGTCTTAATGTTTGATATTATCCCTTTAAATGGTTTGAGTAAATCATGTGTGATAAGGCAAATTTACAACATGAATTAAAACATTAAAACTTACTTAAGTTTTTGTCATTTCAAAATATATATGTCAATTTAAAGCTAACAATCTCCACCTTTTTGATATGACAAAACTTAATGTAAATTTGCTTTGAAAATTCTTTGATAAAATACTCCCCCTCAAATAAAGCAGGATTTTACAAAGCTCCCCCTTAATATAAGCTTGGGTTTTGAAAATCAATTTTCAAACTTTTTCTCCCCCATTATCTCTCCCCTTTAATATCTCACCCTTTTAATATCTATCTCTCCCCCTTTTTGTCATAGCAAAAAGAAGGAAAAATAATAAAAAATATGCTCCCCCTAAAATTATGGCTATGTGAGAAGAGAGAAAAGAATATGCTCCATCCAACAAGAAACATGTTAGTACATGGGACTCATAGCACAAATAAATAAGTCAATTGTTCATAAAGAGTATGAAATATTCATGCAAAGAACATGACTTATGATCCTATACCAATTGTTTATAAATAATTTTGCAAGAAGTTCCCAATTGGTAAATAACGAAGTAAGTTGTATATAAATATCTACTAAGGTCTATGACTTGCTCATTTCAATCCTATTAAGCACCTAAGTACATCAATTGTTCTCTTAAGTCCAACTAAGGTGCATGGTAATACATCATGATTATGAGCTAAAATTATATAACATATCATATGCATGTGCTCATAAATCATTTTCAAGAAATATTGTGCCTAGAATTAAGATATATAGCAATTAACTACAAATTCTAGTGCACAAGAGTTTCATGCAAAAATATCCTAAGAGAATTCTTCTCTATTTGTCATTTCAAACTAAAGAGCATGAGAAGAATTGTCAATTTAAAGCTCATACCAATTGGCAATTTAGATTTGGCTTACCAATTATGGAAAATATGGTTGCCAATGATACTAATTGTTATTTCAATCTAAATACCAATTGTTACTAATGGTTGATTTAGGCATTTTGCATGAATCTAATATCTATGTGTAGTGTGTTCATGTCAAGAAAATAATCATTCTAAATATGCAAGAACACAACACACATCATCAAATATGCATATGGATCAATTAATCATTAGCACACTATCATAGAGTATTAATCCATATTCATATTCACAACATTATACCACATGGAAGATACAAAAAGTCAAGGTATCCAAGCAAACACATTTTCTTCCATGAAACTAAAGAATCCTATGCTCAATTTTCCATTCAAGATCTTAACCAATTATAAGCAAGGAAAGATTCATTAAAGCCCAAGTTCTTTAATAATTTGGCCATAAAGAATTAATTTCATGGATGATAAATTTTCATGCAATTCAACCTTTAGGATCCATTTACCATCACAAATTATAGGCCAATGACCATTACCAATTGTTGAGTTTACATTTGAAATCAATCCACTAGATGTATAATTATCATGAAGACTAGTGTGGAATAGATGAGTCAAGCTAAGAGACATAATCCTATATGCATGCTTGACTAAGATGAACAAAAGATATGATCAATAGTCATTATGCACACGTTCATCAAATTCTCAAATATATACACAAATCATTGAAATAAATTTCAAAATTATGTTTAAGCATTCATTGAAAATATTTCAAGATTATTTCAAGATTTATGCAATTCATGAATGTTTTCAACAAGAAAAATGATTTTGCACTTGTGAGTTCAGTAAAAATGATATTGATTGTTGAAAGTGATACCATTTGTTCGAAATGATACAAATTGATGGAGTTGAGGCATGATATTAATGAAAAATGATTTTTCATATTCTAAATATCATCAAAAAGAAGTTAAAATTTTGAATTTTAAGTTGAGAAGAAAGAAGATATCAAGAAAATTAAGAAAACTTCTCAACATAGTCTTAAAAACCCAGAAATAGACACTTTATGCCTATAGGGATCGATCCCTTGGGTAAGGGGATCGATCCCTTATACCCAGAATGGTAGATTTCTACATTTCTGCCTTGGGGATCGATCCTGTAAGTTGAGGGATCGATCCCTCATCCTGTTTTTGCAGATTCTGCAGATGTTTTGACAGAAAATTCAACTTGTAAGGTGCCAAAACTTCGTTTTTGAGTATTTTAAGTCCAAGTAAAGGTTTAAACATTTGTAAAACATGATTTTGGACTTGTACGAATGAAAAACATGAATGAAAAATTATTTTACAAAAGATTTTGCAATTTTGGAAGAATTTACACAATAAAATGTAGTTTTGGCCTCAAAGGAGGTCATTTTGAGAGTTAAGCATATTTTGGCAAAACCAATGCATTGAATTTCATAAATATGTCAAAACAAACTTGTTCACATAGGTTTTAAGCACATATATCATCAAAGCATACATTTTGTGAACAACATGCCATGATTTCCAACATACAAGTTCTTCATTAATGCTCATGACATATTTGGCAATTTGAGGAAAGTAAATACATTGTCAACACACAGAAAACTTGCTCAAAATGCAGAAATCCAATAATCATTTCAAAATAACTAAACATGCTTTTCATTCAATCAAATATTGCATCAAAAACTATCCAATCATTTATCATGCCTTTTATTTATCCATTCAACTTATAGTGCATCAAAGATCATCAACAAACCATATCATCAAGGCATAAACAATAAAAAGTTTAAGGAATAAGGAATTAAGCTTACAATACTCCTTTGCTATAGAATGCTTTGCCTTGAATAATTGAATCTACCTTGTGCTATTCTTTGAAGAATTGTTGTGACCTTACTAAGGATGGATTTCCAATCTCTTCCTTTTTCTCATTGGCACAAGCAAACTCCCTGAGGATGTGTTGAGCATTTAAACTCCATTGTTCCATTGTATTCCCATGCTCTAACACTCCTACAACAAACCATATTCAAACATGATTTGGTACCCACATTTTCTTGGGTCCATGAGAGTTAGTGCAAACAATTTTTGATCCTTTGGGGATCCATTTCAAACTCAAATCATCATTATTTATTGCATGCTTTGGCACCCACATTTTTCTAACAACTCTTCCTCTAAATATAGTTTTTCTATAAGTGCATGCTTGTGAAAAGTGTCCTATTCTATTGCATAATGAGCATGTAAGAGATAGATCATGCATGGTATTTTTGCTCACAAGGAAATTCTTTAGATGAGTTTTTTTTTTTGTATTGCATTATATCCTAACCCATCTTTGTCAAAGAAAGCTCTGTGGGTCTCTAACATATGATCTAGCTTTTGTTGACCCATATAAAACCTAGAAAATGAGTTATGCAAATTTAAGTTCTCTTTATTCAACTTATTTATTTCTAAGTTAGCATCTTCTAATTTCTTTTCAAATTCTAGTTTAGCATTTATCAAGGCTTCATTTTCTGTTTTTAATTTAGCAATGATTTTCTTATATTTGGAGTTCATGCATTGACATTCATTTGGTAAATAATTAAAGGCATTTTGTAGTTCACTAAAGGTATAATCATTATCTTCACTAGAACTACTACTAGCCTCATCATCACTAATAGCCATAAAGCATGAGTAGGCTACCTCTTCATCTACATTTTCCTCATCGGAGCTATCACTATCGCTCCATGCAGCCATAAATGCTTTCTTCCTAGGCTTCCTATCCTTTTCCTTCCTAAGTAAGGGGCAATCTAACTTAGTATGACCCGGTTCACTGCACTCATAACATACTAAGGGGTCCTTTTCTCTTCTACTTGACTCTCCCCTTTGATGTCTCCTATTACTCTCTCTCTCTTTCATTCTCATAAATCTATTGAATCTTTTGGCAAACATTGCCATTTCCTTTTCTTCCTCATTTCCACTCTCATCACTATCATCCTCATGAGTGGAAGACTTAAGTGTTACCCCTACTTTCTTTGAAGGCTCTTCATTTCTTTTTAATTTCATTTCATGAGTAAGTAGAGAGCCCATAAGTTCATCTAGAGACAAGGTATTTGGATCTTTAGACTCTTCTATTACGGTTACCTTTGCCTCCCAAGATTTTGGCAAGCTATTCAAAATTTTCTTAACCATTTCTACATTGGAATAGCTCTTGCCTAATGCCTTAAGTCCATTAATTATATCATTAAACCTAGTGAACATTTCACTAATGGACTCATTTTCTTTCATCCTAAATAGCTCATAATCATGTGTGAGCATTCTTACTTTGGTCTCTCTAACTTGATTTGTCCCTTCATGTGTGATGGCTAGTTTATCCCATATTTGTTTAGCATTCTCACATAAGAAGACTATATTATACTCATTTGGACCTAAAGCACAAAAAAGGGTGTGCATAGCCTTGGCATTCATTTGTGCCAATCTCATGTCATTTGTGTCCCACTCATCCTCACTCTTAGGGACATCTTTTCCATCAACTTTCTTCATGGGAATTCTAGGACCATTTACTATAATTCTCCACACTTCATAATCATTTGATTGTATAAATAACATCATTCTAGTTTTCCAATATGAATGATTCTCACCAGTGAAGAGTGGAAGTCTAACTAATGATTGTCCCTCTTCTCCTAAGGATGTGCCTACATTCAAATGAGCCATTTAAGATCGTTTTGCTCGATAGAGGTTAGTCTAAATCAATCTCGAGCCCAAGCTCTGATACCAATTGTTGGCTCTTATAGGCTATACCGAGAGGGGGGTGAATCGGGTTTTCACTAACTTTAAGCTCGTTTTTCGGTTCCTCTAAATTCTCTAGCTTAGATTGATATTTTCTAAGTTCTCTAAGCTACTCAAGCATGCAACCCAAGTTCAATGCAATAAACATAATATAATCGCAAGTAAATAAAGAGTAGGGAGAGAGAGATTTACACAATCGATTTATAGAGGTTCGGCTACCTTGCCTACGTCCTCTACCTTGAGACGCTCCCAAGGATTTTCCCAAATTCACTATCCTTGAATTTGTTACACTCTCTTTTTTTCTAGGCTAAAGAGAAAACTCTCTCTTTTTCTAGGCTCAAGAGAAACCTCTCTCTTTTTCTTAAGCTAAAGAGTAACCTCCCTCTTTTTCTAGGCTTAAGAGAAACCTCCCCTTTACAAGGAATGATGAGTTATAAATAATGTAATCAAAGAAGGGCCTCTAGATAGGCAAGTGATTACAGAAATTAAGCACAAAGAAAAGCCTATACAAGATATGTGCTAAGCAATACAAGAGATAAGTGAATGATAGAAGATGAAGACTTTGGAGCTCTTGATTTGTTGTTAGAGGCTTGAGGATTTGAGGAATATGTGTTATGAAGTTGTTGAGTAGTTCCTCTTAGTTGCTTCAGCTTCTAAGACTCTATTTATAGTCCCTTGAATGGTTTGTGGACGTTGGTTGGAGCCAAAACAGAAGCTAGCCGTTGTATCTCACAGAAGCTAGCCGTTGGGGACTTTCTGACATAAAGGGATCGATCTTTTCACCAAAGGGATCGATCCTCTCCTTCATTTCACGCATTAAAGTGCTTCTGCCAAAAAAGGATCGATCCCTTTCCCTATGGTATCGATCCTTTTCTTCCAAAGGGCATTTTTCCTGCACTTTTGGGTTAGAAATGATATGGTCTTTGATCCTAATTCAACCCAAAACATTTATAAACTTTAAGGGAGTTTTTCTTGACTTTCTCAAATGAAAACATTGTCCAAAAACTTATAAGAAATTTTCTAAACTTATGTTCAATAATTCTTGAGAAAATTACTTAATATTGAAAACCATTTTATAAAGTATTAAGACCAATAAGAATGTATCATTAAATTATGGTCTTAATGTTTGATATTATCCCTTTAAATGGTTTGAGTAAATCATGTGTGATAAGGCAAATTTACAACATGAATTAAAACATTAAAGCTTACTTAAGTTTTTGTCATTTCAAAATATATATGTCAATTTAAAGCTAACAAGCACTAACACGTGACACGTGAGCATGATATGGGACCTAATAGTCTCAAAATAGTAAACACGTGATATAAACACTATTTATGTAATCAATTTCACCGAATATATCTTCAAATCAATCCATTAATATTCATAAGGAAAATATTTTCATCTTATGAATAACAATTTATAAAATATTCATACTGTGATAATCGTTTCAGAAGATGTTCTAAATATTTATAGAACAGTATAAATCACATGCTGGTACTTTCACATAATTAAAATTTCTTTAACAGAAATCTTTAAATATAGTTTTTCGATAACCTATAAAATTATGCAATTTAATGAATTTCATGAAAATTTCTCAAAATTCCACTTATTTCCACTTTAGAAAAATACTATAAATATTTTCTAAATATTTCTATAATTTTTGGCAGAATGACGGCTATTTCTAACCTAGCCTTCCTGCACGAAAATTACAGTTTATAATTTCAACAGCAACCACAATTTCACCAAATTTCACCACTTTCAAAGGCAATTTATATCCAAATTATTTTATAAAAATATTGTGAACCCGACTATGCATTTACAGTATCCCTACAGTTCACATATGCATCCCTTACCTGTCTTACGAAGCCGAGCTTCTCGATTACTTTTACCGAATTCCGTCGACTCGAGCTGCAAAATAATTTTATCAAAATTTATTAATATTTTTCTTCTTATTTTTAAGCCACCAGTATTCATAAAATGCAGCCACTAGTGTCATATTCTATGCACAACCAATATAAATTATACTGGTGCTAAAACTCAACTTGCTTATTCTAGCTTCTTTTTCAGTTTTAATTTCACCAATTCTCTTCTTTTAATTCTTATAATTATTCTTTACTAAAACCCCTAATTTTCAGCATAATTTTCCTTTTTCAATGTCATGGCCGAATCCTCTAATGGCCATTTAAATTGACTTTCCCATCTTTTTCTTTTCATTTTCTTGTTTCCAATTGGTGAGCTAGTCCACGTGAGCTTCCTCTTGACTTCTTCTTGCATGAAGCTAAATTTTTTCTTTATCCATTCATGCCAACCGAACCATCCTTGAACAAACTAGTTTTTTAATTCTTCATCCTCTCATGGTTTTGAAGCTTCTAATCAACTTATCTATAGTCCATAACTTATTTCTCATCATCATTATATCATTTCTAACATAATTCCTTTGTTCTTCTAAATCTATTTCAAGATCTAGATTTATGCTAATCCCATGATTTAATTTGATTTAACTAAAATCAATCCTATAATCATGTTTCTCATGTTTAGAAACAAAAATATATCATTTAACATCAAGAAACCATGGAAATTTTTTAAACTTACTTTGACCGATTGTTGCTTCCAGAACAGAACAGGTTTCTGTTTCACTTTCAACCCTCTTCTCTTCTTCCTTTGATGGTTTAAATGATGGAGGGAAGGTGGATATTAAGGTTAAGAGGTTAACTATCAATATATGATTTTTTTCTAAATTTTTTCCTTGGCTAAAAGATGGCCAAAACAGAACACAAACTCAGCTCAAAATGGCTCTCGTAGAACAGCAGAGTCGGTGATGAAGAGATGAGAATTTGCTAAGTTCTTTGTTTCTTTATTCCTCTTTTATTCATGATAACTAATAATAATGAACCACATGGCTTCTTATCTTATTTTTCCCCATCATTTTATATCCAAATTGCATTTAATTTCGGAAGAAAACTGCCGCAAAGGAACGGTGGAGAGATTTTGTTGCTGTCCCGTTTTCTGACCATGTTTCTTCTTCTCTTGAAATTTTTCAGCCAATTAAAATTATGTACATGTTAAATTGTACTTCTCTTCTTCTTATATTATTTATATTACCTTTTTATTCCATAAAATTATGGATAATTTCCTTAAAACTTCAGCTGCAATTCACGACAGCAAGACAGCATTAATAGTTGACTGTTGTTCACTTCTTTGGCTGGAAATTTCTTGCTTTATTTCAGCAAATAAAAGCTCTATAGTCAATAACCTTGAATGCTTTATCTTTAAGCATAATTTTCATTATATTTTATACTATAAAAATCATGTTTTATCAGCCTTTAAATGGCTGAACAAATCGGTACAAAAGCAACAACAAAAGTGGCGTTGAAGTCCACTTTGTTGCACTTTTTCTTGACTTTCTGCCCTTCTTATGCAGCCTTCATGCAATACCACTTTAGTTATTAATTTATTAGCTAACTTTTCTTTATTGTATATATATTTTTCACCTTAATTTCATCTTTCATTTTCCTTTAGAATTGTCCAACCGAGCACGCTAATTGTAGTAGAAAAAGTGGCGTGGATGGCTGCATATTTTCTTGACTTTCCTTTACCATCTTTGATACAATTTCAGCAAATCACAATTGACCTCATGATATTTCCAACTTCTTTTTCTTTTGTATTATTTATATTGCATTCTATTTCATAAATATAACTCAATTCTTTTAATTTTTTAGCAGCAAAAATCAGTACCATGGCAGCCCAAGGAGTGGCGTACTGTCCAAGTTGGTTGCACTTACTTGATGGATTTCTTACCTTTATTGCTAGCTATTTCAACCAATTAAATTCCTTCATTCCATACCATACTTTCTATTCATCATTCAATATTTGTCTCATCTCTTATATACTATACTATACTTTATAATTTCAATAATTCCAATTTGAGAGTGGAAATTCATTCAATCTTTATTTAATTCCACTAAATAATTTAATTCCACCATCAAAAATTTACAAGTATAGTTTACAGTGTAATAAAATCGGGTCTCACATAGGGTCAATCATATAGATGGATAGAGAGATTGCTAGCAGTGTGACCATAGGATCTAGGCTTGTGATAACCGCAAATTTTCTATTTTTGGAAATTAATATTAAAAAAATAGACGAGGAACTAAATAAATTAAGGTAAATAAATAAAATTTATTTACGAGATGGGAATATCATTAAAATTCCCGAAATTAAAGAAGTGAGGAAATTGAGGAATTTAAATTTAGATAAATTGGAAATAAGGAGAAGGATGAAACTATGGAAAATAATGAAGAGAGAATTTAAATTGGAGAATGGAAATCTAAATTAAATAAGAAATAAGAATGCAGAAATATAATTTGGATATTAAGAAATCCAAATTATCATAAATACAAAGGTGAGTATTTATATATATTTATATAATTTGACTATATAAATACATTTTTAAATATATTTTATATGCTTTACATATTTACATATGGATATATATATATATGAAATATAGTATATATATGATAGATAAATATATACCATTTTTATCATGAAATAAATACATATGTATTTATGTATACGAATAAATATATATATGAAATATATATTATTTTAAAGTTAAAGTGTAGATATATATAAAACATAATAATTATAGATATAATTTTACAAATATAATTATATGAATATTCTAATTATATATGTATATAATTATATAAAGAAATAATTATATTATATATAAAAAAATAAAATAGAAATTAAGACAGAAACGGGATCGGGACCTCGTTTCTATCTAAAAACAAAGGAAAAATAGAGGAGAGGAACCCGGAGAAGCCGGCCAACGCCGGTCGACCAAAGGAAGAAGCAGAAGACGTCACCGGTGAGAGGAAGAAGAGGAAGAGGCGACTGGCGATGGGAAAGGACGGAAAGAAGAAGCGAAACGCGGTGAAACAGAAAGGAAAAACCAGCGGAACCGAGAGGAGAAAAGGAAAAGAGATACCGCGATGCCAGCCATCCCAGGCACTGCCACTGCCACCCGAATCTTAGAGGAGGTGAGGGGAAGGTGAAGGAGGCCACTGGTGAGGCCAATGATGGCGGAGGAAGGGAGAACGAATGAGGAGGAGAAACCGAGACCCTCGCCGCCAGATCCGTCGCCGTGCCGCCGATCTAAGGCAAACGGAGGGCACCGGCGACTTCGCCTTGACGTCGACCAGCTGAAAGGCACCTGAACCGCCAGAGAACCGGCCACCGGTGAGGAACCAACGGTGAGGGGATCTGACAGGTCTGAACCAGTCCGACCAAGAAAAGGAAAAGAGGAAAAAGAGAAAAGAAAAAGGAAAAAGAAAAAGAAAAAGAAAAAGAAAAGAAAAGAAAGAAAAGAAGGGAAAAAGAAAGAAAAGAAAGAAAAGAAAAGAAAAGAGAAAAAGAGAAATTTTCGGGATTCGGGAATTTCGAAAATTACGGGAGATCCCGAGAATTCGGAAACTCGAAAATTACGAAAATTCGATAAGAATTCTGGAAAATGATTTCGAGTAAAAATTTAATAAATTGATTATGAAAATTCTAAAATTTAGAATTTTAATTTCCAGAAATTATTCTCGACGACCGAGATGAGAAATCGGAAGAAATGGAGTACGAGAGCGATCGGTAGGAGGAAGTCGCTGACCTGAAAAAAGGTAAGGGATGCATGTGCAGCACTATAAGGATATTCAGTCTGCATGATTTTAATTATGAAATATTTTATAAATTATTTCATGAAATTATTGTGATGAATGATTTGTTGGAAAACTGTGGTGAATTATCGGTTGAGATTTTAAACTGTATTTTTCGTGCAAGAGGCTAGCCAATCGGCAGTTGTTATACTGCCGAAAATTTTTCAAAATTATCAAAAAAATTCTAGAAAATTTCATAAAATCATAATAAATGATTTTATTTCATGAGAAATGATTTTCAACCACGAAAATCGAGAAAATGAATATTTTTGATAAAAAAATGAGTAAAATAAAAGTAATTTTATAATATTCATGTTTTCAAGAATGGTGATAATGAAATCACCGAAAATTCTCCTTATATGTAAATTACACGTAATACGAGATGTAAAATGAAAAAAATAAAGTGAATATTTTTATATATATTTCTTAAATATTTACTAAATGATTTTATAACCTTTATGGTTTTAAATTATGAAATTATATATTTTTATAAATTTCGTAAAGGTTATGTTATGATGAAAAATACGGTTTTGAGACTAGATGGCATCCTATCATGTTGATATGTGACATGTGACATGTGATATGTGATATGTAGTCCCGGCCGACACCTGATCAGTGATCCGCCGAGGACAATTATAGACTATGGTCATAGATCTGACATGATTATTTATACCTTTCGGGGTCTATAGCATGATATGAGTAACGACCCAGTGGACGGGCTGGGCGTGCGTGCCTATGTCTCCATATATGAGAAATGTTTTATATGATATGTTATATGTTAAATGTAAACGTTTTACATGATATGTGATAAGTTCAATGAAAGTGATTTACAGCATTTTACATAATGCTTATTTCAGTACTGATTTTAGTACTACAAGATAATCTTCATATGACATGTGATATGAACATGTAATATGTTTTCAAAAGGGAAAGAGGAGGAAAATAAATCTAATATTCTTATTTTAATTTTTAAATTGAATATTAGATTTAAATGATATATATGTTATGCGAAAAGGATTTAATAACTGATTTTGCTATTTAAAGTACTGTACTAATTATGGTTGTACAGTAAAACATGAAATAAGTTTTAAATGAGAATGATGAGAATTTAACTAATATTCTTTTCAAAGAATATATGAATATTAGTTACTTTATTTAAATGCTTTATTTTATAAAAGCATTATTTTGAAAAGACTATGAAAATGTTATTGAATAAAAAGGTAAAAAGGATTAAAATTCCAAACGAAAAGGAAATTATTCTCTACAGTTGCTTCTAGGTTCCACGACAAGATAGGTATTTCAAAATACCTACCTTACTCCTTCCGGATCCTTAGCCGACTGTAGTATCCTTCCTACATGCGAGCCTAGAGCTCACAGGAAAAATGAAAAAGTTTTTCAGCATATAGATAGCTGAATATCAAGTATGCATATAATTCCCTTACTAAGCCGTAGTTTGCTCACCCCTTAATATTAACATATAAGTTTGCGAGGACTAAGAGTCTGACATCTAAAGGACTTCGGCTGTGCATTTGGGGACGATGCGACAGTTTGATTTATTTAATAAGGTATGATCATTTATTTTCTTCATTTAGACTTATCTACAGTACTACTTTCTTATGAATTAAAATAGGGGATGTAATTCATATTATAATGTAATATGAAATTGTTTATGTGTAAAAGAAAAGTAAAGTATCGCAGACAGCCTAACCAAATAAGACGTATAGAATAAGGTGAAAAATAGGGTCACGGGCTGTGACAGATTTAATGGTATCAGAGCAGGGTTGGCCTGATGTCTGTCGATACTTTTGGCAAGAAAATGTGTTGAAAATGTTAACATCCCCTGTAGTACTGTATAGTCTAAATACATAGAGAAAATAAGTGATTGTAAATTGAGTTAAGTGTTTAGAAGGGGGTGAGAATTATGAACTAAAGATGTCAAAAAAGGAAAACGGCTCAAGAATATTAACTAAAATGGTGATCTTATAATCTAAATGAAGGTCGGTTCGTAAGGAACAGAAATGGAATCGGTGAAGGCCCCACCAGTACTTTTCTGTCCGGATCGAACTGAGACCTGAAAGTGATGATATAAAGGAAGGGAATGAAATATCATCATTAAATAGACCTTAAGATCACCGATTGAAGGTATCTTGAGGAGAGAGAATATTTTTAACCAAAAATGACCAACATACCCCTGCCTCCGAAATTTTACCGGGAGTCAAAATAGACCAACTGAAGTTGAAATTGATTGATTTGACAGAGAAATTGATGATGTAAAGCTGCATTTCATGCAAAATAATTCAATTATGGATCCTAGTGGACTTCTCTGTCGAAATCGAATAAGATCTTAAACTGCTGATAGTGGTATGAGAAAGGGGTACTATCAGCACATAGATAATAAGATCATTGGTTTAAATGATATTGAGGAGAAAGAAATAAATGTGAAATGACGAAAATGCCCCTATATGGGATTATGCTTTGAATAGTAATAAACCAAGTGATTTTGAATTCTATTGATAGAAATGGAGTTATTGATGGTATAAAGGAATGTAATGAGTATAACGATCCCAATTAGTAATTTCATCTACATTTATATTGCTGATGTGACCCAAATGGTTATAGGGAAGTCGCAGGATGAGCGACTCAGTTTTTTTGATTTTTAAGGGTCTAAATTAAAAGTGTATTAACTGGATAATTATTACGAGATCATGGGATATGATGAAAAGTAAAATGATTATTGATGATGAATGAGAAAGAGATCAGTATAGAAGATGAAATCCATAGTAGTACGGTTAATTCTGGTTCTATACAATTATACAGTTTTTGAAGTATTAAATGAATAATTATAGAACCGAAATATTTTGAAATATGTTTTACAGAATAATGTACTGTATGGAACAATATGAAATTGGAGAGTATGCACAAGGATAGTAAGTGAAGATAAGAGATGAGGAAGATAACAGCTAACCTAAATTATTAAAGGAAAATGATTTTAAAATGAATTTCAATAATAAATCGGTTAGCTGTGAAAGGTGTTAATCAAATAATTATAATGGATACAACATACTAATTAAGATGATCGATATGCTGTGAAATATGAGGAAATAAGTGAATCAAGGCAGAGTAAATGTTAAAATGATTTGAATATTAAATGTCTCTGCCTTGAGGATGTACAGTGGAAATGATAGGACACAGAAATGAATGTCCAAAATGATAAGAGAGATGAATGATTAAAGAAAGCATCGAATGAGATTCCCGATAAATTTTCATAGTTATATAGATTGGAGAAATCGAGCTAACATTGACTCGATTGTTAATATGAAATCTATTCTAAACTTATATCGGAAAATATAAAGGAATGCGAAAAGCTTAAGAAAATAACTCGGGAAAATATGTGGATAATGAAATTCACATGTATAGATGAAATTGATGGAAATACGGATGATGTTAATGAGATGATGAAGTATAATTGGATATTAAATTCCTATTATGCAATAGAGTTCTTACTAAAAACAAATATTCATCTGTGTGGAAATTGATGCCTTATTTGATTTAATTAGAGAAGTATAAGGAGTTTATAAGAACCAATCTCTGTACAAGGCGTCATCAGATGAAAAGTTGAAGACTGATGGTTATAAGATGATAATGATTTGAACTCGATAAAATTATCACGAGTTCCTATTAAGGTTTACAAGGTTAATGAAATACCTTGTGAGATATATGAGCCTAATGAATGAGTCATCCAGATATGGATAAAGTAATGAGACATCAATACAGTTTAAGGCACAAATGGAAAATGAGCAGCATAGTGGTATAACCCTACAGACTCTCAAAGACTGTAACCTATATGTTAAGATTTGCAAATAGAAGATGGGCTAGACAGTATCTCTTTCTAAGATATATGATCTCGAATGACAGAGCAATGCGGATCTGTCTATGATGAAGAGATAGTGATCGAGATACGGAAGGTACTAGGTCTAGCTAAATACTATTGCCAGTCTATAGAAGAGTTATTGGGTTAGCTGCTCTACAAATGTGACTAAAAAGTAAAGAAGTTAAGGTCGGTGGACGAATAAGTGTAAAGTAAAAAAAGTATTCAAAATGTTAAAAGAGGTAATAGTGGAATACTTTATCACTGAGGAAAAGTGATTGAAATGATGATGAAGGAAAAGATGAATTTGTAATAAGAGGATAAGTACAGGATGATGAGGGAACACGAATATGGAGCAGTTCCCAATTTTAAGATTGAAAATGATTTCCTTGTGGTTATCACATGATTATGGCTAGATGGAAGATCGAGCCAATTTTGATAAATGAAATTTAATGATACTCAAAGGAGTAAATGAATTATATGATTTACTGCCAGTCATGTAAATGGAAAAATGATAAATATATATACAACCACCTTGGAAATTGTGGAATTACATGGATAATGTGGTGACGAAAATGATGATAGATTTGTTACCTATAAAATTTAAATTATGAAGAGTATAAGCTCAGGTATATTCTAAAATTTAAGTGATATAGAACATACCATAAGAATAAGAGATGTAATGATGAGATTACATGGAAAGAGGATATGGAGAGAAAATGATTGTCTCTGGATTCAATTATGGTAAGAGATGGTAAATGGTAAAGTTTGCAAATGAACTGTAGCATTTGACGAAATAAAAATGTAAAGAGTATGGAGGATAATAAAAAGTTTAAAGGAGATATGATAATATAGAAGTGATTAAAGACTGATTCTCTAAATGGAATCACTTTCCCATTATCAAACTCTTAGATTCTTTAGTGCCATAGTCGAAATATGATTATAAAATGATGAGAATGTATGTGAAGTTCCAGTGAGCCCTATATGTGATGGGAATCTCTGAGTAGCTATATGTTTATGGGAAATAGCAAAAGGCTCTGAGATTCCAAATTTATTGACAGCATCGCTCCATACTGATATAAATATCTGAGCGTAGAATGTAAACGCTCGATGATATGTTGAGAGAGCGGATGCACGAGATGTGAAAGCTACTGGACCATTACATACTATTGATTTAAATCGGTAAATGATAATTATCAAAATGTATCGACTTGGCACCAAATAAGGAAGATGGATGATGAATAATATGAATCATATGTGATATGAAAAGGAGTGGAAATGGATAACTCCCAATTGATAAGAAATTTAAGGGAGTATAAGTATATGATTAGAAATGATATATAGAGGTATAAAAGGCGATTATGATCTTAATGGTATACTGGCAGTATAATATGGAAGATGATCAAAAGGTCAAGAATGATAAGTATACAGGATGCTACCACCTTATGAATTAAGTTAAATTCGGAGGACCAAATTTCTTAAGGAGGGAGAATGTGATAACCACAAATTTTCTATTTTTGGAAATTAATATTAAAAAAATAGACGAGGAAATAAATAAATTAAGGTAAATAAATAAAATTTTTTTATGAGATGGGAATATCGTTAAAATTCCCGAAATTAAGGAAGTGAGGAAATTGAGGAATTTAAATTTGGATAAATTGGAAATAAGGAGAAGGATGAAACTATGGAAAATAATGAAGAGAGAATTTAAATTAGAGAATGGAAATCTAAATTAAATAAGAAATAAAAATAGAGAAATATAATTTGGATATTAAGAAATCCAAATTATCATAAATACAAAGGTGAGTATTTATATATATTTATATAATTTGACTATATAAATACATTTTTAAATATATTTTATATGCTTTACATATTTACATATGTGTATATATATATATATATATATGAAATACAATATATAGATGATAGATAAATATATACCATTTTTATCATGAAATAAATACATATGTATTTATGTATACAAATAAATATATATATGAATTATATATATTATTTTAAAGTTAAAGTGTAGATATATATAAAATATAATAATTATAGATATAATTTTACAAACATAATTATATGAATATTCTATAATTATATTATATATAAAAAAATAAAATAGAAATTAAGACAGAAACGGGATCGGGACCTCGTTTCTGTCTCAAAACAAAGGAAAAACAGAGGAGAGGAACTCGGAGAAGCTGGCCGACACCGGCCGACCAAAGGAAGAAGAAGAAGACGTCACTGGCAAGGGGAAGAAGAGGAAGAGGCGACCAGCGACGGGAAAGGACGGAAAGAAGAAGCGAAACGCGGTGAAACAGAAGGGAAAAATCGACGGAACCGAGAGGAGAAAAGGAAAAGAGATACGGCGATGTCGGCCGGCCCAGGCACTGCCACCGCCACCCGAACCTTGGTGGAGGTGAGGAGAAGGTGAAGGAGGCCACCGGTGAGGCCAACGACGGCGGAGGATGGGAGAACGAAGGAGGAGGAGAAACCGAGACCCACGCCACTAGATCCGTCATCGTGCCGCCGATCCAAGGCAAACGGAGGGCATCGGCGAGTTTGCCTTGACGTCGACCAGCTGAAGGGCACTTGAACCGTCGAAGAACCGGTGATGAGGGGATCTGACAAGTCTGAACCGGTCCGGCCAGGAAAAGGAAAAGAGGAAAAAGAGAAAAGAAAAAGGAAAAAGAAAAAGAAGAGAAAAAGAAAGAGAAGAAAGAAAAGAAAAGAGAAAAAGAGAAATTTTCGGGATTTGGGAATTTCGGAAATTACGGGAGATCCTGAGAATTCAGGAACTCGAAAATTATGAAAATTCCGTAACAATTCTGGAAAAAAATAAAGTGAATATTTTTATATATATTTCTTAAATATTTACTAAATGATTTTATAACCTTTATGGTTTTAAATTATGAAATTATATATTTTTATAAATTCCGTAAAGGTTATGTTATGATGAAAAATACGGTTTTGAGACTAGATGGCATCCTATCATGCTGATATGTGACATGTGATATGTAATGTGTGATATGTGATATGTAGTCCCGGCCGACACCTGATCAGTAATCCGCCGAGGACAATTATAAACTATGGCCATAGATCTGACATGATTATTTGTACCCTTCGGGGTCTATAGCATGATATGAGTAACAACCCAGTGGGCAGGCTGGGCGTGCGTGCCTAAGTCTCCATATATGAGAAATGTTTTATATGATATGTTATATGTTAAATGTCAATGTTTTACATGATATGTGATAAGTTCAATGAAAGTGATTTACAGCATTTTACATAATGCTTATTTCAGTACTGATTTTAGTACTACGAGATGATCTTCATATGACATGTGACATGAACATGTAATATGTTTTCAAAAGGGAAAGAGGAGGAAAATAAATCTAATATTCTTATTTTAATTTTTAAATTGAATATTAGATTTAAATGATATATATGTTATACGAAAAGGATTTAATAGCTGATTTTGCTATTTAAAGTACTGTACTAATTATGGTTGTACAGTAAAACATGAAATAAGTTTTAAATGAGAATGATGAGAATTTAACTAATATTCTTTTCAAAGAATATATGAATATTAGTTACTTTATTTAAATGCTTTATTTTATAAAAGCATTATTTTGAAAAGAATATGAAAATGTTATGGAATAAAAAGGTAAAAAGGATTAAAATTCCAAACGAAAAAAAAAATTATTCTCTACAATTGCTTCTAGATTCCGGGACAAGATAGGTATTTCAAAATACCCACCCTACTCTATCCGGATCCCTAGCCGACTGTAGTATCCTTCCTACATGCGAGCCTAGAGCCCATAGGAAAAATGAAAAAGTTTTTTAGCATATAGATAGCTGAATATCAAGTATGCATATAATTCCCTTACTGAGCCGTGGTTTGCTCACCCCTTAACATTAACATATAGGTTTGCGAGGACTAAAAGTCTGACAACTAAAGGACTTCGGCTATGCATTTGGAGACGATGCGACAGTTTGATTTATTTAATAAGGTATGATCATTTATTTTCTGTATTTAGACTTATCTACAGTACTACTTCCTTATGAATTAAAAGAGAGGATGTAATTCATATTATAATTTAATATGAAATTGTTTATATGTAAAAGAAAAGTAAAGTATCGCAGACATCCCAACCAAATAAGACGTATAGAATAAGGTGAAAAATAGGGTCACGGGCTGTGACAAGGCTAGCTAGAGCTAGTGGGGAAGTGTTACAGGTGTACTATGTGATAAAAGAATTTCGATATGGTTGAAATGAAAGTTCTACTAGATAATTGTTAAACCAATGTTACTCTATGATAGTGAATGTTGGGTAACTAAGAGGTTGCATACATAGAATGTCAATGTAGCAGAAATGTAAATGTTATGGTAGATGTGCAGATATATGAGAAAGAATGGAATGAGAAATGAAGACATCTATAAGAAGGTTAAAGTGGTATCTATCAAAGATAAGACAAATGAAAGTCAATTATATTGGTTTGGATATATACAATGTAGACTTGTGGATTCTCTAATTAAAGTGTGGAGGCTATGAATGATGAAAAATGAGTTAAGGCTAGAGAAAGACCAAAAAAGACTTGGAAGAAAGTCATTGAGAAAGATATGATGACACTAGAGTTGAAAAAACATATTGCATTAGAAAATAAATGAGTGGAGGAAGAGAATTTATGTTAACAACTTAATGTAAGTTCATATATTGGTTCATATAACGATTTAATGTAAGTTCATATAGTCTATCCGAATTTATTAGGAGAATTATTGTTAACAACTTAATGTAAGTTCTTTTATTGGTTCATATAACGACTTAATGTAAGTTCATATATTGGTTCATATAATCTATCCCAATTTATTGGATGAAGGCTCTAATGATGATGATATTAGCAATTAAATTTCACCATTATGGAATAAATAGTTAAAATCTTTGGTTCACTTGAAAATTGGTATGCATGATTTAGTGAATAGAACATAAAATTCAATACTTGGATAAAAAAATATAAATCGTATGTGCAAAACTAAATTAGATTTACATTAATATAAATAGATTTTTTCTGAATAGATATATTCTCTGTTATATCCCTAAGACGTGCTGTACTCATAAGTTTGTACTTTTAGACAATGTACAGCTCTTAAAAAAAAAACATGTACTACCAATAAAACCAAAATTTATGCAACGATAAATTGCCCGTATCTATACAATGGCCTTGCCGGTTTCATCCTTGCAGTGATTATCTCACAGCTATTAGCTTCATTTCTTTTTTCTTTTTCTTTTTTTTTATATTCATTGGTCGGGTTAAGCTCAAAATAAGTTTTCTTTTTCTTTTCGTTTAATTTGGGAGCTAGCTTCAGTAATTGCTTTGCATCACTGGATATGGCTTTGTAGGTCTGCATTTGTTTGATTTTCGGTTTTTTTGTTTTTAAGAATTTGTTTGTTTATAGTTGTTCATATTGTTTAAAACAACATGAAAAGCTATGATTGCTCGTTGATAGAAAATTGCTAAAGCCAATCTTACTTAACGCAAGTGCGCATATAAAAATTAAACTTAGTTGTTAATTTATAAATCTTTTTAAAAGATATTTTTAAATTAGAACATTTTTATATTATTCTGATTTTATTTTTAAAAAGAGGCATTAATTAATAAAATAAGTTAATTAATCTTCATCACATGAACAATGTGAGTTAAACATTGAAAAAAAAAATCTTTCATTGCAAGAGGCTAACTCAGCCAATGAATTAAAAAAGAAAAAAGAGACTAACAGAATATTTTCTTGGCAGCCCCTTCTTCTAGAAAGAAAATTCGGTAGACTTGCGCCTTAAAGGTAATTAATATCATTTAATAAATTTAAACTTTATTACATGATTTTGAAAGGTTAGAGTTTATTTATAATAAAATATAAATTTATGAACTGATTTTCAAATAATAAAATATTAAAAACTTAGTTTTATTTTATATAAAAAGTTGATGGTATATTTAATTATTAAACAAAAAATAAATATAAAAAAATACTAATCTAGTTGAATTATAAATTCCATTATAATATATTTTTTCATTTTTTAACACGCAAAGTCTCAAGTGGAACTTAAAAAATTTTCCACGCATGGGTTCCTTCAACGCTTCAACTAGACCTCAAATCGAATGTAATTATTTGAGCAGCATGCGCAGGTGCATGTGCATGCATGGTTCAAAAATCCTGCATACGTAGTATATGACCTAATCGGGGAGTTTATCCAATTAGCAGAAGTTTCTGTTATAAAACGACTCTTAATTAAATTAAGTAATCATCACAAATTGCAGACTGAGGGACCCACCACCTTGGTTCTCGAAGTATCTGGTGTGCTACAACTAAGCTCTAAAAAAGTTTCAACACGTTTAATGTGCTACTGCTAATTATGAATTATCCGAGGGACCAATTGCATCAGAATCATTTGACAAATTAATATAGGTAGCTTAGCTAGGCTTTAAGACCAATGAGTCTGCTCTAGCAAAAGCTTTCTATCCCAAATTTCAGTCCCTTTGTAATGAAAAGAAAAGAGTCAAAAAGGAAAATGCTCCGTCGACGTTTCCACTTGGTAATAATCTTTTTCTTTTTTTCCTACGTTCCTAGTTGTAGCCTGTTTTTCTTTTTTATAATTTTAATTTTTATTATTGAATTATCCAAAAATGAAAATTTTCATTAGATCTTCTACGACAATTTGACTGAATTTCTAAAAACTATAAACACGTTAAGAGCATTCAAAAGAATATATTCATTTTCATGAATTCATCGAATTAATTAAATGTTTTATGAAAAAATTTCAAGTATAAGCTTTGTTCATTTTATAATTTTAATCTTAATTTTATAAAGTTTATTTTTATATTTGTCTCGAAAATAAATGAAAATTTTTTATATTCAAAATTTTTTTCTAAATTCTCTAACAATATGTTTGAATTTAGAAAAGTTCTTTTCACTTAAAAATTAAAAAAAAAAACACACACACACACAAAGGAGAACACTGGAAATGTTCATTTTTTAAATTTTTACAAATAAAAAAATTACAATTAACTATTAAATCCCCCTCTTACAATTATTTTAAAAGTTTTTTAAGCTCTTTTTCAAATTATTGAATTATTTTTAAAATTGTTTAATCTTTACAACAAATTATTTAATCTTTGTAATTATTTAATATTTACTATGATATCATCTTTAAAATTTAATCTTTATAAATTATTGAAAACCTCAATTCAACCTAAAATTATAATTTAAATATACATTAAAATTATCAAGAGAAATGAATAAATGTATAGAAGAAATCTAAATACGTTTGTAAATAAGTAAAAATAAACATAACAACCAATAAACGACTAAATACGAAAACCAATAAATAAAGAGAAAAATGATCTCAAAAAATGGATCAATAAGACAAGAGTTTATATATGATGCACTGATAATATATAACTCTACACACTGTCAATGCATTAGAGGTTGACACTTCATCAATAAGTAAATTAAAAAAATGCCAAGCCCTTAAAAATAAATACAAATATTTTTTTCAATTTGCTTATAAAGGCTTACTGATAAGATGACAACCTTTGGTGCATTAACAGCATTTAAAGAATATATGCTATTAATGTATCATATAAAAATACATAAAATAAATAAAGAATAAGAAAAAAAGGTTAAATTTGGTTAACATTAGTGGGTCATAATTGGATCGGGTTGATACGCCGACGTTGCACAAATCTTGGCAAGTTAGGGTTTAAAACAAAGTTTTAAAAAAATTCAAATTTTCACAAATCTTTTAGATTTTTACCTTTCTCTTACACCCAGACCCTCTACCCGTTATCTAAAAAAAACCTAAGCACCACAAGAAAATACTATGAAACCTAAAAATTGACTGAGCATCATTGTTCCAATGATTATCTGTTGTTGATAATCGACTTAGCTAGTGATTAAAAGGATACAAAAAAATTTAATCTCCTCTTAAGCCTTCCTTTTTATTATTGCAAACGAGATTAAAAATCCTTTCAAAATCCCTTGTTAGTTTTGAATTATATAGGATTTTGATATGACTTTAAACTTAAATGAATTAAAATTTTAAATAAGATTTTAACAATTGTGATGAACCTTAATCACAAATATGCATGAATTTGAATGATATATTTTATGAATGCATATTTGATAATCCTCAATTTACTTTGGAAAAGTGAGTGAATGCTTAAATTTGCCAAAATTACATGTTTCGTGACTAAGGTATCATTGTCATTGACCCTTATTTGAAATTTTAGTGGGGATCCAAACCCATATCTTTACTCTTGGATAGAAGTAAATTTTCTATTTTGGTATCGATATCCCATGTTTTAAAGTTCAAGATCTTTTCACAAGATATTAATACCCTTAAGTATCTATACCCTCAAGTCTAACAACATTAATCGATTGAAATTTTGTGTTTTTCAATGGAAAGAATTGCAATAAATGTCCACCAACCAACCTAAAATCGTAGAAAGGTATAAATGCAAGCATTCAAGAAGTTCAAAAACAAGAGATCCAATTTTGACAACATTAAAAGAGATTATTAAAATCTTCCAATCATTTTCAATAGAAAAAGTTCTTATGTATTCCATTGTACACATCTTGTATTCTTTGTGAGTACAAAATTGTAATCACTTCCTCATTTTAGAGGTTTCTAATATTACAATCTTGTATCCAAACACATTTATTGTGAGCTAAGGGGAGAGAAACCCTATAGTGTCATTTGTATCAGATTCGGGTAACCACATTCCTTGGGGAGTGAAAGGTTATTCCTAAGCATTTGAAAAATGGGGTGTAAAAGGTTACTCAAGAGAGTGTAGGTGAAGATTCACTAGTGGATCGAAACTCCTTAAGGAGAAGCTCGAGGAGAGCACGTTGGCTTTAGGATAACGAACCTCTATAATTGCACCATTTGCATTTTCTATGACTTATCTCAATTTAATTTCAAGTTTATATATATATATATATATTTCTGTTACAATTTTGATTGTGGTAGGAATTAAGAGGAACTAGAAACTAGTTAGAAAAATAGGTTCCCTCCATCTCTATTTATTAGAGCCAATACTTACTATGAGAGCATGAGCTCTTAGTCCTAAGGTTTAACCACCTAGGAGTTAAAAAAGATCCTTAATTGCTTAAATAAACACAAATAGAAAAAAAGCAAAGACAACGGTTACGGAAAAACATTAACAATGGTTTTCAAAAATGCACACAGTCTAATATCTTTAACTGTCATAACTGAAGGCCGTGTCTAATTACTTAATTATGCAAATATGCAAAAATACAAGCTAATTTTTCACTTTTACATTTTGTTTGTCTAAGTGCAATGTAGTGCTAAGCGTTCAGTAGTTCGCTAACTACCTTGTTTTGAGCTTTTTGCTCAAGATCCCAGTCTAGTACCTGTATAGAAATCATACTCACTATAAGGTCCTAAAGTTCTCCACATTATCAATTCATTTCAATTTTATATAAATCCATTTAGTATCTATAAATATTAGAATCATCTATTTGCTTCATGACATTAAAATCATCATCTCATTTCCATTAGAACAAAGACAAATTCATATCATAAAGTGTCAGAATAATATCACAACCATTCATTACCCTAATTTACAGCCAATCCTATAGTACTATACCAAAAACAACATGAAGAAACATTGCATACAAAAAGAATATATATGTACCCAAAAAGAGTCCAGTGGTACTCTTTAGAGAGTTGGGACACTATTTTACTCTTGTAGCACTTGGAATAAATCTGAAATACTCCCCCAACTCAAGCTCAATCTATAAAGAGAATTCAAATGAAATTAGTGAGTGAGAGCTTAATAGATACTCATATAAGTGCAGAAGTAGAATTATAATTTTTTAAATGTAATGCATCCTATTTGCAAGCTTAGATTCTCATATTGTATTCTAATCATAGTCTTTTATACGCTAACTCGATATCTTGTCTTAGAAAACTCTACGTGTGTTAGTATTTTAGGGTACATATGGAAGGATACTTTGAAATACCTCATTATCCCTCTCCTTGGCACTTGTCAATAAGAACATCAATCCATATTATTTATCACTTATCCTAATATCAATCCACAATATCCATCCCTTATCCCAAAATCAATCCAATGCAACGGATTATGGTATAAAATCATGTGTAACAGTGTATCATTTCAAATCTTGTCAAGCATGGTATACATTCATGTATAATAGCATGCACTGTCTAAAATCATGTCACATTTACAATTTCAATGTATGTATAGTCTCAAGCAAGTCACTTATACTATAAAAGCCTGTTCATAGTTCGAAATACTAATTTCAATTCAAATACACATGCTCTTTCGAAAATCACAAGTTTGATAGTTCAAAGTTCTATAGTTTTAAAACAATGCATTCAATGTTGTCCAAAGTTTCAAATTGAATATTCTGATAATATGAAACAATGCTCAAAACAAGTATTAAATAAATATGCTTTTCAACTCACAGTTTTGATAATTAAAGTTCAAAGTTCTAAATCAACACTTCAAATGATTTTGAAAGCTATAAAACAATACTTCAAAAGTTCCAAAATAATACTCTAACTATTGTCTAGAGTTCTAAAACAATGCTTTAGCATAAATCAAAGCATGAGTCAAATGTTTTAAAACGAGATATGACTCGAACAATTCAAAATTATCAATAACGACTTACAAATCCCACTATAGCTATTAGCAGGTCAAATATCCCAAACAGGTGCTATCTAAGGCCATAAACACTTAACCCCAATTCCATTGATCAAGTAGAACCAGGACTTATCCACAACTATTGTTGGACAAGCGTAAAATACCTATTGTTCATTGATCCAATCAAGCAAGTTTCGATATGGTGCTTTATTGACATAGTCAAGATATGCCATAATCTAAAAGTCAGAGTTTCACTTGTTCTAAAATATGTATGGTTCAAAGATTTCAAAGGTCATGAAAGTCATGATACTTTCCTTTAAAACTCATTATGCATTGCATCATGCCATATACTTATTTCTCTCCAAAACAAATTAAATGGGTTCAAAGTTTGAGCACATGCATTTAAATCAATATGCACTTTCAGTTAACCAAATATCATATCATGCATGCTTAAAACATATGCATTAAGTCATGAGTTCAAAAATAAAATTTTATGAAACCAAATAGTATGTCAAATGGATCACTTGCATGACCATTCAAAGCGTAATCAATCTCATTTGTTGATCATCAATTAATCACATGCTTCATATGGGCTCTTATGCCCTCATTATGTAGTAGGGTCACATTATATATAGAGCAAGAGAGACACACACACACACACACACATATATATATATATATATATATATAAACACACACTCTCTTAGATATCCATTTTCCAAATATCATTACAAATCACCCACCATATCACTTCCAAGTTCAATCTCATGGTCTATTAAGATCGCAATGTCGTACCACTACGTGTATACATATTTCAGTGATAAACACCATGTTTAAATTGATACATATATTTTGAAATGACAAACACTTAAACATTTTCAAGTATATGATTCATATGGTAAATTTGCTAAATCACTTTCAATAGTCACAAACCACATTAAGAGCTTTTATCAAATATAAGACCCAATACATAAATGATAAATATTGATTGGTCTTTGAAATTGTTTTTGGAAAATCAAACTTAGTAATTTTCTCAAGGAATTATTGAAAATATTTTAGAAAATTACTTAGTAGTGTTTTAACGCAACCGGTCCCAAGCCCGAGTAAAGGAGGAGGGTGGCGGTAGGTTTGGACAACCAGCCTTAAAAACTAGTCTAATCTCATGAAATGAACCAATATCAAAACATCGTTGGGGCGTCCCCTACACAACGACGCGCTGCATCAGAGCCCGGGTGTAGTGAAAAGTGGGCAAGGGTTGCTAGGTCGTCGCCCGGAAGTGACGCGCCACATCGACACCTGGATGTGGTGTTAAATAGGCAAAGGTTCCCACACCACAATGGACGGGGGTGTGTAAAGAAGTTAGTCCATAACCATAAGCTTAGGTTAGGATCTTGGAATATAGGTACGCTTAGTGGTAAGTTAGGTGAGATTTGTGAGGTTATGAGTAGGAGGAGGGTTAACATCTTGTGTCTCCAAGAGACCAAATGGGTTGGGGAAAAGGTTAGAAAGATAACACCTTGGCAATATAAGCTTTGGTACACAGGGAAAGATAGAGACCGAAATGGAGTAGGTATCATTATAGATAAAGAGTACCATAAGGATGTTGTACAGATTAAGAGACAAGGGGATAGGATTATTTTGGTTAAACTAGTTTTAGGAGAAGAGGTGTTGAATGTCATTAACGTGTATGCACCCCAAATAGGACTTGATGAGGTTAGTAAATGACAGTTTTGGGAGGATTTAGATAAGGTAGTACAAGAAGTACCCATAGGAGAAAGCCTTTTTATTGGCGGTGATTTTAGTGGACATGTAGGTACAAGTAGAGAGGGTTTTGAGAGAGTACATGAGGGTTTTAGTTATGGTGTAAGAAACGAGGGAGGAGATGCTATCTTAAATTTTGCTTTATCTTATGACCTAATCCTAGCAAATACATTGTTTAAGAAGAGAGATTCTCATCTTATAACTTTTAGAAGTGGACCAAGAGCAAGTCAGATAGAGTTCTTTTTAACTAGGAGTAGCGATAGACATAAATGTTTGGATTGTAAGGTTATCCTAGGTGAGAGTGTTACCGTGCAACATAGACTCTTAGTTCTAGATATGAAGATAGATAGACGACATCGAAGGAACTAACAAAAAGGAATTGAACGGATTCGATGGTAGAAGCTAAAAAAAGATTGTCATACAACATGTAGAGATAGTTGGATTCGAAAAGAGGCTTGGACAATAGAAGAGAACCCAAATGTAATGTGGAATAAGATGGCAAAATGCATTTGGGAGGTAGGCAAAAAGACATTAAGAGTATCAAACGGAAGAGTGCCGACTGGAAAGGATGCAACATGGTGGACTGCAGTAGTAAAAGATGCTATAAAGACTAAACGAGAGCGTTACAAGGCTTTAAAGAAGAACAATACAAAAGAGAGTTTGTCGGAATATAAGGTAGTAAGAAAGGAGGCAAAGAAGGTTGTGGCAGAAGCTAAGATGAAGGTTCCGAAAGAGATTTACGACAAGTTGAACACAAAGGAGGGAGAGAAAAGGATATACAGATTGGCACGAGCAAGAGAAAGGAGGGGTCACTACCTAGGAGTCGTGAAATGTATTAAGGATGAGCATCAAAGAACTCTCGTTAAAAATAATGATATTAAGGACAGGTGGCGAGATTATTTTAACAAATTATTTAATAACGGACAAAATAAAGTTTTGGATAATATTTCGATGCCTCTTAAGGATTTAAATCAGTGCTTTATGAATAGAATCCAAGAGACAAAGGTAAAAGAGGCACTAAAGATGATGAAGAATGGAAAAGCTGTTGGACCTGATGACATCCCAATTGAAGTTTGGAAATGCCTTGGAGATGTAGGAGTTAGGTGGTTGACAAATCTATTTAATAAGATTTGGCACACTAACAAAATGCCAGAGGAATGGAGGAAGAGTGTCTTAGTACCTTTATATAAGAACAAGGGAGATATCCAAAGTTGAGCCAACTACCGAGGCATAAAATTAATGAGTCACACGATAAAACTATGGGAGAGAGTGATAGAACGGAGATTAAGAAAGAATGTAGAGATATTGGAGAATCAATTTAGTTTTATGCCGGGTCAATCAACTATAGAGGCAATATATTTGCTTAGACAACTTATAGAGCGCTTTCGAGTAATGGGTAAAGATCTTCATATGGTCTTTATAGATTTGGAGAAAGCATATGATAAAGTGCCTAGGGAAGTACTCTGGTGGTCCCTAATGAAGAAAAGAGTTCCTTTGAAATATATTAAACTAATTAAGGACATGTATAGAGGCGCAAGGACACATGTGAGGACAGGTGGGGGGCAAACAAGTGAGTTTCCTATCACGGTGGGATTACACCAAGGGTCAGCGTTGAGTCCATTCTTGTTTGCGATAGTTATGGACGAATTGACAAAATCCATCCAGGATAAGGTGCCTTGGTGTATGATGTTTGCAGATGATATTGTCCTATGTGCGGAAACTAGAGCGGAGATCAATACAAAGTTGGAATTATGGAGACAAACGTTGGAATCAAAAGGCTTTAAATTAAGCAAAGTGAAGACTGAACACATGAAGAGTAAATTCAATTCTAACCGATTGGAAGAGCATGATGTAGTGAAGTTAGATGGGGTGGCGATACCTAAGCGGGATCATTTTCGATACTTGGGATCAATAATACAGATGGATGGAGAGATTGATGGTGATGTGACCTATAGGATCTAGGCTGGATGGAGTAAGTGGAGAAGTGCTACAGGTGTGTTATGCGATAAAGGAATTCCTACATGGTTGAAAGGCAAGTTTTATAGGACAGTTGTTAGACCAACATTGTTATATGGTAGTGAATGTTGGGCGACTAAGAGGCTACATGCACAAAAGATGAGTGTAACAGAAATGAGAATGTTACGATGGATATGTGGATATATAAGAAAGGATAGAATGAGAAATGATGATATTCGTAAGATGATTGGAGTGGTACCTATCGAAGACAAAATGTGTGAAAATCGTTTACGTTGGTTTGGACATGTAAGACGTAGACCTGTAGATGCTCCAGTTAGGAGAATAGAGGCTATGGATGTTGAGAGAAGGGTTAAGACTAGAGGAAGACCGAAAAAGACTTGGAAGGAAGTAGTTTGGAAAGACATGGAGGTTTTAGAATTAGATGAGCAAATGGCCTTGAATAGGAATCTATGGAGGCAGAGAATATATATGGACGATCTAACATGATTTTAGTTATTGGTTCATATAGCCTACCCCAATCTATTGGGATAAAGGCTCTGATGATGATGATGACTTGGTAGCATTTTAGCTCAATTTCATGCACTTAAAGTCAAGTTATAGTTAAATGAAATTGAAAAATGATTTAAAATTCATTTTTAGTATTTAAACAACCTAGTAATTAAAATTGGAATTAAGAAAACAATCCCACCTTAGGCATTGATCCCCTTAAAGTCAATAGTGTCTCTACTGTTTCACAAAATAGAGGAATCAATCCCTTTTTGGAAGGCATCAATCCCCCTCATGTATTTTGGTTATTTTGTTTAGGGTTTAAAGGCAAGCATCGATCCCCTCTTATGAAGGTATCAATCCCCTTATTGTATTTTGGTTATTTTGTTCGGGGTTTGAAGGCAGGCATCGATCCCCTCTCATGAAGGCATTAATCCCCCTAAGTTAAAATGCTTCTAATAGCTACTTTAATTAGTGTTACAATGGGATTAAAAGCATTAAATGCTTCACCAACCATCTTCAACACCAACAGGCATATAAATACCAGCATTGAAGATCAATACAAGATAAAGAAACACTGTGCAAACTTATTCAATTTTAAAAGAGCAAACTTGAGCTAGAAATTGACACATTCACCTTTTTCATCTTACTTTGTACTCTTTAATTTGTAAACCCTTACCTTTGAAACGTCATTCATTCTTTACAAAACACTTTCCATTTCACATGTCTTATAATCAAGGGGAGAGTTAACCTTGTGAGGAATTATTATGAGAGATTAGGTAGTCATTTTTAATTGGGTTGAAGGCTTCTTCCTAAGCCATAAAAGGAAGTATAAGAGATCTCATCAACCTACAAAGTGGTGTGTGAAGATTCACTTGATTAGTAGAATCACTATCCTTGACAAGAAGCTTAAGAGGAGAGGATGTTAACTCGTGTTGTGGCTGAACCTCTATAAATCTCATTTGCAATCTCTCTTCCTTTGTCTCTTTGCTTTAAGCAATTTAATTTTTATATTAATTGTGCCTGGTTATGTAAATTGGTAGAAAATCAATTAAGTTAGAGAATATAGTGTTAAACCAATTTGCCCCTTTCTCAATTAGAAAAGGATTAAAGCCCCTAGAGTAATACGATCTAAATAGCTCAAACAAACGTAGCTACTGCTTTAGTAGGTCAAGGACATTTTATCGTTAAACCTCCACTCTTTAATAGAGAAAATTATTCAAATTGGAAGACTAGGTTGATGCTATTTGTGCAAGCTAATGATTATGAGGTTTGGAGGATAATAGTTATAGGAACTCTAATTCCCATTAAGAAAGTTGATGGTGCCAATGTCTCAAAGAGTGAGGATAAGTGGGACATTAATGATTTTAGGATGGAACAATTAAATGCCAAAGATATGCACACACTCTTTTGTGCATTAGGTTTAAACAAATACAATAGAGTCTCATTGTGTGAGAATGTAAAACAAATATGGGATAAATTAGCTATAACAAATGAAGGAACTAGTCAAGTAAAGGAGACTAAGGTAAGATACTCACTCATTACTATGAATGGTTTAGAATGAAACCGGAAATGTCTATAAGTGAGATGTCAACTAGGTTCACTACAAACATAAATAGACTTAAGGCTAGGTAAAGCATATTCAAATGTGGAAATGGAAAAGAAAATTCTCAATATTTTACCTAAGTCATGGGAGGCAAAAGTAACTGCCATAGAAGACTCTAAAGATCCTCACACACTCTCCCTTAATGAGCTCCTGAGCTCTCTACTTACTTATGGGATGAAAATTAAGAGAAATCAAGAACACTAAAGAATGTAGGGGTGACTTTGAAATCCTCTATACATGAGGATATTAGAAATAAAAAAGAGGAGAGTTGTGATGAGGAAGTTCTAGAAATGGCAACGTTTGCGAAACATTTTAATAAGTTCATGACAATGAAGTCTAATGAAAACTTTAGGAGAAGTCAAAGAAGAGAAGCCAATAGAGGTGAACAAATTAGGAAAGAAAAAGAACCTATTTTATGTTATGAGTGCAAGAAACTAATCACATTAAATTTGACTATCCCATGCTTAGGAGACAACATGATAGGAAGCCAAAGAAGAAGGCAATGGTGGCACTTGGAGTAACAAAGATAGCTCTGATGATGAGAACATTGAAAATGACGTTGCCAATCTTTGCTTCATGACCTTATAGGATGAAAAGGTAAATTCTAGTGTTAATGAATGTAGCGGATTTTTTTAATGAGTTGTAAGATGCTTCTGATGAATTACTTATGGAATTTGAAAACATGAACTTGTAGTATAAACAAATGATTTCCAAATTAAAAATGGAAAACGACATGATTTTGAATGCTAAGCTTGACTATCAAAAGAAATTGAAAGATGCAAATCTAGAAATCAATGATTTAAATAAAAGAATACAAACTTTCATAACTTATTTTCTACATTTTATATTGTCATAACCCGAAAAGCAAGACATTTTTAATAATGAAAAGGAAGAAGTATAGCTTTCAGGCTAACCTTTTTTTTTAATAGTGGTTTGTCATGTGAATAGTCCCCTCTTATAAAATCAGGTACCTAAATTGTAATGCCCAGGCTCGCAGTCCCGTGGGACCCTCACTGGCACATTACTCAACCGTACTGTCCGCTTTGTAAGGCGATGCCACTGCAGTGGGACCACACAAGTCCACCTTACGCACGGATTTATTTCGCGTCCGTCATGACTCGAACATAGGACTTACTTTGCCTATGTCAAATATTTGACATAGGTAAAGTAAGTCCTATGTTCAAGTCATGGCGGACGCGAAATAAATCCGTGCGTAAGGTGGACCTGTGTGGTCCCAGTGCAGTGGCATCGCCTTACAAAGCGGACAGTACGGTTGAGTAATGAGCCAGTGAGGGTCCCACCGGACTGCGAGCCTGGGCATTACAACAAAACGGTGAGGGGAGGTGACCGGTCCGGCTGGGAAGAAAGAAAAAGAAAAAGAAAAGAAAAAGGAAAAAGAAAAAGAAAAAAAAAAGAAAAAGAAAGAAGAAAGAAAAAGAAGAAAAAGGAAAAGAGAAGGAATTTCGGGAATTTGAAAAATTCCCGAGAATTCAAAAATTACGGGAAATCCCGGGAAACTCAAAAATCTGAGAAATTTGGTAAAAAATTCAGAAATTATTTCCGAGTAATTAATTTGAATAAATTATGGAAAAATTCTAAATTTTAGAATTTAATTTCAGAAAATTCCCTCGATGACCGAACCGATGAAATCGGGCGAGGTAAACACGGGCGCGACCTTCGAGAGGCAGTCGCCGACCCGAAACAGGTAAGGGAGGCATGTGTAGCCTGTAAGGATATTCAGTATGCATGTTTAAAATATGCATTTGATTTTATAAATGCTGTTGAAAATGATTGGTTGGAAAGTTGTGGTGATTTACCGGTTGAAAATATAAACTGTATTTTCCGTGCAAGAGGCTAGCCAATCGGTAGTCGTTATACTGCCGAAAAATCTTAGAAAATTACTGAAAATCATAATAAATGATTTTACATTATGAGAGATGATTTCTAACACGAAAATCGAGAACTCGATTAGTTTTCATAAAACATGAATATATTGATAATTAATTTTAAAATATTCATGCTTTTGAAAATGGTGAAAAAGGAAATCACCTAAATTTATCCCGATAGGTGATATTTCACATGAAACAAGGTGAAAAATGAAAAGGACCAAAGTGAATATTTTACTAATATTTCTTCAAATATTCACTTGATTTTATAAATAACTTTTATGGGTTCAATTGTGAAAATAAGTGTTTATAGAAAATTCATAAAGGTAATTAAAGGTGGAAAACAGTGTTTTGAGACTAAAAGTTCTCTGCAAGTGTTTACAGAGAAAACAAGGGACAGGAGTGTTGTTTTGGAAAATAAATATTTTAATTTTTCATAAATCATAAAAATAATTGATTTGAATCCCGATAACTTTGAAAATCATGTTTTCAATAGAAAGGACGAAAAAGCGTGCGTATATGTTTTACGGTGAAAAAGGACAGTTATGACCTTTTATATTTTACAGTGATTAATTTATAAACTGTTTTCACTGTATGGAAAATGTGATTTATACTGTTCTATAACGTTTAGAACATTTTCGGGAATGATGACCCCAATATGAATATTTTATAAATTGTGAATCATAAGATGAAAATATTTTCCTTATGAATATTTGTGGATTGATTGAATTTATATTCAATGAAATTGATTTCATAAATGGGGTTTATATCACGTGTTTACTGTTTTGAAACTGTTATGCCCCATATCATGCTCACGTGTCACGTGTTAGTGCTGATAGATACTGATCCTATTATCAGCGTCCCAGTGGACACCTGATCAGTGCACACTGAGGACCCCATAGACTATAGCCATAGATCTCATGTGTTTCCCCTATTAGGGATGATATTATTATTGCATGATATATTTAGGGTGTTGCCTGGTCTCCATGATATTGAACTGAAAGCTACCGTATACTGTTTATTGAATTGGTAGCTACTGTTTACTGTTTACTGACTAAACCGTATCAATATACTGTTTTACTGAGTGGTACTGTATTGAATATTACTGTTTTATTAAACTGTAAGATACGGTTACTGAATTAAAGAGAAATGAATGTTTATTCAAAAAGAATAACATTGAAAATTATTTTGAAAATAGAAATAATTACCAAATGGTTTATCTTAAACCACTGTTTTACTACTGAGCTGTTACGTGTTTTAAAACATAATGAAGTGAAGAGAAATAAATGGTTTACTCTATGGAAAACGAATATTAAATCGTTTTGAGAATAATTTATATAGTACTCTCTACAGTTGCTTCTAGGTTCCGGGACAAGACAGGTATTTCAAAATACCTGCCTTACTCCATCCGGATCCCTAGCCGACTGTAGTATCCTTCCTACATACGAGCCTAAAACCAGCTAGGAAAATTTAAAGAAAGTGAAAAAAAATTATTTTCAGCATATAGGTAGCTAAATATCAAGTGTTACATATAACTCTCTTACTGAGCCGTGGTTTGCTCACTCCTCAATATTAACATTTCAGATTTTCGAAGACTATGAGATCAGACATACAAGCATTTAAGCTGCGCATTTTGGGACATTGCGACAGCTTGATTTATAATATGAGGTATGATCATTTATTTTCTGTATTTAGACTTATTTTCAGTACTACTTTCTTGAGAATTAAGATAGGGGATGTAATTGATATTACGAATTTTATATTTAATAGTTAAATGAATATGAAAAGTGAAGTATCACAGACAGCCCAACTGGATAAGTTGTATAGAAATACGTGAAAAATGTGGTCACGGGATGTGACAGATTTAACCTAATGGTTAGTCATGATTTGACATAGGTAAAGTAAGTCCTATGTTCGAGTCATGGCAGACACGAAATAAATCCGTGCGTAAGGTGGACTTGTGTGGTCCCAGTGCAGTGCCATCGCCTTACAAAGCGGACAGTACGGTTGAGTAATGTGCCAGTGAGGGTCCCACGGGACTGCAAGCCTGGGCATTACAATAAAACGCGCGTTTTATTGCAATGCCCAGGCTCGCAGTCCCGTGGAACCCTCACTGGCACATTACTCAACCGTACTGTCCGCTTTGTAAGGCGATGCCACTACACTGGGACCACACAGGTCCACCTTACGCACGGATTTATTTCGCGTCCGCCATGACTCAAACATAGGACTTACTTTGCCTATGTCAATGGTTAGTCATGATTTGACATAGGCAAAGTAAGTCCTATGTTCGAGTCATGGCGGACATGAAATAAATCCGTGCGTAAGATGGACCTGTGTGGTCCCAGTGCAGTGGCATCGCCTTACAAAGCAGATAGTACGGTTGAGTAATGTGCCAGTGAGGGTCCCACGAGATTGCGAGCCTGGGCATTACATAAATACCTAGTTTGGTTTAAGACACCTTGCCTAAGATCTTAGTTAGAAATCATAATGACACGTAATCATTTATGTTGAGGTTTGCCTTGAATCCCATATTAAAAATATAAAAGAAGTTATAAAGGCTCTTCCCTTATAAATAATGTGTTAAGCTTGATTTGTAAAGTACCCCAAAGAGTTGTAAACACCAATAGAATAGCTAGAGTTAGGCTATTATAAAGAGAATAGTTGGGTTCTTTGGATAGTTGGGCTTTGTAAGGAGTTTACAATTTTCTTTCTAAAAATTGTACAGTTGTAATTGTTTAATTGATTATTAGTTTGATTGGATTGTTATAGGCCAATTGGATTGGGCCAAACCACATTACAAATTATTGTGTTTATTTTTTATTTTTTCTGTTTTTGTGAATGTTTGGTTTCAAGGATATTTTGTCCTAACAAGTGATATCAGAGCTGAAGGTTTGTGATCTTACGAGAGGAGGAAGTTATGCTTAAATTTGAGATTTTTTTATTTGATGGTAAGAGTAATTTTATGTTATGACAAAGTATGATTCAGGATCTTTTAGTACAATAAAGCATAGATTTGGCATTAGAAGAAAATAACCTAGATGGAATATCTGATAAAGATTGGGTTAGACTTCAGAAAAGGGAGTGAGCACAATTACATTGGCACTTGCTCCAGGGATTAAGTACAATGTGTTGATTAAGACGACACCAATTGGATTGTGGAAAAAGTTGGGACACATCTATACATCAAAATCGCTGACGAATAGATTATGTTTGAAGATGGATCTATATTCTCTAAAGATGGATAAAGGTATGAATTTCCGTGATCACCTGAATGAATTCAACAAACTATTTTCACATTTATTGGTTATTAATTCTAAAAAGTTGAAAGAATAGGAAAAGGCATTGCTACTGTTGTCATCTTTGCTTAAGTCCTATAGAACTTTAGTTTAAACTTTATTAGAAGGTAAAACTGCTTTAACATTTGATGATATGATTGCTGTGTTGTGTGAGAATGAAAGATTTATTAGCAAAGAAGATTCTTCATCTGCGAGAGGTGTGTTAGCTATTGTAGCAGGTACTACTCGAGGTAAAACTAATGAGAGACATGGTGGATCAAGAGGGAGATCAAAATCAAGATTCAGATATTATAGTTAGGTGGAATGTTCATATTGTGGAAAGAAGGGTTATATCCAAGCACGTTGCAAGACATTAAGGGAAGACAAGACTATATTCAAGAAGGCCTAGCAAAATAGTGATGATGGAAAGAAGAATGAGCATATACTACAGTGACTGATTTCAGATAATGATGTTTTTTGGCAACTTGTTCAGATGGGTCTCATACTTACGAAAAAAGTTGGATTTTGGATTCAACTAAGTCGAGGCATATTTGCAATGATAAAGATTGCTTTGATGGGGTTTGCCTTGAATCCCAAATTGAAAGTATAGGAGCAGTTATAAGGGCTCTTCCTTATAAATAATGTGTTAAGCTTAGTTTGTAAAGTATCCCAAAGAGTTATAAACACCAATAGAATAGCTAGGATTTGGGCTATTATAAAGGGTGTAGTTGAGTTCTTTGGGTAGTTGGGCTTTAGGCTTTATAAGGAGTTTGCAATTTCTCTCTCTAAAAATTGCACAGTTGTAATTGTTTGATTAATTATTAGTTTGGTTGGGTAGTTATAGGGCAATTTGGTTAGGCCAAACCACATTAAAAATTATTGTGTTTGTCTTTGCTTTCTTCAATTTTTGTGGATGTTTGATTTGAAAGATATTTTGTCCCAACAATTAAAACCACAAATATAGTTTCCTTGTAAAAGCGGTGAATCTTGGGTTTTCACTATACTTGAGCCACATTTACTATTTATATGCTGTCATTTTCAAACAAAATGTCCTATTGCATTCTTACACATTAGCATTTATGACAAATTCAAATCTCATAACTTTCGAAGTTCGATAAGACCATTAAAAAATTTTCCAATAAAATATTCTATTATTTTCAATTTTCTGACACGTTTTCCAATATAAGTTGATTTACATCCCAAATTCAAAATTCAATAATTTAACTGCTATAAATGTACAAATAGTTCATACATATCCCACACTATAGTACTATACATATCCCACACTATAGACCAAACGCTCTAGAACCTGAAAACTATTGGAGCAGACTGCGAGTAGTAGAAGTCGATATTATCCCGACTAACCTATGAGGAAACAAAAGGGGTCGAGCTTAGGGAGCTTGATACGATAATTAACCACACAAGTACAGAGCATAGCAATATATGATAAGTGTAGACATCATTTTTGTCCGGATCTTTTTCAAACATTTTTAATTAATTAGTTTTTATATATTTTATTATTGATTTTTTATTATTAATTTTTTTATTTTTGATTTTGATTTAGAAATAAATTTTTGATTTTGATTCTTATTTTTATCTTTATAAAATATAATAAAAAGGGAAGGAAATCGGGATTAATTTTGATAGGAAAACAAACTTAAATGAGATTATTAAAGATTGAAATTTAAATTTTGTGGAAAAGAAAATCAGAATTAATATCGGATTTAAGATCCGATCATCGAAATCTAAAAATTTCCTAAAAAAAATTGATTCTTGATTTTTATGTATTACCTAAAATAAAATTAAAAAACCTAGGTCTATTTAAATAACAACACAAGAAGTAAAAGGGGGGGGGGGGGGGGGGGGGGGGGGGGGGGGGCGACGACAGAGAAAGAGGAAAAGAAAAAAAGCCTGCGTCCAAGCTTCCAGGGGGCGCTTTCCCGAGTTGCATTGCACTACTGCTATTCCTTCTTGCTCGACAATTCTCACTGCAGTCACGTGAGCTTCCTTGCATCACTTCATCATTCCCGCATCATTGCAGCCTTGCATTGTCAAATTTCTGGCCTGTCGCAACCTACCACAGTCAAGGAAGTTGCAATCACGTGAACTGAAAAATAGAGTTGTTGAAGCTTGCTGTTTGCTGAGACGTGGAGAACAAATGAGAATTCACGCAACAGAATCTTTGTGGTTGACGTGAATAAGTTGTGAGTATCCCTTTCTTATTCTTTTATTTATGCCATATAAATTTCATTTAAAATTTTGTTTTTTAGTGGTAATCATCATGGCTGACGTGAATTGTGGTGAATAAATATATTTTTTTCTTGATTTATGTCCAAATTGTCATCAATTGAATAAACAATAATATGTTGGTATGTGTATGAGGATCATTATTATTATTATTAAAAAAAACTAGAATAATGACTTGATTTGCATGATATAATTTGATTTGTACTATTAATGATTTATATAATATAGTTTGTATGATTTAATGAATTGCATAATTTAGTATGGTATGATTAAGATTAAGGTCTAATTCTTAGAATGGAAAAATAGTCAGTTAATTTAGAATTATGATGCATTTGAAATTCGCAATATTAAAATATAAGTTAGATAAAACATAAAAAAATAATATTATTTGGATGAAAATTTTTTTACAATGGAACTCCGAGGAGATTGTAATTGAGTAATACTCATAGAGATCTTGAGGTGAGGAGGTCTTTTTTAAGTCTTACCAGTTTGATGGAAGACTTAAAAAGTTATTTCCGATATTTAAAACTCAAATTTATTAAAAATTGAAATTAGAATTAATTAAAATTAATTGCAAATAAAAGAATAAATAATCAAATTAGAAATAAAGAATTATAAAAATTAATATATTTAGAAATAAAATGGAATAAAATAATAAAAATACAAATTATTCCGACGACGGAATTCTAAAAAGACTGCGCTTGAGTAGTACTTTTAGATGTTTTGAGATGAGGAGAATTCTTTTAAGTTTTGCCAACTTGATGAAAGATTTAAAGGACATTTCCAAGATTTAATAAATTAAATTATAAAAATAAAAATTAAATTAGATTAAAAAATAGTAAATTAAAACTAAGTTCATTATAATAAAGAATAAAAATCAAATTAATAAATTAGAATTAGAAAAGAATTAAAATAAATAGAAATTAAATTAAATTAAATATTTTAATAAATGTGAATTATTTCGAAGATGGAATTTAAAGAGAATTGTGCTTGAGTAGTTTCTTTAAAAATTCCTAAGGTGAGAAAGCTTCTTTAAGGTCTTACCGGTTTGATGGAAGGTCTTTAAGAAAATCTTCAATATCAAATAATTCATGTTTATTTAAAGATATAAAAAATATATGAAATAATAATTTATAGAAGAAATTAATAACAATAGAATAAAATAAGACAAAATAATAAATAGAAATTGGATAGGAGTCAAAATAAGGTTTGCATAAAATATTTAAACAATCCGACGACAGATCCTCTTCAAGAAAGGCGATTGGTCCTACTTGCATACTCTTAAGGTGAGAAAAACTTTTAGGTTATCCAACCAACTTGATGGAAAAGACTTAAAAGATTTTTCAATATTTAATTATATCGAAATTAAAGTAAAAAGGCAAAATTAGGATAACCTTAGATTATTTGGTACCATTTTAGGATGCCGTTGTGAGGGTGCTAATCCTTCCTCACCCGTAACCGTACTCCCGAACTTAGAACTTTTAACGTAGACCAAGTCTTATCCTTAGTTTGAATAGGTGACCAATCACACTTAGATTAGAATGGTTGGTGGCGACTTCATAGTTTTGTTCTAGCTAGGTTTTCCCAAAACTTAATACGTTATGACAATAAGTTTTTCTAACAAGCACACAATTCAATAAAGTTTATTTCAACAATAGCTGATAAGCAATAGTCAATCAAGTTCGCATCTTCTTATAACAATTCGTATGTCGACAATTCCAATGGTATAACACTAGACACTATCAAGATCTTTCGGGGTCGAGAAAAAAAGGTATTTTAGAATACCTCGTTATCCAGTTGATACTTGACATCACTACTACAAAGTCTTATTCACAATCACATGAATATGTAATGTCACTTCACAAAACAATAGTGGTAAAACTGATGTTATGCACACAGAACAATGCAAATCTCAATTTTATTAGATAATACATTTCCCATAAAAACAATGCTTCTTATACGTCAAATACTTGTCAAATAGCTTCATATACAATACCCGTAAAACATATATGCTTTTTCACATGATTTCTTATAAAGTCTCATATCAATACTTCTTAAAACACTAATCGATAAAACATATCTCATTGGGAATCATGATCATAACTAACTATTATATCCTCATCAGCAAAGGCCATATGCTATCTCTTATATTCCTGATAACAAGGGAAAGTATGCTAACTATTGTTTCCCTGTTAGCAGTGGTCAATATACTAACTATTATATCCCCGTTAGCAAGGGTAGTATGCTAAGTATTGTAGCCCAACAACAATGGCGCATATGCGAACTATTCTTTTCTGTTAGCAAGACACATATGCTAACTATTATAACCCATTAGTAAGGTTGCATATCTTAACTACTATAACCAGTTAGCATGGCCTTGTGAGCTAACTATTATAGCCAAATAGTAAGGGTGCACATGCTAACTATTATATTCCCATTAGTAGGAGCCTCATGGATATGGTCATGGCTAACTATTGCTACCTATTAGCTGGGCCTTAACTTTCACAAATCATTATTTAAAATATTAGTATAAGTAGTTCTTACACTTGTTTCGAAATTTGAAAATATGAAATTATAAAACAAATGTATGCTTTATTCAAAAAACAATGACATATGCACATTAGAAATATGTTCAATAAAGGCACAATATGGCCAATAATTCTATAAGTTTTAAAACATTGTACACTTGAGATTTAAAACTTTAAAACATGTAAGATTATGTAACATAAGCATGAAGTCCCCATTATACCATGCCATGCATGCAAAACCTTATGCAAGTAGACATGGTTCAATAAACTACACTTCACTTACGGTGTTCAATTTCTAAATTTCACTTCGTTAGGTTCGAGTTACTAAGTATCATTACCCAGCCTGCAAATCATATTGTCATAAATTTAATCTACAAGCAATTCTAATTTATATAAAAATAACTATAATTTTCAAAATATTTAATTTATAGAAAAAGGTTGGTTTTAATCCTAATCTTCAAAACTATAATTTATTTCCACATTTTACATTATTAAAAGAGTCTTATTGTCTAAAATATAATAAAATATAAATTAAATAGTAATCAAAATAAATTAATCGAATTAATATAATCCAGTAAATTAAATAAAATGCTAAAATAATTAACTTAAATATGTTACAACATTCAACAAATTAAACACAATAAAACACTAAAATAAAAGTAAAAAGAACAGCGTATGAAACATTAATAGCATAATCTAAATGTTTCAATATGGTAGAAAAAAAAAGCTCATGTGCTTTACTTTGTTATGAGAGCATCTTGTACACTATGTGCTTTACTTGGTTAAACTTTTCATTGCACACTAATGTGCTTCGCTTGATTTCAGTAGCCCAATGAACACTTATGTGCTTTTCCTTGGTCATCCATACTTAACTCAATTAAGTACTCCATTCTTTCTCAGTTGAGTTAGTGCTATCTACATTTGGATACTTCATCCTTATAACTCAAATGGTTGCTCCATTTTTTCTTTAATTGTATGGTGCTATTGATACTTGGATACTTCATTTTTAGCAATTTCTTCATGGCCCAATGTGCTAAGCTTCTAGCTTTTCCTCTTGGTCGAACATGATTTCTATCATTTGCCTTTCATATATAGCTTAAGGGATTATCTTCTTTCAGCTTGTTCATTCTTTGAGCTAGTGGGTTAGCGATTTCGTTCTTTGATAAGTTCAATCTTGAGCTATTACTTGTTCTTATTTCTTTAGATACCTATGCTAAAGTGTGTTCATTTTGCTTCTTCTTTATTTTGAGTAATGAAAAGAAGTTCTTCCTTTGTCAATTTCTTGCCTTTGTATTCTTACCATTGCCTTAGTATTTTTGTTCGAGCAATCTTGCTTTAGCATTACTATTCTTTTATAAGATATGCTTAGAAAAATTTAGTAGAGTTTTCCTTGGTAATAAGCCTTTTTCGTGTCTTATTCCAACAAGCTTGCACAATGTTAGGGTATGATTGAGGGAGCTTAATTGAGCAAACTTAAGGACTTTTGATCAAGAAGCTTGGAAAGGTTTGATCAAGTAAGCTTGAAGGAGTTTGATTGGGCAAGTTTGAGGAAATTTATCAAGCAAGCTTTAGGAAATTTGATAGGGCAAGCTTAAAAAGGTTTTATGAGGAAAACTTTAAGGAGTTTAATTGGGAAACTTAAAGGAAATTGATCAAGCAATCTTGTTCCTTCTTTATTCGAGCAAGTTTGGTTCAAGCAAGTTTGTTCCTCCTTTGTTCAAGTAAGCTTGGTTTGAGTAGGCTTGTTCCTCCTTTGTTTAGGCAAGCTTGTTCCTCTTTTGTTCAGGCAGGTTTCTTCCTCTTTTGTTAAGGCAAGCTTCTTTCATGTAAGGCATTTACTTGATGATGCATCTCCTTTACTCCATACATAGTGATTTACGTGGTTTGGCAAAGTGTTTATGTCCATGAAGGGCAATTGAGGAGTAATATTGTATAAGAGTTTGAATCGATTGTTCACTAAGTACAGAGTTATTACTATAGTTGGTCAGGTGTCTGGGCATGACCAAAGTACAATAATTCTTGAAAAAGAGAGGTGTAATGTTATGAAGACAAAGTCAAGTAAGTAATAAGAGTCTAGGCGGTCCTTTTGCCTTGGAGTGTAGGCATATATATAGGATGTGAGAGGGGCACAAATCATGACATTTATCATCATCTTATCGCTTCTATCTATCTGAGTAGATCCAATTTGTTTTCAAGTAATGAGACTGAGAAGACAAGAAAACTGAGTATGGTTTAGGTGTAGCCTGTTGGGCAGGCTCAGTGTGTTTGTCTCATAGCTATGCCCATCCTTATCACTGTTTAGTGTAATAATTAATAATTTTGTTTTTATACCATACTGTAATATTTCAGTCCCAATTATCCCATAAATTAATAATCTGATAAAAATACAAAATATAATATAAAATATTCAAGGATTGGAAAAGCACTTCAAGATGTTAATTTTCAAAAGAGTCACCATATTTGAGATATTTTACTTCAAAAGCTAGAAAAGTACAAAATTTATTATATAACATGTTAGCTTTAATTTGACATATATATATATATATATATTTTGAAATGACAAAAACTTAAGTAAGCTTTAATGTTTTAATTCATATTGCAAATTTGCCTTATCACACATGATTTTCTCAATCCATTTTCAAGTGATCATATCAAACATTAAGACCATGATTTAATTACATATTCTTGTTGGTCTTAATACTTTATAAAATGTTTTGAATATTTTTATTAAATTACTTAATGAATTTTTGGACCATGTTTTCATTAGAGAAAGTCAAGAAAAACTCCCACAAAAAGGCCAAAATGTTTTAGGTTGAATTAGGATCAAAGGCTATATCATTTCTAACCCAAAATGTTGCAGGAAAAGCTTTCTGGAGGCATGGGATCGATCCCCTAAGGGAAGGGATCGATCCCTTTAAGGCAGAATGATCCTCAAGCCTAGAATAAGCAATCTGGAAGCTTGGGATCGATCCCCTATGGAAAGGGATTGATCCCTTTACCCGGGAAAAGGCTGTAACGGCTAGTTTCTATGAGACAACGGTCATATTTGAGTTTGGGCTCCACCCAATGTCCACAAACCATCCAAGGGACTATAAATAGAGGCTTAGAAGCTAAAGGAAGTAAGACGAACTGCTCAGAAATTCTATTCATCATCTTCTTCATTTTCCTCAAGCCTCAACAACAATTCAAGAGATAAAAGTCTTCATCTTCCATCATTCACCTATTTCTTGTATTGCTTAGCACAAATCTTGTATAGGTCTTTACTTGTACTTAATCTTTGTAATCACTTGCCTATCTAGAGGCCTTCTTTGATTACTTCTCTTGTAAACCAATTCATTCCTTGTAAAAGGGGAGGTTTCTCTTTAGCCTAAGAAAAAGAAGGAAGTTTCTCTTTAACCTAAGAAAAAGAGGGAGGTTTCTCTTTAGCCTCAGAAAAAAGGGAGGTTTCTCTTTAGCCTAGAAAAAGAGAAAGGTTTCTCTTAAGCCCAGATAAAGAGGGATTGTATCACAAATTCAAGAATAGTAAATTTAGGGAAAATTCTTGGGAGCGTCTCAAGATAGAGGACGTAGGCAAGTTGCTGAACCTCTATAAAACGCTTGCTTACATTTTCTTTCCCAACTCTTTTTATTTACTTGCAATTATAATTGTGCTTATTGTATTGAATTTGAATTGCATGATTGAATAGCCTAGAGAACTTAGAAAATATTTATATAGGTTAGAGAATTTAGAAGAATCGAAAAACGAGCTTAAGGTTAGTTAAAAACCGATTCACCTCCCTCTCAGTATAGCCTATAGGGTCAATAATTGGTATCAGAGCTTGGGCTCGAGATTGATATAGATTAACCTCTATCGAGCAAAACGATAATAAATGGCTCACTTAAATGTAGGCACACCCCTAAGAGAAGAGGGACAATCATTAGTTAGATCTCCACTCTTCAATGGAGAGAATTACTCTTATTGGAAAACAAGAATGATGTTGTTTGTCCAATCAAATGATTATGAAGTTTGGAAAATTATAGTGAATGGTCCTAGAACTCCTATGAAGAAAGAAGATGGAAAAGATGTCCCTAAGAATGAGGATGAGTGGGACACAAATGACATGAGAGTGGCACAATTGAATGCCAAGGCTATGCACACCATCTTTTGTGCATTAGGTCCCAATGAATATAATAGAGTCTCCCTATGTGAGAATGCCAAGCAAATATGAGACAAATTAGCCATCACACATGAAGGAACCAATCAAGTGAAAGAAACCAAAGTAGGTATGCTCACACATGATTATGAGCTTTTTAGAATGAAAGAAAATGAGTCCATGAGTGAAATGTACACTAGGTTTAATAACATGATTAATGAACTTAAGGCATTAGGTAAGAGCTATTCCAATCTAGAAATGGTTAAGAAAATTTTGAATAGCTTGCCAAAATCTTAGGAGGCAAAGGTGACCGCAATAGAAGAATCTAAGGATCCTAACACCTTATCTCTAGATGAACTTATAGGCTCCCTACTTACATATGAAATGAAATTAAAAAGAAATGAAGAGCCTTCAAAGAAAGTAGGGATAGCACTTAAGTCTTCCACTCATGAGATCATTGAAGATAATAGTGAAGAGAGTGGAAATGAGGAAGAAAAGGAAATGGCAATGTTTGCCAAAAGATTTAATAGGTTCATGAGAATGAAAGAGAGTGAGAATGATAGGAGACATCAAAGAAGAGGGGTAATGAGAGGAGAGTCAAGTAGGAGAGAAAAAGAACCCTTAGTGTGTTATGAGTGCAATGAACCGGGTCATACTAAGTTAGATTGCCCCTTACTTAGGAAGGAAAACAATAGGAAACCTAAGAAGAAAGCATTTGTGGCTGCATGGAGCGATAGTGATAGCTTCGATGAGGAAAATGTAGATGAAGAGGTAGCCTACTCAAGCTTTATGGCTATTAGTGATGATAAGGCTAGTAGTAGTTCTAGTGAAAATAATGATTTTACATTTGATGAGCTACAAAATGCCTTTAATGATTTAGCAAATGAATATCAATGCATGAATGCTAAATATAAGAAAATTATTGCTAAATTAAAAATAGAGAATGAAATATTATTAAGTGCCAAGCTAGAATTAGAGAATAAATTAGAAGAAGCAAGCTTAGAGATAAATGAGTTGAATAAAAAGAACTTAAATTTGCATAACTCATTTACTAGGTTCTATATGGGTCAACAAAAATTAGATCACATGCTTGAGACCCAAAGAGCTTTCTTTGATAAAGATGGGTTAGGCTATAATGAAATACAAAAGGAAACTCATCTTAAGAATTTTCTAGTGAGCAAAAATTCTATGCATAATACATCTCTAAATTGCTCACTTTACAATAGAATAGGCCACTCTTCACAAGCATGCACATATAGAAAAAACCACATTTAGAGGAAGGGTTGTTAGAAAAATGTGGGTGCCAAAGCATGCTGTAAATAATGATGAATTGTGCTTGAAATGAATCCCAAAAGGATCAAAAATTGTTTGCACTAACTCTCATGGACCCAAGAAAATTTGGGTACTAAAACATGCATGAATGTGTTTGTTGTAGGAGTGTTAGAGCATGGAGTTTCAAAGAAACAATAGAGTTTAAATGCTCAACACATTCTCAAGGAATTTGCTTGTACCAATGAGAAAGAGAAAGAGCTTGGGAATCCATCCTTAGCAAGGTGACAACAATTTCTCAAAGAATGGCTAATGGTGGATCCAACACATCAAGGCAAAGCACTCTCATGCAAAGGAGTTTTGTAAGCTTAATTTCTTACTCCTTATAACTTTTATTTAATTAAATTATTGGTGCATTGTGAGTTGAATGAATAAAGAAAAAACATGATGAATGATTTTTGAGTGGTTCATGGATAGTACTTGATGCATTGAATGAAAGGCATGATAAATGATTTTGAAATGATTATTGGATTTCTGTACTTTGAGCAAGTTTTCTATGTGTTGATAATGTATTTACTTGCCTCAAATTACCAAATATGTCAATTATGCAAAAAACCATGTCATGAGCAATAATGAAGAATTTGTATGATGGAAATCATGGCATGTTGTTCACAAGATGTATGCTTTAATGATATATGTACTTAAAACCTATGTGAACAAGTTTGTTTTGACATATTTACGTAATTCAATGCATTAGTTTTGTGAAAATATGCATAACTCTCAAAATAACCTCCTTTAAGGCCAAAAATGCATTTTATTGTGAAAATTCTTCCAAAATTGCAAAATCTTTTGTAAAATGGTTTTTTATTCATATTTTTCATTCATACAAGTCCAAAATCATGTTACACAAATGTTTAAGCTCTTACTTAGACTTAAAATACTCAAAAACCAAGTTTTGGCACCTCAAAAGTTGAATTTTCTATCAAAAACTGCAGAAAACGTATGAGGGATTGATCCCCCTCCTATAGGGATCGATCCCCCCAAGCCAGCAAGGCTAAAAACTTCAGAAAACATATGAGGGATCAATCCCCCTCTTATAGGGATCGATCTCCCCAAGGCAAAATGCCTTCATTGCACTATTTCAATCGAAAATTGAGAAGAACTTTTCATTGTCTTGATACCTTCTTTCTTCTTAACTTAAAATTCATTGTTTTAACTTCTTTTTGATGATCTTTACAATATGAAAATTCATTTTTCATTGATATCATGCCTCAGCTCTATCAATTTGTATTGTTTCCAACAATTGGTATCACTTTCAACAATCCATATCATTGAACTCACAAGTGCTAAATCATTTTTCTTGTTGAAAACATTCATGACTTGCATAACTCTTGAAATAATCTTGAAATATATTTTCAATGAATGCTTAAACATAATTTTGAAATTTATATCAATGATTTGTGTATATATTTGAGAATTTGATGAACGTGTGCATAATTACTATTGATCATATCTTTTGTTCATCTTAGTTAAGCATGCTTATATGATTATGTCTCTTAGCTTGACTCATCTATTCCACACTAGTCTTCATGATAATTATACATATAGTAGAAGATGAATAGTTAAGGTCATATACTTTAATGAAAAAATGATTAAAACTTGACCATAAGGATTGATTTCAAATATAAATTCAACAATTGGTATAAAGTCATAATTGTTATTGGCTTATAATTTGTGATGGTAAATGGATCTAAAATGTTCAAATGCATGAAAATTTGTCATCCATGAACTTAAACTTCTCTTATGGCCAAATTGTTAAAGAACTTGGGCTTTAATGACAACACCAACATTCAAAGATAAATGCAAACATGAACAAATGTACCTTGATTGATATCCATGTATTTATTCTTGATTGTTTTGATGTGAACTTACATGCTTGCTTGAGTTGAATCAATAATCATGCCTATGAGATGAGAGTAGTTATTTTCATGAAATTATGTGCTTAATCTCACTCATAGATTATAAACTTTAATATTTTGAGCATGATATTGATTTACTTAGGCAAAACCATTTTAGTTAAAATAGCATATACCCCTTAGAACCTTAAATGATAAAACAACTAGGGATATGGCTTTTAAATGATTAAAATGGTAATATTGAAATCTTTCCTTACTCATAATTGGTTAAGAACTTGAATTGGAAAATGACCATAGGATTTTTGTACTTAAAACCATGGAAGAAAGTGTGTTTGCTTGAATACCTTGATTTTTTGAATCTTCCATATGGTATAATTTTGTGAATATGAATATGGATTAATTCTTTATGATAGTGTCCTAATGTTCAATTAATCCATATGCATATTTGATGATGTGTGATTGTGTTCTTGCATATTTAGAATGATTATTTTTTTTGACATGAACACATTACACATAAATATTGGATTCATGCAAAATGTCTAAGTCAACCATTAGTAACAATTGGTATTTAGATTGAAATAACAATTGGTATCATTGGTAACCATATTTTCAACAATTGGTAAGCCAAAACTAAATTGACCATTGGTATGAGCTTTAAATTGACAATTCTTCGTATGCTCTTTAGATTGAAATGACAAATAGGGAAGAATTCATATAAGACACTTTTGCATGAAACACTTTTGTGCTAGAATTTGTGGTTAATTGATATATGATTTAATTCTATGCACAATCTTACTTGAAAATGATTTATGAGCTCATGCATATGATATGTTATCTAATTTCAGCTCATAATCATGATGTATTGATATGCACCTTAGTTGGACTTTAGAGAACAATTGATGTACTTAGGTGCTTAGTAGGATTGAAATGAGCAAGTCATAGACCTTAGTAGATATTTATACACAAACTTGCTTCATTATTTACCAATTGGGAACTTCTTGCAAAACTATTTATAAACAATTGATATAGGATCATAAGTCATATTCTTTGCATGAATATTTCATACTCTTTGTGAATATTGACTTATTAATTTGTGCTATGAGTCCCATGTACTAACATATTTCTTGTTGGATGGAGCATATTTATTTCTTCTCACATAGACATAATTTTAGGGAGAGCATATTTTTCCTTCTTTTTGCTATGACAAAAAGGGGGAGAGATAGATATTAAAGGGGAAAGATATTAGAGGGGGAGAAATAATGATTTGAAAACCATGCTTATTTTAAGGGGGAGCTTTGTAAAATCCTGCTTTATTTGAGGGGGAGTATTTTATTAAAGAATTTTTGAAGCAAATTTACATTAAGTTTTGTCATATCAAAAAGGGGGAGATTGTTAGTTTTAAATTGACATATATATTTTGAAATGACAAAAACTTAAGTAAGCTTTAATGTTTTAATTCATATTGTAAATTTGCCTTATCACACATGATTTTCTCAATCCATTTTCAAGTGATCATATCAAACATTAAGACCATGATTTAATTACATATTCTTGTTGGTCTTAATACTTTATAAAATGTTTTGAATATTTTAGAAATTTACTTAATGAATTTTTTGACCATGTTTTCATCAGAGAAAGTCCAAAAAAACTCCCACAAAAAGGCCAAAATGTTTTGGGTTGAATTAGGATCAAAGGTTATATCATTTCTAACCCAAAATGGTGCAGGAAAAGCTTTCTGGAGGTATGGGATCAATCCCTAAGGGAAGGGATCGATCCCTTCAAGGCAGAATGATCCTCAAGCCTAGAATAAGCAATCTAGAAGCTTGGGATTGATCCCCTATGGAAAGGGATCGATCCCTTTACTCGGGAAAAGGCTGTAACGGCTAGTTTCTGTGAGACAACGGTCATATTCGAGTTTTGACTCCACCCAACGTCCACAAACCATCCAAGGGACTATAAATAGAGGTTTAGAAGCTAAAGGAAGCAAGACAAACTGCTCAGAAATTCTATTCATCATCTTCTTCATTTTCCTCAAGCCTCAACAACAATTCAAGAGATAAAAGTCTTCATCTTCCATCATTCACCTATTTCTTATATTGCTTAGCACAAATCTTGTATAGGCTTTTACTTGTGTTTAATCTTTGTAATCACTTGCCTATTTAGAGGTCTTCTTTAATTACTTCTCTTGTAAACCAATTCATTCCTTGTAAAGGGGAGGTTTCTCTTTAGCCTTAGAAAAAGAGGGAGGTTTCTCTTTAGCCTAAGAAAAAGAGAGAGGTTTCTCTTGAGCCTAGAAAAAGAGGGATTGTATCACAAATTCAAGAATAGTGAATTTCGGAAAAATCCTCGGGAGCATCTCAAGATAGAAGATGTAAGCAAGTTGCCGAACCTCTATAAATCGGTTGTGTACATTTCTCTTTCCCAACTCTCTTTATTTACTTACAATTATAATTGTGCTTATTATATTGAATTTGAACTGCATGATTGAATAGCCTAGAGAACTTAGAAAATATTTATATAGGCTAGAGAATTTAGAAGAATCGAAAAATGAGCTTAAGGTTAGTTAAAAACCGATTCACCCCCCCTCTCGGTATAGCCTATAGAGTCAATATAACATATATTTGCAAACAAATTTTTGATGAGCTTCTCAACCAAAATGAGATTTTTTTTTTAAAAAAATAAATACTAAATTTACCGGAAGAGTTTAATGAATGTGAAAATTATACATGTATAATTTTTAAGACAAAATAAATATCTTTAAATTTATAATTCCTTTATATCACTTTACAATTAACAATCTCTTGATTGAGTGGTTAATAATGAATTGTAACATATTGTAATTATTGAGTTCGAATCCAAGCATCCACATCCTTAATTATTTAATATTTTCCTTGTAAAAATAAAATAAGATAAAACTTGTAACCTGCTACGTATTACCAGTACCAGACATCCCATAATATTTAATACTGAGTCCAAAAAGTTTTGATATAGATGGGTTTTACTGTAACATTAATCATTGTCTTGACTTTACTATCAATGTAACTAGATCTCACTCATAATATGAAGCGTTTCATCTGTAACTTTTTAAATTTGTTTCAATCTAGACATATTCATGGTCATCCATATTCTAATGCTGCTGTTTCACAAATTAATATATACGAATTTGGAAGAAATTGTATGATCAACGAATGAATATATTAGTCTTCTAAATTAGGGTCAAAATAAAATATTTTGAAAATAGTAAGCAAACAGTGCAATTTATTGAAAAAATAATGATAATGAATTTACTAAAAGTGTCCATTTTCATTTTTCTCCTTTGTTAAACAAAATCAATGTTGATAATTATTTAATACTTTTATTTGCAACTAAAATTTCAAAATAAAATTAAAAAATCTTAAATTAACTCAAAGCATTCAGCTTTAATGTTTTGAAATTTAATTGTAAGTTTATTTGTTTTAGAGTTAATTTGGATAGGCGGTAAGATTGAAAAAAATAACATAATCATTAAAGATATATGATTTCTAATAAAATAATAAAAGAATTAGAACCAAGGGTGAAAATGATGCATTGATATAAAATGAAAGGAGAAAATAAAAAAAACAATGTGTAATATAATATATATATATATATATGTTTATATATGATGCATTGATAATAGAGATGTAAACGAGATAAGTACTCACGAAATTTGAAGTACATGAACTAATAGTAGAGAGTGTTGCTTGTTAGAATATTACTTTTGAAAGCTGATAAACCTCCACTAATACATAAGTGCATCCAGTACAGAAGTTTGTACTTCTGTTTATGTACTGCATGAACAAGTGTTAACTATTAGTTCATGGAAGCTTGCCGATAAAAAACAATGATGAAAATTAAACATGTTTCTCAGCACTATCTTCTCCAGCGCCTGAATTCTCACTCGAGTTTCCGTCTCTTGATCTGCCAACTAAATTTGCTGTTCTTTGTTTCTTGTTCTTCTTTTCTGGTGAAGAAATTTTCTCATGTCTTTCTCCGTCTATTTTGGTAATTTTTTTTGTTCGAAACCTTCTGGTATCCGAGGTCATTTTTTACATTATTTATGTTTCCACTTTTCTTTTTTTTATCTGCTTATATGTTTGATACTTACTAATGTATTAATTGTTTATATCTCTTATTTATAGAAAAAAGAATTGAAATTCAATTTTTGAATGTAAATTAAGCAGAGGTGAAATATAAATTTTAAACGGAAACAAAAATTTTGATCTTAGCCTCATCTTTATTTATTACTTTTAATATAATGCAATGTAAATATAATATTCCTGATTATTTTTCAAATTCGTTGCATGTCTGATATTTACTGATGAATCTGAAATATTTACATTTACAAAACATATTGATAGATATTTGTGAATTTGAAATTAATTTTTTAAATCTTTCAAATGTAAAGACATTTTGAATCTCAATTAATTTATGTGTAACGTATGGATTACATTTTTATAATTTACATAACAATAATTTACTACTCTTTCAAATTAATGTTAATAATCCAAGCCTATTAACATGAAAATGATCTTCAAATTAAAATTTTAAACCTAGTTGTTGGGAGGTCTTTTCTCACTACAATTGTGCTGAACATGCATAAAATGCTAAAAATAACACTCATAGTAACGTATATATGATATAATTGTTGAGGTGACTTTAATTAACCTTTTAGCTGGGAAACAAATCAAGGAAAACGACAATTTCCAACAGTTATCTCCGGAATATTGTTAAAGATCTATTGTCGTAAAGTGTTCATATTTTAATTAATAAATAATTGGAAGAAGTGAAAGTGAATTTTTTGTATAAGTATTTAGATATGATTCAAATTTTGATGTTGTCATTGTTTGGAGTTTTATTGTTTACTATTTTCGATTCGAAAAAAATTTTTATTAAACTATAAAACAAATAAAGATATTTTAATTATAAAAAAAGTGTTTGTACTTAGGATGAATACTATGTACAGCTTGGATTTACTCATTTCTGTTGGTTCTGCAATTTTCACGTGGCTGTGTATAATGGACCCTAGACGAGGAAAATTATTGCATCTTAATTAGCATATGTTCCACGATATTCTTTCTCCTTTTTATTTCTTGCCTCGTCACATTCAATGGCTTATCACTGCTACTGGTATTTGATAATATAGGGATGTTAAATCTGTCAAATTTGGGAAATTTGGGAGGATACTATTCAGATCTTGAAGTACTACTAATAAATTTTTGATCTCTTGTATGAATTTTGAGATTTAATTCAATTATTGGGTTTATATATTGGATGTAAGTTATCTTCCTCTTATTTTTTTTAGGGTGAATTAAATCAGTGATCTTTATATTTTGGAACACATATAATCTTAGTCTCAAAAAGCAAAAAAATATTAAAAAGCAATTTGTTGGTTCTTACAACGAATTAATCATTGATTTAGTGTTTATTAAGTCTATGTTTAAAAGCTAGCTGGTTGACCAACTATATGATAAGTGATTAAAATGTGTTATTTAACTTAGCATTTTCTCTCTCCTTTATTATTATTATTATTATTATTATTATTATTATTAGTAGTAGTAGTAGCAGCAGCAGCAGCAGCAGCAGCAGCAGCTAGGGATTAGCCAACATCGGTAAAGATTGGATCTGGTAAACTCAATCTCTTCCCCATCATTGGATTGGAACGGTAGTGGATTTTGACAATTGATTTTAGAGGGATCAATTAAAAATATAAAATTATATATATTTTATTTGAATTGCATCACTATATTTTCCTCACATAAAACAAATATGTATGTAATTAATATATAACAAAAAAACAGTGAAATTATAAAAATATAATTTTTTTATCAATTCATAAAAAATAAAGTATAAGGAAACAAGATACATTAAATAGATAATTTTATATAAAATTGTGCGAGACGTTTTTTAAAAGAAATAAAATCTTTAAGAATTAAATTTGAACTAAATGTTTCAAGAACCACTTTTTCGATGTTGACTATCAAGTTATTTGCAAGAAATTAATTTATTATTTTGTCCCATAGTTTTTTTTTTAACAATCTTCATATCTAAAAATGATCGTTCAGTAATTGGATATTGAAAGAATTAAAACAAGTTTAATCAACATGTCAGGAGATAATATATATTTTAAAAAGTTATGATTTATAACGTTAAATTTAGTTTTTTAAGTTCACATAATTGTAAGTTAATATTTGTGACAAATCAATTTAGTTTTTAGTATTTATGACAAACAAATTGGCTAAGTATGTGTGAATAATGATCGGTGGGTAAAATAAACGGATAAATTTCAATATAATTTTAATTTTTTTATTTTGAAAAGATCCAATTAAATTTATTAGATTTACAAAAAAATTTGGGGGCCAACGCGCTGGATAAGCTTACCGTTTGCCACTGAATTTGTAACATCCCGTTACCACATTTTTCACGTATTTCCATACAACTTTACCGGTTGGGCTGTCTGCGATGCCATTAACATTCAACAGTAATAGTGATAAATGATAAACATTTATCTATTAATTATGGAATATAAAATTTCTTTTCATTATTCCTTACATCTGACATCCCCTATTTACCTTTATTTCACTAAGGTAGTACTGTATACATATGTCTGATATGTAAAAGAGAAGAGATTGTACCTGTCACATTTAACGTGCCATGCCTCAGTGCTTTAAGCATAGCTATACCCATCTGAGAGCTAATTCTCTCAACTCCGTGTACTTCTTATCTGTGGAGTTAAAACAAAGGGGTGAGCGATTCATACGCTCAGTAAAGGAAACATATGCTGCTTTAAATAAAACAAAACTATATATCACAACACATTTATTCTTTTATTAATAATAACCCAGTAGAAAAGACAGTAGATATATAGTAAACAACTCTCTTAAAACACCATTTAAATCACTGGCTAAACAGTTTACTTTAAAATGTAGCAAACACTAAATAGGATTTTAACAAATCCTCACAGTAAACAGAAATTGGTAAGTTGAGACTAGGCAACAAACAAATCATGATATCATCGTTCCCCCTCCCTCTTGCGAGAACGAAATCTGCCGCTTTTGGGGTGCACCCGTAGGCCATCGCCCCTCACGGCTATCTCAGATCTATGGCCATAATCTATAGTAGTCCTCGGGTCCACTTGCCAAGTGACCTCGAGACCGCTGATTACTTTGCGGGTCCATCAGCCCTGTGACGCCCTAAGGTGCACTCCTTGGTCCATCGACCGAGCCACCGCCCCAGGCAGGTCACGCAACTACATGAATAATACTGCATGAACTCAAAGCCTAAAGTCTCAAAAATCACTTTCATATCTCTAAAAAAAACCTTTATGGAATTATTTCACCCATATTATCATTTTCTCAAAATGATTCAATTTCCGAAAAGGTTTAGGCTTTCTGTTTACAAAACACCTTGAAAACATTCTAAAATCTCAACTTTTAAAACCTGCTCGCCCATGGTCAGCTCGCCCAATATGGCTCGCCCATGGCAGCTCGCCCAATATGGCTCGCCCATGGCAGCTCGCCCACTGCGGAGAACCTGTGTTCGCCTGCCCACTTGCTTTAAAATCTGAAAGCAAAACTGGCTCGCCCTTAGTGGCTCGCCCAGTAATCAACTCGACAAGATGGTGAATTAGTATTCGCTCGCCACTTAGCTTTTCAAAACAGAAGTATGTCTCGTTGATAGTGGTTCGCCCGCCTTATCTTTAAAACAAGGGCCGCCCGCCCAAACACATTAAAAAGGGTTCGCCCAACTATGGCTTACCCGGATTTCCCTTTAAAACGAGGGCACTCGCCCAGTTCTCATAAAAGACAGCTCGCCACTTGGCTCGCCCCATAGCTTTCCTATAAAAACGGTTCACCCTCCCTGTATCAGTTCATCCAGAAAACAGCATAGGGATCGGCTTTTAGCTCGCCCGAATCAAAATAATTATCAAATAACTTCCTCAAACAATGCATGTCAGAAAACAAAACATTTAACTTAATGTTTTCATAAAATTTACTCCACAGGACATGCATCACTTCACACATATCTCCCTTACCTGGTTCAACGAAACTTTGCTTCCTTCTCGCCTTCCAAATCACATTCACCGAGTCCATAATTCCCGTCTGCAAATAATTCTTAAATTCTATTAATATTTTCATTTCATATCACTTGGCGAGATTGAGATAAATCAAATGACTACTCGCCCAATAGAGCTCTAACTAGCACAATCGAGCTCACCATTCAATAAATGTTTTACACGTGGAAGCTCGCCCGCCAGCCAACTCACGAGGCCTTCATTGGCTTAATTGTGGGAGTTCGCCCACAATTCTACTCGCCCAATGCCTTATGCATTTGAGCTCGCCCATTAATTCATTTCACTAGAATTGGGCGTTCTCGCCCTTTGAATACGGACTTTACCTTGACGAGTTCATTATTATCTACTCGCCTCATTGGCGATTACTAATTTTAAACATGGGCGATCACCATAGTCACCATTCTCGTCACTTATTCCATTATTTTCCTTGTTTTCATATTCTCTAAGGATCTAACTAAAAACAAAACTGTATCTATGTTTATTACTTCATAAAACATAGAAATCTTTCATTGAGCATCAAGAACACCTCTGAAATATAAAACTCACCTCAACCAACTGCACTTCCAGAGCAGAATTCTTTCTGTCTCCTGTTAGCCTCACTTTGCTTCTTCCTTTAATTCATCAACGATGGAAGAACGTTCTTGCAAACAGATTTTCTTATTTGGCTAACGTAAGGATGAAGCTCAGTAAATCAAACATGATAGAACTGGGTGAAGTTAGAACATAAATTTGCAGGAGGATGGTTTTCGGGAAGGAGATGAAGTTTGCCAAAATGAGTTTTCCTCCATCATTTCCTCTTATATAGCCATGCTAAACCAATCCAAAGCTTCCGTCTGTCCCTTATCCGGTTTCTTTCATCATTTCCATGTCTATCATGCATTTAATGCATGAAGAAAAACTGCACTTACATGGGCGGGAAAGTCTTCCTTCCACACATATCTTCTGCTTCTATTGACTTTGTTTTACTTCTCAACCAATAAGGTTAATTCCTTACTGACTTTAACATCTTCACCATTAATTGTCTTCAACCGTATCACTTACAAGTCAATTTTGGCTGCTAATTGTTTTGAAGCCATTTTCCTTTGTCCACACAAGCTGATTCCTGGTCTCCACCTCGTCTTGAGACCTCAGCACGCCACACTACATCAGTTCGCCAGCCATTCAGCTTGCTAGCTTTATCTTGGCAATTACAAGAAATTCCTTTTTCTTGGCAATCATATTGAGATTTAGCAAGTGGTAGTTGCCTTTCTCGCTAACTAGGCTATTCTTTGCCTCTCAGTATGGCGATCACAAGTTCTCGCCCAATTAGGCGATCACCAGCTATGCTCAACTCGCCAACCTTGTTCCGATTCACCTCACACATTGGCGAACACACCTATTCGCCCTTGACACCATCCAATTCGCCATCACCATTGGCGATCTGCTCGCCCATTGGCGAACATCCTTTCTTGCTAAATCGTTGGCGAGCTATTCTGTATACTCGCCCATACATTATTTCACCATAATTGCTCCATTTACTACTCAACTTAAGGAGCTTTTCAACTAAATGGAAATCAATACTCTCTATTTATTTAATTTCCATTATCACTTTTATGAAATTAGACTCTATAGTAGTGTAGAATCGGATCTTACATTTTCTCCCCACCTTAAGAAATTTGGTCCTCCAAATTTCAGCCAGATCTATCAGTGTGAAAGCTGTGTATATTTCTTACACATAAGGCATTCTAATTCTCAAGTAGCCTCCTACTGCCAGAGCATCAATCAAAGAATAAATCTTAGATCATAACATTTTATCACTACACTTTATCCTTCCTATCCAAAATCTGTACCGATTTCTCAACGTAATTCCTGTCCTCTCTAATCTCTAGGACTCATTTCAAATCACGTGAGAAGTATATGGATAGTACTTTCTCATTATTGAGACATGGAATACATTGTGCACTCCTGACAACTCGGGAGGTAGTGCACATCTTTCACATGATCTAAGATCTGCAACAATCCCATACATCGGGAACTCAATTTCTCTCTCACTATGCATCCCAATGGTGAGACCTTAATATACATAACCTCTTGTATATTTCAAGAAGTCTGTTCGACCAAGTCGAAAATAATTTTCGGTCTCTCATTTTCTCATGCTATCGTGGATTATTTCGTCTGCTAAATAAACCCTTTCAAGTGTTATGCCTATACTCTCCTTTGGCCATTACCATAAATAACTCTGCCAAGGTAGAGGATTATCCCTGGAGCCTATAAAATCACCTGCACCAGCTCACACCATATCCTCGAGCGTCCATATCATACGCTCGGACTGTCTCTTAGTCAACGGATAAACTGTGGTGCAAAACTCAATCGGGATCCCATAGCTTCTTATAATCTCTCTCAACACTAAGATACGAAGCAGGACTCCCTATCAACTATAATGCTCACTGGAATACTGTAAACCTCACCATTTCCCTGACATATAATCCGGCCAAGGCATCAATTAGCTCAACAAATTCCATAATCAAGGAATGAGCAGACTTACTCAATATATCCACAACTATACAGATAGCATTTTACTCTTTTCAAATTTTTTACTGAGTATAGGAAGTACCTCTAATATAGGTATTTTTCTTCCTTATCACCTTCTCAACTCTTATTTAATCTTGTCTCCAATATGGGACCACGAATATCTTTTTATATTCCTCATTGTCTCTAAGAGTACTGCCCGTCTCTTTAGGCCATCAACACACTACAAGAAAATTGATTTTCAGCGACGGAAATTTAGCTACGGAATTTTTCCGTCGCTGAAAAGTGGTATTAGCGACGGATTAGCGACGGAATTTATAATGAAATTAGCGACGGAATTAGCGACGGATTAGCGACGGAAATTCATCGGTAATTAGCGACGGAATATTTTCCGTCGCTAATTCCGTCGCTAATTATGGCGGGAGGTGCTGTTCAATCGCGCCAAATATTACCGACGGAATTAGCGACAGAAATTTCTGTCGCTAAACCCAAAACTATGTAAGGAAATTAGCGACGGAATTTTTCCGTCGCTAATTCCGTCGCCAAAGGGCATTAGCGACGGAATTGAGCGATCCGTTTGGCGCTCTCCCACGCTCTAGGATTACTTATTCAAGTTAATCGGCGGCCACCTAGTTTGCCCACATTTCACATCATGTTCTCCGGTATTGAGCGATCGCCCCACTCGTGGGTCGCCCATCCCGAATTTTCTCAAGGTCCGGAAGAATCTCGGGCGTCTTCTCTCAAAACCAATTTACACCCCCTCAAGTCTTTTATCATCCTTGAGAGTTAGTAACTCATCTATACTATTTATCACTTATCATCTCATTCAGTGCTAGTCGATTATAATTTGGTGACTATCATGTAGATAATTTTAATCATTCGTATGTAATTGTCCCAGTAGTGTCTAAAATACCACGCACTCGCTCTCAATATATCCCGGAGCGTCCACACAATGCGCTCGGATATCTATATCAATCTGAGGCGGTGCTAATAGTAAAAATTTGGAATCCCAAAGCCTCTTGCTATTCTCTCAAAGCATATGGCGAATCAGGGATCCCTATCACAAGTACCCACTCACTGGAACTTTACATACGTCCTCTCTGTTTCACCAATGTATATCAACTAAGGCACTTATTACATCCCAAAACCTGATGATGCAAAAGTGAAATAATTTGGTTACTCAATCCATAATCACTTCTATAACATCATGGTTCTTTCGGATTCTTCACCACCTCACAGTGATTGTTTCATGATTAATCTAGGACTGCTTTTCTTTTACAGACCTTAATATTAGCCACCGATTACGTCTCAGGTAATCATTTTCCCCTCGATCACTTCTCTTATCTCAAGTGATCATTCTATCTCTTATTCTCCTAGTACATGTAATGTCACTACTTGGAGAATATACTTTTCCTTACATCAATTTTTGAAATTTAAATTTTTTATCATTCAAATTTCATCACCACTTTACTTATACAATTTCACATTCCCAATATATACACATGTGTATATCCTTTTTCCAGGATTAGCAGTACTTCTTGTATCTGCTCCTCTGAGTATGACAATTTCATCTTTTTAACTCTGGCTTGTCATTAATTCCAGCCATAATTACATAATGATCAAGGGAAATCACATTTATTCATGTACTTGGGAACTACCTCATAACTTGTGTTTCCTAGTCATTGTATGACTTGTCTTCTCAAGACAATTGCATTCTTTTACATTCATCACCACAATTATTTTCCCACTTAATATAGTACTTTACTGTTACTATCTCGTAACCATTTCGAATACTATATTCATACATACCCATTCACTTCTACTTCCTCCCACTTAAGTATTGAATCAATAAGGTAGCAAATTCCACAAACTCTTCAACAATTCATTCGTGCTATACGGGTAAAACTCATAAATTTTATACCCCAATAAGCACACTTTAACCTCACTTAAGTAGTAAAATCTTTTATTCAGACAATTTTAATGTCCACTTAATCAGTTGAGACCTCACGTCTCGAATATATATATATATATATATATATCAATTAGAAACCAATGGTCACTGACTTAACAATAAGGTTTTCCATACCTTATTCAATAATATTGCTGATATCAATATACATGTTTATTCTTTTTAAAATCATCCTAGTTGGCTCTAGGCACACAAATAGGAAGGATACTACAGTCGGCTAGGGATCCAGATAGAATATGATAGGTATTTTAGAATACCATACTTGTTCCGGAACCTAGAAGCAACTGTAGAGAGTACTAATCCCATTGTTTTTAAAACGATAAAATTTTCGTTTTCACCAGTTATAACAAACTAGTTTTATTCTTTACTCATCAATCTCTTGAGTAATTTCTCAAACTCTACTGATTCACTGGTAAGAGCTTACAAGCAGATTCCTATTTCAATTTACCAACCTCTTAGCTTGTCAACTAAATCTCGATGCCAACTTTATCATTTGGCAAATACGAGACATTTCATTTTCTTGGCGATTACAGTTTTTGTTCTATTCGCCACATTGCTTTGATTCATATCATATCATTGGCGATCACTCTTTTCGCCACATTTTTATGATTTACACCACAATTTGTTGATCAGATTACTCAACATACTCTTTGGGCGATCATCACTAAAATTATTTGGGTGATCAGGATCCTCGCCCACTTTAGCAATTCATGTTATGTTGGCGGACTAATGTTAGTTCTCGCCATCATCTAACTCGCCAACACCATTGGTGATCATGCATTTGAATGTCCATTGGCAAGCTATCCCAATGTAGTTCTCCCCATCGAGTATTTCTCATAAATCTCATAATATCACGGTTCTATGGATATCGTAGCGGACCAGCCCAACCGGCCATGGCAATCCCCTTTTTAGGCCCATCGACAACGATTGCCGTGACAACGCTACTCATCCATACTGTCCTCTTTGGCGATCACCTCGATGCCCGGTTCTTCCAACCGTGCTCGAGCTCGCCTACCTCAAGGTTTTCTTTCCCAGCCACAGACTCAAACACTTGACTTCCTCAAATGTCAAGTTACTACTAATATCCATTCTCCTAAAACATAAGGAGTATATATAACCAGTATTATCATAATCGATTTTACATCATTTCTCACACCATTCACCTTTTTAAATCCAGACCCCAAAATCCACAACGGGGCTGACTATCTCGCGACCTATCATAGCTTGTACTCTGGGTCGCCTGACTTATCAATATATCCGTGGGGTCCACGGTAGGGATCATCCTTTACACTATCACATACCATTTCACCATCAATTTCTATTTTAAATTCATTCAATCACTTATGACTTTGAAAGAAAACATGTCAATATAGTGGTATATTCATAAATTCCCCTTTAATTTTCTCTCTCATCAATATAACTCCAAACATGCGATCTTAGGGCTTATATATTAATATTACCCCTTTTTATCTCAATATCATCATTTTCAGGATCTTAGTTCGATATGGACAGAGAAGTCCTGGTAGGGCCCTCACCGACTTCCTCACTGCACCTTACCGAATAGACCTGACATTATGATGATAAGATCGCCTATTTTATGCAAAATTTTCAGATTACTATCTCTATTTGTAACCCATAATTAATCAACTTTCACCATATTTCATCACTTAACTCATTTCACAGTCATTCGACTCCTCTATACATTCAGACTATACAGTACTACAGGGTATGTTAACCTTTCTCAACACTTTCTATGCTAAAGGCATCAACAAACATCAGACCAACCAAAGCTCTGATACCATTAATTCTGTAACATCCCGTTACCACATTTTTCACGTATTTCTATACAACTTTACAGGTTGGGCTGTCTGCGATGCCATTAACATTCAACAGTAATAGTGATAAATGATAAACATTTATCTATTAATTATGGAATATGAAATTTCTTTTCATTATTCCTTACATCTGACATCCCCTATTTACCTTTATTTCACTAAGGTAGTACTGTATACATACGTCTGATATGTAAAAGAGAAGAGATTGTACCTGTCACATTTAACGTGCCATGCCTCAGTGCTTTAAGCATAGCTATACCCATCTGAGAGCTAATTCTCTCAACTCTGTGTACTTCTTATCTGTGGAGTTAAAACAAAGGAGTGAGCGATTCATACGCTTAGTAAAGGAAACATATGCTGCTTTAAATAAAGCAAAACTATATATCACAACACATTTACTCTTTTCTTAATAATAACCCAGTAGAAAAGACAGTGGATATATAGTAAACAACTCTCTTAAAAAACCATTTAAATCACTGGCTAAACAGTTTACTTTAAAATGTAGTAAACACTAAATAGGATTTTAACAAATCCTCACAGTAAACAGAAATTGGTTGTGATAACCGCAAATTTTCTATTTTTGAAAATTAATATTTAAGAAAATAGATAAGAGGAAATAAATAAATAGAATTGTGGAAATTTTGAAAAGTGAAGAAGTGACTGATAGCGGAAATTCGAATAAAGGAGAAAATAAATTGGATATTAAGAAATCCAATAATTAAATAAATACATATGTATATATATGAAATATAGTATATATTATAAAATGAAATATATACTATTTTGTCTTAAATAAATACATATGTATATTTTTATATACAATTATGTATATAAATAAATATGTATATCTATGAAATATACATATTAATTAATTTAATTAAAGTGTAAATATATATATATATTGTAATACAATATATATCTATAAATGCATATATATATATATGAAAAATATATTAATTCAAATTAAAATTATATATATGTATTTTGTGTATAAAATATATATGTGTTATATTATGTTTGTATATATTATACAAATATAATATGGTATATTATATTAATATAATATAGTATATTGTATTATATACAAAAAAAAAAATGAAACAGAAAAGAAAAGGAAGGAAATCGGGGAAGATCCCGACCCTTCCCAGGCGAGGCCGCCGGTGGCAAAGCTGGCACCGCCGGCGAGGGAAAGAGGAAGAGACGACGCCGGCGATGTGAGAAGAGGCAACCGGCGACAAGAAAAACGGAGAACAGAAGCGGAAACAGGGGCGGAAACCGGCGGAAGCCGGAAAAGAAAAAGAAAAAGGGACGGGCGGCGTCGGCGGAATTGGCCACCGCCACCACAGCCGAAGCATCGGCGGAAGGAGAGGAATGGGATGGAGGCCACCGGAGAGGCTGGGAACGGCGGAGGAAGGCCGACGGAGGAGGAGAAGTGACCGAAGGTAAATCGAGTAGATCCGCCGCCGTGCCGCCGATTCGGGATGAACGGAGGCCAGATCCGGCTTCGCCGTCACGCCGGCCAGCTGTGGAGCCGTCGAACCGCCGGAGAACCGGTCGCCGGCCAGGAACCGGCGAGGAAGGGAGCTGACCGGTCCGGCGGGAAGAGAAAGAAAAAGAAAAGAAAAAGGAAAAAGAAAAAGAAAAAGAAAAAGAAAAGAAAGAGAAAGAAAAGAAAAGAGAAAAGAAGAAAGAGAAAGAGAAAAAGGAGAATTTCGGAAATTATGGGAAATCCCGAGAATTCGGAACCCGGGAATTACGGGAAACGGTTAGAAATCCCGGAAAGTGATAAATTATTTAAATAATTTATTTATTTAAATAATTATGAAAAAATTCTAAAATTTAGAAATTAATTTTCAGAAAATTTCCTCGATGACCGAGATGATGGAATCGGACGAGGTGAACACGGGCGCGACGAACGAGGCGATCGCCCACCCGAAACAGGTAAGGGATGCATGTGCAGCACTGTAAGGATATTCAGTCTGCATGTTTTAATTACGAAATATTTTATGGAAATATTTTATGAAAATATTGCGATAAATGATTGGTTGAAAAATTGTGGTGATTTATCAGTTGAAAATTTGTGACGAAGTACTGGCTGGAAATTATAAACTATATTTTTCGTGCAGGAGGCTAGCCAATCGGCAGCCGTTATACTGTCGAAAAATTATCGAAAATTACTAAAAATTTCTAGAAAATTTCATAAAATCATAATAAATGATTTTATTTCACGGGAAATGATTTTTAACCACGAAAATCGAGAAAATGAATATTTTCATAAAAACATGAATAAAATGAAAATGATTTTAAATTATTCATGTTTTCGAGAATGGTGATAAGGAAATCACCGAAAATTCTCTTGATATGTAAATTTCACGAAATACGAGATGAAAAATGAAAAGAGATAAAGTGAATATTTTTATATATATTTTATAAATATTCACTAAATGGTTTTATAACCTTTATGGTTTTTAAATGATGAAATTATATATTTTTATAAATTCCATAAAGGTTTTCTGATGATGAAAAATACGGTTTTGAGACTAGATGGCATCCTATCATGCTGATATGTGATATGTAACATGTGATATGTAATATGTGATATGTAGTCCCGGCCGACACCTGATCAATGATCCATCGAGGACAATTATAGACTATGGCCATAGATCTGACATGATTATTCATACCCTTCGGGGTCTATAGCATGATATGAGTGACGACCCAGTGGACGGGCTGGGCGTGTGTGCCTAAGTCTCCATATATGAAAATGTTTTATATGATATGTGATATGTGAAATGTAAATGTTTTACATGATATGTGAAATGTTAATGAAAGAGATTTACAGCATTTTACAGAATTCTTATTTCAGTACTGATTTTAGTACTACGAGATGATTTCATATGATATGTGATATGAATATGTAATATGTTTTCAAAAGGAAAAAGAGGTTATAAGTCTAATATTCTTACTATGATTTTAAATTGAATATTAGACTATATGTGACATGAATATGTAATATGTTTTCCAAAAAGGAAAAAGGAGGAAAATAAATCTAATATTCTTATTTTAATTTGTAAATTGAATATTAGATTTAAATGATATATATGATATACGAAAAGGATTTAATAGCGGATTTTGCTATTTAAAGTACTGTACTAATTATGGTTGTACAGTAAAATATGAATTGAGTTTTAAATGAGAATGATGAGAATTTAACTAATATTCTTTTCAAGAAAATATGAATATTAGTTATTTTATTTAAATGCTTTATTTGATAAAAGCATTATTTTGAAAAAGAATATGAAAATGTTACAGAATAAAAAGGAAAGGATTTGAATTTCAAAACAAGAAAGAATATTATTCTCTACAGTTGCTTCTAGGTTCCGGGACAAGCTAGGTATTTCAAAATACCTATCTTACTCCATCTGGATCCCTAGCCGACTGTAGTATCCTTCCTACATGTGTGCCTAGAGCCCATAGGAAAAATGAAAAAGTTTTTCAGCATATAGATAGCTGAGTATCAAGTGAGGCATATAATTCCCTTACTGAGCCGTGGTTTGCTCACCCCTTAATTTTAACATTTCAGGTTTTCGAAGATAGGGATTCTAACACTTAAAGGATTTCAGCTGTGCATTTGGGGACGATGCGACAGCTCGACTTATGAAATGAGGTATGATCATTTATTTTCTGTATTTAGACATATTCATAGTACTACTTTCTTATGAAATAAGATAGGGGATGTAATTCATGTTATCATTTAATATGAAATTGTCTATATGAAAAAGGAAAAGTAAAGTATCGCAGACAGCCCAACCATATAAGATGTATAGAATAAGGTGAAAAATGGGGTCACAGGCTGTGACATTGGTAAGTTGAGACTAGGCAATGAACAAATCATGCTATCATCGTTCCCCTTCCCCCTTGCGAGAACGAAATCTGCCACTTTTGGGGTGCACCCGTAGGCCATCGCCCCTCACGGCTATCTTAGATCTATGGCCATAATCTATAGTGGTCCTCGGGTCCACTTGCCAAGTGACCTCGAGACCGTTGATGACTTTGCGGGTCCATCAGCCCTGTGACGCCCTAAGGTGCACTCCTTGGTCCATCGACTAAGCCACTGCCCCAGGCAGGTCACGCAACTACATGAATAATACTGCATGAACTCAAAGCCTAAAGTCTCAAAAATCACTTTCATATCTCTAAAAAAAACCTTTATGGAATTATTTCACCCATATTATCATTTTCTCAAAATGATTCAATTTCCAAAAAGGTTTAGGCTTTTTGTTTATAAAACACCTTGAAAACATTCTAAAATCTCAACTTTTAAAACCTGCTCGCCCATGGTCAGCTCGCCCAATATGGCTCGCCCATGGCAGCTCGCCCACTGCGGAGAACCTGTGTTCGCCCGCCCACTTGCTTTTAAAATCTGAAAGCAAAACTGGCTCGCCCTAAGTGGTTCGCCCAGTAATCAACTCGACAAGACAGTGAATTAGTATTCGCCCGCCACTTAGCTTTTCAAAATTGAAGTATGTCTCATCGATAGCGGTTCGCCCGCCTTATCTTTAAAACAAGGGCCGCCCGCCCAAACACATTAAAAAGGGTTCGCCCAACTATGGCTTACCCGAATTTCCCTTTAAAACAAGGGCACTTGCCCAGTTCTCATAAAAGAGAGCTCGCCACTTGGCTCGCCCCATAGCTTTCCCATAAAAACGGTTCACCCGCCCTTAAAACTAGAAACGGGTGTATAAAAATTATAAAAGGGCTTGGCTCGCCCGCCAATACCAATTTGCCCAACATAAAAATACAAGGGCTCGCCCAACATAAAAACACAAGAGCTCGTCCGCCCTGTATCAGTTCATCCAGAAAACAACATAGGGATCGGCTTTTAGCTCGCCCGAATCAAAATAATTATCAAATAACTTCCTCAAACAATGCATGCTAGAAAACAAAACATTTAACTTAATGTTTTCATAAAATTTACTCCACAGGACATGCATCACTTCACACATATCTCCCTTACCTAGTTCAACGAAACTTTGCTTCCTTCTCGCCTTCTAAATCGCATTCACCGAGTCCATAATTCCCGGCTGCAAATAATTCGTAAATTCTATTAATATTTTCGTTTCATATCACTTGGCGAGATTGAGATAAATCAAATGACTACTCGCCCAATAGAGCTCTAACTAGCACAATCGAGCTCGCCATTCAATAAATGTTTTACACGTGGAAGCTCGCCCGCCAGCCAACTCACGAGGCCTTCATTGGCTTAATTGTGGGAGTTCGCCCACAATTCTACTCGCCCAATGCCTTATGCATTTGAGCTCACCCATTAATTCATTTCACTAGAATTGGGCGTTCTCGCCCTTTGAATACAGACTTTACCTTGGCGAGTTCATTATTATCTACTCGCCTCATTGGCGATTACTAATTTTAAACATGGGCGATCACCATAGTCGCCATTCTCGTCACTTATTCCATTATTTTCCTTGTTTTCATATTCTCTAAGGATCTAACTAAAAACAAAACTGTATCTATGTTTATTACTTCATAAAACATAGAAATCTTTCATTGAGCATCAAGAACACCTCAGAAATATAAAACTCACCTCAACCAACTGCACTTCCAGAGCAGAATTCTTTCTGTCTCCTGTTAGCCTCACTTTGCTTCTTCCTTTAATTCATCAACGATGGAAGAACGTTCTTGCAAACAGATTTTCTTATTTGGCTAACGTAAGGATGAAGCTCAGTAAATCAAACATGATAGAACTGGGTGAAGTTAGAACATAAATTTGCAGGAGGATGGTTTTCGGGAAGGAGATGAAGTTTGCCAAAATGAGTTTTCCTCCAGCATTTCCTCTTATATAGCCATGCTAAACCAATCCAAAGCTTCCGCCCGTCCCTTATCCGGTTTCTTTCATCATTTCCACGTCTATCTTGCATTTAATGCATGAAGAAAAACTGCACTTACATGGGCGAGAAAGTCTTCCTTCCACACACATCTTCTACTTCTATTGACTTTGTTTTACTTCTCAACCAATAAGGTTAATTCCTTAATGACTTTAACATCTTTACAATTAATTATCTTCAACCGTATCACTTACAAGTCAATTTTGGCTGCTAATTGTTTTGAAGCCACTTTCCTTTGTCCACACAAGCTGATTCCCGGTCTCTACCTCGTCTTGAGACGTCAGCTCGCCACACTACATCAGTTCGCCAGCCATTCAGCTTGCCAGCTTTATCTTGGTAATTACAAGAAATTCCTTTTTCTTGGCAATCATATTGAGATTTAGCAAGTGGCAGTTGCCTTTCTCGCCAACTAGGCTATTCTTTGCCTCTCAGTATGGTGATCACAAGTTCTCGCCCAATTAGGCGATCACCAGTATGCTCAACTCGCCAACCTTGTTTTGATTCACCTCACACGTTGGCGAACACACCTATTCGCCCTTGACACCATCCAATTCACCATCACCATTGGTGATCTGCTCGCCCATTGGCGAACATCCTTTCTTGCTAAATTGTTGGCGAGCTATTCTGTATACTCGCCCATACATTATTTCACCATAATTTCTCCATTTACTACTCAACTTAAGGAGCTTTTCAACTAAATGGAAATCAATACTCTCTATTTATTTAATTTCCATTATCACTTTTATGAAATTAGACTCTACAGTAGTGTAGAATCGGATCTTACAGAATTTAACCCAAGTGAAGTGGAACTTCGTTGTAGATAAAACAGAGGTGGCAAATGGGCTAGTTCGGGTCGGTTCGGTTCGGGTTTTATTTGAGTTCGAATTTTTTTGGTTTTTAATTTTTTTCAATTTTGAGTTTTTTGGTCTCGGTTTGTTTCGGTTTCAGGTTCGGTTATTTGCGTTTTCGGTCTGGTTTCGGATTAGGTTCGGTTTTAATTGGGCGAGCTTAACAGGTTTAGTCAAATTATTTTAAATTTTTATAATTTTGAATGTAATAATTAATTTAATTTTATATAGTTAAATAAAAATATAATAGAAATGCTAAATTAAAGTTAAAATTTAATAAATATTTATATAAATATAAATTTTTACATTTTAATGTTTTTATTACTTGACAATTATTATTTATTTTTTTAATTTCTTGTGATATTCATATTTGTTATAAAATATATAATTATATATTAATAATTATATAAAAATTTATTTTTTAAGTGAGCCAAATGTATATAGTAAAACTAAAAGAAAGTGAAAATCCAAAAGTATTAGCTATACAAATAAATAACTAACAAATTATAAATAAATCACACTAAATAATTGAATATTGATATAAATGGTTTTATACTTTTAACAATAACTTATTGGGTTATTGTATTTTTTTGGTCAACATTGGGCTATTAGAATTTAGACATTCTTAGTTCAATAATTTTTTTGTTTACTTTGTTTTATTAGATTTTTTAATAATTATATTATATTTTTAATAAAATTTTAAATATTTAAGAATTTTTTTTATATTTATTTTGTCTTTTAAATATCAATATAATTAGTAATTAAATTAAATCTAACCGCATAACTTGTTAACTAATTATTCAATTATAATGTTCAATAAAATTATAGTATACATTAAAAAAATACTTAATATCATGAATAATTGATCAATTAATTACCTCAATTTTATATTTATTTTGTTTTTGGTTTGTACATAAATCATAATATAACATTATTATATTAAATATAATCATACTCGTACGCAATAATTAATCAAATATCTTATTAAAGATTTAAAACATTAAATTAAATAAATTATATACACTAATTAACACTATATTATAAATAATTATATTTGATATAATCATATCATATACAATTATACACCAATTGAATATTAATTTTTTCGTGTTCACATTAACATAATAATAGTAGATACACCAATTGATCGAAAATCTAATTAAAATATTAAATAGTTGTCAGGACCCGAAGGCCACGACATTCACTCGGTTCTCATACTTTTCTTAGCCTACAAATTTATGGACTAAATTTTTCTTTTTAAATTTAAGGTTTGTATTCAATGTCAGTGTAGTTACTACTCTAATTTCATTGATCCTCTGTACAGTGTTTTATCACATCTCTAAGTTACATCCCGACTTATTGAACAATATACGTACTGTGTATTAATAAAAGTCTGTACATGTAAACAAGAGATTTACAAGGAATGTATACCTCAAAAGTAACAAAGTGAATTCGCAGGATGATGGTCAGTACCAAACTTGCAAACCGTCTCCGAAGGCCCACTTAAAAGCTCTCATAGCATATTGTAACTTCAATAATCTGAAAAGAGATGAAATTTAGTGGGGTGAACAAAACCATGGCTTAGTAAGATACTAATATAAATGCAAGAGTAGGATTATACTGTTTTAAACCGCAATACTTAAAACTTGCAAGTTTGCAATTACAGTTAATCCTTTCTCATCGATATCATCTCATTATCTCAATTCTTGTCATCTGTCTATAACTCAGACTTCTAAATAAATCATCATAATCACTTTTTATTTTTCTCTTCATTATACTATAGTGCATCGCACGACAATATATCGTGTCCAATTTGAATATCATGTACTATTAGTCCATATTCTCCTCAATCTCATAGTGCATCCTGTTCAATTTAGATATCGTATCAAGTCACTTTTCATTTCATAATTATACTTCTGTATTCTATCATCTCATATCACTTTTTATATTGTGGATCATGATCGCGATGGTATAAAGTCATAATTCTCTTTGCGTATTTCTATATTCATGTTTCATATCATGACATCATGAAGAAGAAATATCGTTACCACCAAGTCATAATACTCCTCATATACCCTTCATGTTTTTGTACCATATAAGGTCATGACATATCTTATGTAAAAAGCATCCTATTATGTCATGATTTAGTAGGTAACTTATGTAATTTCACTGTATGAACTGCTATCATTTCAAATCATATCATATATACTTTAGAACATGCTCAACATATGAATTTTCAATTCATTTCATATTTAAGGTTGAAAGCATGCATAATTCTCTTTTTATATCATGTTAATTCAAAACATGTCTTTTCACTTTTCATATCATGTTAATTCAAAACATGTCTTTTCATATCATTTCAAATCAAAACGTGCACATTTCTCTTTTCATATCATGTCAATTCAAAACATGTCTTTTCATATCATTTCAAATTAAAACGTGTACATTTCTCTTTTCATATCATGCCAATTCAAAACATTTTTCATATATTGTAAGTCATATCAGGTCTAGAGTTCATATCAAATCAATCTATACAATAGACCGCATATCATGTCCAGTTCAACACAAAATCGTATATAAATCGTATAAGTGTCGAAATCATATCACATGTATTTTTAAAACATGTTTAAGACATGTACTGTTTCAAAATATATTTCATTTCAAACATGTCTCATGTATTGTATAAATCATGTCAAGTCTAGAGTTCATATCAATAAAATCATACTCTAGATTTCATATCATATCGGTTAGAGACTAGGCTAGATCCCTATCATCTCTATCAATAAAGACTTAAATCATTGTAGCTAGCAGTGAAAATCATGTCATCGTCCCCTGGAAACCAACTAAGGCGCTATCTATGGCCATAGACCTCATCTCTCTCAGCCCCACTGATCAGGCGTGACTGAGAACTGTCCAAGACTATTGTCGGACAAGCATCTCTGCCTAATGAGCAAAGCTCCAATTAAGTGGTTTCCACTATGCTTTATTGAATTTAATTCTTTTAGGGTGCCTACAGTCTTATAAAACATTTAAATTTTTAGCTTTCTTTTCAATATCATATAAAGCATATGGTAAAATTCTGTATGAGGATTCATATATCAAATTATATATATATATCTACCATATACTTTCATTTCAAAAGAAATTAATACTTTATAGTATACATATAAACATTATTATAATGTTTCAAGTTGTAAGAAGACATGTTTAAATGCAATGCAATTTAAATCACGAGTTCTATAGTGAACTATCATTTTCATCAACCATGTCATTTAATTATGACGTTCCTTATAATTCAATTTTCTCCTTTCTATCCTTTTGATTTAAATCAGATCATACCTAATAGGTAAATTCGATACTATTTTTAATATCGATATAAATCATATTTCTTCTAAAACAGTGAAGTAATTCATCAAATTTTTATCACCATCAATCATTCGATTTCGAAACTTCCTTTTTGTCAAATCAGTAGATCCGTATTCAACTCATTCAATATTCGATTCATTGGGTATTCAAATTGTTCAGTATTCAATTCATTCGATAATCAAATCACTTGGTATTCAGACCATTCGATATTCAATATCCTTTCTCAATCGTCATCGACTATAAAAATCATTTATATATCTCATTAGAGGTGGCAAATGGGCGGGTCGGATCGGGTTTGGATTGGATCATTTTGGATCGGATCATTTCGGGTTAAGAAAAAATCGGATCATTTTGGATTCGGATCATTTCGGGTTCGGATAAGGTCGGGTTTGGGTCAAGGAAAAATCGGTCTATTTCGGGTTTGGATCATTTCGGGTTCGGATAAGGTCGGGTTTGAGTCAAGGAAAAATCGGTCTATTTCGGATTTGGATCATTTCGGGTTCGGATAAGGTCGGGTTTGGGTCGTTGACTTTTTTAGTCAATTCGGGTTGGTCGGATTTGGATTCGGGTCGATTTGACAGATTTATTGGATTAAGCTTTGGTCATCTTGATGTAATTTATTTGATATAAAAATCAATTGAAACCATATTTCTAAGAACTACAAAACTCATGAATATAAAATTGTCTTCTTACATGACCTATAGTACAATTGGGATTGAAATAATCAAAATATTTAATAATCTGTATGATAGTTTTCTTTATAATATATTTAACAATATTAATAAATTAATTACGTTTTTTTCATTTTATTTTTATTATCTACAATAATTAATAACTTTTGAATCAAAGTGATTTAATAATCCATACTAAATATTATAAAACAATACTATATATCTCTTTAATTTAGTTTGATTTTTTATAAAATAATTAGAGATATTAGTGTAGATGATATAGCTTCTGTACTCTATTATAGATTAACCATTAAATAATTATACATTATGTTCAAATGAATGCAATATAAAAGCGAATATTTAAATTAAACTATATTAAAAAAATATATAACACTCATATTATTGAAAAAAATTATATTTTTACTATATTAAAATACTTTGATATTTAATTTTAACATTTAAATATTTATTAATAATATTAAATTTAAGTTTGAATATTTTCAGGTTTTGGGTAATTTTGGATTCGAATCAATTTGGATTAGGGTCAATTTGGGTTCGGATCAATTCGGGTCGGATCAATTCGGGTTCGGGTTAATCTAAATTCGGATGAATTTGGGTTCGGATAAATTCGGGCTCGGATCCGGTCGGGTTTGGATCAATGGAAATTCGGATAAATTTGGTTTCGGATCAATTCGGATTCGGATCGGGTTGGATTTGGATTGTTGACTTTTTTAGTCAAATCGGATCGGTCGGGTTTGGATTCGGGTTAATCGGGCGGATTTTTCGGGTCGGGTCAACTTTTGCCACCTCTATATCTCATCATCAATATTAGGATCACATCATTAGTATGAATCCTCTTAGTTTCTATGATCATTTAGATATCATGTTTCAGTGTAACCATCAAGATACGAAAATTATGTAATTTCCAATATCGTCATCCAATATCTACTCCAGAGTCGATATTGAAGATAACAGAACCACCTGATCGATAATAGCTTATCAAATCCAATTATGGTTTGACATATTGATGCACGTTCATAATTTCCAACTTGAGTTTCAATTTCATTCACTATCATAGAGCTAGATCACAATCCTCAAATCAATTTTTCATATGGCCTGTATAATTTAATATCGAACTTATGTGATTATTAATCTTATTATTCAAGGCCTATTCTATGGTTATAAGCAAAACCATATATTCATATGTTTTCATCACTCATTTACTTGAATCTATAAATGATCAGATTGTGTCGTAATTCAACCTCAATGTCAATAAAGTTATGTGTACTCAAATCATATATTCGTTATGACTCAACATCATAGCCATTCATTATGTACCACAACATTGATACTAAGACCCATATCATTAGTGTAGGTCCATTTATCATCTCACGTATAATCAGTAATACGATGTAATACGGTAAAATCGTCTCAGCATCGACCTCTTGAACTGTCTATATTATCACATTCGGAATCATTTAAAATCGAGAGATCGAATTCGACAAATTTTCAAATCATTACTCCGTTTATAGTTCTACAATTCAATCACTCAACTATCAAAGTTCCAACTACGGTCTCCTCTTCCAAGCTATATCGTATAATTATCATTACTTTCATCACTATTTCAACGAATTGATATTCCATCTCATTTTCAACTCAATAATCAACTTGTAATGTTGATATAACTCGAATTGTCGATTCTATAAGACTCACAATATAATTCCTCATGTTACCGTGTTCATCCATTTACCTTCTCAACCATTTCAAAAATCAATTTTCCTAGATTCCATTTATATGAGAAACTTAAATCTTATTCCTCAAACATTTTCATGGGAATTTCGGCAGCATAACGACTTAATTTTTACTAAACCTCTTGCAAGGAAAACACAATTTATACTATAGCCGTTGATTCTCACAATTCCTATGTCTCTACTAAGACTCCCCACCATCAGTTGTGGGTCCTCTTAGTATTTAAAAATCATTTCATCAATGTATCATATAAAAATCATAATCCCACATACAATATAATGCTACTAATGCTTTAGAAAAGTATCTTACCTATTCGCCAAAGCTTAGCGCACTTTTCGATTCTCGAGCCTAGCTAAACTCCACCATTCATCTCATTTCCGTTTTGCTACAATTTCAATATCAATGTACTTACATCAATATAACAATAAAATTATTTAATAAATATCATCAATTTATTTTCCTTAATTTTCCTTACCCATTTCTTCTTATTCTTCTTCTTCCTTTTCCTTTTTCTTTTTTTTCTTTTTCTTTTCTTTTCTTCTTTTTCTTTTCTTTTTTTTCTCCTTCTTTCTCTTTTTCTTTTCTTTTCTTCTTTTTCCTTTCTTTCTTTTTTCTTTTCTTTTTCTTTTCATTTCTGAACTGGGTCGAGTCGGGTTGGATCAGGTCAGTCTTTGCTTGGCCGGTTCAGCCTCTTCCCACCAGCATCACCGCCGGTTTGGACCTCTCACAGCTGGCCACGGTTGCGGGGATGTCCGATCTGGCCTCAGTTTCACCGCATCACCGACGACGGCGCCGGATTTGGAGGCTTGGGTTTTGGCCTCTTCCCTTCCTCTTTTCTCCTTTGTCTGTCGATTTCCTTTTCGCCGGTGGCTCCTCTCACCTTCCCCTGGTCTCCGCCAGTCTCCTAGGGGGAGTGGCGGTGCTCGGATCGGCCGACACTGCTGTGGCTCTTTTCCTTTCTCCGCTTCGGTTCCGCCTCACCATTTCTCTTTCCTTTCTTCTCTGTTTTCTTTTCCGCCGCCAGACGTCTCCCTCTCTTCCTCTCTCACCGGCGACGACCTCCCTCTCCCCCCTTTCTCCTTCGGTCGGCTGGCATTGGTCGGCTTCATCTTTTGCTTCCTTTCCTCTGTTTGTAACAGAGGAGAGGAAAACTGGAAATCGAGTTATCCCGATTCCCGTATTTTCCTCTTTCTTTTTTTATAATTATATATATTTACAATTTAAAATATATATAAATATTTATTTCATATAAATCATTTATATATATAGACTTTATTTTAAAATACTATACATATATTATATATACATAAATGTATAATAAAATACATATGTATTCATTCTATGATATAAAATAATATTTCAACATATGATATGTACATGTATTTCATATACGAATGTATATATTTATTTAAAAATATATTTATATAATTACCTTATATAAATATATAAATTTACATATCTTTATTTCTTATTAAATTTGGATTTCTTGATATTCAAATTTCTTTTCTCCATTTTTATTTCTTATTTAATCTCGATTTTAATTTGTCCCAATCAATTTCTCCGGATACCTAATATTTATTTGGAAATTCTCGGTTTTCACAATAGTACATATTACTAAATTAATTAATATAATGCTAGTGATTTAAATATAATTAATAATAATATTAATAGAGTATAAAAATAAATTTTATTAAAATTACCACTTACACAGTAATACTACTTTAATATATTATTAAATTACACTTTAATTTACTATTAGAATTATTATTTTTATCAATACTTTAATTTTATATTTAATAGACAATAAATAAATTTTTTTTAATAAATACTTAATTCTATCAAAATAAAACTCACACTAAGAGATTACATAATTTATTCTTAAAAGATTATTATAATATAATATACAAATCATTATTCTAAGATACCAAATTGGTTTATTCATGTAAAAGATTATTATAATATAATAAATAATTAATTACCACTAGCTTGATTTGTTAATGTTTTTTGTTTTAAGGCTAAAATAAAATTATCAGTAGCTTGATTTATAACTTTCTTTTTCAATGATGTCCAAGTTTATAAAAAAAATTGTACTTATTTTGTTTAATTTAATTACTTAACTTTTTCTAATCTTAAAAACTTGAATTTTAGTTTTAAGATTAGGTTTTTTTTAATCTAAATTCAATATCTTTCTATACTTAAAACTTTAAGAAAATATAGTTTAAATTTAATTTTATTAAAATACTTTTTAATGTGCTGCACAAAATATCAAATTCAAAGTTTCAAACAAATATTAAAATTCTATAATTTTTTTACGTATTTGATTTATTATTGTATTAAAATTAAAATTTTATTATAAAATAAAAATAATAAAATGTTAAAATGATTTTTATAATAAAATCAAATGTTAAATTAATAATATATTGATTATTATAAATGCAATAAGTATGATATTAAAAATTATTTGATATCATATATTATGGTGTTATAAATTAATTTAATTTAATTTAATTAAAAAGATTCAATATTTATTTTCCTGGTAATTAATAATTGATAAAATTGTATAATAAATAATAATTGCTTTCAAAATTTTAAACTTTTTAATTGAAAAAGTGTATCAATTATTTATTTATTTTTAAATAATAATTATATAATTATAATTCGAGTTTTTTCGGATTATAAATTCGATTTTTTTGGATTTCGGGTCGGATCGGTCTCAGTTTCGGATCGTATCGGGCTTGGGTTATGTCGGATTTGAGTTTTTTCGGTTACGGATTTTTTCGGTTACTGACCGTTGACTTTTTTGATCAATTCGGGTTGGTTCTGGTTCGGTCTAGGATGGGTTTTCGGGCTCGAGCCAATTTTTGCTACCTCTAGATAAAAATAGATTTTTAAGGAATAGATTAAATTAAAAAAAATACAAACAAAACGATTTATGTTCAACTAGTAAATCAAATGATCAAATAGGCAGTATAGTATTATTATTGATGGACTTTTCCTCCGAGTGTTCTGTAGCAGTTCACATCATAAAAGCATTATAAAAATAAAAAATAAAGAAAAAAATTATGAAACATGCTTAAGTTAACTTGTAACGGTAACCAAAGCTTACGAGTTTCCAGTGTAAGTTCACACCGGAAAATTGTACCCTTGTTGAACACGGTTTACATATTTAAATCTTCAACCTATCGGTGATTGGCGGTTTATCGAATGAGCAAAGATTATTTCGTGTGGACTTTTCAAATGTGAACAAGAAAAATAACAGATTAACCTACACTTATAAATTAATTTGTCTCTATCTACCGTGTAATCGTAATTTTGAATTTATTCATGACTCTCCGCCATCGAATGCAAGATTCATGTTGAATAAATATCACATGTTTTATTTATTTATTTTCATAATTATACGTGAAAATTATAGTTATTTAAAATTTAATTCAAAATTTACAACATATTACAACTTTTTTAATCTTTGATCAAGAATTTGTCATTAATACCACTCATTTTACTGCAGTATGAACAACTTATTTATGCCAATTTTTTTGAATAAATAAAGTAAAACAAAAATAGATATATAATTTTAGACCCTATTTTAGCCCTTATATTGTATTCACAATGACCAGTGTTAATTTAACAACCAAAAGTTAGTTTAAAGATTATTATCTTTCTTAGGAAAAATGAGTTTACGTTTCACTTTCTCAATTTTCTTTATCTAATGGCGAAACTAAAAATTTTATTTAGTGGGCTTAATTTAAATATATCAAACCATAAAAAAATAATAAGAAGAATAATAACGATAATATAAAAATTAAAGTAGAGCTTCCATATCTGTTCATAAATTGTAATAGTTAAAAGAGTTTATAATTATCATTGACATGCTTTAATATATTAAACACATTTTACAATAGTTTCGTGTGATCAATAGTTTTGACCATGTCTTTCTAAATATATAAAACTACAATATTATTTAACCATTGATTTTTTATTTGATTACACAAATGAGATTTCAAGATATTCATTTCTTTGTATTGTAACTTTGGTAATTAATAAAATCAATGTTACTTTAAACAACAAATAAATTAATGAATAAATAACTTTATCCTTTTTTTGTTTTAATCATTCTTATAACAACTAATAAGATCACCAATTTTTAATAATTTTTAATGGTAAAGCATATATCAGTAATAATTTTTAAATTGAACTTCAAGTTCCAAAATGTTGGATTATGCCCTTAGAACCATTCATTAGATGATTGACTTTGGCATTTTTATGTATTATGACATTTTATTATAGCTCATTATTATATTTGTCTTATAACTGCGTAATGTAATCTTATATGATAATGTCCTTAGAATAGTAATAACACACTATTCTTAAAATATCCCTAGTCAAGTATTATTGTGAACAAGGATAACAATGATACGATAAGACTAGTATGTGGTTGACTGATGACCATTGTCATGGATATAGGATATCAAGTCATCACATAGGTACATGTTAGAGAACTATGTACTGGATCGACCCTCCATGAGAACGCTACATGGATTGTTATATGAGTGTCATAAGCGATTCTCATAGTGATGATGGTGTATGTGATCCTTTGACTTGAGATCATCAGAGATCCCAACATAGAGAATTGCATACTTTAATGCTGCTAGATGTCATTCGTAATAGGATGGACTATAAAGGTAGTAATTGGGTATGCCTTGATTTATGTAGAGGGATGTTGAGTGATCAAGATAGGATTTATCCCTCTTATATAACAAGAGTGATGTCTTGGGCCCTTTGATAGAGTGAGACTAAGAAATGCATGGCCGTGCTCAAATAAGTCAATATGAGATATTGATTTTATTTGTTTAATTAGTCTACTCAGGAATCAAGAAACGCTGATTAGACTATACAAGTATGACACATTCCATGACTTGTGTCTAATCAAGACATCAAAGGATAAAGGGATTAGACTACACAGTAACATCTATCACGAGTAAGGTTATGTCGAGTCATTGACATTCTCGTTACATAGGTAGCAATGATGTGTTGCTAGATACCGCTCATTGCCTGTGACAATTTTGTCATTGCCATTGTTTTGAGAACCTATTGGGTCGCACACTTAGAACAGATCAATGAGAAGCTTAATTAATCCTATTCTGAATTGGATTAAGGATATAACTAAACCTATTCTGAATTGGATTAGGGATATAACTAATCCTATTCTAAGTAGGATTAGAGTTCTGTTTGGCAGTAAATTCTAAAATTTACTGCCTATAAAAGGATGTTTTCTGAAACATAGCCGTATAACAACAATTAGAAAACAGAAAAGTATTCTTTTAATCGAAGCTAGCAGTTCGGTTATAAAGAATCAAAAGCTCTTTAAGTCTTCTGATCGTGAGACGTTCAAGAGTCGTGAGATCCGTTCGTGTGGATACCGTAGAGGTAGGAACGAAAAGTTGTTGCTTGTGACTCGACCAAGGAAAGAAAAATCAGAGAAAAACGTTAGGTAAAATCTCGAAACCCTAATCAGGCAACTCTCCGAATCGATCCTGGTGGAGGCCGAATGATTTATTTTCGCTGCGTGTTTGTTTCGATTTCCTTCACAAAATACTACAAAAAAAATGGAAGAAAAGTTTAACAAGAGACGTAAAACTTTGTGATTATATAAGGCATAATTTATTTATTTATTTATTTATTTATTCGTTAGTGGGGGCACAAAGTCCTATAAAGTTCTGGCACTGCTTTTACCTCGTTACAAAAAAATAATGTAGAACATTAAGGTTATGCTTGGTACAAAAGAAAATTGGAAGGATTGAAAGTAGTGGAAAGAAAAGAAAAAAAAAAACAAATTTTAGGTTTCTTGGTGCAAGGAAAAAGGGGAAGGAAAGAAATTGGGAAGGATGGACATTTTCCTTCTCCCTTCACAAATCACAATTTGTCCAAATTGAGCAGATAATAGGAAAGAAAATGGTGACTGATTGAGTAAATAGGTTAAAAATACATAATTACCCCTAATTAGTTTTTTTTATCTAACACTGCAGGTTGTTGAATACTCAACCAACCTTTAGCATTATTGCTTGATTCTTTATTTACTTGTACTTAATTACGTAGGGAAGATATCATTATTAGTATAGAAAAACTGATAACAAAAACATTATTAATTATAAATAATAAATCATTAAATAATTAATATAAAATAATCATTAATTATTAATTAATACTAATTATTTTATTATAATTAATTATTTAAAAATCAATTAATTATTTGTGATTTATTATTAATTAAATAATAATTAATAATTAATTTTTATTAATCATTAACTAATAGCTAAATAATAATGAATTAATAATGAATGAATTAATTAATTAATTAATTAATGAGTTATTTATTTATAATTAATAATTACTTATCATAAATTAATTATTAATTAATTAATTTGACCAAATTTTTGTTTAAAAAATATTTAATTAAAAATGAAAACTCAATAAATGTTAGAAAAGAAAAAAAATTATACTTAATAAATATTTGTATAAAGGGTAAGATTATAAAATTATTTTATTTTTAATTTTCTTTTCTCTTTCTTTTCAATTCTACTAAACAATAAAAAAAATTTTTTTTTCATCTATTTTTACATCCTTTCTACCAAGCATACCCAAAAAAAAAATTTAATGTTTTATATCTTTTCTTTTTTTCTCTCTTTCAATTTTTTATCTTTTTAGTTTTCTTTTCACACTTCCAAACAAAGCCTAAATTTACTGCAGGACACCCAATGAAAATCACCGACAGCGAAAGCCTTTGCTGACGTTGGAAAGTTAAAGGTTAAAGGTTCCGTGTCTCCATGACTTTAATTTCTTTTTCTCTCTGACGTCTGACAGATTAGGTCCCATGTTTCCATGATTTTGTTTTTGAAGATTTAATATTTTATTGTGTTTCCAAGCCTCAATACAATAAAATCTCCATAAAGTGTTGCTTTCTAAATGAATAAAACAGCATATAATCTCAACTTAGGTCACTATCAAAATATTAATAAATCATTTTATGATAATAATTAATAATTTTATTTTAAAGACTAATGTAAAATTTAAATTTTGACTATATTATAAATTAAAATTTTGATAAAAAATACAAAATATATTACATTATATTCAAGAACTAAAAAATACTTCAATATGTTAATTTGTAAAATATTACTATATTTAAGATTTTTGCTTCAGTGACTAAAAATGTATAAACTATATTATGAAAAATATATTTGCTAAAATTTTTTTAAGAACACTGAAAGCAATAGTGTTATTAAAAGAGTTTAAAAAATGTAAAAATTAAATAAATATGTTTTCTAAGACAATGATAATTTATAAGATAAAACTCTTTAAATTAATAATCTTACTAAACTAATATTCAATGATAAGTCGCAAACGTATTAATTTAGAAAAGTTTTATTGAATTTACCAATGGCATAGCCAAAAATTAGTGTCAGTGGTGTCAATATTAAAATGTTATATTTTTATATAATATTTTGTTACCTAATACAATATGGACAAAATTAACTATAAAAAAGAATTAGACAATGTATTTTTTTTAAGAAAATAATATTTTTTTACATTTTATTCATAATGAAAATTTATCTTAATCCTTACATTAGCGATGCTAAGTAAACTATTTTTTTCGTTTTTCTCTCATGCCAATAAAATTGTTATGAAATAATGCAAGTAAATAGCTAATACAATTTTTTTTTTTTACAATGAGATTACATTTATACTATTGAATAATTAACTACGTATAAAATAATTATTACATTAAATACAAAAACTTATACCGGATCAAACTCATATATAATATATAATTAATATGATAAAGGTAAAAAAAATTATAGAAGAAAAGTATGATGACAAAAAAGTGAAATGGTACATGCTAATTTTTTTATTTAAATCACCAGTTAAAATTATAAATGTACTTAAAGAAAAATTTTCAAATTAAAATGAATGTAAAAGTAATGATGAATTTTATTTTTTGAGTCTTTGTTTGTAAACTTCAATAAATTTTAGCGGTGTCAATATAGAAAAATTATCTATATATTATTTATTAATTACATATTAATTGTATATATTATTATTTTTAAAATTTGAGTGGTATCAATTGACCCACTCTCTCCAAGGTGGCTACGCCACTGTTATTAACTATAAACAGGTAAAATAAGCATTAAGCAACTCAAGCTGATTCTATAAATAGCTCATACAAGTAACCATGGGTCATCACGTTGTAGAGTTTTGATTTGTTCAAGTGAGAGAAGTGCTTGAAAGATGAAACCAAAGATGGGTTTAATCTCTAGGATTTTAGGGTTTGTTTTCCTTAGCTCTCTACTTTTAAGCAAGGTTCATGGTGATGTTCATAACTATTACTGGGTTGTAAGTATTTTTTGTCATGTTTGGATCAAAGCAAAGTCCTAGAAACTAATAAAAAAAAGTTGGGACTTAATGATCTTTCGGGGAACAATATTTGCAGGTGAAGGAGACTAATTTCACAAAGCTGTGTACAACATCCACCGTTCTTACTGTAAACGACAGTTTTCCAGGGCCGGAGATTCATGCTAGGAAAGGTGATACCGTCTTTGTCACTATGCAGAATGACGGGCCATATGGTATCACTATTCATTGGTATATTCTCAAACAATCTCTTGAATATTAGCTTCCAGGAAAACTGATGATGTTTAAATTAAGAAGCATACCAATATTTTGATATTTGCAGGCATGGAGTTAAAATGCCGAGAAATCCATGGTCAGATGGTCCAGAGTACATCACCCAATGCCCGATTAAGCCTGGAGGAAATTTCACGCAGGAGATCAATCTATCTACAGAGGAAGGAACACTCTGGTGGCATGCCCATAGTGACTGGTCGCGTACCACGGTTCATGGCGCCATCAAAGTTTTTCCGGCCAACGGAACCAGTTATCCGTTCGATGAGCCTGATGGAGATCAAACAATTGTATTCGGTAGGTGAACCGATGATGATCAACCTGCTAATAAGCTCTATTTTTTACGGTCTTGGTGCGTGTTAAAAACTGTTGATCAACAATTTTCTTTGTGGCAGCCTCGTGGTACAAATCAAACGTGATGGATGTGTTAGACGAATCTTTGGCAACCGGCGGTGATCCAAACGTTTCAGATGCTTACACCATCAACGGTGAACCTGGAGACTTGTACGACTGCTCTAACGGTATGTAATCTTATATTTTTTCTTTCTTTCATCCATAATTTAATTAAATTCCTTTCAGGGTTATATGTGCTTTTGGGTAGTCCTCACCGATCAATCTAATGGGTCATTGGCAATGAGACATAATTGCAATGAAATGCATTCGACTAATTAATGGGCAGTTTGGATGCCTGTTTGGTATCGACAGACACTGATGCGGTTAGGTTTTCCACACAGGACAAAGAATACTGAAAAGTTAAAATTACCTTTTCTCCATTTATTTTAATTTTTTTATCACTTTATTAAAAAGCATATATTTTCAATTTTCATTTTATATTTTTTTGAATTTCACATAAACTAATCTCTTTGTTCATCTAAATATCTCACGCGGAAAAAAAGCGGCTTGCTATTAACATGTTTATGTTTGGCGGTTGAAATACTTTTTAAATCCCCAATTTCAGTGATACAGACCAGAGGACTACATAACTATAAGACTTTTGGCGTGTGTTGTAATTTTTTTTCGAGCTAGATTCGTAATTATAAGAATCTGCTTTGTACCAGGTTCACACCTGACCTAACGTTCAACTTGATGCAGGGATTCTATCCTTCTACATTTTTTGTTCAATTTGAATTTTGCCTCAAGGGTCAAATTAATTAGTAATGCCAATATGATTCATATCTGGTTGCAGCAACAATGTACAATCTGTTAGTGGAGACAGGCAAGACTTATCTCCTCCGTATCCTCAACTCAATCCTAAATGAAGAAATGTTCTTCGCGATTGCAAACCACAGCATGACCGTTGTTGGGTCGGATGGAGCATATGTCAAACCCTTTTCTACTGATTATTTGTTCATTACCCCTGGCCAAACCATGGACGTTTTGGTTACAGCAAACCAATCAGCAAGTTACTACTACATGGTTCTTACTCCTTTTCTTGATACCGATTCTTCTTATGACAACACCACCTCTAGGGCACTTATCAAATATAGTGGAAATTATACAGCTCCAAGCTCAATTCCTACTCCAACATTTCCTAATATTAGTGACTCAATATCTGCACAGCTCTTTGTTGTTCGATTGAGGAGTTTAGCAGATGCAGCTCACCCGATCAGTGTCCCCAAAAACATCACTAGACAAATCTTCATGACAGTATCTGTCAATCTAGTCGCTTGCCCGGCCGATTTTACAAATTGTACTGTTGACGATAATAGCAAGATGGCAGCAAGCTTAAACAACAACAGCTTTGTGGTGCCATCAACCGCTCTGCTACAAGAATATTATGACAATAACTATAATGTGAGCCTTATTGCTGATGAGTTGCCAAACAAGCCGCCTACTCCCTTTAACTACACAACAGTGGCGAACATGTCTACATATACAAAAGAAGGAACGCAGGTGATAACACTTGATTATGGTGACGAAGTGGAAATTGTATTCCAAGGGACAAAAATCGGAGCCACACAGAATCATCCAATGCATCTTCATGGATACAGCTTCTATTTGGTTGGAACAGGTTCCAAAGATTTTGACAATGGCACTGATCCTGGCAGGTTTAATTTGGTTGATCCACCAGAGGTCAACACCATTGCAGTCCCTAGATTAGGATGGAGTGCTATTAGATTCAAAGCTGATAATCCTGGTACATATATTTCCCAACTACATGCATAAAATATTAGATTTATGCTCTAATTAACTAATCTTTATATTTGTTTTCCTTTTGAATCAGGAGTTTGGTTTATGCACTGCCATTTCGAGAGGCACACGACTTGGGGAATGAGCACTGCTGTCATAGTGAAGAATGGAGGCACCAATGAAACAAGCATGCGACCACCACCCTCCTATATGCCATCTTGTTCTTAATTTTACATCAGTGTAATGCCTCAGGGTTGTTATCATACCTAGCATACGACTTTATAAAGTCACTGAAACTATAAATAAAATTTCCTAAGGTTGAAATAATGATGATGGCATGATACTTAATTTTTCTTTTCATACATTTTGGTTATGGAATGTGTCTGATGTAGCTCTCTATTTTGCTTTTTGTTGTACTTTGTTGTTTTGACTCTGCCTTATGCAGTAATATAAATATATAGATGTAGACATTTTGGGGGCAAAACTTGAAATCTAAAATCACTTTTGAGTTCGATATATTTTACAAAAGAGTTTCAAAGTTTGCATTTAAATGTTTGGGCTTACAAATTGATCAATCGAGCTTTGAAATATAAATCTACCATTGAAAGTCACTAATTAGTTAGACTTTGACCCATAATAGCAAGTTAGATTTGAAATTACCTTTGGACTTGTATAATATATTTTTAGATTTTATGCAGATTTAGACAAGATAAAAAAATGTAAGTAAGAACTAAAAAAAAAAAAGAAAAAATCAAAAACAAAAGAAAAGGAAAAGAAAAAAGAAAAGCATAAAAGAGCAAAAACGATAAAAGCAAAATAAAACAGAGTAGGGATTGAAAAAGTTAAAGAAACGAACAAAGTCATTATCCTAATCAAATTCAAACAATCGACTACCAAAATTGTGTACATATTCAAACAACATTAGCTACTTCATAAAAAGAAAAATCACATATAAATGCAAGATAAATCTAAAAATAAATCACTAAATAGAATCCAATTTTGAGTGAAACAAAATCTGGGAGTCTGTTTAACCAACTCAAATCAATCAACAACAGAGGAATTGTGTTTCAAAGCCACCAACTAAGTACCAAACTCTAAAATGTCTTAGGGAAGTTCTAGGCTGGACTAAAGATTTTGTAATGGCTAACAACCGGTAGCCATATGAACAGTTCTAGTTATCATAAAATAGGAATACCATAGACAATATTTTCTCACTAATATGTCGGGAAATTCTTTAAGTGGACCTTCATATATCAATTAATTGTACATTACAAGCTATCTAATTTGTTGAATCCATTTAAAAGTGATCAAATAAAGTTTAAGTTACTGGAATTTAGGGCACCTCATTTAGTATGGGTTTTGAAATGTGTATAGATCCAATATTTTATTTTATTTTATTTTTATGATGGGCCAAAATAAAATAAAATATACTTCAAGTTTAAATAGGTTATGGTCCCCAATCTAAACATAAGGTAATTCTCATTCAAATCTCATTATTGAGTGAGATATAAATTCTCTCAAAAAGTTTATACGTGCAAGACTCTAACTCTAAAAAATTGATTCCAATGGATTCAAGCACACTTCTATGAGATCCACATTTTCTAATATTGTACTATATGCCATTGAAGTAAGGTATCTTATAACCATTATTGTTCTTTGGGTTTTGTATGTATAACTGAGAATTCAAGCTAGGACCCACTGGGATTTACACAGTCTGGATGGACGTGAAACTCCATAGTACTGATATTTGGAGTAAAATAATATGACGGTAAATTTCTGCGACTCAAAATTATCTGCTTTTTTTTATCATTTTTGGGAAATGTGCAAGAAATTTAAAAATGACGATTAAAGACATAGGTCAGAAAAATTTTCGTGAATAACGATCAAATCGAGTGGACTTTTGACCTATCAATAGAAGTATAATAATCTATGTGTGATAAAGTTCTATGTCATGCCAATCACACGCAAAGAAGAAAATTTATGTTAGATGATGGACACGTGGTCAAATAGGAGATGTAAGATGAGTTGATCTGTACAACAGGCCAACGTAGATGCCTCAGGTCATCTTCCCGCCAAGACGTTCACGCGTACTCGGTCCCGAGGTCTATCCTTGGTCTCGAGGTAAACAATGACACCTCTGCTGTCGCTGACTTAAGCATAATAGGTAGTCTGATCGAGGTCAACGCTGTCCTGTTCACGCGTCCTTTGTCCCTACTGTAGGGGTCCCACATGACGGTACAAGCCGAAAGACTGAGATACCCTTGATGGTAATGGACCCCACACCAGTTTGTCCCTCCTCAGTCAGTCTTGAGGCTTGGTTCGAGACCTCTTGGTTCATTCTGACTGTGTCGAGCTGATTCTAGAATGAAGCTCGTAGAGGCCGAGCTGATGTTGGCAATGCACAGATTGTAAGGGCTGAGTTGATTCTGGTAGTGCACATTCCGATATAAAATTTTCCTTTGGTACTTAGAGGTAAGCTGAGTTGGTATTGACGTACTTTTTTTTAAGATCTATTTTGACTTTATTTTCGTGCTTTTTTCCTTTGCTGATTGTTTCGTTATTTTGATGACATTCTTTTGTTTTTAGGAAATTTGAAGCTTGGCCTTGGTTAACCTTGAAGGTAACTTTAACTCTAAAGCTCCGTTTTGGTTACTGGGAGAGAAGTTTGGGAGTTTTTAAGAAGTAGTTGATGAACATTTAATTCTGATATCCTCAATCTTCGTTCATTGACGTGGCCTCATCCAAACTGCTTTTTAGTATGGTATATTATTTTACCAGGCTGTATCCAAAGGCTGGTATAGATTTACAGACCTAGGCAACCTCTATTAAATAGGCCTTAGTAGATGTTTGGGTTTCCCAAGGTAGGTAGGTCTTTGATATCTTGGCTATAAAAGGAGGTGGTGAGTGGCAATACCTCTCATTTCTACTTCAATCTTCAAAGTCTCTTTTTGGTTTTAGCGTTGCTTTCTGCTTCCTCGGGCTATCCCATCATTTGAGCTTTTAGCTAAGTCCTTTTTCCCATGTCTTCCCCTTTAGTAGAGATAGTTTCTCCCCCCTCCGATGATAGTTCCTGCGGCATGCGGGAGCTCGAGGCTAGGCTAGGCCTTGTAAGCGAGGATGATTTGGTCGAACCGGCCGGGTAGTCAGAGGACTTAGCGTCTGTTGCCTTGGCTAGTTCAACTGAGGTCCATTTAGAGCCTTTGGAAAAAGCGCTGCGTTGGTTTCAACCAATGTTAGCTGACGAGAAGCAGGCCTTGGATGAAAGCCTTAGGGCTGCTGGGGTTCAGATTGAAGACCTCGGTCAGGTTCAAGCTAGGACGTCTTCATCTTGTAAGGCTTCTCTATATGTGATGAGAACCTTGAAAGGAGGGACTCTCCCTGAGGCTTGTCCGAACTTATTCACTAGGAAAGATTTTGTCGAGCTCCGAGATGCTCAGTACATTTCCTCTGAGTTTTAGATAAATCCTCCTTGTCAGACTAATAGGGTTACTCAGGACCATGGTAAAGATAGGCTGTGGGTCTGCGGTTTCCTCTTCATCCGTTTGTTGTTGAACTTTTAAATTTTTATGGGTTATCTCTTTCTTAGCTTCTTCCCAACAGTTGGCGTTATGTCATCAGATTCATAGTTCTATGTCAGGGTTTGGAACTTCCTCTTTCTATTGTATTGTTTAAGTGTCTTTTCTCAATAAAGGTCAGTCTTGTAGATAAAAGCTGGCATTATGTCACAGCTCGGCCTCGTAAAAAATTGTTCAGCAATATCCCTTCTTCAAATAAAACATGGAAAGTTAATTTTTTTTAGTTTGATTAGTCCCGTGGAGTGGGAGGTCAATAATAATCGAGGTCGTATGAGGGAGGGTGCAAATGAGATGACTGTGGTTGTTGGGAAGGACCGTAGAGCTTATCAGGAAATAAATAAAATAAGGGATTATGGAAGGGTCCTTCCATACGCTAAGCTCTTAACTTCACCTGAGGTCCTAAACCAGCTCGGGTCCTTCAAAAGACATGGTAATTTACGCCGTTGCTGAGGCTATGTTGTGACATAGGTATGGCAAGCAGATTCAACATTTTCGACTATATTTAACCAGAAGGTCGGTCTGCTCCTAGTACCGGGTCTAGTCAGCTTCTAGTAGCTCAGCATCGCACAACCCGTGGTCAGTCTGGGAGATCTCAGAGGAAGGCTCCAGCTATTGAGACTTGCAAGCCTTCGCTGAAGAGAAACAGGGAAGTGGAGCAGGTCCTAGATCCAGTTCAAACAGTCGCCAAGGTCCCCCAAGAAGTGTTGTTGTCGGTGAAGTTAGCTTCAACAGAAAGTGCATTTCAAAGTTCATTTGTTACGCGAAAAATTGCAAAGTCTACGCTCCCTCCTGCAGGTCTCGCTTTTTTTTTTTTACCATTTTATTTGTTAAGCAATTGAACATGTGGTTTGTGGTTGGTTTCAGATGAAAGCAAAGTCAATTCTCCTTGCTCGGTGAATATCAACGTGAGCCTTCACCATGTTTGGATTGCTCTGGCTCATGCAACCAAAGCAGAGGAGCAAGCTAAAAAGCTTTATAAAGAGTACAGCTCTTATTGCGAAAAAAGCCATGCACTTGAAAAGAAATTGGAGCAATCTGAGGCCAGAGAGCGTGAGGCCGAGCATTTTGCAGCCCATCTTAGGTCTGAGGTGGAGAAGTTGAAAGGAGAGTTGGACCGTGCTGAGTGGAGAAGAGAGGAGGATTGTCGTGCAGCAGCGCAAGAAGCAATTTCCAAATTCCAAGATACTCCAGAGTTTGTAGTTGATATTAAAAGGGCCAATGCTGAGGGAGTTAAGGGGGCTTTTCAGTTGGCTGTTGATGAGGTCGCACATGTTTATCCCGACCTGGACCTATTGATGATTTCCTTAGGGAACCTCAAGACGGTTCAGTACGAGATCAAGGTGGCCGAGGAAGCTGATGCCGAGGAGGGTGGTGCTGAGGATACTGAAGCCGATTTTAATATAGGGCTACTGCGGCTACTCAGGGAGAACCCGAGGATCGAAACCCTGAAATCGAGGATGTTGTTGCTGTTTAGAATTTTTCATTCTCGTATTTTAATATGAACATTGCTGTTGGTTATTTTGTACTCTTATGTTACGAAAGATATTTTGAACTCTTTTGAGTTTAGAAAAGCTCTAGTGTTTGTGAAATTAATGTGCAATTGGAATTAACCTCGGTCTTACATATTCATCTTTCGTTAAAAATGATCACAAATGGTCTACACCTTGGCCTTAACATCACCATTGGGCAAAAATGACCTTAGTTGGTCTACACCTTAGCCTTAACATAAACATTAGGCAAAAATGACTTAAAGTGGTCTACAAAAGTGTCAACTTGACCAAGCTAACAAATTTTCTCGTCGAGCTACTGATAATATCTTTTCAAATTTTCAACATTCTAAGTCCGAGGGATTTGTTTCCCATTCAAGTTTTGTAGTCTGAAAGTGCCTTTTCTGACGATTTCCTTAACTACTTAGGGACCTTTCCAATTCGAGGCCAGCTTTCCTCCTTCTCTTCCTTTTCCTGAGCTTCAACTTTTTTGAGAACCAGGTCCCCTTTCCTGATCTTTTTTCTTCGGACCTTCTTGTTAAAGTATTTGGAAATCCTTCTCTGGTAGATTGCCATTTTGATTGAGGCCTGATCTCTTCATTCCTCCACTAAGTCGAGATTGTTCCTCGGCCCTTCCTTGTTTTCTTCCTCGATGTTGAACTCTGTCCATGGGCTTGGTATGCCGATATCCACAGGGATCACGACCTCAGTTTCAAAGGCCAAATTAAAAGGTGTTTCCCCAGTCGGGACCTTAGTCGTTGTCCTTAATGCCCATAGGACTCCAGGTAGTTCTTCCACCTATGACCCTTTTGCCTCGTTGAGTCTTTTCTTCAGTGCATCCAAGATTAGTCGATTCGCAGATTTGGCTTGGCCATTCACTTGAGGGTAGGCTACTGAGGTGAATGGCAAGGTTATGCCTAGGTTCTTACACCAGTTTTTGAACCTTGGGTTGTCAAATTGCTTGCTATTATCTGTTATAATATCTTTTGGGAGCCCATACTTGCATACTATATTTTTCCAACAAAAGTTCTCCACTTGTTTTTTTGTAGTGGTTCCTGGGGCCTCGGCTTCAATCCACTTAGTGAAGTAGTCAATGGTGACGAGGACAAACCTTTTCTGCCTTAAGGCTATAAGGAACGGTCCCAATACGTCCATCCCCCATTGCATGAAAGGCCAAGGGCTGAAAATCGGGGTCAAATATGTGGATGGGACATGTTGGATAGGAGCAAACCTTTGGCATTTATCACACTTCTTTACTAGCTCAGTGGCGTCTTTAATCATCGTGGGCCAATAATACCCTTACCTTAGTATTTTGTACGAGAGTGCCCTTGGGTCGAGGTGATTACCACAAATTCCCTTGCTGACTTCTTTTAGTGCATACTCGGCCTCCATTGGATTTGAACACCTTAGGTACGGTAAACTAAATGACCTCCTATACAGTTTGTTGTCAATGATGGTGTACCTCGGTGCCTTTCTCCTCAAAGTCCGCGCTTCATTTTTATCTTCTGGCACCTTTCCTGTCTTTAAGTATCTGATGATGGGTCTCATCCATGTTTCTTCCTCGTCATCAATATGAGCAATGTCTTTCTCTGCTTCCATACTTCTCTACTCTACTTCTTCCACCAAGACACTAGAGACGAGGTCCAGGCTGGATCCTATTGCCAGCTTTGACAAAGAGTCAGCTATTGGATTTTCCTTCCTTGGAATTCTTACAATATTGTGCTGCTTAAACTTCTGTAGGAGTAGTTTCACCTTCTTTAGGTACTTCATCATGGTTGCATCTTTAGCTTCAAACTCCCCACTGATCTGATTCACAACTAATTGAGAATCACTAAATACAAGCAAATTGTCGACCTCCAGTTCCTTTGCTAACTTGCTCGATTAAGAGAGCCTCATACTCAGCTTCGTTATTGGATGCCCTAAATTTAAATCCAAGGGCGTACTGAAAATTTTCATCTTCTAAGCTAATTGAATGAGTCTTGCACCGCTTTTTCTATTGTTTGAAGAGCCATCAACGTATAGTTTCCACACATCTACTATTTGAAGAGCCATTAACCTGACTTACTTGAGACCATAAATCATCAACGTATGATAATTCAAATGTCTTTGGCTAGGTGTGCACTCTTGTGGGGCCCACCAGCTTACTTGTACGAAAATTCAAACTATAGTCACCTGAAATCGAAATTTTCCGATTAAACGTCTTATGTTTTATGGTAAAACCAATGCAATGCACGTAAAATGATGCAAAGTCAATTTTGTCAAACCATGTAGTTATCATAAAAACAACGCTTCGTAAAGTTCAATCACATATCATGTAATCTCATATATCATGTTCGTAAAACATTTCTTGTTAGGCAAACCTAGTAATTCAACTAATAAAGTCTTAGCCTACTGTAGCTATCAGCAAGCAGTCCTTGTTACCCCAGAACTAGGGTGTTACCAATGGCCATAGATCCTCATGATCTCCAATCCCAGTGATCAGCGAACCTGTCAACGACAATGTTGGACAAGCCTCGTATTGCCCATATAGGAGTATCAGCTACTCAGGCATGTTTCATATGCTCTATTAGTCTCATAATACAATGGGATGCCGTAAAAGTCTGTAAACTAGTAACCATCTCATGTTTTGAAGTCTCACATCAATAGGATATATAAGCAATGCATGCTCGATTCAAAAACTCATATGAACATGCTATCAAGTCATATCATTCACATACTTCAAAACATGATGTAAATGAGATGTAAAAGCTTTCATACGTTACGTATAACCTTCGTGTAAGATTAAATCTCATAAAAACAATTATACATAAAGATGCAATAACTTGATTGAGACATGGAGATCTACATCCAACTTTAATCATTTTTTCAAAAATAATAATAATAATTTTGCAAAATTTCTGCAATAAGACGGGGTAGGATGTGTTATTAACCAGCCTACAAAGGAAAATTAATTTATGTCTCCAATGGCAGCACATCTCGAAATTCACATCCCAATCAATTCCTGTACATTATAAACCTTTCATTTATTTTATAAATCTTTACGTGTAGCTCGTGTAGGGCACTTACCCTGTAAGCTACTACTCGTAACTTGCATAGCAACTTATCGAAAGCAAAGACTAAGCTTGTTCATTCAAGCTTGGCAATCCGCGTATTGTAGACAACCGAACTGCGTTGTTAACACCTGTGCAACAGAAATTTCTAGAACAGAGAAGGAGGAAAAGGGAAAGCTAACCGGCGATTGGAAAAGAGAAGAGAAGAAGCAAAATGAGGCGAATTCGAAAAGGAAAGAAAGAAAAGAGAAAGGGGAGAACGACAGTGCCAGCCGATTCGGGCACCGTCACCACCTCCGGCGTCACCAGCGAAGGGAGATGAAGAGGAAATGGTGACCGGCGATGAAGGGAGAAAGGAAAAAAGAGGGAGAAAAGAGAGGAAAGGAACCAAAACCACCACTCCAGATCCACCGCCATCGATCGAGAAATGAAGGCCAGATCCAGCAAGCTTTGGAGGGGCTGAACTGGCGGTGATGATGGCTAACGATGGCCGAACAGGCGGGAAGAAGGTGAATCGGCTAATGGAGGTTTGAACGGTTCAGACCAGAAAAGGGAAAAGAAAAAAAGGAAAAAGAAGGAAGAAAAAGGAAGAAGAAAAGGAAAGAGAAAATGGTAGGAAATTAATAATAATTTTATTATTATTATTTATTGAATAATTACGTAAAATTCTAAATTTAGTATGGGTTTGAAATTGTAGAATTTTACGAGAGGATTTGAGATGATGGAATCGAGAGAGGTGGAATACGGGCGCGACGGTAGCGAAGAAGTTGCCAACCCGAAACAGGCAATAGAGGCATGTGTAGCCTGTAAGGATATTCAGTGTGCATGATTTTAATTATGAACTATTTTATGAAAATGTTATGGTGATTCATCGGTTGGAAAATTGTGGTTATATTTGCTAGCTGTAAAATATAAACTGTCATTTTGTACAGGGAGGCTAGTCAATCGACAGTTGTTATGCTACCGAAAAATTTTAGAAAATTACGTAAAATCATAATAAATGATTTTATTTCATGAGAAATGATTTTCAACCACGAAAATCGAGAAAATGATTATTTTTCATAAAAACATGGATATAATGAATTAATTTTAAAATATTCATGTTTTGGAAATTGGTGATAATGAGATCACCGAAAATTCTCCTGATATGTGAACTATACGTGATATGAAATGAAAGATGGAAAAACATGAAGTGAATATTTTATAAATATTCTTTTAAATATTCACTTGATTTCTTATATGACCTTTATGGTTTTAATTATGAAATTATTATTTTTATAAATTCCATAAAGGTTTACTGATGATGAAAAACACTGTTTTAAGACTAGTTGGCACCCTTATCATGCTGATATGTGATATGTGACATGTGATATGTGATATGTGATATGTAGTCCCGGTCGACACCTGATCAGTGATCCACCGAGGACAATGATAGGCTATGGCCATAGATATGTTATATCTACTTCTTTACCCTCCAGGGTCTATAGCATGATATGAGTGATGATTGCCTCAATCTCCATATATGAAAATGTTTATATGATACATGACATGAAAAAAGGACATATTTTATACATTATGAGGAAAAATCAAAATGATTTACAACATTTTAGATAATGCTTATTACAGTACTGATTTCAGTACTGCATGATGATTTTTCAAAAGACATGTGATATGAATATGTGATATGTTTCCAAAGAGGAAGAGTTTATAAATCTAATATTCTTACTATGATTTCAAACGGAATATTAGATTATATGTAACATGAAAATGTAATATGTTTTCAAAAATGAAAGAGGAGGAAAATAAATCTAATATTCTTATTATAATTTCTTAAATTGAATATTATATTTAAATGATGTATATGTTATACAAAAAGGATTTGATAGCTTATTTTGCTATTTAAAGTATTGTACTAATTATGCTTTGTACAGTAAACGTGAAAAGAGTTCAAATGAAAATGACATGAAATGAAAGGAAAAAGGATTTAAATTTCAAATGAAATTTATTACTATCTACAGTTACTTCTAGGTTCTGGGACAAGACAGGTATTTCAGAATACCTGCCTTACTCCATCCGGATCCCTAGCTGACTGTATTATCCTTCCTACATGTGAGCGTAGTATACTTCTAGGAAAATGAAAACGTTTTTCAGCATATAGATAGCTGAATATCAAGAGTTGCATATAACTCCTTTACTGAGCCGTGGTTTGCTCACTCCCAAATTTTAAACATTTTAGATTTTTATGATTGAGAGATCTGACATCCGAGCATCTTAGCTGTGCATTTAGGGATGATGTGATAGCTCGATTGAAATATAAGGTACAATCATTTATTTTTCGTATTTAGACGTATTCACAGTACTACTTTCTTATAAATTAAGATAGGGGATGTAGATGGTAATATGTTTTTAAAATGTAATAGTTTAATGAACATGAAAAATAAAGTATCATAGATAGCCCAACCGAATAAGATGTATAAAAAAACGTGAAAAATGTGGTCACGGGCTGTGACAGTAGTACCATTATATGGCTCAATAGTGGGCATTCTGAAGCCTTAGGGCAGTTGAGCTCGGTCAATCTCTTCAGTAAAAGGTGAAGTTTCAAGCAGCTTCAATTCCTCCATCAGGATTTACTCCTTTTCCTGCATATGCTTTTCTATTGCCTCTACTCTCGCTTCCAGTTGATTGCGTTCATGGTATTCTATCACTGGAGCCGAGGAAAAGGTATTTCTAGGCTCTTTTGGAGTTGGCTCCTAGTTAGTTTTGGGTTTGGATCTTTTGACTGCCTCTGGGGTGAAAGAAGAACTAACATTGGCTTTCTCTGGTGAATGGTGGATCAGGGAAATAGGGGGTTGTTCAGTGTCATTTCTAGATAGTTGGCGTTGAACGGGAGAAGGGGTGAGGGCATGTTGGACTAATTCAGTCAGGTTTCTCAGCTGTTGGGAAAACTGATCGAATTGTTCAATGGTCAGTGAAGGGCGTCTGTCTGAGTGGTCATCAGGGGTGGTATTCGGGCTTAAAAGTGCTACAAGTTTTTTTTCTTCTGTTGGTCTCCTCCTAGGAGCCATCCTGAGCAACAACACGTGAAGATAACGAAGCTACCCCTACCTAGCGCTCTAAAAATGTTGTAGCTTAGGGGGTTCAGAGGATAAGGAGTGGATAGTTGCTTTTTTCTTTTTTTTTCTCCCCTTCTTCCTAATGGGGAAGAGGTATTTAAAAAGGAGGTCCGGCCATATGACCTAGTGGCTGATGGACACGTGGTCAAATAGGAGATGTAAGATGAGCTGATCTATGCAACAAGCCAACGTAGATGCCTCAGGTCGTTTTCCTACCAAGACGTTCACACGTGCTCGATCCCAAGGTCTATCCTTGGTCTCGAGGTAAACGATAACACCTTTGTTGTCACTGACTTAAGCATAATGGGCAGTCTGATCGAGGTTAATGCTGTCCTATTTTGTGATAACCGCTAATTTTCTAAAATCAATATTAAATATCTGTAAATTTAATTTTTAATGCAAATAGATAAGCTAAAGTAAATAAATAAAGAAATTTATATTAAATATTTTTCTAAATCTTAAGTGAGAAGCCACGTGGGTCCCACTTAGAAATACAGGTTTCGGATAATGATATAAGTGAGAAAATAATTTTTGGGAGGTTAAATAAAGATATTATGCTGATTGGGAAGTGAAAATACCCAAGTGGCATTATTTTGTGAATTTTTAGAAACAAATTGGAAAATGACGAATACGTCCTAGAAATATTTTCGTAATTTCCTCTCAAACTAAAATGAATTAAAATAAAGTAAAAAATATCATAATACTCTACAAAATAAGTAGAAAATTATGGTACCAAAAGATTGGTGGAAAAAGATGGTTTCATTGGAAAATTTTGCTAACGGATAATAAGGCGTAAAACTATAATTTCACATTATCAGTACACCCTGTGGCAACAAAACCACTTCCATTCATTAATATACATTAAATATGAACTTTTGGTACTGGAAATATAATTTTTGGTGGTCATTTACACGGTTTTTACGATTACAGATGATTGGTGGCAAAAATCGTAAATATTGTAACTAAAGAGGGGCATTTTGTAATTTTGGGAATTCTAGAAAATTCCACATAAATCTCCTGCTGCCAGCCGACCAGAACTGCTGTTGTCTTCAACCTCCCTCACGTCTTCATTGTTGAAGAAAATAAAGAAGAAAAGCTTTTTACAAACATAACTACTTAACCTTTAAGAATTTCACCAAGCTTATTTGACAAAAATTTGTTCTTCTCTTTCTCCTCTACAACCCTATACCAATAGTTTGGCCTAATAAGCAAAATACAAGGAGAAATCAAGGCTTGAAGATTCGGCCAAGGCATAGGTAAGTGTCCATTCATGGTGTTTTCTCAAGTTTAATGGCATGATTCTTTTCCTTTAAGTATGCTAAACATCATTTTAGCATTTATTTTATTTAAATCATGCAAAATAAAAATTCACCATTAAGACACTATTCGGCCAAGCTTAGATTTATAGGAGTTTATGGTGTTTCAAGCAATCTAATGGTATTAAATTAATCAATAAGCTTAGAAAAACAAGGATATAACATTTAGTTGTTGAATTTCCTTGGAAATTCAACAAATACCATTCGGCCATGATGAAGGGGGATAAGTTCATGCTTGACTTTGATGTTTTGATGATGGATTATGATTGTAGAAATTATAAGGAGTCTGCCGGTATGCTCAGATTCGAAATCTGACGCAAAACGAGAAAATTATGTTATATTATCGGTATAATTCAGACTGCAAAAATATTCACAGTATCCAATGTGGCTGCATTGAGACATGAACATTAGTTCAAAAATAAGAGTTAAATGAACTAATAATTTCGGTATAATTTATGGCAGCCCGGGAGCTACAGTTTATGCGTGGTGCGCTCGAGTATCAAGAAATCGTCAAACAGGTAAGGGATGCATGTGCAGCACTGTAAGGATATTCAGTCTGCATGATTTTGATTATGAAATATTTTATGAAAATATTTATGAAAATATTGCGATGAATGATTGGTTGGAAAATTATGGTGAAGTACCGGTTGAAATTGTAAACTGTATTTTCCGTGTAGGAGGTTAGCCAATCAGCAGCCGTTATACTGCCAAAAATTATCGAAAATTTCTAGAAAATTTCGTAAAATCATAATAAATGATTTTATTTCACGAGAAATGATTTTCAACCATGAAAATCGAGAAAATGAATATTTTCCATAAAAACATGAATAAAACGAAAGTGATTTTAAAATATTCATGTTTTCGAGAATGGTGATAGTGAAATCATCGAAAATTCTCTTGATATGTAAATTACACGTAATACGAGATGGAAAATGAAAAGAAATAAAGTGAATATTTTTATATATATATTTCTTAAATATTCACTAAATGATTTTATAACCTTTATGGTTTTAAATTATGAAATTATATATTTTTATAAATTCCATAAAGGTTATTTTATGATGAAAAATACGGTTTTGAGACTAGATGACATCCTATCATGCTGATATGTGACATGTGATATGTAATATGTGATATGTAATATGTAGTCCCGGCCGACACCTGATCAGTGATCCGCTGAGTACTATTATAGACTATGGGCATAGATTTGATATGATTATTTATATCCTTCGAGGTCTATAGCATGATATGAGTAACGACCCAGTTGACGGGTTGGGCGTGCATGCCTAAGTCTCCATACATGAGAAATATTTTATATGATATGTTATATGTTAAATGTAAACGTTTTACATGATATGTGATAAGTTAAATTAAAGTGATTTACAGCATTTTACATAATGCTTATTTCAGTACTGATTTTAGTAGATGATCTTCATATAACATGTGATATGAACATGTAATATGTTTTCAAAAGGAAAAAAAGTTTATAAGTCTAATATTCTTACTATGATTTTAAATTGAATATTAGACTATATGTGACATGAATATGTGATACATTTTCTAAAAAGGAAAGAGGAGGAAAATAAATCTAATATTCTTATTATAATTTCTTAAATTGAATATTAGATTTAAATGATGTATATTTTATATGAAAAGGATTTAATAGCTTATTTTGCTATTTAAAGTACTGTACTAATTATGGTTGTACAGTAAAACATGAAATAAGTTTTAAATGAGAATGATGAGAATCTAACTAATATTCTTTTCAAAGAATATATGAATATTAGTTACTTTATTTAAATGCTTTATTTTAGAAAAGAATTATTTTGAAAAGAATATGAAAATGTTATGGAATAAAAAGGTAAAAAGGATTAAAATTCCAAACAAAAAGGAAATTATTCTCTACAGTTGCTTCTAGGTTCCGAGACAAGATAGGTATTTCAAAATACCTACCTTACTCCATCCGGATTCCTAGCCGACTGTAGTATCCTTCCTCCATGCGAGCCTAGAGCCCATAGAAAAAAATGAAAAAGTTTTTCAGTATATAGATAGCTGAGTACCAAGTGAGGCATATAATTCTCTTACTGAGTCGTGGTTTGCTCACCCCTTAATATTAACATTTCAGGTTTTCGAGGACTAAGAGTCTGACATCTAAACGACTTCGACTGTGCATTTGGGGACGATGCGATAGCTTGATTTATTTAATAAGGTATGATCATTTATTTTCTGTATTTAGAGTTACCTACAGTACTACTTCCTTATGAATTAACATAGGGGATGTAATTCATATTATAATTTAATTTGTAATTATTTATATGTAAAAGAAAATTAAAGTATCGCAGACAGCCCAATCAAATAAGATGTATAGAATAAGGTGAAAAATAGGGTCATGGGCTGTGACAGATTCAATGGTATCAGAGCAGGGTTGGCCTGATGTCTGTCGATACTTTTGGGAAGAAAATGTGTTGAAAAGGTTAACATCCCCTGTAGTACTATAATAAATGATTGTAAATTGAGTTAAGTGTTTAGAAAGGAGTGAGAATTATGAACTAAAGATGTCAAAAAGGGAAAACGGCTCATGAATGTTAACTGAAATGGTGATCTTATAATAAAAATGAAGGTCGGTTCGTAAGGAACAGAAATGGACTCGATAAGGGGCCCACCAGTACTTTTCTATCCGAATCGAACTGAGACCTGAAAGTGATGATATAAAGGAGGGGAATGAAATATCATCACTAAATAGACTTTAAGATCACTGATTGAAGGTATTTTAAGGAGAGAGAATATTTTTAATCAAAAATGACCAAAATACCCCTGCCTCTGAAATTTTACCGAAAGTCAAAATAAACCAACAGAAGTTGAAATTGATTGATTTAACAGAGAAATTGATGATGTAAAGCTACATTTCATGCAAAATAATTCAATTATGGATCCTAGTGGACTTCTCTGTTGAAATCGAATAAGATCTTAAAATGCTGATATTGGTACGAGAAAGGGGTACTATCAGCAAATTGATAATAAGATTATTGATTTAAATGTATAATGAGGAGAAAGAAAAAAAATGTGAAATGACGAAAATGCCCCTATGTGGGATTATGTTTTGAATTGTGATAAATCAAGTCGATTTTGAACTTATTGATAGTAATGGAGTTATTGAGGGTATAAAGGACATAAAATGAGTATAACGATCCCGATTATAAATTTCACTACACTTGGTGTGCTGATACAACCCAAATGGTTATAGGGAAGTCGCAGGATGAGCGACTTAGTATTGATTTTATAAGTCTAAATTAAAATTGTATTAACAGGATATTATTACAGGATCGTTAGATATGATGAAAAGTAAAATGATTACTAATGATGAATGAGAAAGTGATCGGTATGGTTGATGAAATCCATAACAGTACGGTTAATTCTAGTTTTATACTTCAATTCTGTTTTCTGAAGTATCAAATAGATATCTATAGGACTGGAATATTTTGAGATATGTTTTGCAGAATGGTGTACTGTATGGAGTGATATATAAAATTGGAGAAAATGTATAAGAACATTAAAGTGACGATAAGAGATGAGGAAGATAACAGCTAACCTGAATTATTAAATAAAAATGATTTTAATATATATTACAGTAATAATAAATCGGTTAGCTGTGAAATGTGTTAATGAAATAGCTAAACTTAGTACAGCATACAAATTAAGATGATTGATATGCTGTGAAATATGAGGAAATAAGTGAATCAAGGCGGAGTAGATGTTAAAATGATTTAAATATTAAATGTCTTTGCCTTGAGGATATACAGTGGAAATGATAGGACACAAAGATGAAATGTCCAAAATGATAAGAGATGGGTGATTAAAGGAAGTATCGGATGAGATTCCCTATAAATTTTTAGAGTTATATAGATTGGAAAAATCGAGCTAACATTGACTCGATTGTGAATATGAAAGTTATTTCTAAGCTTATATCGGTGAACGTAAAGGAATTCGAAAAGCTTAAGAAATAATTCTGAAAAAATTAGTGAATAATGAAATTCACTTATATAAGGATAATTGATAGAAATACAGATGATATGATTTGAGGATGAATTAAATGGTGTATTAAATTCCTATTAATTTATGAGTTCTTATTAAGAACAAATAATCATCTGTGTGAAATTGATGCCTTATTGAGTTTAATTAGAGATGCATAAAGCGTTTATACGACCAGTCTCTATACCAGGCATCATTAGATAAAAGATAAAGACTAATGTCCATAAGATGATAATGATTAGGACTCGATAAATTTCTTACGAGTTCCTATGGAGGTTTACAAGGTTAATGAAATGCCTTGTGAGGTATATAAGCCTAATGAATGAGGTATCCATATAAGGATAAAGTAATGATATACTCATACAGTTTAAGCACAAATGGAAAATGAGCAGCATAGTGGTATAACCCCGCAGACTCTTAAGGACAATGAACTATATGTTAAGATTAGCAAATAGAAGATGGGCTAGACAGTATCTCTTTCTAAGATATATGATCTCGAATGACAGAGCAATGCAGATCTGTCTATGATGAAGAGATAGTTATCGAGATACGGAAGGTACTAGGTCTAGCTAAATACTATTGCCAGTCTATAGGAGAGTTTATGGGTTAGCTGCTCTACTGACGTGACTAATAAGTAAAAGGTTAAAGTTAATGGATGAATAACCATAAAGATGATATGTAAAAGGTTAAAGGAATTTAATAGTGGAATATTTTACCACTGATGAAAAGTGACTGAAATAATGATGAAGGAAAAGATGAATATGTCATAAGAGGAAAGTACATGATGAAAAGGGAACACGAATATGAAATAGTTCTCGAATTTAAAACTAAAAGTGATTTTGTGGTTATCACATGATTATGGTTAAATGTAAGATCGAGCCAAACTCGATAGAGGAAAAGTAATTATACTTAAAGAAGTAAAGAAGTGATTTACATTTTACTGCCAGTTATGTAAATGGAACAAAAAGGATATATATATATATACCACCTCGAAATGATGGAAATAATTGATTTATATGGATAATGAGATGATTAAATTGATAATTATAGATTCAATGATGAAGTTAAATATTGAGAAGATTAAATCATAATTTGATTATGCCATAATGGAATCTAAATTATCAAAAGAGTATATTCTCAGGTATATTCTAAAACCTAATTGATATAGAGTATACCATAAGAATAAGAGATGTAATTATTAGATTACATGGAAGTAGATATGGGGAGAAAATGATTGTCTCCTGATTCAATTATGGCAAAAGGTGGTAAATAGTAAAGTCTGCAAATGAACTGCAGCAGTTGATGAAATAAATATGAAAAGAGTATTGAGGATAATAATAAAGAATCTAAAAGAGATATGATACTATGGAAGTGATTATAGACTGATAGTCTAATGAAATCACTCCTCCATTATCAAACTCTTAGATTCTTTAGTGCCATAGTCGAAATATGGTTATAAAATGATGAGAATGTATGTGAAGTTCCAGTGAGCTCTATATGTGATGGGAATTTTTGAGTAGCTATATGTTATGGGAAATAGCAAAAGGCTCTGAGATTCCAAATTTATAGACAGCACCGCTCCGTACATGATGTAAAAATGTTTGAGCGTAATACGAAAACGCTCGATGATATGTTAAGTGAGCGGATGCACGAGATGTGAAAGCTACCGGACCATTATATAATATTGATTTAAATCGTTAAATGATGATGTGAAATCCCCCAATTTCATGTGAATTCTCTACGATTGTAAAGTAACTCGGTTTAAATGAAGTAAATAGATATGAGAATTACGAAAGGAAAATGATGTGTGGAACATGAGAGAAGTAATGAGATGGAAGATTTAATAATCAAGGAAATTTAATTTATGTTATAAGAATAATTGAGGTATGAGAAAAGAATTAATATCAGAAAATTAAGTGTAATTAAAGACAAGTGTATATGGGAGAAAGAAGACCAATTAAATGAATGGTAAAATAATAATGGTTAAAAGTTAAGATGAATTGATTTAATTTGGATGAAGATGAAACAAATATCAGATTTCATAATCTGATGATGATAAAAATTATATCAGATTTTAATTGGTGTAATGAAATGTGGTTGATATGATAAGGGAAGAAGAGAATTAATGGTCAAAGAAGGGTCAAAAAAAGCAAAGTCAAAAGGAAACATGGCTGAAATGAGTTATGGATTTGCATGCATTTAATGCAAATTGCATGAGTCACCCTCCAACCATCATCACCCCTACGGTAGTAATTCTTTCTAGCTCTCTCTCTGTGATAACCGTAAATTTTCCATATATTGGAAATAAGGAATATTGGAAATTGGTGAAATAAATAAATAGAATTGAGAAAGGAACGGATGTTGGAAATAAAATAAGGAATAGAGGAAATTTAATTTGGATAAATGGAAATCCAAATTAAATAAGAAAATGAGAAATGAAAGAGAAATATATTTATATAATTATAAATTATATAAATGTAATTTTAAATGAATACATATGTATTGAAATTATTATATAGTATACATATATATACTGAGGTATATATAGATATATATACTATTGTACAAAATAAAATAATACATATGTATCTAAGTAAAGTATTTTATGTATATATATAGATATATACATAAATGAGAAATGTAAATACTAATTTACATTAAAGTTTAAATGTATATATATTGTAAATACAATATATATGGAATTATGACATTTATATAAATAATTATATAAATGTTATTTAATTTTAAGTATATAAATATACATATATATATACTAGATATATATTTTTGTAATGTACAATATATATAATTTATATAATATATATATATATATTGTATTACATTATACATGAAATAATATTATATGTATAATATATGATAAATATTATATGTATAATATATGATATATAGTATATAATGTAGTATATACTAAATTTAGAAAGGAAAAAAAAAAAGGAAACTAAACAGAAAAGAGAAACAGAATCGGGAAGACCCCGATTCTGCCTTCCCCAGGCGAGATCGCCCCCGTCAGCGACCGCCGGAGAAGGAAAGGGAGAGAGGAGAAGAGAAAGTCGTCGCCGGCAAAGGAAGAGGAAGCTGATGGCAACGCCGGCGAAGCGAAGCGGAGAAGGAATCGACGCGAAACGGCGAAAAACCGAGGAAGAAAACGAAACTAGATCTGGCGGTTGCCGGCGGAATTGGCCGCCACCACCACAGTCGAAGCATCGGCGGAAGGAGAGGAATGGGATGGAGGCCACCGGTGAGGCCAACGACGGCGGAGGAAGGCCGACGGAGGAGGGGAAGAAACCGAACCAAAATCGAGTAGATCTGCCGCCGTGCCGTCGATTCGTGACGAACGGAGGCCAGATCCGGCTTCGCCGTGTTGCCGGCCAGCTGCTGAGCCACCGAACCGCCGGAGAACCGGCCGTCGGAGGAGAACCGGCGGTGAGGGGGTGATCGGTTCGGCTGGAAAAGAAAGAAAAAGAAAAAGAAAAGAAAAAAAAAGAAAAAAAGAAAAAGAAAAAGAAAAGAAAAGAGAAAAAGAAAGAAGGAAGAAAAAGAAGAAAAGGAGAGAGAAAAAAAGGGAATTCCGGGAATTTGAAAAAATTCCCGAGAATTCGGAGAATTACGGGAATCGGTAAGAAATCCCGAAAAAGAGTAAATTATTTAAATAAATTATTTATTTAAATAATTGTGGAAAAATTCTAAATTTTAGAATTTAAATTCCAGAAAATTCCCTCGATGACCGAGCCAATGGAATCGGGCGAGGTGAACACAGGCGTGACCTTCGAGAGGCAGTCGCCAACCCGAAACAGGTAAGGGAGACATGTGCCGCCTGTAAGGATATTCGGCCATGTTTTTAAATTGCATTTAATTTTATAAATGCTATTGATAACTATCGGTTTTATAGTGTGATGGTTTATTGGATGAAATTGTGATGAAACACCGGTTGAAAATATAAACTGTATTTTCGTGCAGGAGGCTAACCAAATCGGTAGCCGTTATAATGCCGAAAAATTATCGAAAAAATTACTGAAATTTACCGAAAATCACCGAAAACCAAAATAAAAGATTTGATTTCACGTGAAACGATTTCTAACATGAAAATCGAGAAATCGATTAGTTTTCATAAAACATGAATATATTGATAATTAGTTTTAAAATATTCATGTTTTGAAAATGGTGAAAAAGGAAATCACCTAAATTTATTCTGATAGGTGATATTTCACGTGAAACGAAATGAAAATGAAAAAGAGACTAAAGTGAATATTTTTACAAATATTCTTAAATATTCACTTGATTTTACAGAAAACCTTTGTGGTTTAATTATGGAAATAATTAATTATGAATATTCCATAAAGGTTAAGAAAGGATGAATAATTATGATTTCAAGACTAAAGGTCCCTACACTTGTTTTTAAAAGAAAACATTGAGATGAGAATTTAAAGTTGGAAAATAAATATTTTATTTTCATAAAGTATAAAAATAATTTATTTGAATTCCGATAATTATAAAATCATGTTTTCAATTTAATGCATGGAAAAACGTGCATATATGTTTTATGGTGGGAAAAAGACAGTTTTACCCTTTTACATGTTCAGTGATGATTTTTCAAACTGTCTTCATCGCAATTTATAAAGAAATGTTTGAAGCATGAATTTCGTTCTGAAATTAAATTCCATAGTCTTGTGATAATTAGCTAAACGAATTTATGATTTCTATGCATATTTTCCAATAATTTTATAAGTATATGTTTTCCGAAAAAGGTATCGGAGTGGCACACCCCAGGCTAACTTAGACCCTGGCACGCCCGGTCCTTACTATTTTATATCAGTTGTATGATTTAAGTATATGTTTTCCGAAAAAGGTATCGGAGTGGCAAACCCCAGGCTAACTTAGACCCTGGCACGTCCGGTCCTTATTATTTTATATCGATGGTATGTAAGTAAGTTTTGAGACTAAGGCTTTCCTATAGTTTATGTTATTGCCTGTCATGCTTGCCACATTGTGCATGTTTCCGTCCCTTGTGGCATATGTTTAGCCCACGTCGTGCATGTTCTCGCCCACATTGTGTATGTTTCATCCTTTGTGGGTATGTTGGTCCTTCGTGGTGCATGTTCGCTGTACGACTCTGATCAGGTCTACAACCCATACCATGGCCATAGGTATTCCGTTCCCTCTTCCGAGGAAGAAGTAAGTGTCATGACCGCATACTTGCTATATGATTTTGCCTAGTCTCCATGAATTGTATGAAAAGTTTTATTAATTATGATGTTAAGTTTCTAAAGTATGATGCATGTTTGAAACAAGTATGAATTTTAGATATATGCATTAAAGAATTCATACAATGATTTAAAGTATGAAATGCATTATTATGGCATTTGTTTTCTGCATATATCGATACTATGACTATTTTAAATGCATTTCTTATGAGGCTTTAGTACGATACGGTTATTGATTTGAAAAGAGAAATAAATGTTTATTCTAAAAGAGTAACATAAGAATTATTTCTAAGATAAAGAAAATCGAAGAAGTAATTATCCAATGATTGATATTTGCAAATCACTGTACTGTACTGTTTTTACTGTATTGAAGAGAAGAGAAGAGAAGTAAACCACTGTTTTTATTACTGAACTGTCAAGTGTTTTAAAGTATACTGAAGTGGAAAGGAACAAGTGGTTTACTCTGTGGAAAAACGAAAATTATATCGTTTTGAAACAACAAAATTAATATTCTCTACAGTTGCTTCTAGGTTCCGGGACAAGTATGGTATTCTAAAATACCTACCTTATTCTATCTGGATCCCTAGCCGATTGTAGTATCCTTCCTACATGTGTGCCTAGAGCCAGCTAGGAAGATTTTAAAGAAAGTGAAGAAAAAAAAATATTTTCAGCATATAGATAGCTGAATATCAAGTGTGACATATAACTCTCTTACTGAGCCGTGGTTTGCTCACCCCTTAATTTTAAACATTTTAGGTTTTAATGATTGTGAGATCAACTGATTGTCGATCACGGCTGTACACAAAGGACAATGTGACAGACCGACTGATTTGTATGAGGTATGATCATTTATTTTCTGTATTTAGACATATCTGCAGTACTACTTATCTGATTAATTAAGATAGGGGATGTGTATAATATAAACAATGTACTGTACATTTGTTTAACAGTTAGTAAAAGTGAAGTATCACAGACAGCCCAACCGAAGGAATCGTGTAAAATAAGGTGAAAAATACGGTAACGGGATGTGACAGGTTTAATGGTATCAGAGCATGGTTGGCCTGATGTCTGTGAATACTTTTGGAAGGAAAAGTGTTAAACATCCCCGGTAGTACTGTGTTGTCTGAATATATAGAGAAAATAAATGATTGTAAATAGAGTAAAATAATTTAAAGGGAGTGAGAAAGTATAAATTGAGAATGTTAAAGAAATAATAGGCTCAGAAATACCAGAAAATTGGTGATATTAAAATTTATTTGAAGGCCTGTTCGGTAAGGAATCGAAAGGACTCGGTGAGGGCCCCACCAGTACTTTACGGTCTGAACCGAACTGAGACTTGAAAGTGATGATATAAGGAGAGGAATGATATATCATCATTAAATAGACTTTAAGATCACCGATTGAGGGTAATTTGAAGAGAGAGAAAATTTTTGGCCAAAAATGACCAAAATACCCCTACCTCTGAAATTTTACAGGGAGTTAAAATAAACCAACAGAAGTTTGATTTGAGTGATTTGACAGAGAAATTGATGATGTAAAGCTACATTACATACAAAATAATTCAATTATAGATTTTAGTGGAATTCTTTGTCGAAATCGAATAAGATCTCAAATCGCTGATATTAGTACGAGAAGAGGTACTATCAGCACATAGATATTAAGATCCTTGATTCAAATGTATACTGAGGAGAAAGAAATAAATGTCGAAATGACGAAATTGCCCCTATGTTGGGCAAAGCTCCGAATAGTGATGAAATCAAGTTAATCTTGAATCCATTGATAATAATGGAATTATTAATGGCATGAGGATGAAATGTTCGAATTAATAAGAAAGCTGGGATTAAAGAAAGCATCGGAGTTGAATTTCGATGGAACTTCTAGAATTATATAAATTGGAGGAATCGGGATAACTTTGACTCGATTTTGAATATGAAACCTGATTCTAAGCTTATATCGGAAAACTTAGGAGAATCCAAAAGCTTAAGAAATCCACTCTAGAAAATGAAAGAATAATGAAGTGCATGTGTATAAGGTGTGATTGATGGAAATACCGATAACATAAATTGTGGATAAGAAAGTTATCTGTATAAGTGTAAGTGAGAGAAGCACAGATGACATTGAAAATTAGATGAATAAAAAGGATGTATTAAATTCCTATCATTAATAAAGTTCTTTTGAAGAACAAATATTCATCTACATTATGGAATAGATGTCTTATGGATCTGATTCGATATGCATGAGGAGTTTATAAGACCTGTCTTGGTATAAAGCGTCCTTAGATAAAAGATTGGAGATTGATGTCTGTAAGATTATGATTAGAAACTCGGAGTGAATTTTACGAGTTCCTATTGAGGTTACAAGGTTAATGATTTACCTTGTGAGGTATATAAACCTAAAGAATGAGGCATCCATACATGAGTAAATTGATGAAATGCTGATAGAGCCTAAAGTACAAATGAAACATGAGCAGCATTGTGGTATAACCCTTAGACTCTTAAAGATTGTGAAATTGTGTTAAGATTGGCAAATAAGAGATTTGGCTATACAGTATCTCCTCTTGAGATATATGATCTCGAGATGACTGGATAACAGTGAATATGTCTACGATATAGAGATAATGATTGAGATACGAGATTAATGAGTCTAGCTAGATATTACTGCCAATCTATAAAAGAGTGATGAGATTAGCTGCTCTACTAATGTGATGTAATTAAAGAAAGAAGTTAAAGTCGGTAAAAGGATAAGTGTAAAGAAATGATGGAATGCAAGATTTTAAAAGATCTTAGCAGTATAGTACCATACCAATCGAGAAAATCGACTAAAAGGATGAATATATAATATATATATATATATGAAGAGATAAGAGTGGGAATATGAAAACCAAAAATGAAAGTGGAATAAGGAAATAAGTTATATGATGAGAAGGGAACATCAATATGAAATAGTTCCCGAAGGTAAGACTGAAAGTGATTTGTATTGGTTATCACATAACTGCGGCGAGATGTAAAATTAAGTCAGATTTGATAAATGAAATTAATGATACTCCAAGGAGTAAGATAATTGATATGTTTACTGCCAATATGTAAATGAAAAATGATTATACATATAACCATCGTAACATGATAGAAACGGTGGAAGTATATAGATGATGTGGTGATCAAAAATATAAATTGAGGATTCAATAATCGAATGACCATACTACATGAAGAGAACATGAGTGTCTCATGATTTATGATTGTAAGAGATGATCAATAGTAAAGTCTGCAATGAGATGCAGCCTTGGTAGAATAAATGTGTGAATATGAATACTGTGAATAATAAAGAGTCCAAAAGAGAAATAATGATATGGAAGTGATTAAAGACTGATGATCTAAATAGAATCACTTTCCATTATCAAAATTCTAGATTCTCTAGTGCCTTAGTCGAAGTATAAGTATTAAACGGTATGAATGTGTATGTACAGTTCCAGTGAGCATTAAATGTGATGGGAGTCTCTGAGTTGCCATATGCTAATGAGAGATAGCAAAAGGCTTGAGATTCCAAGTGTACTGATAGCACCGCTCCATATTGATATATATACATATATGAGCGTAAGATGTAAACGCTCCATGATATTGAGAGAGCGTGTGCATGAGATGTGAAAGCTACTGGGACACTTACATACAACTGATTGACATGTGTAATTGATAGTTTTAAACTATATCGACTTGGCACTAAGTGAGAAAAATGGAGGATGAACAGCATGGATCAGCTACGATATGAAAAATACTGTGCATGGACTCTTATGTGAAAAGAGTGGAAATGAAAACTCCCGATTTAATTAATGAACTTACGGGAGTATAGACATATATGATGAAATACAGCATGTAGTGGTCTAAAGTATTCTTGATGTTGAAAGTGTACTGGCAGTATTACTTGGAGGATGACCTAGAGGTTAAAAGTCGTAAGTATACGGCATGTACCACCTTTGGACTGAAGTTAAATTCGGAGGACCGAAATTCTTAAGGTGGGGAGGATGTGATAACCGTAAATTTTCCATTTATTGGAAATAAGGAATATTGGAAATTGGTGAAATAAATAAATAGAATTGAGAAAGGAACGGATGTTGGAAATAAAATAAGGAATAGAGGAAATTTAATTTGGATAAATGGAAATCCAAATTAAATAAGAAAATGAGAAATGAAAGAGAAATATATTTATATAATTATAAATTATATAAATGTAATTTTAAATGAATACATATGTATTGAAATTATTATATAGTATACATATATATACTGAGGTATATATAGATATATATACTATTGTACAAAATAAAATAATACATATGTATCTAAGTAAAGTATTTTATGTATATATATAGATATATACATAAATGAGAAATGTAAATACTAATTTACATTAAAGTTTAAATGTATATATATTGTAAATACAATATATATGGAATTATGACATTTATATAAATAATTATATAAATGTTATTTAATTTTAAGTATATAAATATACATATATATATACTAGATATATATTTTTGTAATGTACAATATATATAATTTATATAATATATATATATTGTATTACATTATACATGAAATAATATTATATGTATAATATATGATAAATATTATATGTATAATATATGATATATAGTATATAATGTAGTATATACTAAATTTAGAAAGGAAAAAAAAAAAGGAAACTAAACAGAAAAGAGAAACAGAATCGGGAAGACCCCGATTCTGCCTTCCCCAGGCGAGATCGCCCCCGTCAGCGACCGCCGGAGAAGGAAAGGGAGAGAGGAGAAGAGAAAGTCGTCGCCGGCAAAGGAAGAGGAAGCTGATGGCAACGCCGGCGAAGCGAAGCGGAGAAGGAATCGACGCGAAACGGCGGAAAACCGAGGAAGAAAACGAAACTAGATCTGGCGGTTGCCGGCGGAATTGGCCGCCACCACCACAGTCGAAGCATCGGCGGAAGGAGAGGAATGGGATGGAGGCCACCGGTGAGGCCAACGACGGCGGAGGAAGGCCGACGGAGGAGGGGAAGAAACCGAACCAAAATCGAGTAGATCTGCCGCCGTGCCGTCGATTCGTGACGAACAGAGGCCAGATCCGGCTTCGCCGTGTTGCCGGCCAGCTGCTGAGCCACCGAACCGCCGGAGAACCGGCCGTCGGAGGAGAACCGGCGGTGAGGGGGTGATAGGTTCGGCTGGAAAAGAAAGAAAAAGAAAAAGAAAAGAAAAAAAAAGAAAAAAAAAAAGAAAAAGAAAAGAAAAGAGAAAAAGAAAGAAGGAAGAAAAAGAAGAAAAGGAGAGAGAAAAAAAAGGAATTCCGGGAATTTGAAAAAATTCCCGAGAATTCGGAGAATTACGGGAATCGGTAAGAAATCCCGAAAAAGAGTAAATTAGTTAAATAAATTATTTATTTAAATAATTGTGGAAAAATTCTAAATTTTAGAATTTAAATTCCAGAAAATTCCCTCGATGACCGAGCCAATGGAATCGGGCGAGGTGAACACAGGCGCGACCTTCGAGAGGCAGTCGCCAACCCGAAACAGGTAAGGGAGACATGTGCCGCCTGTAAGGATATTCGGCCATGTTTTTAAATTGCATTTAATTTTATAAATGCTATTGATAACTATCGGTTTTATAGTGTGATGGTTTATCGGATGAAATTGTGATGAAACACCGGTTGAAAATATAAACTGTATTTTCGTGCAGGAGGCTAACCAAATCGGTAGCCGTTATAATGCCGAAAAATTATCGAAAAAATTACTGAAATTTACCGAAAATCACCGAAAACCAAAATAAAAGATTTGATTTCACGTGAAACGATTTCTAACATGAAAATCGAGAAATCGATTAGTTTTCATAAAACATGAATATATTGATAATTAGTTTTAAAATATTCATGTTTTGAAAATGGTGAAAAAGGAAATCACCTAAATTTATTCTGATAGGTGATATTTCACGTGAAACGAAATGAAAATGAAAAAGAGACTAAAGTGAATATTTTTACAAATATTCTTAAATATTCACTTGATTTTACAGAAAACCTTTGTGGTTTAATTATGGAAATAATTAATTATGAATATTCCATAAAGGTTAAGAAAGGATGAATAATTATGATTTCAAGACTAAAGGTCCCTACACTTGTTTTTAAAAGAAAACATTGAGATGAGAATTTAAAGTTGGAAAATAAATATTTTATTTTCATAAAGTATAAAAATAATTTATTTGAATTCCGATAATTATAAAATCATGTTTTCAATTTAATGCATGGAAAAACGTGCATATATGTTTTATGGTGGGAAAAAGACAGTTTTACCCTTTTACATGTTCAGTGATGATTTTTCAAACTGTCTTCATCGCAATTTATAAAGAAATGTTTGAAGCATGAATTTCGTTCTGAAATTAAATTCCATAGTCTTGTGATAATTAGCTAAACGAATTTATGATTTCTATGCATATTTTCCAATAATTTTATAAGTATATGTTTTCCGAAAAAGGTATCGGAGTGGCACACCCCAGGCTAACTTAGACCCTGGCACGCCCGGTCCTTACTATTTTATATCAGTTGTATGATTTAAGTATATGTTTTCCGAAAAAGGTATCGGAGTGGCAAACCCCAGGCTAACTTAGACCCTGGCACGTCCGGTCCTTATTATTTTATATCGATGGTATGTAAGTAAGTTTTGAGACTAAGGCTTTCCTATAGTTTATGTTATTGCCTGTCATGCTTGCCACATTGTGCATGTTTCCGTCCTTTGTGGCATATGTTTAGCCCACGTCGTGCATGTTCTCGCCCACATTGTGTATGTTTCATCCTTTGTGGGTATGTTGGTCCTTCGTGGTGCATGTTCGCTGTACGACTCTGATCAGGTCTACAGCCCATACCATGGCCATAGGTATTCCGTTCCCTCTTCGGAGGAAGAAGTAAGTGTCATGACCGCATACTTGCTATATGATTTTGCCTAGTCTCCATGAATTGTATGAAAAGTTTTATTAATTATGATGTTAAGTTTCTAAAGTATGATGCATGTTTGAAACAAGTATGAATTTTAGATATATGCATTAAAGAATTCATACAATGATTTAAAGTATGAAATGCATTATTATGGCATTTGTTTTCTGCATATATCGATACTATGACTATTTTAAATGCATTTCTTATGAGGCTTTAGTACGATACGGTTATTGATTTGAAAAGAGAAATAAATGTTTATTCTAAAAGAGTAACATAAGAATTATTTCTAAGATAAAGAAAATCGAAGAAGTAATTATCCAATGATTTGATATTTGCAAATCACTGTACTGTACTGTTTTTACTGTACTGAAGAGAAGAGAAGAGAAGTAAACCACTGTTTTTATTACTGAACTGTCAAGTGTTTTAAAGTATACTAAAGTGGAAAGGAACAAGTGGTTTACTCTGTGGAAAAATGAAAATTATATCGTTTTGAAACAACAAAATTAATATTCTCTACAGTTGCTTCTAGGTTCCGGGACAAGTATGGTATTCTAAAATACCTACCTTATTCTATCTGGATCCCTAGCCGACTGTAGTATCCTTCCTACATGTGTGCCTAGAGCCAGCTAGGAAGATTTTAAAGAAAGTGAAGAAAAAAAAATATTTTCAGCATATAGATAGCTGAATATCAAGTGTGACATATAACTCTCTTACTGAGCCGTGGTTTGCTCACCCCTTAATTTTAAACATTTCAGGTTTTAATGATTGTGAGATCAACTGATTGTCGATCACGGCTGTACACAAAGGACAATGTGACAGACCGACTGATTTGTATGAGGTATGATCATTTATTTTCTGTATTTAGACATATCTGCAGTACTACTTATCTGATTAATTAAGATAGGGGATGTGTATAATATAAACAATGTACTGTACATTTGTTTAACAGTTAGTAAAAGTGAAGTATCACAGACAGCCCAACCGAAGGAATCGTGTAAAATAAGGTGAAAAATACGGTAACGGGATGTGACACACTCTCTCGTGCTATCCATTTCTCCAAGCTTCCAAGTCTCCTTCCATAGCTACCTTGACAAGCTACCTTATTCTTCCATCGATCTCTTTAGCTAGTTGAACGAAAAACGATCCTTGTAGTTAGACTAAGAGATATCCAAAGTTTGGTGGATTGATTCCAAGTATTGGAGGAGATCTTAACATTTGAGATTTTGATCTCTAGTGAAGGTAAGAGAAGAAGATGATTCTTGCAATTTCGTTCATGATATGGAGTTGTATGGAGTTAATATGATATGTGTATGCTGTTTAATTTAAGGTTTGATTTGGTATGATGATTTCAGATTTGAAGGAGTAAAAGCTAGGGTTACGCGCCAAGTGATTTCGCGTTTCCGAAGGAATTAAGGTAAGGAATTTATGTAACGGACGTAAGGCGCTATGTCCGCATGTTTTATGATGCTAGTGTGTGATTTGGAAAGAAACGCCAGTTGATTTTATGTAGGAAAATGACTTTTTCGGACTTGTCTCCTAGTACCAATTAGGTTAGGGGCAGCCGACTGCCTTAGAGGGAAGTCGACCGCCTAGAGACAACCAAAACGCCGTTTTCCGAAAACCGATGTAAACCAGTCGACTGCTAGGTAAGCCAGTCGACTGCTATTTACCAGTAAGCATTTTGTTTCAAACCAGTCGACTGCTATATGGGACAGTCGACTGCTATTTGCCAAAAATGCATTCTGTTTCAAACCAGTCGACTGTTATATGGACCAGTCGACTGCTATTTGCTAAAATGCATTATGTTTGAAAACCAGTCGACTGCTATATGACCAGTCGACTGCTATTTGCTAAGAAGCATTCTGTTTGAAAACCAGTCGACTACCCTTATATGTTTTCAAAGATGAAAATATCGAAATTTTAAATGAAAATAATTTCGATAAATGAAAGTATGAAGCAACAGCCGACTGCCTTGTGAGGCCAGTCGACTGCCCTGTTTTGAAAAGAGATTTTTTACACCTATTTTCAGAAAGTATGAAATGTCATGGCAAGAAGTTATATGGCATATGTTTTGAGATTATGCACTTTCATGTTTATAGTAGGGGCTCTGATCAAGTCCTGAAATGATGTAATGTATGTTATGGGCTGAGGAACCATAAGTCAAGCCTCAGTCGCTACAGAAGGACACCTGACTAGTGTTAACTGGAGCCACCCGCAGTTGGCCAATCTGTTTATATTTCATGTTCGGCTAAGGGAGGATTCCTGGCCCTACGGGGTACACCACATGATGATGATGATGATGATGATGATGCAGTGCATAACTCCATAAAAGTATAAATAGTTTTTTTTTATATTATTAAGAACTATATGTATATACGATTTCAAAGAATAAAAAAATCGAAAGTACTTGGTGTACTTGTATAAGAAGTTTTAAAAAGAAGTATATAATTTATGATTTCAAGAAGTATAAGATGTTTTAAAGGAAGTATGTATGTATGTAAATGATATTTGAAAGAAGTACATGAAGTATGTTTTGAAGAAGTATACGAAACATGCTATGTTATAAAAGCATGTAAAGTATGTTTTAAAGATAGAAGATGATGCATATTTTATATGTATGCTATATTTTAAAAGAAGCATACAAAGTATGATTTCCATGTCATTTGAAATAAATATGCATGGTTGCAAATAATGCATGAAAGATGTTTATGATGCATGCTTTATAATGCTTTACATGACATTATAGAGCCAAGTAGGAAAAAATGCATATAGAGGCATTGTACGCTCTTTTACATATTTTTTTTACTGAGCGTAAACTCACCCTTTTACGAACATTTTTCATACAGACTATCTGAAGTAATCTCTCGCTCTCAATAGAAGAGCCTACGAGTGGATCTTCAAAGTTTACCTTCGAGAGACGCTTCCCAAGTAGTATAAAAGGTATACTTATGTAATTATGCAAAGTAAATTGTAATTCAGTTATGGTACAGTACAACTAACATTAATGTATATAAGATGTCGGGGATTTAAGTTAAGATGATGTATGAGATCCTGTGGAAACGGATGATACATATATACATGTATCATTAGTCTGTTTTGTTGAAATTGAATTATTCATATTGATCTGTTAGATATTAAGCTTAAGAAAGAAAAGTATGATTAACATTGACAAGCAAATCTAATGAAGTTAAGTGGAAATGGAAAGAGATGAATTTGAAATGTATGGTGACAGGGACGTCACAGAGTGGTATCAGAGCAATTAGATTGAGGTCTGTCAGTGTCGATGAGTTAGAAGTAGAGTATATCCCCAATTGTACTGTACTTGTCTGAGTACATATACGACGTATAACTGTTTGAAGTTATATTAAATAGCTCAACTTTGTGATTTATCGACAGAATAAGCTCAGGTAGAAGTGGTGTCAAGAAAGGAAGAGGAAGGGTTATGTAGAACAGTCCCCAACACAGTCTCTTTTTCCATCTCCACCGCATAGCATGAACACTAGGTTAGCGAAGATGGAGAAGCATGTGGAGAATATGACCACCATGTTTACGCAGTTTATGGCGAACTTTCCAAATGTGGTCACAAGTGTACCATTCGCTATTCCTATAGTACAACCACCACCAGTACAGACAGAGTTACCCCCACCAGTCCCAGTTATTGAAAGGTGGAATCTCACAGCTTATTGCAGTATGACCTTAATTAAGGAATATAAGAAGCTGGATCCGCCTAAATTTAAGGGGGATAAGGACACGTTGACCGCAGTGAATTGGGTGAAGGCGATCACTAGATCCTTCAAGTATATGCTATGTTCCGAAAAGGAAAAGGTGGGTTTGGCTGCGTATCTGTTAGTGGATGATGCAGAGTATTGGTGGCAGTCCACTCGGGCCATTTTGGAGGCTCAACATGTTGAGGTTACGTGAGATAGATTTTTAGAGGCTTTTACTGAGAAGTACATCCCACGCACCGATCAGACCAGGTTAAAGATTGAATTTTTGAAATTGACTCAGGGGACAATGTCAGTTAATTAATATGAGTCGAAGTTTATTTCTCTAAGCGGATTCGACCGAGAGACCATCAAGAGTGAAGGATATAAGATATACAGATTTATAGAAGGACTGAAGTCTCCTATCAAATCCAAGTTGTATACTATGGGTATCACTACTTATAATGAGACAGTCCGTAAGGCTCAGTTATGTGAGCAGGACTATGAGTTTCACTATGATGATTTCCGAGCCCAAAGTAAAGGCAAAGGACCGATGAAGCGGAAGTCAAAAGGGAAAGCCTCCCGTGACAGATATCCATCTGGGAGAAGTAAGCCATATGACAGAGCTTTGATAGGTAAGCAAGTAAAGTATAAGAAAATGATGATTGTTTTAATTAAATGGTTATATGGAAATATATATTGAATTGGGAGTATTATGATGATTATGGTATAGGGACCCCAAGAGCTCCTGGGATCAAGATTAATGATGAGAGATCCCGACATTCAGCTAGTAGTATCGTTAGCTCACCTAAGAGTACAAGACAAAGGTGTGAACATTGCAGAAAGTTCCACAGAGCACAGCCATGCCGGTTGGCAAGTGGCGCATGTTTTAGATGTGGTGAACAGGGGCATATGATCAGGAATTGTTCCAAAAGAGATTTGAGGACACCCGAGGAATCTGAGGAGACCCCTCAACCACAACACAAGGCCACTACTGAAGAGAAGGGAAAGACACCTATTAATTATGATGTAAATGTTGAAGATGTCTAATGTAAAAGTATGTGGTATTATCTGACTCATTGTAAATGAAGTTAATAGAAGGTATGTATAGTTATATGAAGGATTTTTGCTTACGATGTTGAGATAGTAAAGAAAAGTTCTGAACTTAATGAAATACAATAATTGATGAGAAATGATAGTTGAAATTCTGAAGTACTCTTTGGTATAAAGTTATATGATATATAGTGATGTGTGAAAGGAGTTTAAATAAGAATGATGATTGACTTTTATTAGTCGACTTTACTTAAATGTTTTATTCTATGAAAGCATTACTTTGAAAAGAATATGAATTAATATGAGAGATGGATTGTCTCAACAACGGTAATTATTCCCTATAGTCGATTCTAGGTTTCGGAACAAGACAGGTATTTCAAAGTACCTTCCTTACTCCATCCGGATCCCTAGCCGACTATAGTATCTTTCCCGGTTGATCCCTAAAGTACCATAGGGAAATGAGGACATTCATTCATTGGCATGTTTGATGCTATGGGAAGAAAATATTTTGGATATGAATTAAAAGAACTATGTTAATAGTTTAAAATGTGATCAATATATGGGTATTTAGAGAGCAAAAGTAAGATATTATGGATAGCCATTGTGAATAAATTATGGCTATAATTCTAATTAAGATAGAAGAGATGACTTGAATTTTCAAAGGATTGTGAAGGTGAAATTAGATCACCTAGGGAAAACCACTGTGGTGGTAAACGCTCTAAGCTGAAAGCATGAAGTAATAATGGTTTGTATGATGATAAGAAAGTATGATGTACTTGAGCAATTTACAAGCCTTAAGCTAAATGTTATGCCTTCGAAGTAAATTTGGAATGATGGCTAGTATAATGTTTAAGCCAGAATTGATGAACAGATCTGCTAAGTCAGCCCACTTCCTGCCCATGAAGTCTGTAGATATACTTAGTGAGTTGGCAAAATGTAGGTGAAAGAAGTGTTAGACTACATGGAGTTTGAATGAGCATTTCATATGGTAGAGATTTCAGGTTCACTTCTCATTTTAAGGAGATTAGCAAGGAACCATGGGATCTCAGTTGAAAATTTTGCACAGCTTTTCATCCGCAGGCTGATGAGTAGTCCGAGCACATGATTTAGATGCTCGAGGATATGTAAAGAGCTGGTGCTATGTATTTTAAATGCTCATGGGATGACCATCTGCCATTGACTGAGTTTACTTATGATAATAGCTATTATATAAGTATCCGGATGACACTGTATGAAATGTTATAAGAATAAAAAGTGTTAATCTCCGAATTGGTGGGAAGAAGTAGGCGAATGAAAGTTATTAGCCTTTGATTTAGTCGAGCAAGCATCTAAAGAGATTAAGTGAGTGGTCAAAGATTTAAGATAGCTCAGAATAGACAAAAAGGTTATACAAATGCTTGACAAAGACTAATTGATGTTTTGGTTGGAGACTCAGTAAATTGAAAGTTCTCTATCCAAAGGAATTATAAGAATTGGTCGACGAGGTAAGTTGAGCCCTCGTTATATTGATCCAATTGAAGTCTTAGATCAAATTGGAGATATCACCAATAAATTGATGTTACCTTCAGAGTTATTGAGGATACGTAATGTTTGTATATGTCAATACTTTGAAAGTATAATCCAGAATTCATCTTACGTCATAAAAGATGAAACCTTAGAAGTTCAGAAAGACATAAGTCATGTGAAAAAGCCATTTGGGATTTTGGACAGAAAAGATAAGGTATAGAAGTCTATGATGATTCCATTAGTTAAAGATTATTGAAAATACCATATTATGGAAAAAGATACATGAAGCTAAATAGCTTGATGAAAGGGAAGTATCTGGAAATGGTTAAGACGTAACCTGATTTCAATTTGGAGGACCAAATTCTCTAAGGTGGGGAGGATATGAAATCCCCCAATTTCATGTGAATTCTCTATGATTGTAAAGTAACTCGGCTTAAATGAAGTAAATAGATATGAGAATTACGAAAAGAAAATGATGTATGGAACATGAGAGAAGTAATGAGATGGAAGATTTAATAATCAAGCAAATTTAATTTATGTTATAAGAATAATTGAGGTATGAGAAAAGAATTAATATCAGAAAATTAAGTGTAATTAAAGACAAGTGTATATGGGAGAAAGAAGACCAATTAAATGAATGGTCAAATAATAATGGTTAAAAGTTAAGATGAATTGATTTAATTTGGATGAAGATGAAACAAATATCAGATTTCATAATCTGATGATGATAAAATTTATATCAGATTTTAATTGGTGTAATGAAATGTGGCTGATATGATAAGGGAAGAAGAGAATTAATGGTCAAAGAAGGGTCAAAAAAAGCAAAGTCAAAAGGAAACATGGCTGAGATGAGTTATGGATTTGCATGCATTTAATGCAAATTGCACGAGTCACCCTCCAACCATCATCACCCCTACGGTAGTAATTCTTTCCAGCTCTCTCTCTCTCGCTCTCTCCATTTCTCCAAGCTTCCAAGTCTCCTTCCATAGCTACCTTGACAAGCTACCTTATTCTTCCATCGATCTCTTTAGCTAGTTGAACGAAAAACGATCCTTGTAGTTAGACTAAGAGATATCCAAAGTTTGGTGGATTGATTCCAAGTATTGGAGGAGATCTTAACATTTGAGATTTTGATCTCTAGTGAAGGTAAGACAAGAAGATGATTCTTGCAATTTCGTTCATGATATGGAGTTGTATGGAGTTGATATGATATGTGTATGTTGTTTAATTTAAGGTTTGATTTGGTATGATGATTTCAGATTTGAAGGAGTAAAAGCTAGGGTTACGCGCCAAGTGATTTCGCGTTTCCGAAGGAATTAAGGTAAGGAATTTATGTAACGGACGTAAGGCGGCTATGTCCGCATGTTTTATGATGCTTGTGTGTGATTTGGAAAGAAACGTCAGCTGATTTTATGCAGGAAAATGACCTTCGGACTTGTCTCCTAGTACCAATTAGGTTAGGGGTAGCCGACTGCCTTAGAGGGAAGTCGACTACCTAGAGACAACCAAAACGTCGTTTTTCGAAAACCGATGTAAACCAGTCGACTGCTATTTACCCAGTAAGCATTTTGTTTCAAACCAGTCGACTGCTATATGGGACAGTCGACTGCTATTTGCCAAAAATGCATTCTGTTTCAAACCAGTCTACTGCTATATGGACCAGTCGACTGCTATTTGCTAAAATGCATTCTGTTTGAAAACCAGTCGACTGCTATATGACCAGTCGACTGCTATTTGCTAAGAAGCATTCTGTTTGAAAACCAGTCGACTGCTATATGGACCAGTCAACTGCCCTTATATGTTTTCAAAGATGAAAATATCGAAATTTTAAATGAAAATAATTTCGATAAATGAAAGTATGAAGCAGCAGCCGACTGCCTTGTGAGGCCAGTCGACTGCCCTGTTTTGAAAAGAGATTTTTTACACCTATTTTCAGAAAGTATGAAATGTCATGGCAAGAGCTATATGGCATATGTTTTGAGATTATGCACTTTCATGTTTATAGTAGGGGCTCTGATCAAGTCCTGAAATGATGTAATGTATGTTATGGGCTGATGAACCATAAGTCAGGCCTCAGTCGTTACAAAAGGACACCTGACTAGTGTTAACTGTAGCCACCCGCAGTTGGCCAATCTGTTTATATTTCATGTTCGGCTAAGGGAGGATTCCTGGTCCTACGGGGTACGCCACGTGATGATGATGATGATGATGATGCAGTGCATAACTCCATAAAAATATAAATAGTTTTTTTTATGTTATTAAGAACTATATGTATATACGATTTCAAAGAATAAAGAAATCGAAAGTACTTGGTGTACTTGTATAAGAAGTTTTAAAAAGAAGTATATGATTTATGATTTCAAGAAGTATAAGATGTTTTAAAGGAAGTATGTATGTATGTAAATGATATTTGAAAGATGTGATAACCGTAAATTTTCCAATTATTGGAAATTATAAATATTGAAAATAAATAAAATTATGAGAACGGGATATTGGTGAAAATCCCGAGAATCAAGAAAGGAATGGATGGTGGAAATTCCGAGGATTGAGGAAGTGATGAAATTGGAAATTTAAGTGAAGGAAATTTAAATCGGAAAAATAAGATGAGATATTATGGAAAATAATGAAAGAAGGAAATTTAATTTGGATAAATGGAAATCCAAATTAAATAAGGAAAATGAGAAATGAAAATAAAATATGTTTATATAATTACTAATTATATAAATGTATTTTGATATAAATACATATGTATTCAAGTATGACATTTTATGTATCTGTAAGTATATACATATTTGAGAAAATGTAAATATTAAATTACATTAAAGTTTGAATATGTATATATTGTAAATACAATATATATATACGGAATTATTACATTTATATAAATATTTATATAAATGTTAATTAATTTTAAAATATATAAATATACATATATATATACTAGACATATATTTTGTAATATACAATATATATTTTATATATAACATATATTGTATTATATGATATATGAAATAATATATGTATAATATATAGTATATATTATATGTATAAAATATAAATTATAGTATATAATATGGGATATTATATACTAAAAATAGAAAAGAAACAAAACAGAAAAGGAAAGGGCAGGATCGGGGAAGGAATCCCGACCCCTTCCCAGCCAAAAGCCGACGGCGGCGGAGAGGCCACCGCCGGCGAGGGAAAAGGGAAGAGACGGCGCCGGCTAGAGAGGAGAAGACGACCGGCGACGGAAACGGAAGGGACCAGAAGCGGAAACAGGGGCGGAAGCCGACGAAACCGGAAGAGGAAAGGAAAACCAGATCTGGCGGTGCCGGCCAAATCGGTCGTCGCCACTACCACCGAAGCATCGCCGGAGGGAGAGGAAGACGATGGAGGCCACGGTTCAGGCAGAGAACGGCGGAGGAAGGCCGACGGAGGAGGAGTAGTGACCGAACCAAAACCGAGTAGATCCGCCGCCGTGCCATCGATTCGTGACGAACGGAGGCCAGATCCGGCTTCACTGTGGTGCCGGCCAGCTGCTGAGCCCCTGAGCCGCCGGAGAACCGGCCGCCGGCGAGGAACCGGCAAGGAAGGAGGCAAACCGGTCCGGCGAGAAAAGAAAGAAAAGGAAAAAGAAAAAGAAAAAGGAAAGAAAAAGGAAAAAGAAAAAGAAAAGAAAAGAAAAGAGAAAAAGAAAGAAGGAAGAAAAAGAAGGAAGAAAAAGGGAAAAGGAATTCCGGGAGATCCCGAGAATTACGGGAATCGGTAAGAAATCCCGAAAAGTATTAAATTATTTAAATAATTTATTTATTTAAATAATTATGGAAAAATTCTAAATTTTAGAATTTAATTTCCAGAAAATATCCTCGACAACCGAGCCGATGGAATCGGGCGAGGTGAACACGGGCGCGACCTTCGAGAGGTAGTCGCCGACCCGAAACAGGTAAGGGAGACATGTGCCGCCTGTAAGGATATTCGGCCACATGTTTTAAATTATGCATTTAAATTATAAATGCAATTTATATTGATTAGTTTTGAAATTTGTGGTGATTTATCGGTTTCAAATTGTGGTGAAATACTGGTTGAAAAATATAAAATGTATTTTCGTGCAGGAGGCTAGCCAAATCGGCAGTCGTTATACTGCCGAAAAATTATCAAATAATTACTGAAATTTACCGAAAATCACCGAAAATCATAATAAATGATTTGATTTCACGTGAAATGATTTTCAAGTACGAAAATCGAGAAATTAAGTAAATTTCATAAAATATGAATATAACGATATTTGATTTTTAAAATATTCATGTTTTCGAGAATGGTAAAAAGGAAATCACCGAAAATTTACCCTGTAGGTGATATTTCACGTGAAACGAGATGGAAATGAAAAAGAGACTGAAGTGAATATTTTTATAAATATTCTTAAATATTCACTTGATTTCGTATAAAACCTTTATGGTTTTAATTATGGAAATAATTAATTATGAAAATTCCATAAAGGTTAAGAAATGAAGAAAAACTATGATTTCGAGACTAGAGGTCTCTACACGTGTTTTTAAAAGAAAACATGGTGATGGGAATTTAAAGTTAGAAAATAAATAATTTATTTTCATAAATTATAAAAATGATTTGTTTGAAATTCCGATAATTATAAAACCATGTTTTCGATTGAATGCACGGAAAAGTGTGCATATGTGTTTTACGGTGGAAAAAGGACAGTTTTGCCCTTCTATATTTTCAGTAATGATTTATAAACTGTTTTCACCGTATGGAAAATATGATTTATACCTTTATGAAGTATTTTGAGAAATGTTATTTTAATTTAATTATTTCATAAAGGTGATGATTTATTACATGTGAGCTTTATGGATATTTGTGAAATGTTTTAATTTACTGTATTTAAAATCCATAAAGGCTATGGTACGGTTACACTATTTTGAGACTTAGGCCCCGAGCTTCATGCATCACATATACTGTTACTGTCACGTGGCTGATTGACCAGCTAGTCATCAGCGTCCCGGATTGTCGCCTAGCAAGCGTACACCGAGGACATTATAGATCATGGCCATAGATCTCATTACTGTTACTGTGTCCCTTAGTGGACGATGATAGCATGATTTACTTGTAGGGTGTTGCCTAGTCTCACTTACTGCTTACTGTTTACTGGTTTCTGAAAGGATTTACGATATCCTATTTACTGTACTATACTGTTTACTGTTTATTGATGAAAGACCGTACCAAAACATTGTGTTACTGAACTGTACTATTTATTGAAATGGTAGCCATTGATTACTATTTTACTGAACTGAAAGCTACCATTTACTGTTTACTGAACTGAAAGCTACCTTATACTGATTTCTGAATTGGTAGCTACTATTTACTGTCTACTGATTGAACCGTATCGAGTTACTGTTTTACTGAATATACTGTTTTACTGAGCTGTACGATACGGTTACTGATTTGAAATGAGAAATAAATGTTTATTCTAAAAGAATAATATAAGAATTATTTCTAAGATAGAAATAATCGAAGAAGTAATTATCCAATGATTGGATATTTACAAATCACTGTATTATACTGTTTTTACTGTACCGAAGAGAAGAGAAGTAAACCACTATTTTTACTACTGAACTGTTATGTGTTTTAAAGTATATTGAAGTGAAAAGAAATAAGTGGTTTACTTTGTGGAAAAGCGAAAATTATATCGTTTTGAAAACAACGGAATTGATATTCTCTACAGTTGCTTCTAGGTTCCGGAACAAGTATGGTATTCTAAAATACCTATCTTATTCTATCTGGATCCCTAGCCGACTGTAGTATCCTTCCTACATGTGAGCCTAGAGCCAGTTAGGAAGATTTTAAAGAAAATGAAAAAATTTATTTCAGCATATAGATAGTTGAATATCAAGTGTGACATATAACTCTCTTACTGAGCCGTGGTTTGCTCACCCCTTAATTTTAACATTTCAGGTTTTGATGGTGGTGAGATCCAATATTTGTGGATTACGGCTGCACATAATGGACAATGTGACAGACCGACTGATTTATATGAGGTACGATCATTTATTTTCTGTATTTAGACATGTATGCAGTACTACTTGCTTATTAAGTAAGATAGGGGATGTATATAATATAAATAATATTTTATGAAATTGTTTAACATAAGAAATAAAGTGAAGTATCACAGACAGCCCAACCGGATAAATTGTGTAAAATAAGAAGAAAAATGTGGTAACGGGTCGTTACAAAAGAAGTACATGAAGTATGTTTTGAAGAAGTATACGAAACATGCTATGTTATAAAAGCATATAAAGTATGTTTTAAAGATAGAAGATGATGCATATTTTATATGTATGCTATATTTTAAAAGAAGCATACAAAGTATGATTTCCATGTCATTTGAAATAAATATGCATGGTTGCAAATAATGCATGAAAGATGTTTATGATGCATGCTTTATAATGCTTTACATGACATTATAGAGCCAAGTAGGAAAAAATGCATATAGAGGCATTGTACGCTCTTTTACATATTTTTCTTACTGAGCGTAAACTCACCCTTTTACGAACATTTTTCATACAGACTATCTGAAGTAATCTCTCGCTCTCGATAGAAGAGCCTACGAGTGGATCTTGAAAGTTTACCTTCGAGAGACGCTTCCCAAGTAGTATAGAAGGTATACTTATGTAATTATGCAAAGTAAATTGTAATTCAGTTATGGTACAGTACAACTAACATTAATGTATATAAGATGTCGGGGATTTAAGTTAAGATGATGTATGAGATCCTGTGGAAACGGATGATACATATATACATGTATCATTAGTCTGTTTTGTTGAAATTGAATTATTCATATTGAGTTGTTAGATATTAAGCTTAAGAAAGAAAAGTATGATTGACATTGACAAGCAAATCTAATCAAGTTAAGTGGAAATGGAAAGAGATGAATTGGAAATGTATGGTGACGGGGACGTCACAGATAATTATCGAAATGTATCGACTTGGCACCAAATAAGGAAGATGGATGATGAATAATATGAATCATATGTGATATGAAAAGGAGTGGGAATGGATAACTCCCAATTGATAAGAAATTTAAGGGAGTGTAAGTATATGATGAGAAATGATATATAGAGGTATAAAAGGCGATTATGATCTTAAAGGTATACTGGCAGTATAATACGGAAGATGATCAAAAGGTCAAGAATGATAAGTATACAGGATGCTACCACCGTATGAATTAAGTTAAATTCGGAGGACCGAATTTCTTAAGGTGGGGAGAATGTGATAACCGCTAATTTTCTAAAATCAATATTAAATATCTATAAATTTAATTTTTAATGCAAATAGATAAGCTAAAGTAAATAAATAAAGAAATTTATATTAAATATTTTTCTAAATCTTAAGTGAGAAGCCACCTGGGTCCCACTTAGAAATACAGGGTTCGGATAATGATATAAGTGAGAAAATAATTTTTGGGAGGTTAAATAAAGATATTATGCTGATTTGGAAGTGAAAATACCCAAGTGGCATTATTTTGTGAATTTTTAGAAACAAATTGGAAAATGACGAATAGTCCCGGAGATATTTTCATAATTTCCTCCCAAACTAAAATGAATTAAAATAAAGTAAAAAATATCATAATACTCTACAAAATAAGTAGAAAATTATGGTACCAAAAGATTGGTGGAAAAAGATGGTTTGATTGGAAATTTTCCTAACGGATAATAAGGGGTAAAACTATAATTTCACATTATCAGTACACTGTGCGGCAACAAAACCACTTCCATTCATTAATATACATTAAATATGAATTTTTGGTGCTAGAAATATAATTTTTGGTGGTCATTTACACGGTTTTTACGATTACGGATGATTGGTGGCAAAAATCGTAAATATTGTAACTAAAGAGGGGCATTTTGTAATTTTGGGAATTCTGGAAAATTCCATATAAATCTCCTGCTGCCAGCCGACCAGAACTGCTGTTGTTTTCAACCTCCCTCACGTCTCCATTGTTGAAGAAAATAAAGAAGAAAAGCTTCTTACAAACATAACTACTTAACCTTTAAGAATTTCACCAAGCTTATTTGACAAAAATTTGTTCTTCTCTTTCTCCTCTACAACCCTGTACCAATAGTTTGGCCTAATAAGCAAAATACAAGGAGAAATCAAGGCTTGAAGATTCGGCCAAGGCATGGGTAAGTGTCCATTCATGGTGTTTTCTCAAGTTTAATGGCATGATTCTTTTCCTTTAAGTGTGCTAAACATCATTTTAGCATTTATTTTGTTTAAATCATGGAAAATAAAAATTCACTATTAAGACACTATCCGGCCAAGCTTAGATTTAGAGGAGTTTATGGTGTTTCAAGCAATCTAATGGTATTAAATTAATCAACAAGCTTAGAAAAACAAGGATATAACATTTAATTGTTGAATTTCCTTGGAAATTCAACAAATACCATTAGGCCATGATGAAGGGGGATGAGTTCATGGCTGACTTTGATGTTTTGATGATGGATTATGACTGTAGAAATTATAAGGAGTCTAATGGCATGCTCAGATTCGAAATCCGACACAAAACGAGAAAATTATGTTATAGTATCGGTATAATTTAGACTGCAAAAATATTCACAGTATCCAATGTGGCTGCATTGAGACATGAACATTAGTTCAAAAATAAGAGTTAAATGAACTAATAATTTCGGTATAATTTATGGCAGCCCGAGAGCTACGGTTTATGCGTGGTGCGCTCGAGTATCGAGAAATCGTCAAACAGGTAAGGGATGCATTGCAGCACTGTAAGGATATTCAGTTTGCATGATTTTGATTATGAAATATTTTACGAAAATATTTATGAAAATATTGCGATGAATGATTGGTTGGAAAATTGTGGTGAAGTACCGGTTGAAATTATAAACTGTATTTTCCGTGTAGGAGGCTAGCCAATCGGCAGCTGTTATACTGCCGAAAAATTATCGAAAATTTCTAGAAATTTCATAAAATCATAATAAATGATTTTATTTCACGAGAAATGATTTTCAACCACGAAAATCGAGAAAATAAATATTTTCCATAAAAACATGAATAAAATGAAAGTGATTTTAAAATATTCATGTTTTCGAGAATGGTGATAATGAAATCACCGAAAATTCTCCTGATATGTAAATTACACGTAATACGAGATGAAAAATGAAAAGAAATAAAGTGAATATTTATATATATATTTCTTAAATATTCACTAAATGATTTTATAACCTTTATGGTTTTAAATTATGAAATTATATATTTTTATAAATTCCATAAAGGTTATTTTATGATGAAAAATACGATTTTGAGACTAGATGGCATCCTATCATGCTGATATGTGACATGTGATATGTAATATGTGATATGTGATATGTAGTCCTGGCCGACACCTGATCAGTGATTCGCCGAGGACAATTATAGACTATGGCCATAGATCTGACATGATTATTTATACCCTTCGGGGTCTATAGCATGATATGAGTAACGACCCAGTGGATGTGCTAGGCGTGCGTGCCTAGGTCTCCATATATGAGAAATGTTTTATATGATATGTTATATGTTAAATGTAAACGTTTTACATGATATGTGATAAGTTAAATGAAAGTGATTTACAGCATTTTACATAATGCTTATTTCAGTATTGATTTTAGTACTACGAGATGATCTTCATATGACATGTGATATGAACATGTAATATGTTTTGAAAAGGAAAAAGAGTTTATAAGTCTAATATTCTTACTATGATTTTAAATTGAATATTAGACTATATATGACATGAATATGTGATACGGTTTCTAAAAAGGAAAGGGGAGGAAAATAAATCTAATATTCTTATTATAATTTCTTAAATTGAATATTAGATTTAAATGATGTATACTTTATATGAAAAGGATTTAATAGCTTATTTTGCTATTTAAAGTATTGTACTAATTATGGTTGTACAGTAAAACATGAAATAAGTTTTAAATGAGAATGATGAGAATCTAAGTAATATTCTTTTCAAAGAATATATGAATATTAGTTACTTTATTTAAATGCTTTATTTTAGAAAAGCATTATTTTGAAAAGAATATGAAAATGTTATGGAATAAAAAGGTAAAAAGGATTAAAATTCCAAACGAAAAGGAAATTATTCTCTATAGTTGCTTTTAGGTTCCGGGACAAGATAGGTATTTCAAAATACCCACCTTACTCCATCCAGATCCCTAGTCGACTGTAGTATCCTTCCTACATGCGAGCCTAGAGCCCATAGAAAAAAATGAAAAAGTTTTTCAGCATGTATATAGCTGAGTATCAAGTGAGGCATATAATTCCCTTACTAAGCCGTGGTTTGCTCACCCCTTAATATTAACATTTCAGGTTTTCGAGGACTAAGAGTCTGACATCTAAAGGACTTCGACTGTGCATTTGGGGACTATGCGATAGCTTGACTTATTTAATAAGGTATGATCATGTATTTTTTGTATTTAGACTTATCTACATACTACTTCCTTATGAATTAAAATAGGGGATGTAATTCATATTATAATTTAATATGTAATTGTTTATATGTAAAAGAAAAGAAAAGTATCGCAGACAGCCCAACTAAATAAGATGTATAGAATAAGGTGAAAAATAAGGTCACGGGCTGTGACATATTCATGCGTCCTTTGTCCCTACTAGGGGGTCCCATATGACAGTACAAGTTGAAAGACTGAGATACTCCTGATGGTAATGGACCCCATATCAGGTACAATCCATACATTTATAGAAAGCTAAATGAGTTGGGAATAATATTGATTTGGGTTTGTACAAATTGGATAACGTTGCATTGAGATTTGAACCAATATGTGCATAGAGGTTAGTACACAAATTTGCTGGAATGCACTTGAAAACAAGGTAATTTGAGGAATTATTAAAAACAACTCAGAAATGAACAAATTGTGAAACTTACCAATTTGGTATGGAATTGAATTAAGATTCCCATGGTCTTAGATTCATAACTTTTGGATATCTCTATGATTAGTAATATAATTTTTAATGCAAAAAGGTCAAGAAACCATCTTGCCAAATGGGCCAGAATTAGACTAAATTTTGGAAAATTGGTGAAAATAACAAAAACTAAATTAGGAAGTGAGCCTTACACTTCTAAAAAGGGAATTAAGTTAGGTTCCACACAAAATTGATGGCACATTAATTGGAATCTGATAATTTCGGTTATGAACAGAAAGACATTGATAGGTCAGAAAATTTCTGCAAGAAGTGAGCTACTCATATAGTGAAATGGTGAAAACTTAGTGTGCATGGTTGGATAAGATAACAGAACTACTAATGAGTATGAAATTTAAAAATGTTTTATATATAAATTTTGAAACTAAACTTGTATGAATGATTTTGTGCAGCCCTAAAGTTAGAATAGTGAAATGGAAAAGTAGGCACATATATGCTTGCTTATAGCTTCAAGCTATAAAATGGACTATATGATTGACAAGGACACTGTATAGGTAAGGGACATATATAGGAGATGTAGAGATATCATGTTTTGCATCATGATTTGATTTTGAAACTTTGATATCTGAACTGTGAATTTTGAAATGAATTCGATTGATCTGGATTTGAATGACTTTTGAATCTCCGATATTTTAACTTTAAAAGTTGAAAATGAATTTGATGTTGAATATGATTTTGAATTTGATATTGGTTTTGATATTAACTGATATGAATTTAAAATTACTGAACGATTTTGACTCTGATTTAATACGTATAAATTCCTTCTTTATTAGTTCACTTCCGATTCTCTATAGATAAAGAATTACAGAACTAGGACAATTGAGGTGCTCTAAAGCATCCTTCCTAAGTCACCCAACTTCTAACTCGCTATAGAGATCATTCCATTCGAATTTCCTACACACATATCTATTGCTTCATTTAGGTATTTAAAAGAATGATTAATATTCCAATTGGTGTTTAGTTTTATAGAGAAAGAAAATTTCAAGAATGATAAGATTGTAGTGATTATTACCTTTGAATGACTATGATTTGATTGGTGGATTTAAGGAATGCTTATTATTTGTGGATCTATGAGTAATGAACTTGATTGAGAAGATATGGATTTCTACTATTTGAACTTGTAGGACGTTCCAATTATAGCAATGCTATGCTACCAAGATTCTATTTAAATGGTTTGAATTGAAGGGGCGATGATCTTTAGAAAAAGTATCTAAACAATAAGTTTAACGTTGATTGAAAAAATATGTTCTGAAGGTACTAGCTTTGATTTATATGACTAAAACAGGCATTTAAATAGTACAGGACTGAAATGTTGAAGGAATTTGGAAGTTATTGGATTGTATCAAATTTGATATCTGAAAGTATATGCCTGATAGTAATCAAACAAATTTGATATTTGAAAGTATGTGACTGACTCTTGTATAATGATTTAATAGTTTATGAAATGTATCAGAAAATCTGAGACCCACCCTATACGATGAGGTTTGATTTGAAGATGAATAAAATCATATATTCTGTTATTTGATTTAGGAAAAAAGCATAGTTTTGTATACATGTCATTTTTGAATATGCATGATATCATGAGTTTTATTAAGAATTGAAGCTAATGATCGATATTTGATTATTTTAAAGTCTATCCATTACCATTGCATGCATTTTGGTTCATGAAGTGCATTATTTATTATTTTAATGTCAGGTTGAAATAATGTTTCGAATTACTTGGATTTATATGAATTTTTTGAATGAAATGTTTTGTTTTTTGAATAATATGTTTTGAAATGAAACTTGATTCCCGAAAGCTTATATTTTGACTTTTGGGGTGATAAATCTTGGTTAATATAGATCTAGGCACTCCCAAATCCTGATAATAAAATGTGCGTTTATATTATTCTATTTGGTTTTGAAAGTTTACAGAATTGTTTTGTTTTTCTCTTGAATATGTGGAGATTGTTCGCCCCATAGCTACCTACAGGTACATGCTTTCCATTCCGTTTCGAATGCTGTTGACTCTGGCCCAGTCATCTAGCTACCATAGGTGTTACCTAGCTAGTATACACATTATGGCCCCCAGACTATTGGCTATATGTCCATAGCATGGCTCTACTAGGTGAAGCCTAGTCTCCATTGTTCTATTTATAATAGGGTGGTAAATCCCTAGTTAACATAGATCTAGGCACTCCCAACTTTAATATATTTTCTGATTTTGGTGTTTTGTTAAATACACTTTTTAATTTTTCGTACTTTTATGGAAAATGATTATTTTACAATTTAATGAAAGTTATTTCCAAATGTTTACTAAATCTTGTGACCAAATAAGTTTAAATGAATTTTTGACTTTGATATTGATTTTCATACTAACTTTAGCATCTTTCGCATCGGATTTGAAACGATACTTGCATATAGTTGCATGATATTAGTTCTTTTATGTATGTTTCTTAGTGGGTTTTTCCCAAAGCTCACCTCTTTTCTAAGCTCACAAGTCATTATCAGTAGTTATGTATTTGTTGAAAGAAGAAATTAATGGGATGCCTGTGGGGGTTTCGATGTCGTACCTTACAGGTATGGTATTCAGATATTTATTGTATAATACTTTAGTGAGTATAAAGGGATGTAAACCATAAACTGAAGAAGTTTGTATGTCAATCATAGTATTTATTAGAGACTAATTGTATAGAAGAACAAACGTGTACTCTGATTATGTGTACTGGGACCTATGTAAATAATTAAATATTGCATTAGCTAAATAATTTTAGCATAATGTAGTGTCGTAACAATTTCGTCTTAAAACTCAACCGCTCGATGATTTTGAAAATATTAAAAATTAGGGAGTCGCTACCAATCTTTTTTATTAGGTGTGATTGGCCACCTAAAAATAATTATCTTTTTAACAAAATTTTAGATTTATTAAGTTTTATTAAAAAGACAAGTTTGGGGTTTGCGAAAACAAAGTTGGGTTCGAGAGTACAGTTACGCATGAGGAAGGCTTAGCACCCCCGCGATGTCGTTTAAAAATGGAACCATCTTAACCAAGTGTTATCCTTTAGTTTCGATAAAATGGTCATAATTTAATATTTAAAAATAATTTTTATTTTTATTGCAATTTTTTTTCAAGCATATTTCTCATTTATCAAAATCATTTTTTATTTAAAAAAAAGTTAAATTTTTCATTTTAAAGGTGAATGTGAACCTTTTTGTACTGAAAGATTAAATCAAATACCCCAATACTTGTTGTAATATTTGAAATAATATTTTCACCTATAGAGTTCTTAAGTCGCTACTTGTGATTTCTATAGAATCTCATCATTGGAGATTAAGTTTACTTAAATTAAACTTTACTTTTTTACCTGTTTTTTATTATTTTTGTTTTCAAAAAAATAATAATTTATCTCATAAAATTAATTATATAAAAATTTATCCTTGAACTAAAATTACTTAAATATTCCAATACTTAAATATTAGTTAAATCATTGTCATTCTCATTTAAAACTCATTTCATGTTTTACTGTACAATCATAATTAGTACAGTACTTTAAATAGCAAAATAAGCTATTAAAACTTTTCCGTATAACATATATATCGTGTAAATCTAATATTCAATTTAAAAATTAAAACAAGAATATTAGATTTATTTTCCTCCTCTTTCCTTTTGAAAACATATAACATATTCATATTTTATTTCGTATGAAAATCATCTCGTAGTACTAAAATCAGTACTGAAATAAGCATTTTGTAAAATGCTGTAAATCACTTTCATTTGATTTATCACATATCATGTAAAACATTTTCATTTCACGTATCACATATCATATAAAACATTTTCATATATGGAGACTGAGGCATGCCCAGCCCGTCCACTAGGTCGTTACTCATATCATACTATAGACCCCGAAGGGTATAAAATAATCATGTCAGATCTATGGCCATAGTCTATAATTGTCCTCGACGGATCACTGATCAAGTGTCGGTCGGGACTACATATCACATATCACATATTACATATCACATGTCACATATCACATATCACATATCAGCATGACAAGGTTGCCATCTAGTCTCAAAACCGTATTTTTCATCATAAAATAACCTTTATGGAATTTATAAAAATATATAATTTCATAATTTAAAACCATAAAGGTTATAAAACCATTTAGTGAATATTTAAGAAATATATATAAAAATATTCACCTTATTTCTTTTCATTTTTCATCTCGTATTACGTGTAATTTACATATCAAGAGAATTTTTCGGTGATTTCATTATCACCATTCTCGAAAACATGAATATTTTAAAATCACTTTCATTTTATTGATGTTTTTATGGAAAATATTCATTTTCTAGATTTTCGTGGTTGAAAATCATTTCTGGTGAAATAAAATCATTTATTATGATTTTATGAAATTTTCTAGAAATTTTTGGTAATTTTCGATAATTTTTCGGCAGTATAACGGCTGCCGATCGGCTAGCCTCCTACCCGAAAATACCGTTTATAATTCCAGCCAGTACATCATCACACTTTTCAACCAATGAATCATCACAAATATTTTCATAAAATATTTCGAAATTAAAACATGCAGACAGAAAATCCTTACAGTGCTGCACATGCATCCCTTACTTTTTTTGGGTCGACGACTTCCTCTTACCGGTCGCGCCCGTACTCCATCTCTTCCGATTCCTCATCTCGGTCGCCGAGAATAATTTCTGGAAATTAAAATTCTAAATTTTAGAATTTTTTTCCATAATTTATTAAAATTTATTAGAAATTAATTTCTGAAAATTTCTTTGTGATAACCATAAATTTTCTATTTTTGGAAATTAATATTAAAGAAAATAGATAAGAGGAAATAAATAAATTAAAGTAAATAAATAAAATTTATTTGCGAGATGGAATATCGTTGAAATTCCGGAAATTTAGGAAGTGAGGAAATTGAGGAATTTAAATTTGGATAAATTGTAAATAAGGAAGGATGAAATTATGGAAAATAATGAAAAGAGAAAATTTAATTTGGATAAATGAAAATCCAAATTATATAAGGAAAATGAGAGATGAAAATAAAATATGTTTATATAATTACAAATCATATAAATGTATTTTTATACAAATACATATGTAAGTGAATACTATATAGTATATATCAATATACGTTTGTATATATGAATATATATGCTATTTTATAAAGTTAAATAATACATATGTATTTTAGTATAATCTCTTATGTATATATAAATGTATATACATATAATTGAGAAATGTAAATATTGATTTACATTAAAGTTTGAAAATATATATAAAAGTTATTTAAATTTAAAACATATAAGTATACATATATATATACTAGACGTATATTTTGTAATATACAATATATATTTTATATATAATATATATTGTATTATATTATATATGAAATAATATGTGTATAATATATAGTATATATTATATGTATAAAATATATTATATAGTATATAGTATATTATATACTAAAATTATAAAAAAAAAAACAAAAGAGGAAAGGAAAATCGGGAAGGAAACAGTGGCGGAATCTGACGAAAACCTGGAAGAAGAGGAAAAATGGGAACCGACGGTATCGACGGAATTGGTTGTCGCCACTGCCACCGAAGCTTCGCCTAAGGAAGAGGAAGACGTGGGAGGCCATGGTTGAGGCAGAGAACGGCGGAGGAAGGCCGACGGAAGAGGAGAAGAAACCGAAGGTAAACCTAGTCTATCCGTCGCCGTGCCGTTGATTCGGGATGAACGGAGGCCATATCAGGCTTCGCCGTGGTGTCGGCCAGCTGAGGGGCCACCGAACCACCGGAGAACCAGCCATCAGAGAAGAACCAAAGGTGAGGGGGGTGACCTGTCCGGCTGGGAAGAAAGAAGAGGAAAAAGGAAAAGAAAAAGAAAGGAAAGAAAAGAGAAAAAGGAAGAAAAAGAGAAAAAAGGAGAATTTTGAAAATTCGGAGATTCCAAGGAAGTTGGCAACTCGGAAATTACAGAAATTTGGTAAGAATTCTGGAAAATGATTTCGAGTAAAAAATTTAATAAATTATTTATGAAAATTCTAAAATTTAGAATTTAATTTTCAGAAATTATTCTCAGCGATCGAGACGATGGATCGGGAGAGATGGAGTACAGGCGTGACCGATAAGAGGAAGTCGCCGACCCGAAAAAGGTAAGGGATGCATATGCAGCACTGTAAGGATATTCAGTCTGCATGATTTTAATTATGAAATATTTTATGAAAATATTTATGAAAATATTGCGATGAATGATTGGTTGGAAAATTGTTCTGAAGTACCGGTTGAAATTATAAACTGTATTTTTCGTGCAGGAGGCTAGCCAATCGGCAGCCGTTATACTGCCGAAAAATTATCGAAAATTATCGAAAATTTCTAGAAAATTTCATAAAATCATAATAAATGATTTTATTTCACGAGAAATGATTTTTAACCACGAAAATCGAAAAAATGAATATTTTCCATAAAAACATGAATAAAATGAAAGTGATTTTAAAATATTCATGTTTTTGAGAATAGTGATAATGAAATCACCGAAAATTCTTCTGATATATAAATTACGTGTAATACTAAATAGAAAATGAAAAGAAATAAAGTGAATATTTTTATATATATATTTCTTAAATATTCACTAAATGATTTTATAACCTTTATGGTTTTAAATTATGAAATTATATATTTTTATAAATTCCATAAAGGTTATTTTATGATGAAAAATACGGTTTTGAGACTAGATGGCATCCTATCATGCTGATATGTGACATGTGATATGTGATATGTAGTCCCAGCCGACACCTAATCAGTGATCCGTCGAGGACAATTATAGACTATGGCCATAGATCTGACATGATTATTTATACCTTTCTAGGTCTATAGCATGATATGTGTAACGACCCAGTGGACGAGCTGGGCGTGCGTGCCTAAGTCTCCATATATGAGAAATGTTTTATATGATATGTTATATGTTAAATGTAAACGTTTTACATGATATGTGATAAGTTAAATGAAAGTGATTTACAGCATTTTACATAATGCTTATTTCAGTACTGATTTTAGTACTACGAGATGATTTTCATATGACATGTGATATGAACATGTAATATGTTTTCAAAAGGAAAAAGAGTTTATAAGTCTAATATTCTTACTATGATTTTTAAATTGAATATTAGACTATATGTGACATGAATATGTATGTTGGCTCTACCGAGAGGGGGGGTGAATCGGTTTTTCTACTTATTTCTAATTTTCCTAACTCTTAATGCATAATTAAAACTAAATAAACAGCAATGAAATAAATGCAGTAAAAAGAGTAAGGGAAAGAGAAGCAAACACAAGTTTATAGAGGTTCGGCCAATCCCTTGCCTACGTCCTCTCTCCTTGAGTTCCTTGTCAAGGTTTTGATTCAGCTCTTCCTTGAGAATCCTTACAAACCACTTGAAGGTGTGGCAAGATCTCTTACAATTTTTTCTTGATACTTTAGAAATCTCCTTCTAAGCCTTTACCCTTGTATTACTACCCACACTCTACAATATCAGACCTTACAAGGATAGCTCACCCCTTTGAATAACAGAATTTTCAGTGAATGAGTGAAGAACAACAAGAAATCTCACAAATGGAGTTGCACAATGAAGATTTTCGGATTTGATTTTCTTTCTTGAAGCTTGAAGATTTTTGAGTGCTTGTTCTGCCTCCAAACTTCCTAAATGCCTCTATTTATAGTCTACCAAACGACTGGAACAGTTGGTGAAGCATTTAATGCATTTTTTTCCGTTGAAACCTTCAGAAACTAGCCGTTGGAGTCAGATTTCGAGTAAAGGGATTGTTGCGCTTTAAAACCTATACCGCAAGTGCACGGGTCACGACAAGTAATAAAGACTGAGTAGAGTATCGTTCCCACGAGGATTAGTTAGAATTGTTCTAGCTAAGTACTAAAATTGGTCACACCTAGAATTGTTCAAACAAATCAATTTTCAAGTTAACTAACTAAGTGAAATTATAAAAACATAACGACTAAAATCACATTTAAAAAAAACAAAATAAAATAAATAAAGAATTAAAAGTAAAAGTAAAATTAAAATAGCATTAGAATTCAAGAAAGTAAAGTAAAAGAAATAAAAATAAAAATAATTATAACTTTATCAATATAAAATAAAATTACTTAAAACTAAAATTAAAAAAGTGTTGTTCTCATTTCCTAATCTAAACTTAAACAATAAACAAAGTAATAACTATGGACTAACCGATAGACTCAAACTAAAATAATTTGCAAAATGATAACTTCAGTTGAAATATAAACTAAAAACTAATAAACTAATATAAATGAAAAACTAATCAAATAATATACAATATAAAATATAAAACAAACTAATAAACTAACATATAATATAGAACCTAAACTAAAGCCGTTTGCAACAGAACCAAAATAACAATAAATAAATAAAGCTAATAAAGTGCCCCCTGTTCACGTATATCTCCTGCTAGCCTCGCCAACCAGAAACGTCCACAGCCCTTGCCACGCCATGCTGCTCCAGCTCATCGCACCGGTAAGCTTCAGTCCTGAGCTGCTCCTTTGCGGCAACCACGTGAAGCAGCCTCTAGCATCAGTTTTGTTCACGTAACTAATAGCAGGGGAAAGAAAACTTCCGACAGAGTAATGAAAAAAAGATAATAAATAAAAATAAACGAGAACAGAACCAAAAGAAGAAAAATAAGCGAGACTGATCCAGAAAACCGAAACTGCTGTATGAACAAGAAAAGAACCGGTTAAACAAATAACAATGTATGATGCAAAAATAAGATAACGTGAAAGCAGAAAAAGAAATACACGATGCAAAGTAATAGATTTAAACTAAAACATGAATATTAAATAGAATTTGCAAAGAAATTAAATCCAGAACTAAAAAAATAAATTAAAAAGGAAGAGTGTTGAAAGAAAGAACTAAAAGCTGGAATTTCATGAAATCCAAATTCAGAAAGAAGTCTTTACTGTTTTAAAATTAAACTAAAATCTTAAACAAGAGCTAAGGAGCTTGAGCACAGTGAAGAACGGCTGTTGTCACCCAGCCTCCTCCTCGCGTAAACTAAAGAAACAGTAAAGAAAAATATTGCAGAAAAGGTTGAAGGAGACCATCTCCTGTCACGAGCTATCTCCCTCCAGGCCTCTCTCTGCCTACGGCAGCTTTGTCTCTTCTTGTTATAGTTAGGGTTCCCTTTAAGTCTTGGGCTGCCTTCTTTCCTTCGCTTTGGGCTCTTCAAATCTAGCCTCTTGAAAATTCTTTTTGGGCCAAGAAAGATATCATGTAAGAAAAATAGTTAATTTGGATTTTTTTTTTGGATTTTGGGGTTTAATATGGGCTTAAAGTGTTTACACGATATAAGGTTTTAAGAGGGTAGGGAAGGGTTTATGTTTTTTTTTTCGAAGGTAATGAGAATAAGGTTTAGAGTTTGGAGAAGGCTAAGTCTATGATTTTTAAGTGTTAAACACCACATCCAACCATTTTTCCCTGATTTTCTTGCCATTTTCTCGATTTCCTCATTATTCTCGAAATTTCTACACACGAAGACAATTTAATTAAAATAGGAAGAAAATATATTAAAATTCCAAAATTTAAGCAAAACTGATGCAATAAAATACTCTAAAAAATGTGCATTTTAGAGACTTATCAGGGATCGATCTCTTTTCTCCAGAAAGCTTTTCAAACTTCTCTTGGGTGGCTCTAAAGCATTCTGCCTTTTTGGGATCGATCCCTCTATAGTAAGGATCGATCCCTTTTCTCCAATAGGCTTTCCTGCACTTTTTTTGCTACAATTTTATGGCTTTTTGTGATTCTAAGTCAGTTTAAGACCATCTAACACTTTCCTAAGAGTATTTACTGACTTTTTCAATTGAAATCACAATTCAAAAATTTTGTTTAAAATAATTTCTATCATTGAGTTCATTCAAAGCAAATTTACTTAGAGAAAAATCATTTTTAAGCTTACTTAAGTTTTGTCATTTCAAAATACTTGTCAAATTAAAGCTAACAATCTCCCTCTTTTTGATATGACAAAACTTAAGGTAAATTTGCTTATATAGTTGAAAATTGAGGTTACTCAATTTTTTGAAAAACATTACTCCCCTTCAATATTTGCTCCCCCTCAATTTAATATAAGTTTACCATATTAATTCTCTCCCTTTTGTCACAGCAAATGAATAAATAGAACAAATAGCATGGAGAAATGGTCAGTGGTATAAGTCAATCTAAAGCAAAAAAAGGGTATACCAATAATAAGCAGAATAAGCAATAGCATTGGCAATGAAATAAAGAGAATCAAAGATCAACCCAATGCCATTAAAGCACAGTTAATGCCAGAACAAGACATAGTCATAAAACAACTAGAAAGCATAACGAGCAATGTCATTAACATAGTCATAGACATAGTCATTAACATAAAACGACGAGAGCATAAACACACTAGCACAAGTCGCAAGAAACAACTAGAAAGCATAACTATCTATGAAAGACACATGCCACAAAGAGGAGGATCAACGCCTTGGAAAGGTCTTGTGATATTGCTCAACGAAATCCTCGTGTTGCATGCAGACATCCTGAATTTCATCGAACAAGGTAGCTTGGGTGGCCTCGATGTGATCAAGTCGTTGACCCACGTCATGCTGAAAGTTTTGAAGCATATGCATGATCTGATCGAGAGAGGCTGACATGGAGCCGGAAGGGGTAGAGGATGTGGCTGCTGCAGGTGCATCGGCTGCGTTAGCTCCTTCTTCTCCGACTGGTGCTAGGGCATGTTCGAGAGATGCAAGCGGTCCATAACCCTTGACCCATTCGAATGTGTCACCTACTTGACGTTGATACCAGCCCAGGTTATGGAGAGTGGAGAGATTGATTATGGTACTGGGATCCGAAACTATACCGACCTCACATGAGCAATCAACGCCTTCATGAAGTAAGTAAAAGGCGAGAGGTTGAGGGAAGACAATGGTGTGGACCTTGCCACGAACAATCTTAACCCAGTCATGAAGGATAAAGTGTAGGAGGTCTGGTCATTCGCTGTCGGGTTCATTAATATGATGGAGCCAAAGACGATCAAGTTTGCGAAGGTGAGAATATCAGGTGCCAAGAGGGCGGAGATTCCAGGAGATGATGATATGGAGGAGGCGTGTGAAGACAGGAATGTCACTTGCACGATTATCGTTAATGAGAAACACTAAAGGGACATCGATATTTTCATAGATATTACCGTCGTCAGGAAGTCTAAAAGCAAGAGAGAAGGATTGCTTGGTCAGTTCAATAGTTTTGCCCATGACATAAGATCGAATCCCTACGACCGTGCAGTCATCATTTAGATCATAGACGATGTCGACATTGGAAAAGAAGGCGCGAATGATGTTTGGCGGGATCGGAGTGTTGATTTTGAGGAATTGGGTCCAATGATATTCATTAAACTTGGCGAGGTAAGGAAAATTAATGGATTCGAGGAAATCAAAATCAATAGGATGCCAATGCTTAATGGGCATATTTGCAAAGTTTGCTAGAAATTTGGTTTTCTCATTGGCATGGCGAAAGCATCTATTAAAGGTGGTTGGTATAGAGGAGGAGGAGGAGGAGGGAGCACTTGTTTTACGTTTTTGAGCGGTATGTTTAACTTTGGGAGCCATATGGAGTGGAAAAATGCAGGAAAGTTCGTTAAGAATTTTTACCGAACAGGTAGTCGGCATGATTTTGGTGAACGAGGGATGAGGATATGGGAAAGATAAGAGCTAGCCAACAACAGAGAGCCACAACCCAAGATGCATGGAACAAGTATGACAGTGAAATATTGATGAACAACTACAAATAGACTAAGTATAAACCCTAGAAAAGAGTCAAGTGCCAAATGAAGTGAAAACCTAGATGGAAAGGAAATCAATGCAATATATGCAAGTGGGTAGTCAAGACATGATGAAATAAACTAGAAATGCACGAAAAATTGAATGAAAAAAATGAGAAAAACTTACAATTGAAATATTGGGTGAATAGTAACCATGGTGTGGAAGAAGAAGGAAGAGAAGAAAAGATGAAGTTTTGTGAGGAAATGAGGAGGGGAAATGAAAGAGATGAAGAAATGAGGAAGATTGGTGAAGGCATGAAGCGATTTGGTGAAGAAATGAGTGAGATCTAGAAGATTTGGGTGAGAAGAAATGGTGAAAGGGCGTTAGGAGTGAAGATGAAGGTGAATAGTAAGATAGGAGTGGGGGGTCGACGTTTAAAATGGCCCACGAAAAGCAATCTGTCCTGAAGGGATCGATTCCTTCTAGGAAGGGATCGATCCCTTTCAGGCAGAATTCTTCTTAGGCTTTTCTTCACCGATTTTTGATGCTATGGGATCGATCCCATGGTGAAAGGGATTGATCCCTCATAGCAGAAACCCAGATTTTTGGCCTGATAGACTTGGAAATCACTCCTATTTTGGAAGAATTGTCTCCTCAGTCACTTGCCTCATTTGTAATGCATAAAAAGGATTTGAAAACAATGAGACTTATGCATTTTTACTATTTAAAATCAAAATCTGGTTGTTGCCACTCAAGATGCATGAGATGTGAGTGGAAAACTGTAGAAAAAATGCAGAAAAGTGCAGAAATGCATGAGTGTGCAGAAACAAAAGGTGACCATGGCTATGATAGTGTCTTAACCATTGGAAATGGGTTTTGGCTAATGAAGAGAGTTTAACATGATCAAAACACACAAAATTCAACAATTCAATCTCAAAAAGCTAAGAACATGAACAGTAACATGGTAAGTTAAGGTCATGAATTGCAAGTGGTAATTATATTCTTCAAATTTCTGTCTTGCAATTAACACAAACCATTTTAAGCCATTTATTCAACATCAAATCAATTCAAAGAGCATTCATAATACCTAATTCACCTCTAAAAATGTAAAATCTCTCCTTGTCCAAGGGTTTGGTGAAAATATCAGCTAATTGGTGCAATGTATCTACATACTCTAAAATAATGTCCCTTTTTTGCACATGAACTCGTATAAAATGATGTCTAATCTCAATGTGCTTGGTTCTAGAGTGTTGGATGGGATTTTTTGTAAGATTGATAGCACTAGTGTTGTCACACTTGATGGGAACTTGGTTAATTTCTATTCCATAGTCTCTCGTTTGTTGTTTAATCCACAAAACTTGAGCACAGCAACTTTCGGAAGCTATTTATTCAGCCTCGGTTGTGGATTGAGCTACGCTATTTTGTTTCTTAGAGAGCCATGAAATAAGCCTACTTCCTAAGAATTAACATGTTCCCAATGTGCTTTTCTTATCCACTTTGCATCCACCAAAGTCCGCATCGGAATAAGCATGAAGATCAAATGTAGAATCTTTAGGATACCAAAGTCCTAAGGAAGAGGTGTCTTTAAGGTATCTAAGGATCCTTTTTACTGCTTGTAAGTGTGATTCTCTAGGAGATGACTGAAATCTAGCACACAAGCATACACTAAACATTATATCGGGTCTACTAGCAGTTAAGTATAGCAATGAACCAATCATAGACCTATATAGTTTAGTGTCTACAAACTTTCCTCCTTCATCCTTATCAAGCTTGATATTTGTGCTCATTGGTGTAGAATAAGGTTTAGACTCATCCATTCCAAATCTTTTGACCAAATCTTTAGTGTACTTAGCTTGATTTATGAAAATACCTTCTTGGCATTGTTTAACTTGAAGTCCTAGAAAGAAGGTTAACTCTCCCATCATACTCATTTCAAATTCACCTTGCATTAATTTTGAGAAATCTTTACACAATGACTCATTTGTAAATCCAAAAATGATATCATCCACATAAATTTGAACTACTAATAAGTTATCACCCTTAGATTGGATAAACAAGGTGGTGTCTACTTTGCCTCTTGCAAAACCTTTTTTAATTAAAAACTTTGAAAGTCTTTCATACCAAGCTCTAGGAGCTTGTTCTAATCCATATAAAGCCTTTGATAGTTTGAAAACATGGTTAGGAAACTTTGGATTTTCAAAACTGGGAGGTTGTTCAACATAAACCTCTTCATTTATGTAACCATTTAAAAAGGTACTTTTTACATCCATTTGATATAATTTAAAATCCTTGTAACATGCAAAGGCAAGTAGCATCCTAATGGCTACTAATCTAGCTACCGGAGCATATGTTTCATCATAGTCTATTCCTTCTTCTTGCCTATATCCTTGCCACTAACCTAGCCCTGTTTCTAACAATAATGCTATTCTCATCTATCTTATTCTTGAATATCCATTTGGTTCCAATGATAGGATAATCTTTAGGTCTTTCCATTAGTGTCCACACTTTGTTTCTCTCAAATTGATTTAATTCCTCTTGCATGGCCATAATCCAATTTTCATCTTTCAAAGCCTCATCCACATTCTTTGGCTCAAATTGTGACACAAAAGCTACATGTTGACATATATTTCTATAGGTTGACTTAGTTCTAACTCCAATGTTTGGATCTCCAACAATATCATTATCCTTCACATATCCATATACTCTAGGACACCTAGATTCTTTCTCAATTATTTCTTGTTCCATGGACTTTTCATTTGTGTTAATATTAAGATCTTCTAATTGTTCTCTAACATCCTTATCTTGAGATGGATCAACTATAGGTTCATCAAAGATCTCTACTTCATCATCAAGATTGGTTCCACTAGTGATATTTGATTTATCAAAGATTACATGTATTGACTCTTCTACTACAAGCGCTCTTTTATTGAAAACTCTATAAGCCTTAGAATTTAAAGAATAGCCAAGAAAAATACCTTCATTACTTTTAGCATCAAATTTTCCTAGGTTATCTTTACCATTGTTCAAAACAAAACATTTACAACAAATGGGTGAAAATAACTTATATTAGGCCTTTTTCCTTTATAAAGCTCATAGGGAGTTTTCTTTAAAATAGGCCTTACCATAGCTCTATTTATGACATAGCAAGAAGTATTTATTACTTCAGCCCAAAAATATTTAGGTAAGTTGTTTTCACAAAGCATGGTTCTAGCCATTTCTTCTAATGTTCTATTTCTCCTTTCAACTACCCCATTTTGTTGAGGAGTTTTAGGAGCTGAAAAATTATGGCTAATGCCATTTTCATTGCAAAATGTATCAAAACCAATATTTTCAAATTCTTTTCCATGGTCACTCCTAATACTAGAAATAGAGTAACCTTTTTCATTTTGAATAAGTTTTGAGAAAACAATGAATTTTTCTAAGGCTTCATTTTTCACACTTAAAAAGAACACCCAAGTAAACCTAATGTAATCATCAACTATGACAAAACCATAGTGTTTTCCTCCTAAGCTAGTGGTTCTAGTTGGTCCAAATAGATCTAAGTGGAGGAGTTGAAGTGATCTAGATGTTGTAATACCTTTCTTAGGTTTAAATGATATTCTTTTATGTTTTCCTCTTACACATGCTTCACACACTTTATCATTTTCAAATTGTAGTTTAGGTAAGCCAACTACTAAGTCTCTTTTGGCTAACTTAGACAAAACATGAATGCTAGCATGGCCTAGTCTTCTATGCCATAACCAAGGTTCATTTTCTCTAGTGGCCATAAAACATACATTTTTGCTATCAAGTTCATTCAAATTAACAACATAAATATTTCCTTGTCTATGTCCAATAAAAATAATTTGATTAGTTTTAGCATTAACAACATTGCAACACAAGTCATCAAACACAACTTTAAATCCCTTATCACACAATTGAGTAATACTAAGCAAATTATGTTTTAAGCCTCTAACATACAAAACATTCTCAATAGTTGAGGAAGAGTTACCAATGGAGCCAATTCCTTCAATTTGTCCTTTGGAGTTGTCTCTAAATGTAACTTTTCCACCACTTTTATGCTTTAGGAGCTTGAATTGGCTCTTGTCACCCATCATGTGTCTTGAGCATCCACTATCAAGGTACCAATGCTCCTTGGACTTAGCCTTGTAGCAATACTCTTCCTCCTACACACAAACACATCAAGCTTTCATCTTAGGTACCCAAATATTCTTGGGTCCTTGAGAGTTAGTACTAATAATTTTTGATCCTTTAGGGATCCATTTCATCTTTAAGGACTCATCACTTGAATTTAAAACATGTTTAGGCATCCAAATCTTGACAGCCATTTTTCCTCTAATCATGGTCTTCCTAGAGGTGCATGCTTGTGAAGAGTGTCCTAGTTTATTACATAATGTGCACAAAACAAATTTTTTATCTTTAACTAGGAAATTTTTTAGATGAGTCTCTTTGTTAGGTGCATTATAGCCTAACCCTTCTCTATCAAAGAATGCTCTTTGGGTCTCTAGCATATGATCAAGTTATTGTTGGCCTATGTAAAACCTAGAAAAGGAGTTTTGCAAATTAATGTTCTTTCTATTTAATTCTTCTATGTCTAGATTTGCATTCTCTAATTTCTTCTCACATTCTAATTTAACATTCATAAGAATTTCATTTTCCTTTTTCAACATAGAAATCATTTTCTTATATTTCACATTCATGCATTCAAATTCGTTTGCTAACTCATTAAATGCATCTTGTAATTCATCAAAAGTGTAATCATTAGTATCTAATGAGTTAGATGTTACCTTCTCATCTTCAAAAGCCATAAAACAAAGGTTGGCTACTTCATCTTCCACATTCTCTTCATCGAAGCAATCACTATCACTCCATGTAGCCACCATTGCCTTCTTCTTTGGTTTCTTCTTATTTTGCTTTCTATAAAGGGGACAATCAAATTTAATATGACCAGGTTTTTTGCATTCATAACAAATAATTTGGTCATTTTTTGTCCTACTAGTTTCTCCTCTATTAAAGTCTCTCGTAGGGGGTCTCCTAGAGTTACCACTAGTTCTCATCCTCATGAATTTATTAAACCTCTTAGCAAACATGGTCATTTCTAAGTCCTCATCATCACCACTCATCATGATCTTTTAATTCCTCAATAGTGGTGGATTTTAAAGCTACTCCAACTTTCTTAGGAGGATCTTGATTTCTCTTGATTTTCATCTCGTAGGTGAGTAGAGATTCTATAAGTTCATCTACTAAGAGTGTATGAGGATCCTTGGATTCCTTAATAGCAGTGACTTTAGCTTCCCATGATTTAGGTAAGCTATTGAGTATCTTTTTCACCATTTCTACATTAGAATATGCGTTGCCTAAGGCTTTAAGACCATTTATGATGTCAGTAAACCTAGTAAACATGTCACTAATTGACTCATCATTCTTCATTCTAAATAATTCATAGTCTTGAGTGAGCATGCATACTTTTGTTTCCTTGACTTGTGTGGTTCCCTCATGTGTGATGGCTAGTTTATCCCAAACTTGTTTAGCATTCTCACATTGGGAAACTCTATTATATTCATTTGGTCCTAATGCACAAAACAATGTGTGCATTGCCTTAGCATTAAGTTGTGCCAATCTAATATCATTAGTATCCCACTCATCTTCTTTCTTTGGTACATCCATCCTATCTACTTTCTTAATAGGGATAAGGGGACCTTTAACTATAATCCTTCATACTTCATAATCATTGGCTTGAATAAATAGCATCATTCTAGTCTTCCAATAAGCATAGTTTTCACCATTAAAGAGTGGAGGCCTAACCGAAGAGTGTAACTCTGCTACCAAAGGTGTAGATATACTAGTTTGAGCCATTAGTGATCGTTTTACTCGATAGATGTTAATCTAACTCAATCTCGAGCCCAAGCTCTGATACCAATTGTTGGCTCTACTTAGAGGAGGGTGAATCGGTTTTTCTACTTATTTCTAATTTTCCTAACTCTTAATGCACAATTAAAACTAAATAAACAGCAGTGAAATAAATGCAGTAAAAAGAGTAAGGGAAAGAGAAGCAAACACAAGTTTATAGAGGTTCGGCCAATCTCTTGCCTACGTCCTCTCTCCTTGAACTCCTTGTCAAGGTTTTGATTCAGCTCTTCCTTGAGAATCCTTACAAACCACTTGAAGGTGTGGTAAGACCTCTTAAAATTTTTTCTTGAGACTTTAGAAATCTCCTTCTAAGCCTCTATCCTTGTATTACTACCCACACTCTACAATATCAGACCTTACAAGGATAGCTCACCCCTTTGAATAACAAAATTTTCAGTGAGTGAGTGAAGAACAACAAGAAATCTCACAAATGGAGTTGCACAATGAAGATTTTCAGATTTGATTTTTTTTCTTGAAGCTTGAAGATTTTTGAGTGCTTGTTCTGCCTCCAAACTTCATAAATGCCTTTATTTATAGTCCATCAAACGACTGGAACAATTGGTGAAGCATTTAATGCATTTTTTTCTGTTGAAACTCTCAGAAACTAGCCGTTAAGTCAGATTTCGAGCAAAGGGATCCTTTTATGGGGGGATCGATCCCTTTTCTCCAAAAAGCTTTTCAAACTTCTCTCGGGTGGCTCTGAAGCATTCTGCCTTTTTGGGATCGATCCCTCTACAATAGGGATCGATCCCTTATCTCCAGTAGGCTTTCCTGCACTTCTTTGGCTGCAATTTTATGGTTTTTTGTGATTATAAGTCAGTTTAAGACCATCTAACACTTTCCTAAGAGTATTTACTAACTTTTTCAATTGAAATCACAATCCAAAAACTTTGTTTAAAATAATTTCTATCATTGAGTTCATTCAAAGCAAATTTACTTAAAGAAAAATCATTTTTAAGCTTACTTGAGTTTTGTAATTTCAAAATACTTGTCAAATTAAAGCTAACAATGTGATACGTTTTCTAAAAAGGAAAGAGGAGGAAAATAAATCTAATATTCTTATTATAATTTCTTAAATTGAATATTAGATTTAAATGATGTATATTTTATATGAAAAGGATTTAATAGCTTATTTTGCTATTTAAAGTACTGTACTAATTATGGTTGTACAGTAAAACATGAAATAAGTTTTAAATGAGAATGATGAGAATCTAACTAATATTCTTTTCAAAGAATATATGAATGTTAGTTAGTTTATTTAAATGCTTTATTTTATAAAAGCATTATTTTGAAAAGAATATGAAAATGTTATGGAATAAAAAGGTAAAAAAGATTAAAATTCCAAACGAAAAGGAAATTATTCTCTACAGTTGCTTTTAGGTTTCGGGACAAGATAGGTATTTCAAAATACCTACCTTACTCCATCCAGATCCCTAGCCGATTGTAGTATCCTTCTTACATGTGAGCCTAGAGCCCATAGAAAAAAATGAAAAGGTTTTTCAGCATATAGATAGTTGAGTATCAAGTGAGGCATATAATTCCCTTACTGAGCCGTGGTTTGCTCACCCCTTAATATTAACATTTCAGGTTTTCGAGGACTAAGAGTCTGACATTTAAAGGACTTCGGTTGTGCAATTGGGGACGATGCGATAACTTGATTTATTTAATAAGGTATGATCATTTATTTTATGTATTTAAACTTATCTATAGTACTAGTTCCTTATGAATTACAATAGGGGATGTAATTCATATTATAATTTAATATGTAATTGTTTATATGCAAAAGAAAAGTAAAATATTGCAGATAGCCCAACCAAATAAGATGTATAGAATAAGGTGAAAAATAGGGTCACGGGTTGTGACAGATTTAATGATATCAGAGCAAGGTTGGCCTGATGTTTATCGATACTTTTGAAAAGAAAATGTATTGAAAAGGTTAACATCCCCTATAGTACTGTGTAGTCTAAATATATAGAGAAAATAAATGATTGTAAATTGAGTTAAGTGTTTAGAAGGGGATGAGAATTATGAACTAAAGATGTCAAAAAGGGAAAACGGCTCAGGAATGTTAACTGAAATGGCGTTCTTATAATCTAAATGAAGGTCGGTTCGTAAGGAACAAAAATGGACTCTATGAGGCCCCATTAGTACTTTTTTGTCTGGATTGAATTGAGACCTGAAAGTGATGATATAAAGGAGGGGAATGAAATATCATCATTAAACCGACCTTAAGATCACCGATTGAAGGTATTTTGAGGAGAGAAAATATTTTTGATCAAAAATGACCAAAATACCCCTACCTCTGAAATTTTACCGAGAGTCAAAATAGACCAACATAAGTTGAAATTGATTGATTTGATAGAGAAATTGATGATGTAAAGCTCCATTTCATGCAAAATAATTCAATTATGGATCATAGTGGACTTCTTTGTCGAAATCAAATAAGATCTTAAAATGCTGATATTGGTACGAGAAAAGGGGTACTATCAGCAAATTGATAATAAGATTACTGATTTAAATGTATAATGAGGAGAAAGAAAAAAATATGAAATGACGAAAATGCCCCTATGTGGGATTATGTTTTAAATTGTGATAAATCAAGGTGATTTTGAACTTATTGATAGTAATAGAGTTATTGAGGGTATAAAGGACACAATATGAGTATAACGATCCCGATTATAAATTTCACTACACTTGGAGTGCTGATGTGACCCGAATGGTTATAGGGAAGTCGTAGGATAAACGACTCTATTATTGATTTTTGAGGGTTTGAATTAAAAAATGTATGAACGGGATATGATTACGGGATCATGGGATATGATGAAAAGTAATATGATTACAGATGATGAATAAGAAAGAGATCAGTACAGAGGATGTAATCCATAGCAGTATGGTTAATTCCGGTTCTATACTATTATTCTAGTTTCTGAAGTATTTAATGGATATTTATAGAACCAAAATATTTTGGAATATGTTTTATAGAATAATGTACTGTATGGAGTATATGAAATTGGAGAATATGCATAAGAACAGTAAGTGAAGATAAGCGATGAGGAAGACAACAGCTAACCTGAATTATTAAATGAAAATGATTGTAAAAGTAAATTACAGTAGTGTTAGCTTTAAATTGACAAGTATTTTGAAACAAAACTCAAGTAAGCTTAAAAATGATTTTATTACAAAAGTAAATTTGCTTTGAATGAACTCAATGATAGAAAATATTTTAAACAAAGTTTTTGGATTGTGATCTCAATTGAAAAAGTCAGTAAATATTCTTAGGAAAGTGTTAGAAGGTTTTGAACTGACTTAGAATCATAAAAGTCATCAATGTGTATCAATTTACAGCAAAATAGGTGCAGGAAGGTATTCTGGAGAAAAGGGATCGATCCCTAAATGGCAGATTAATTGGAAGAGGCCCAGAAAAGGCTAGGAATGCATTCTGGAGAAAAGGGATCGATCCCTCCAGAAAAAGGATCAATCCCGTCGCTCGAAATCTGACTCCAACGGCTAGTTTTTGAGGGTTTCAACAGGAAGATTTGCATTAAATGCTTCACCAACCGTTCCAACTGTTTGGTGGACTATAAATAGAGGCATTTACGAAGTTTGGAGGCAGAACAAGCACTCAAAAATCTTCAAGCTTCAAGAAAGAAAATCAAATCTGAAAATCTTCATTGTGTAACTCCATTTGTGAGATTCTTTATTGCTTTCACCCATTCACTGAAAATTCTGATATTCAAAGGGGTGAGCTATCCTTGTAAGGTCTGATATTGTAGAGTGTGAGTAGTAATACAAGGGTAGAGGCTTAGAAGGAGATTTCTAAAGTCTCAAGAAAAATTGTAAGAGGTCTTGCCACACTTTCAAGTGGTTTGTAAGGATTCACAAGGAAGAGCTGAATCAAAACCTTGACAAGGGGTTCAAGGAGAGAGGACGTAGGCAAGAGATTGGCTGAACCTCTATAAACTTGTGTTTGCTTCTCTTTCCCTTACTCTTTTTACTGCACTTATTTTTTTTCATTGTTGTTTATTTAGTTTTAATTGTGCATTAAGAGCTAGGAAAATTAGAAATAACTAGAAAAACCGATTCACCCCCCTCTCAATAGAGCGAACAATTGGTATCAGAGCTTGAGCTCGAGATTAAGTTAGATTAACATCTATCGAGTAAAACGATTACTAATGGCTCAAACTAGTTTGTCTACACCTTTAGTAGGAGAGGGACACTCTACGGTTAGACCTCCACTCTTTAATGGTGAAAACTATGCTTATTGGAAGACTAGAATGATGCTATTTATTCAAGCCAATGATTATGAAGTATGGAGAATTATTGTTAAAGGTCTCCTTATCCCTATTAAGAAAGTAGATGGGTCGAATGTGCCTAAGAAAGAAGATGAGTGGGATACTAATGACATTAGAATGGCACAACTTAATGCTAAAGCAATGCACACACTATTTTGTGCATTAAGACCAAATGAATATAATCGAGTTTCACAATGTGAGAATGCTAAATAAGTTTGGGATAAACTAGCTATCACACATGAGGGAACCACACAAGTCAAAGAAACAAAAGTAGGCATGCTTACTCAAGACTATGAACTATTTAGAATGAAGAATGATGAGTCAATTAGTGACATGTTTACTAGGTTTACGGACATAATAAATGGTCTTAAAGCTTTAGGGAAGACATACTCTAATGTAGAGATGGTAAAAAAGGTTCTCAATAGCTTACCTAAATCATGGGAAGCTAAAGTCACTGCTATTGAGGAATCCAAGGACCCTCATACACTCTCATTAAATGAACTTATGGGATCCTTACTCACTTATGAGATGAAAATTAAGAGAAATCAAGATCTCCCAAAGAAAGTTGGAGTAGCACTAAAATCCACCACAATTGAGGAATCAAAAGATGATCATGATGTAAATGGTGATGAAGAGGATTTAGAAATGGCCATGTTCACCAAGAGATTCAATAAATTCATGAGGATGAGAGCTAGTGGAAACTCTAGGAGACCCCCTAGGAGAGAGTTAAATAGATGTGAAACTAATAGAAAAGAAAAGGACCAAATTATTTGTTATGAATGCAAAAAACCTGGTCATATTAAATTGATTGTCCTTTGTATAGAAAGCAAAATGAGAAGAAACAAAAGAAGAAGGCAATGGTGTCTACTTGGAGTGATAGTGACTGCTCCGATGAAGAGAATGTGGAATATGAAGTAGCCAACCTTTGTTTCATGGCTTTTGAAGATGAGAAGGTAACTTCTAACTTGTTAGATACTAAGGAATACACTTTTGATGAATTGCAAGATGCATTTGATGAGTTAGCCAATGAATTTGAATGCATGAATTTGAAATATAAGAAAATGATCTCTATGTTGGAAAAGGAAAATGAAATGCTTGTGAATGTTAAATTAGAATGTGAGAAGAAATTAGAAAATGCTAATCTAGAAATCGAAGAATTAAATAAGAAGAACACTAATTTGCAAAACTCCTTTTCTAGATTTTACATAGGTCAACAAAAACTTGATCAAATGCTAGAGACTCAAAGAGCATTCTTTGATAGAGAAGGGTTAGGCTATAATGCATCTAACAAAGAGACTCATCTTAAAAACTTTCTAGTTAAAGATAGAAAATTTGTTTTGTGCACATTGTGTAATAAACTAGGACACTCTTCACAAACATGCACCTTTAAGAAGACCATGATTAGAGGAAAAATGGTTGTCAAGATTTGGGTACCTAAACATGTTTTAAATTCAAGTGATGAGTCATTAAAGATGAAATGGATCCCTAAAGGATCTAAAATTATAAGTACTAACTCTCAAGGACCCAAGAAAATTTGGGTACCTAAGATGAAAGCTTGATGTGTTTGTAGGAGGAAGAGTATTGCTACAAGGCTAAGTCCAAGGAACATTGGTACCTTGATAATGGATGCTCAAGACACATGACGGGTGACAAGAGCCAATTCAAGCTCCTAAAGCATAAAAGTGGTGGAGAAGTCACATTTGGAGACAACTCCAAAGGACAAATTGAAGGAATTGGCTCAATTGGTAACTCTTCCTCAACTATTGAGAATGTGTTGTATGTTAGAGGCTCAAAGCATAATTTGCTTAGTATTAGTCAATTGTGTGATAAGGGATTTAAAGTTGTGTTTGATGATTTGTGTTGCAATGTTGTTAATGCCAAAACTAATCAAATTGTCTTTATTGGACATAGACAAGGAAATATTTATATTGTGGATTTAAATGAACTTAATAGCAAAAATGTATGCTTTATGGCCACTAGAGAAGATGAACCTTGGTTATGGCATAGAAGACTAGGCCATGCTAACATGCATGTTTTGTCTAAGTTAGCCAAAAGAGATCTAGTAGTAGGATTACCTAAGCTTCAATTTGAAAATGATAAAGTTTGTGAGACATGTGTGAGAGGAAAACACAAAAGAATTTCATTTAAACCTAATAAGTGTGTCACTACCTCTAGATCACTTCAACTTCTTCACTTAGATCTCTTTGGACCAGCTAGGACAACTAGTTTAGGAGGTAAACACTATGGATTTGTGATAGTTGATGATTACACTAGGTTTACTTGGGTGTTCTTTTTGAGTGTTAAAAATGAGGCTTTAGATAAATTCATTGTTTTCTCAAAACTTGTTCAAAATGAAAAAGGTTAATCTATTTCGAGTATTAGGAGTGACCATGGAAAAGAATTTGAAAATCTTGGTTTTGATACATTTTGCAATGAAAATGGTATTAGCCATAATTTTTCAGCTCCTAGAACTCCCCAACAAAATGGGGTAGTTGAAAGGAGAAATAGAACCTTAGAAGAAATGGCTAGAACCATGCTTTGTGAAAATAACTTACCTAAATATTTTGGGTTGAAGCAGTAAATACTTCTTGCTATGTCATAAATAGAGCTATGGTAAGGCCTATTTTAAAGAAAACTCCTAATGAGCTTTATAAAGGAAAAAGGCCTAACATAAGTTATTTTCACCCATTTGGATGTAAACGTTTTGTTTTGAACAATGGTGAAGATAACCTAGGAAAATTTGATGCTAAAAGTGATGAAGGAATTTTTCTTAGCTATTCTTTAAATTCTAAGGCTTATAGAGTTTTCAATAAAAGAACACTTGTAGTAGAAGAGTCAATACATGTAATCTTTGATGAATCAAATATCACTAGTGGAACCAATCTTGATGATGAAGTAGAGATCTTTGATGAACCTATAGTTGATCCATCTCAAGATAAGGATGTTAGGGAATAATTAGAAGATCTTAATATTAACAAAAATGAAGAGTCCATGGAACAAGAAATAATTGAGAAAGAATCTAGGTGTCCTAGAGAACTTGGATATGTGAAAGATAATGATATTGTTGGAGATCCAACCATTGGAGTTAGGACTAGGTCAACCTATAGAAACATATGTCAACATGTAGCCTTTATGTCACAATTTGAGCCAAAGAAAGTGGATGAAGTCTTGAAAGATGAAAATTGGATTATGGCTATGCAAGAGGAATTAAATTAATTTGAGAGAAGCAAAGTGTGGACATTAGTGGAAAGACCTAAAGATTATACCCTCATTGAAACCAAATGGATATTCAAGAATAAGATGGATGAAAATAGTATTATTGTTAGAAACAAGGCTAGATTAGTGGCTCAAGGATATAGACAAGAAGAAGGGATAGACTATGATGAAACCTATGCTCCAATAGCTAGATTAGAAGCCATTAGGATGCTACTTGCTTTTGCATGCTATAAGGATTTTAAGTTATATCAAATGGATGTAAAGAGTGCCTTTTTAAATGGTTTCATAAATGAAGAGGTTTATGTTGAACAACCTCTCGGTTTTGAAAATCCAAAATTTCCTAACCATGTCTTCAAACTTTCAAAAGCCTTATATGGATTAAAACAAGCTCCTAGAGCTTGGTATGAAAGACTTTCAAAGTTTTTAATCGAAAAAGGTTTTACAAGAGGAAAGGTAGACACAACCTTGTTTATTCAATCTAAGGGTCATGACTTATTAGTAGTTCAAATTTATGTAGATGATATCAATTTTGGATCTAAAAATGAGTCATTGTGCAAAAATTTCTCAAAGTTAATGGAAGGTGAATTTGAAATGAGTATAATGGAAGAATTAACCTTCTTTCTAGGACTTCAAGTTAAACAATGCAAAGAAGGTATTTTCATAAATCAAGCTAAGTACACTAAAGATTTGCTTAAAAGATTTGGAATGGATGAGTCTAAACCTTACTCTACACCTATAAGCACAAATATCAAGCTTGACAAGGATGAAGGAGGAAAATGTGTAGACACTAAACTATATAGGTCTATGATTGGCTCATTGCTATATTTAACTGCTAGTAGACCCGATATAATGTTTAGTGTATGCTTGTGTGCTAGATTTCAGTCATCTCCTAGAGAATCACACCTACAAGCAGTAAAAAGAATCCTTAGATACCTCAAAGACACTTCTTCCTTAGGACTTTGGTATCCTAAAGATTCTTCATTTGATCTCCATGCTTATTCCGATACGGATTTTGGTGGATGCAAAGTGGATAAGAAAAGCACATCGGGAACATGTCAATTCTTAGGAAGTAGGCTTCTTTCATGGTTCTCTAAGAAACAAAATAGCGTAGCTCAATCCACAACCGAGGCTGAATATATAGCTTCTGAAAGTTGCTGTGCTCAAGTTTTGTGGATAAAACAACAAATGAGAGACTATGGAATAGAAATGAACCAAGTTCCCATCAAGTGTGACAACACTAGTGCTATCAATCTTACAAAAAATCTCATCCAACACTCTAGAACCAAGCACATTGAGATTAGACATCATTTTATACGAGATCATGTGCAAAAAGGGGACATTATTCTAGAGTATGTAGATACATTACACCAATTAGCTGATATTTTCACTAAACCCTTGGACAAGGAGAGATTTTGCACTTTAAGAGGTGAATTAGGTATTATGAATGCTCCTTGGATTGATTTGATATTGAATAAATGGCTTAAGTTGGTTTGTGCTAATTGCAAAACAAAAATTTGAAGAATAATGACCTTAACTTACCATGTTACTGTTCATGTTCTTAGCTTTTTGAGATTTAATTGTTGAATTTTGTGTGTTTTGATCATGTTAAACTCCCTTCATTAGCCAAAACCCATTTCCAATGGTTAAGATACTATCACAGCCATGGTCACCGTTTGTGTCTGAACACTCATGCAATTTTCTGCACTTTTCTGCACTTTTCTGCATTTTTCTACATATTTTCTGAATTTTTCAGGACCTATCTCATGCATCCCACACAGCATCAACCCGATTTTGCTTTTAAATCATACAAATGCATCGATTCCAGTGTTTTCAAGTCATCTTTATGCATCACAACTGAGGCCATGGCCAAAGGGGTCAATACTTCTTCAAATTGGATTGATTCCCGGGTCATTGAGGCCTAAAATTTTGGGTTTTGGATATGAGGGATCGATCCCTTTTGCCATGGGATTGATCCGTTTATTCCCGAATGGTCAGGACTTGTCATTGCCAAAAAAGGATCGACCCATCCCTTAAAAGGATCAATCCCCTCTCTCCAGATTCACGAAAATCCCTTGTTAAAATCAGGATTTCCTTTTTTTTCTCCCACTATTCATCTTCCCCATCCACAACAACCTTCTCCCCTCCATTCTCCTTCACCATAACTTCAAGATCTACTCCATTTCTTCACCAAATCACTTCATTCCTTCACCATTCTTCATTTTTTCCCATCTCTCTCACTTCTCATCATCATTTCACACCCAAACCTCACAAATCTCGGTTTCCCCTCTTTCCTCTTGGATTTGTCACTATTCATGCCCTACATCTAATTGTAAGTGTTCTTCACACATTTTCTTCAATTTTTCTTGCCTTTCACGTTTATTTCACCATAGTTTGTTAACCCATTTCAAGATTATGCATAAATTTTCAATTTATCTTATTTTTCATTTCATTTACAACACCTATTTTCTATCTTCATTCTAGGGTTCACAAATTCAAATCATGTGCATATTTGAACATCATCTCTACATCAAAGTTATTGTTTGTATATTGATATGTGAATTTGTGTTGTTGGTTAGGGTCATCTTTCCCCATACTCTTATCTATCCTCACTCAAACTTATGCCCATCACCTGTTCGACAAAACTCCTCTTAGACATTTCCCTCATCATCCTTCCTCCACATGGCTCCCAAAGTCAAACATGCTGTCTCTCGAAAAAGATCTCGTCCCTCCTCTTCCTCCGCCTCCATTCCAATTGCCTTTAATCGCTGCTTTAGGAATGCGGAAGAGAAAAACCGTTACCATGCCCTCTTTGCCCATATGCGTGTCAAGCACTATCGTCCCATTGATTTCGGGTTCTTGGAATCAATTCAGTTTCCCTACTTGGCCAAATTTGACGCTTTTTCTTGGACTTATTTTCTCAAAATCAACACTCCGGTTCCTCTCAATATCATTCGAGCCTTCTTTTCCAATGCCAAAGTTATCTATTCTCCAAATGACCCATGCAAGGTGGTGGGAATTCAATCTTTTGTTATGGGTCGAGATGTTGAGATCACCAAATATTCCCTCTCACTTGCCTTTCGCATTCTGGAGCATGGTCTTGTGCACGAAAATGTCAATGTCCCACTCGAGTTTAATGTGGTCAATGATCGTGTGGGTGACCTTCCCGTCTTTGCTCGCCTTCTCCACATCATCATTTCTTGGAATCTTCACCCACTTGGCACCAAATATTCCCAACTCCAGAGACTTGATCGTTTTTGGCTTCATCACATTCACTCACCTGATGGTGATCGATCGGATCTTCTTCATTTCATTCTCCAAGATTGGGTAAAGATTGTTCTTGGCAAAGTTCACACAATTGTCTTCCCACAATCGCTTGCTTTCTACCTACTCGACCACGGCATCGACTGTTCGTGCGAGCCTGGCATCCTCCTAGAGGTAGGTAACACCATCAACCTTGCTACTTTGCATAATCTTGGCTGGTACTCTTGTCAGCAAGGTGATACCATAGTTTGGGAAAAGGCCCATGGTGCTCCAGCATCTCCCAGACATGCCCCGAAAGAAGTCGACGATGAAGGCACCGACGAAGAGGCAGCTCCTGCCGCAGCCACATCTTTAGCCCCATCCGCCTCGACCTCGGTCTCTCTTGACCAGATCATGCTATCGCTTCAAAACTTGCAGACCATCGTTACTCAATGCTTTGATCATATCGACGCTCGCCTTGACACCATGGAGGACACACAGGCTGCATTATTTGATGAAGTTCAAGACATCCGCATGCAGTATAAAGACTTCATGGATCAGTATCATAAGACATTTCCCAGGCGTTGATTTTGTTCTTTTTATAGGGTGTGCATTTACCTTATTATGCTTAGATGTTTGAACCTCTGTGCTATGTTTGTTGAACTTCGCTGTAGGATTTTGTCTTTGTCTGTGTAAACTTTGTTAGATGTTTGAACCTCTGTGATATGGCATGTTATGTATTTCTGGTTATTTTATCATTTTGCCATGTTTTGTCTATGTTCTTCAATCTCTCTCTTTGACCTATTGCTTTAAATTCACTAACCAGTTCTCTATGTTCTTTATTCTTATTGAGGGGGAGTATATCGTTTTTTTTTTTGCTATGACAAAAAGGGGGAGAATTAATGTGATAAATTAATCTTGGTACCTAATGGGGGAGCTAATTTTGAGGGGAAACAAATATTAAGGGGGAGCAATATTTTCAAAAAATTTAAGCAATCTCATTTCCCAAGCAAATTTACCTTAAGTTTTATCATATCAAAAAGGGGGAGATTGCTAGCTTTAAATTGACCAGTATTTTGAAATGACAAAACTCAAGTAAGCTTAAAAATGATTTTATTACAAAAGTAAATTTGCTTTGAATGAACTCAATGATAAAAAATATTTTAAACAAAGTTTTTGGATTGTGATCTCAATTGAAAAAGTCAGTAAATATTATTAGGAAAGTGTTAGAAGGTTTTGAATTGACTTAGAATCACAAAAGTCATCAATGTGTATCAATTTGCAGCAAAATAGGTGCATGAAGGTATTTTGGAGAAAAGGGATCGATCCCCCCAGGAAAAGGATCGATCCCTAAATGGCAGATTACTTGGAAGAGGCCCAGAAAAGGCTAGGAATGCATTCTGGAGAAAAGGGATCGATCCCTTCGCTTGAAATCTGACTCCAACGGCTAGTTTTTGAGGGTTTTAACAGGAGAATTTGCATTAAATGCTTCACCAACCGTTCCAACTGTTTGGTGGACTATAAATAGAGGCATTTATGAAGTTTGGAGGTAGAACAATCACTCAAAAATCTTCAAGCTTCAAGAAAGGAAATCAAATCTGAAAATCTTCATTGTGTAACTCCATTTGTGAGATTCTTTGTTGTTCTTCACCCATTCACTGAAAATTCTGATATTCAAAGGGGTGAGCTATCCTTGTAAGGTCTGATATTGTAGAGTGTGGGTAGCAATACAAGGGTAGAGGCTTAGAAAGAGATTTCTAAAGTCTCAAGAAAAATTGTAAGAGGTCTTGCCACACCTTCAAGTGGTTTGTAAGGATTCACAAGGAAGAGCTAAATCAAAAACTTGACAAGGGGTTCAAGGAGAGAGAACGTAGGCAAGAGATTGGCCGAACCTCTATAAACTTGTGTTTGCTTCTCTTTCCCTTACTCTTTTTACTGCACTTATTTTTTTCATTGTTGTTTATTTAGTTTTAATTGTGCATTAAGAGTTAGGAAAAGGAAAATTAGAAATAAGTAGAAAAATCGATTCACCCCCCTCTCGATAAAGCCAACAAGTAGTAATAAATCAGTTAGCTGTGAAAGGTGTTAATCAAATGATGACACTTGATATAGTATATTCATTAAGATGATCAATATGTTGTGAAGTATGAGGAAATAAGTGAATCAAGGCGGAGTAGATGTTAAAATGATTTAAATATTAAATGTCTCTGCCTTGAGGATATACAGTGGAAATGATAGGACACAAAGATGAAATGTCCGAAATGATAAGAGATGTGTGATTAAAGGAAGTATCGGATGAGATTCCCGATAAATTTTTAGAGTTATATAGATTGGAAAAATCGAGCTAACATTGAGTCGATTCTGAATATGAAAGTTATTTCTAAGCTTATATCGGAGAACGTAAAGGAATCCGAAAAGCTTAAGAAATAATTCTGAAAAAAATTAGTGAATAATGAAATTTACTTATATAAGGATAATTGATAGAAATACAAATGATATGATTTGACGATGAATTAAATGGTGTATTAAATTCCTATTAATTTATAAGTTCTTATTAAGAACAAATAATCATCTATATGGAATTGATGCCTTAAATTGATTTAATCGGAGATGTATAAAGAGTTTATAAAACCAATATCTGCACAAGGCATCATTAGATGAAAAGTTAGAAACTAGTAATCATAAGATGATAATGATTTGAAATAGATAAAATTATCACAAGCTCCTATTGAGGTTTACGAGGTTAATGAAATTCCTTATGAGATATATAATCCTAATGAATGAGGTACCCAAATATGGATAAAGTAATGATATACTGATACAGTATAAGACATCAATGGAAAATGAGCAGCATAGTGGTATGACACTACGGACTCTCAAAGATTGTAATCCATATGTTAAGATTGGCAAATAGAAGATGGGCTAGATAGTATCTCTTTCTAAGATTTATGATCTCGAATGACAGAGCAATGCGGATCTGTCTATGATGAAGAGATAGTTATCGAGATACGGAAGGTACTGGGTCTAGCTAAATACTATTGCCAGTCTATTGGAGAGTTTATGGGTTAGCTGCTCTACTGACGTGACTAATAAGTAAAAGGTTAAAGTCAGTGGATGAATAAACATAAAGATGATATGTAAAAGGTTAAAGGAATTTAATAGTGGAATATTTTACTATTGATGAAAAGTGACTGAAATAATGATGAAGGAAAAGATTTACTGGCGCCGTCCTCCTCCCTCGTGTCTCCTCTCTTCTCCGATCGTCGACAATGGTCGGCTGCTCACAGGGAAATCGAGATTCTTTTCGATTTTCCTATTCTGTTTCCTTTTTTATATTATATTATATAGTATTTTATACACAAAATACATAAATATATATAAATTTTAATTTGAATTTATATATATATTTCATATATATATATATATGTATTTATAGATATATATTGTATTACAATATATTTATATACAAATTTTGATAAAAATAATATTTATTTTTCTTATATATGTATATATTTATATATATATATATATATATACGTAAAATATCATATTTATATGCATATGTATTATTTAAATGTACTAAATAGTATATATACATATATCTACTAATGTATATTAAAATATACTATATAGTATTTCAATACATATGTATTTGTATAAAAATACATTTATATAATATATAATTATATAAATATATTTCATACTCTTTCCTCCTTTTCTTATTTAATTTGGACTTCCGTTTATCCAAATTAAATTTCTTCCTTTCATTATTTTTCCATAATTCCAACCTTATTCCTATTTCCAAATTTAAATTTCCTTCACTTGAATTTCCCAATTCGTCACTTCCACAAGTTACGAAATTTTCACTAATATTCCATCTTGTAAGTAATTTATTTATTTACTTAACTTCTCTATTTGCTTTAATATTGAATTTAGAAAATTAGCGGTTATCACATATTATATGTATAATATATATATTATAAGTATAATATATATAAGTATAATAGAAATAAAATAAATAAATAAAAAGAAAAATGGAAGAAGGAATTGGGAAGAATCCCGATTCTTACCTTGTTGATGTCGACCACATTGGCCGGCCAAGAGGAAGGCGGAGGTGAGGAGAGAGACGTCGCTGGTGAATCGAGGGGAGGAAGACAAGGTGACCAGTGACGAAAACGGGAGGAAACAGAATCGGGAACAGAGGTGAAAACCGACGGAGCCGAGAAAGAAAAAGAAAAGAAAAGGTGGCGGTGCCGGTCGATTCGGCCACCACCACTGCCACCGAAGCTTTGCCGGAGGAAGAGGAAGACATGGGAGGCCACCGGAGAAGCGGTGAACGGCGGATGAGGGAGAACGAAAAGGCAGAAGAAACCGAAGCTAAACCAAGTAGATCCGCCACCTTTCCGCCGATCCAGACCGAACGGAGACCACCAGCACGTTCGCCAATATTCACGATCGAGTCAATGTTAACCCGATCTCTCCAATCTACATAGCTCTAGCAATTTATCAGGAATCATGTCTAATATTTTCTTTAACCACCTATCTCTTATCATTTTGGACATTTCACCACTGTCTTATTTTTTCACTATACATCTTCAAGGCAAAGACACTTAATAATCAAATCATTTTAACATCTACTCTGCCTTGATTCACTTATTTCCTCGTATTACACAGCATATCAATAATCTTAATTAGTATGTTGTATTCATTGTAATAATTTCATTAACACCTTTCACAGCTAACAGATTTATTATTACTGTAATTTACTTTTACAATCATTTTCCTTTAATAATTCAGGTTAGCTGTTATCTTCCTCGTCTTTTATCATCACTTACTGTTCTTATGCATATTCTCCAATTTCATATACTCCATACAGTACATTATTCTGTAAAACATATTTCAGAATATTCCGGTTCTATAATTATCTGTTTGATACCTCAAAAATTGTATGATTATATAGAACCAGGATTAATCGTGCTGCTATGGATTTCATCCTTTATATTGATCTCTTTCTCATTCATCATCAATAATCATATTACTTTTCATCATATCCAACAATCCAATAATAGACATCCAATCAATACACTTTTTTTTAGACCCTTAAAATAAATAGCAGGGCTAATAATCGTGCAACTTTCCAGTATAAACATTCGGGTCACAACAGCACTTTAAGTGTAGGTGGAATTTATAATCGAGGTCATTATACTCCTATTACATCCTTTATGCCATCAATAACTCCATTACCATCAATGGATTCAATATCAACTTGGTTCTATCACTGTTCAAAACATAGCCCAACAAAGGGGCATTTTCGTCATTTCAACATTTATTTCTTTCTCCTTAGTATAAATTTAATCAAAGATCCTCTTATCTATGTGCTGATAGTATCCTTTCTCATACTAATATCAGCCATTTAGGATCTTGTTCGATTTCGACAGAAAAATCTACTTGGATACATAATTGGATTATTTTACTTGTAATGCAGCTTTACATCATCAAGTTCTTTATCCAATCAGTTAATTCTAACTTCTGTTGGTCTATTATGACTCTAAGTAAAATTTTGAAGGTAGGGGTATTTTGGTCATTTTTAGTCAAAAACTTTCTCTCTCCTCAAAATACCTTCAATTGGTGATCTTAAGGTCTATTTAATAATGATATTTCATTCCGCTCTTCTATATCATCACTTTCAGGTCTCAGTTCGATCCGGACAGAAAAGTACTGGGGTGGACCTCACCAAGTCCTTTTCTGTTCCTTATCGAACCAACCTTCTTTTAGATTGTAAGATCACCAATTTTAGGTAACATTACTGAGCCGTTTTCCCTCTTTGACATCTTTAGTTCATAATTCTCACCTCCTTCTAAACACTTAATTTACAATCATTTATTTCATTTATGTATTTAGACTACACAGTACTACAGGGGATGTTAACCTTTTTTTGACAGTTTTTTTCCAAAAGTATCGACAGACATCAGGCCAACCCTACTCTGATACCATTAAATATGTCACAACCCGTGACCCTATTTTTCACCTTATTCTATACATCTTATATGGTTGGGCTGTCTGCGATACTTTACTTTTTCATTTACATATAAACAATTTTCATATAAAATTTCAATATGAATTACATCCCCTATTTTACTTCTTAAGAAAGTAGCACTGTAGATAAGTCTAAATACAGAAAATAAATGATCATACCTTATTAAACAAATCAAGCTGTCGCATCGTCCCCAAATGCACAGCCGAAATCCTTTAGGTGTCAGACTCTCAGTCTTCAAAAACCTAAAATGTTAAAATTAAGGGGTGAGCAAACCACGGATCAGTAAGGGAATTATATGCCTCACTTGATATTCAGCTATCTATGCTAAAAAACTTTTTCATTTTTCCAATTGGGCTCTAGGCTCGCATATAGGAAGGATACTACAGTCGGTTAGGGATTCGGATGGAGTAAGGCAGGTATTTTGAAATACCTGTCTTGTCCCGAAGCCTAGAAGCAACTGTAGAGATTAATAAATTTCATTTTGTTTGAAATTTAAATCATTTTTCTTTTTATTCCATATCGTTTTCATATTCTTTTCAAAACAATGCTTTTATGAAATAAAGCATTTAAATAAAATAACTAATATTCATATATTCTTTGAAAAGAATATTAGTTAAATCATCATCATTCTCATTTAAACTCATTTCATATTTTATTGTATAATCATAATTAGTACAGTACTTTAAATAGCAAAATAAGCTATTAATTCCTTTTCCTATAACATATAAATCATTTAAATCTAATATTCAATTTAAAATAAGAATATTAGATTTATTTTCCTCCTTTTTCCCTTTTTGAAAAACATATCACATATTCATGTCACATATAGTCTAATATTCAACTTAAAATCATAGTAAGAATATTAGACTTATAAACTCTTTTTCCTTTTGAAAACATATTACATATTCATATCACATGTCATATGAAAATCATCTCGTAGTACTAAAATCAGTACTGAAATAAGCATTTTGTAAAATGCTGTAAATCAATTTCATTTGATTTATCACATATCATATAAAACATTTTCATTTCACGTATCACATATTATATAAAACATTTTCATATATGGAGACTGAGGCACGCCCAGCCCGTCCACTGGATCGTTACTCATATCATGCTATAGACCCCGAAGAGTATAAAATAATCATGTCAGATGTATGGCCATAGTCTATAATTGTCCTCGACGGATCACTGATCAGGTGTTGGCCGGGACTACATATCACATATTACATATCACATATCACATATCAGCATGATAAGGCTGCCCACTAGTCTCAAAACAGTATTTTTCATCATCAATAAACCTTTATGGAATCTATAAAAATATATAATGTTATAATTTAAAACCATAAAGGTTATAAAATCATTTAGTGAATATTTAAGAAATATATATAAAAATATTCACTTTATTTCTTTTCATTTTCTATCTCGTATTACGTGTAAATTACATATCAAGAGAATTTTCGGTGATTTCATTATTACCAGTCTCAAAAACATGAATATTTTAAAACCACTTCCATTTTATTCATGTTTTTATGAAAAATATTCATTTTCTCGATTTTCGTAGTTGAAAATCATTTCTCGTGAAATAAAGTCATTTATTATGATTTTATAAATTTTTCTAGAATTTTTCGGTAATTTTTGATAATTTTTTGGCAGTATAACGGCTGTCAATTGGCTAGCCTCCTACACGGAAAATACAGTTTATAAATCCAGCCAGTATATCATCACAAATTTCCAACCAATCATTCATCGCAATATTTTCATAAATATTTTCGTAAAATATTTCATAATCAAAATCATGCAGACTGAATATCCTTACAGTGCTGCACATGCATCCTTTACCTGTCTCGGGTCGACGATCGCCTCATTCGTCGCGCCCGTGTTCACCTCGCCCGATTCCATCGGCTCTGTCATCGAGGGAATTTTCTAGAAATTAAATTCTAAAATTTGGAATTTTTTCATAATTATTTAAATTAAATACTCAAAATTAATTTTCGAAATTCTTAATGAATTTCTCGGATTTTTCTGGGTTTTCGAATTTCTCGAGATTTCCCGAATTCCCGAAATTCTTTCTCTCTCTTTTCTTCTTTTCCTCTTTTCTTTCTCATTCTTTTTTTCCTTTTTCTTCTTTTTCTTTTTCCTTTTTTCTTCCTTTTTCATGGTCTGACCGATTCAGACTAGTCAGACCGGTTTGGCCTCCCTTATGGCCAGTCTTCCATCGATGGTCGGTTCTCCGACGGTTCGGTGGCTCCACGGCTGGCGGACGTCACGGAGAACCTGATGGTGGCCTCCGTTCAGCCTAGATTGGTGGCACGGCGATGGATCTGGCGACGAGGGTCTCAGCTCTTCTCCTTCTTCGTTCTACCTTCCTCTACCATTGTTGGTCTCACCGGTGGCCTCCTTCATCTTCCCCTTACCTCCGCCGAGGTTCGAGTGGTGGTGGCGGTGCCTGGACCGGCCAGCATTGCCGATTCCCTTTTCTCCTTTTCCCTTTCGGTTTCTGCTGGTTTCGCCTTTGTTTCTTTCCGTTTTCCTTCCGTTTCTCCTTTTCCCCTTCGGTTTCCGCTGGTTTCGCCTCTGTATTACGCTCAAACATTTACTTCATGTACAGAGCGGTGCTGTCTATAAATTTGGAATCTCAGAGCCTTTTGCTATTTCCCATAAACATATAGCTACTCAGAGATTCCCATCACATACAGTGCTCACTAGAACTTCACATACATTCTCATCATTTTATAATCATATTTCGACTATGGCACTAAAGAATCTAAGAGTTTGATAATGGAGAAGTTATTTCATTAGACAATCAGTCCTTAATCACTTCTATATTATCATATCTCTGTTAGATTCTTCATTATTACCCCCAATACTCTTTTCATATTTATTTCATCAAATGTTGCAGCTCATTTGCAAACTTTACTATTTACCATCTTTTACCATAATTGAATCAGGAGACAATCATTTTCTCTCCATATTGTCTTTTCATATAACATTCTTATTACCTCTTTTATTCTTGTGGTATATTCATTATCACTTTAATTTTAGAATATATACGAAATTATATTCTTTGATAATTTAGATTCCATAATGGCATAATCAAATTATAATTTAATCTCCTCATTATTTAATTCATCATTGAATCTATAATTATCAATTTAATCACCTCATTACCCATATAAATCCATTATTTCCATCATTTCGAGGTGGTATATATATATCCTTTTTCCATTTATATGACTGGCAGTAAAATATAAATCATTTCTTTACTCCTTTGAGTATGATTTCTTTTCCTCTATCGAGTTTTGGCTCGATCTTACATCTAGCCATAGTCATGTGATAACCATGAAAATCACCTTTAGTTTTAATTTCAAGAACTACTTCATATTCGTGTTCCCTCTTCATCATGTACTTATCATCTTATTATATTTTCATCTTTTCCTTCATCACTTCAACCAGCTTTTTCCTCAGTGGTATCGTACTCCACTATTAAACTCTTTTAACCTTTTGTATACCATCTTTACACTTATTCATTCATCGACTTAAACTTATTTAATTATCAGTCACATCTGTAGAGCAGCTAACCCAATAACTCTTCCATAGACTGGCAATAGTATCTAGCTAGACCCAGTACATTTCGTATCTCAATAATTATCTCTTCATCATAGACAGATTCACTGTCATTCGAGATCATATCTCCTAGAAGGAGATATTGTCTAGCCAAAACTCTTATTTGCCATACTTAACATATAGTTCACTGTCTTTGAAAGTCTATAGGGTTATATAACTATGCTGCTCATTTTCCATTGATGTTTTAGACATATCAATATCTCACCACTTATCCTTATATGGATGCCTCATTCATTAGGCTTATATATTTCTCAAGGTATTTCATTAACCTTGTAAACCTCAGTAGAACTCATAATAATATATCGAGTTCTAATTATTATCATCTTATGACCATCAATTTCCAACTTTTCATCTAGTGATGCCTTGTGCAGAGATTGGTCGTATAAACTCCTCATATCTCTGATTAATCTAAATAAGGCATCAATTCCATACAAATGAATATTCGTTCTTAATAAGAACTTATAAATTAATAGGAATTTAATATCTCATTTAATTCATCCTCAAATCAGATCATCTGTATTTCCATCAATTATCCTTATATAAGTAAATTTCATTATCCACAAACTTTTCCAGAGTTATTTCTTAAGCTTTTCGGATTCTTCTATATTCTCTGATGTAAGCTTAAAATAAATTTCATATTAACAATCGAGAAATGTTAGCTCGATTTCTCCAATCATTATAACTCTGAAAATTTATCGGGAATCACTTCCGATACTTTCTTTAATCACACATCTCTTATCATTTTGGACATTTCATCTCTTTGTCCTATCATTTCCAGTTTATATCCTCAAGCAGAGGCATTTATTTCTTTAACATCTACTCTACCTTGATTCTTTTATTTCTTTATATTTCACAGCATATTGATCATCTTAATTAATATGCTGTATCAAGTGTAATTATTTGATTAACACTTTTCATAGCTAACTAATTTATTATTACTGTAATTTATTTTAAAATCATTTTCATTTAATAATTCAAGTTAGCTGCTATCTTCCTCATCTCTTATCTTTACTTACTGTTCTTATGTATATTCTCCAATTTCATATACTCATACAGTACATCATTTCGTAAAGCATATTTCAAAATATTCTGGTTCTATAAATATCCATTTAATACTTCAGAAATTGTATGAATGTATAGAACCAAAATTAATCGTACTGCTATGGATTTCATCGTCTATACTGATCTCTTTCTCATTCATCATCAGTAATCATTTTACTTTTCATCATATCAAACGATCCCGTAATAATATCTTGTTAATACACTTTTAACTCCGACCCTTAAAAATCAATAATTGAGTCGCTCATCCTGCAACTTCCCTATAACCATTCGGGTCACATCAGCAATATAAATGTAGGTGGGAGTTTATAATCGGGACTGTTATACACATATTATGTCCTTTATGCCATCAATAATTCCATTACTATCCATGGATTTAAGATCGACTTGGTTTATCACTATTCAAAACATAATCCCACATAGGGGCATTTTCATCATTTCACATTTATTTCTTTCTCCTCAATATACATTTAAACCAAGGATCTTATTATCTATGTGCTGATAGTATCCTTTCTCATACTACTACCAGCAGTTTAAAATCTTTTTCAATTTTGACAAAGAAGTCAACTAGGATCCATAATTGGATTATTTTGCATGAAATGTAGTTTTACATCATCATTTTTTTGTCAAATCAATCAATTTCAACTTCTGTTGGTCTATTATGACTCCAGGTAAAAATTTGGAGGTAGGGGTATTTTGGTCATTTCTTACCAAAAATTTTCTCTCTCCTTAAAATGCCTTAAGATGGTGATCTTAAGGTTTATTTAATGATGATATTTCATTCTCCTCTTTTATATCATCATTTTCAGGTCTCAGTTCGATTCGAACATAAAATACTGGTTGAGCCCTCATCGAGTCCATTTCTGTTCCTTACCGAACCGACTTTTATTTAGATTCAAAGATCACCGTTTCAAGTAACATTCCTGAGCCGTTTTCTCTTTTTTTTTTGACATCCTTAGTTCATAATGCTCGTTCCCTTTTAAAACATTTAATTCAATTTACAATCATTTATTTCCTTTATGTATTCAAACTACATAGTACTACGAGGGATGTTAACCTTTTCAACACATTTCTTTTCCAAAAGTATCGACAGACATCAGGCCAACCGGGCTCTAATACCATGAAATCTGTTACAGCACATGACCCTATTTTTTCATCTTTTTTCTATACATCTTATTTGGTTGGGCTGTCTGCAATACTTTACTTTTCTTTTACATATAAACAATTTCATATTAAATTATAATATGAATTACATCCCCTATCTTAATTCATAAGGAAGTAGTACTGTAGATACGTCTAAATACAGAAAATAAATGATCGTACCTTACGAAATAAATCAAGCTGTCGCATCGTCCCCAAATGCACAACCGAAGTCCTTTAGATGTCATACACTCAGTCCTCGAAAACCTGAAATGTTAAAATTAATGGGTGAGCAAACCACGGCTCAGTAAGGGAATTATATGCCTCACTTGATGCTCAGCTATCTTTATGCTGAAAAACCTTTTTTTTCATTTTTCCTATGGGGCTCTAGGCACGCATGTAGGAAGGATACTACAGTCGGCTAGGGATCCGGATGGAGTAAGGTAGGTATTTTGAAATACCTATCTTGTCCCAGAACCTAAAAGCAACTGTAGGGAGTAATTTTATTTCATTTGAAATAAAATATCTTTTTCCTCTTTATGCCATATCATTTTCGTATACTTTTTAAAATAATGCTTTTATGAAATAAAGCATTTAAATAAAATAACTAATATTCATATATTCTTTGAATATAATATTAGTTAAATCATTATCATTCTCATTTAAAACTCATTTCATGTTTTACTGTATAACCATAATTAGTACAGTACTTTAAATAGGAAAATAAGCTATTAAAACTTTTTCCTATAACATATATATCGTGTAAATCTAATATTCAATTTAAAAATTAAAATAAGAATATTAGATTTAATTTCCTCTTCTTTCCTTTTGAAAACATATAACATGTTCATATTTCATTTCGTATGAAAATCATCTCGTAGTACTAAAATCAGTACTAAAATAAGCATTTTGTAAAATGCTGTAAATCATTTTCATTTGATTTATCACATGTCATGTAAAACATTTTCATTTCACGTATCACATATCAAATAAAACATTTTCATATATGGAGACTGAGGCACGCCTAGCTCGTCCACTAGGTCGTTACTCATATCATGCTATAGACCCCAAAGGGTATAAAATAATAATGTCAGATCTATGGCCGTAGTCTATAATTGTCCTCGGCGGATCACTGATCAGGTGTCGGCATGGACTACATATCACATGTCACATATTACATATCACATGTCACATATCACATATCAGCATGATAAGGTCGCCATCTAGTCTCAAAACCATATTTTTCATAATAAAATAACCATTATGGAATTTATAAAAATATATAATTTCATAATTTAAAACCATAAAGGTTATAAAACCATTTTGTGAATATTTAAGAAATATATATAAAAATATTCACTTTATTTCTTTTTATTTTTCATCTCGTATTACCTGTAATTTTCATATCAAGAGAATTTTCAGTGATTTCATTATTACCATTCTCGAAAACAAGAATATTTTAAAATCACTTTCATTTTATTCGTGTTTTTATGGAAAATATTCATTTTCTCGATTTTCGCGGTTGAAAATCATTCTCGTGAAATAAAATCATTTATTATGATTTTATGAAATTTTCTAGAAAATTTCAGTAATTTTCGATAATTTTTCGGTAGTATAACGGCTGTCGATTGGCTAGCCTCCTGCCCGAAAATACAGTTTATAATTCTAGCCAGTACGTCAACACACTTTTTCAACCAATGAATCATCACAAATATTTTCAAAAAATATTTCGAAATTAAAATATGCAGATTGAATATCCTTACAGTGCTGTACATGCATCTCTTATCTTTTCTAGGTAGGTGACTTCCTCTTATCGGTCGCGCCCGTACTCCATCTCTTCTGATTCCTCATCTCGGTCGTTGAGAATAATTTCTGAAAATTAAAATTCTAAATTTTAGAATTTTTTTCCATAATTTATTAAAATTTATTGGAAATTAATTTCTACAAATTTCTTACCGAATTTTTGTAAATTCTCGAGTTTTCGAATTCCCATGAATTCTCAAATTCCTGAAAATTCCTTTTTCCTCTCTTTTTCTTCTTTTCCCTCTTTTCTTTCTTCCTTTTTCTTTTTCTTTCTTTTTCTTTTTCTTTTTCTTTTTCTTTTTCTTTTTCTTTTTCCTGTTTCTTTTCTTTTTTCTTCTTTTTTCTCTTCTTTTCCCGGTCAGATCGGTCAACTTTCTTCCTCGCCGGTTCCTCGTCGACGGTCGATTCTCCAACGGTTCGGCAGCTCCTCAGCTGGCTGACACCACGGCGAACTTGTTGGCGGCCTCCGTTTGGTCTAGATCGGCGGCACGGCGGCGGATCGAGTCGATTTTGGTTCGGCCTCTTCTCCCTCTTCGCCGGCCCTCCTCTGCCATTCTCCGCCTCTCCGATGGCCTCCTACCCTTTTGTCTTCCTCCGACGAAGCTTCGATTGCAATGGCGGTGGCCGAATCGGCTAGCACAGCCACTTCCCCTTTTCTTTTTCCTTCTCGGCTTCTGCCGAGTTCTGCCTCTTTTCCATTCGTTTCACTTCATCTTTCCGTCGCCGGATCACCTTCCTCATGTCGCCAGCGGCTTCGCTCCTCTTCTTCTTCCTTCGATCTGCCAGCCGACCGTGGTTGACCGCCATTTCTCCACTTGCTTCAACAGAAACGGGATCCCATTTTCCCGTTTCTGTTTCCTTTTTCTTTTTTTTGTATTATATTATATATATAAATATTTCTTTTATATAATTATACACATATATAATAAAATATTCATATAATTATAATTGTAAAATTATATCTATAATTATTATATTAGATATATATATATATACATATATATCTCTACACTTTAACTTTAAAATAATATATATTTCATATATATATATATATATATGTAATTATATAAAACATATATAATATATTTAAAATATATTTATATAATAAAATTATATAAATATATAATTACTCACATTGTATTTCTTATAATTTGAATTTCTTAATATCCAAAATATATTTCTCATTTTCATTTCTTTTTTAATTTGGATTTCCATTTATCGAAATTAAATTCCTTAAATTTATAGAAATTAATTTTCTAAACTTCTCCATTTCATCAATTTCGGGAATTTCAACGGTATTCCTATCTCCTAAAAAAATTTTATTTATTTATTTAACTTCTATATTTGCTTTATAAATTTAATTACAAATATTTAATATCAAATTCTTAAAATTCGCAGTTATCACAAGTTGACAGGTCAGAAGCGGGTCGTATCAATCAGTTGTTGGGTTAGACTCCTCCGCTTCAAAACATCGTTTTGCACCCAACCTAATTAAATATTTTCCTTCTCTTTTTTCTATCATATTTCAAATCTAATTAAAAAAAATCTTTTTTCTTTAAACTCTTTCTCAACCTCCTAAATGCACCGCTAGCCATCGCCCTTTTCTGGTCACCGTCTTCGCCGTGAACGGATGTCAGAAAGAGAAAAGCTTCAGACTTTCCAAGGCTTCTCCACCTCTTCTTTCCATTTCTAGCCTTCTTTTTTCTTCGAAAACGTTTCCATTATGGTAAATCTAAAGCTAAAACCCATGACTTCTTGACCCCAAGCGGCCCTCCTCCACCAATCGCCAATTCTCCAAATTCCAATAAATAGATCACCACCTCTCGGTTCCACTATTTTTGTTTATTTTGGTTGTGGTTTGAGATGATTGCTATGTATGGGTCCTACTAGGGGAGTGTTCAACTTTTGAAAGGGTTATGGTGATGAGGTTTTCAGGTTCAATAGCTACTGCTTGGTTATGGTTTTCTTGCTTGGTGGTTTAGAGTAAAAGCTTGGATTTTGGGTTTTAAGTTTCGGATCTAGGATTTTTGGTGTCTCGGGTTTTTAGTTTTTTTATGTGATTTTGGCAATGATGGGAATGACTCGACAGTGAGGCCGAACGCGAGTCTAGGTAATGTTTGGGTACAGTAGAGAGAGGATGCTCGGTTAGTGTTTTGGGTGGCCAATTTGTGATTGGTTTAAGGGTAATGGTGTTCAGGATGGTGCACGATGATGAGGGATGGGGGTTTGGTGAGAATGTTGGGAGTGTGTTTGTGTGGCTATTATGGTAGGTTGCTGCTTTGTGCGAGAGAAAGTTAAGCTAGGTTTGATTTAGTTTAAATAGAAATTTTAGAAATTTGGGTTGGTGAAGACTGGTGACAGGGTGCTCAGCTTTGGGATTTTAATTGAGGCCAAAAAGGTTCATAGTGTAGGGGCTGAGTGGTTCTTTGTGGTGATTTGGTGTTTTGATCATAAAGCTCTTGATTTTGGTGGTGACAGGGGTTCACGATGGCAAAAGCTAACTCAAGCGGTGGTGTTTTGATAACAGAGTTTTTGGTTGCTAATTGTTGATTGAAGTTTGCTTGTTGGATGTTGAATTTTTTTTAGTAGAATTATTCTACATTTTAAGCCCTTTAGCATCTTTTCTTTTATTTGGTTTTCATTTTTCAGTCCACTAGATATTAGCAGTCAAATTTAGTCACGAAGGTGGCTATTGTGGGGATAAGAGGTTGTTATCATAAGGATGACGAAGTTGCAGACTATTCGGGTGGCTGATCGATTGAAGTTGTGCCTGGGAGAGGGGCTGTGAGAGGCGACAGGAATTGGTGCCATGCATGGCAGCAGTTTTCCGTTTTTGGTTTTTTCTTGTTTTTTTTTTTACTTTTTTTTGTTTTTCTTACTGAATATTAATTAAATTTATAAAAATCAAACTAAAAATAGAATTAGAAAATAAAGGTAAAAATAAAAATAAAAAATAAAAAATTTGGGTCTTCAAACCCATAAAACATGACTAACTTAAATTTGACTTCTATGTCCACAAGCTTTGTAAAGTCTACATGACTTAAATTTACACGAATTTTATCGAACTTTAACTATGAAAATACACCTTAATTAAATTTGTGTCAATTTCATTCTGTAAGATTTGATATTTAAATTTTCAAAATTGTTAGGCCTAGACAAAATTAGGTGTCTACAGCTGCCCCTCTTTACATATTGCTGAGAATCAAGAATAGGGCAAAGATAATAGATAACAATTTTGTCTAGCTCATGACTCACTTCTCTCTTTTCTTTTTTTTTTTTAATTTTTTTTAATAAAAATTCTTCTTGAAAAATGTTCTTTCCTCAGGGAAAGGTTTTGAGACTTTAAAATTCTTTATGAGAAAATGCTCCTCCTATCATAGAGGCATTAGAACTTTAAATTTCCTTTCAGAAAAGTGTTTATCTTACTAAAGGCTCTTCATGTTTGTGAATTTTAGTATTAAATAATTAAAGACTTGAAAATTGTACCCATAGGGTTTGAAAACTATGCCCGAAGGACTTGAAATTATATCTGAAAGATTTGAAATTTACACCCTGAAAATTTAGAATTTTGCCCAAAGGACTTGAAACTTGTGCTTGAAGTCTTAGAATTATATCTGAAAATTTGAAATTTGTGCCCATAGAAATTAGAATTTTTGCTCGGAGGACTTTAAATTGTGCTGGAGGTCTTGAGGTTATGTCCAGAGTAGATTACTTGGAGAATTTGATATTACTGCTTGGAGGACTCACAATTTGTGCTTGGAGGACTTGAAATTTTACTTGAAGAATTTGATATTTGTGCCTGGAGGACTTAGAATTATACATGAAAATTTTGAAATTTGTATATGGAGGACTTGAAATTTGTGCCTGAAGTTCTTGGAATAATACTTAGAGAATTTGAAATTTCTGCTCGGTGGTCTTAGAATTCTATCTGAAAAGTGTGAAATATAATTTGGAATTTTGCCTGGAGGTCTTAAAATTTGTGCCCAAAGGACTTTGGAATTTGTGCCTGAAAGACATACAATTTTTCTTTAAGGTCTTGAAATTTATGCCCGGAGGTCTTAATTTTCTTTGAGATCTTGAAATTTATGCTCGAAGGACTTGAGATTTGTGCTCGAAGGACTTAGAATTGTGCCCGAAGGACTCAATATTTTGAAATTTATGCTTAGAGGATTTTAGGAATTCTGCTCGGAGGGCTTGAGATTATGAAATTGGTGCCCATACGACTTGAGATTTTGAAATTTGTGCCCAGAGGACTTAGAATTGTTCCCGAAGGTCTTAGAATGTAAGCCTTGGCCCATCTGCTGTCCGCCATTACTCATCCGTACTGTCATCTTTGGCGAGCCCACATGGCCCTTTCAAGGTTTTGTCTTGAGGCCTAACTCGTTCTCTGGGTCACTCACAATTCGCGTTCGGAGCGACTTGAACCCTTGACTTCCTCAAGTGTCAAGTCACTCCTAACGAATAGGCGCCTAATGGTTAGTTGTTACTCTACTCTTGAGGAAGTCAAGGGTTCGAGTAGCAGCGGACGCGAAAGAAAACCGTGAAGGGGACCTAAGCCCCAGAGTGGATAGTACGGATGAGCAAGGTATCGAGGTGGCAAACCCCTGGTTAACTTAGACCCAGGCACTCCCGGTCCTTACATCATCCAATGCATCTTCATGGATACAGCTTCTATTTGGTTGGAACAGGTTCCAAAGATTTTGACAATGGCACTGATCCTGGCAGGTTTAATTTGGTTGATCCACCAGAGGTCAACACCATTGCATTCCCCAGATTAGGATGGAGTGCTATTAGATTCAAAGCTGATAATCTTGGTACATATATTTCCCAACTACATGCATAAAATATTAGATTTATGCTCTAATTACCTAATCTTTATATTTGTTTTCCTTTTGAATAAGGAGTTTGGTTTATGCACTGCCATTTCGAGAGGCACACGACTTGGGAATGAGCACTGCTATCATAGTGAAGAATGGAGGCACCAATGAAACAAGCATGCGACCACCACCCTCCTATATGCCATCTTGTTCTTAATTTTACATCAGTGTAATGCCTAAGGGTTGTTATCATATCTAGCATACGACTTTATAAAGTCATTGAAACTATAAATAAAATTTTCTAAGGTTGAAATAATGATGATGGCATGATACTTCAATTTTCTTTTCATACATTTTGGTTATGGAATGTGTCTGATGTAGCTCTTTATTTTGCTTTTTGTTGTACTTTGTTATTTTGACTCTGCCTTATGCCGTAATATAAATATATATGTAGACATTTTGCTCGAAACTTCAAATCTAAAATCACGTTTGAGTTCGATATATTTGACAAAAGAGTCTCAAAGTTTGCCTTTAAATGTTTGGGCTTACAAATTGATTAGTCGAGCTTTGAAATATAAATCTACCATTGAAAGTCACTAATTAGTTATACTTCGGCCCATAATAGCAAGTTAGATTTGAAATTACCTTTAGACTTCTATTATATATTTTTGGATTTTACGCAGATTTAGACAAGATAAAAAAATATAAGCAAGAACTAAAAAATAAAAAAAAACAAAAAAAACAAAAACAAAAACAAAAAAAAGGAAAAGAAAAAAAGGAAAAAAGAAAAGCATAAAAGAGCAAAAACGATAAAAGAAAAAACAAAACAGAGTCGGGATTGAAAAAGTTAAAGAAACGAACAAAGTCATTATCCTAATCTAATTCAAACAATCGACTACCAAAATTGTGTACATATTCAAACAACATCACTACTTCATAAAAAGAAAAATCACATATAAATGCAAGATAAATCTAAAAATAAATCACTAAATAGAATCCAATTTTGAGTGAAACAAAATCTAGGAGTCTATTTAACCAACTCAAATCAATCAACAACAGAGGAATTGTGTTACAAAGCCACCAACTAAATATCAAACTCTAAAATGTCTCAGGGAAGTTCTAGGTTGGACTAAAGATTTTGTAATGGCTAACAATTGGTAGCCATATGAACAGTTCTAGCTTATCATAAAATAGGAATACCATAGACAATATTTTCTCACTAATATGTTGGGAAATTCTTTAAGTGAACTTACATATATCAATTAATTGTACATTACAAGCTATCTAATTTGTTTAATCCATTAAAAAGTGATCAAATAAAGTTTAAGTTATTGGAATTTAGGGCATCTCATTTAGTATGGGTTTTGAAATGTGTAGAGACCCAATATTTTATTTTATTTTATTTTTATGATGGGCCAAAATAAAATAAAATATACTTCAAGTCTAAATAGGTTATGGTCCCCAATATAAACATAAGGTAATTCTCATTCAAATCTCATTATTGAGTGAGATACAAATTTTCTCAAAAGGTTTATACGTGTAAGACTCTAACTCCAAAAATTAATTCCAATGGATTCAAGTACACTTCTATGAGATCCACATTTTCTAATATTGTACTATATGCCATTGAAGTAAGGTATCTTATAACCATTATTGTTCCTTGGGTTTTATATGTATAACTAAGAATTCAAGCTGTAGGCCCCACTGGGATTTACACAGTCTGGATGGATGTGAAACTCCATAGCACCGATATTTGGAGCAAATAATATGATGGTAAATTTCTGTAACTCAAAATCTTCTGTTTTTAATCATTTTTGGGAAATGTGCAGCAAATTTAAAAATGACAAATAAGGACATAGGTTGAAAGAATTTTCGTGAATAACGGTCAAATCGAGTGGACTTTTGACCTATCAATTGAAGTATAATAATCTATGTGTGATAAAGTTCTATGACATGCCAATCACATGCAAAGAAGAAAATTTATACGATTGGTCTAATAGGGGTATTTTCGTAATTTTACACTTTGGATCAATCAAACCTTAGTAAAACCTTATCCAATGATTATAATATGTTAAATATTCATATTTTAGGATAAAATAAAATATTGTGAAGTTAATTTGATAGATTAATAATGTTATGGAAGTTTAAGGACAAAATTGTCCAAAATCTTTAAGTATAAGGGTATTTTGGTAAATTGCCCATTAAAATATTAATTTCTTAGAATTTTCTAGTTTATTCTTCACAAGAGCCGGTCATCATCTTCTTCCTCTATTTTTCCTCCCTTGCTAAAGCTTTGAGAGAGAGAAAAGCTTAAGAAAACCTTACTAAAACCGAAAACCGTCTTCACAAACCCTACCCAGTTTTTAGTGCTCTTCAATTTGGTACCAAATTCTCATCCAAAAGAGGCCAAAGTCAGGGTGTGAGGCAATCTACCAATTCAATCATTACTATGACGTGAGAGAAAGTGAAGCTTTTCATGGTTTTAAGGCTTATTACTATGTAATCTTCATGTTTAGTTAATTGTTTAAGCTTAATTTGGATTAAAACCATCTCAAACACACTCTTAGGGTTTTGGCCATGGTAGTATCTTCATGCTCATGGTGTTTTGCTAGATGCAAATGGTGAAGAATGAATAAATAACATGTGTAGAGCATGAATACAAGCTTAAATTGTTGAAATAAATTGTGTAAACCTATAGGTACCATTCGGCCAAGTGAAGGGCAGTGATGAATTGTGCTTATTTCAATGTGTATTGGGTGTTAAGAGAATGTATAAATTAATAGATGACTACCGGTGAAATCAGGATCAAAAACTGAGTAGTATTGACGCTAGATGCAATGTTAGCACCAGTATGAAATAAATCGGTTTAGCAACTGTAGTAGGCAACATAATAGCTTTTAGGATGACAAATATTCTTTTTGAGGAAGTATGATGATTTAATTGTATTTATATGGAATTTTGTAGCTCAGACGTGAGTGGTGTAATCTAAGTGCTATCAAGCTTTTTGGTAGAACCGAGAGGGAAGGGATATGTATGAAATTCGTAGGGATGCTATGATTGCATGATTGAATTGAATATGATTTTATGGAATTATTTTGGAATGATTTGAGTTGGATTTGTGAAGCTGCCATTATAACTATAAACTGTGTTTTCGTTGCAGGAAGGTTAGGGAAAAACTTAGTCCTTATACTACTGAAATTTCGTAAACGTATCTTGTCTTTTATATTCTTGAAATTAGATTTTTGAAGTGTTTTAAATGGATTTTGGAAAAGTATTTTTGGGAAAAATTAATAAGCTTAAACCTCATATAGTTAACTAGGAGCATAAAATCTATAATTCAGTTCCGAGTCTGATTTTGATAGCTCTCCATAATTTTGTGTTTTATACGAGTGATAATATTGATTTTATACATAAATAAAATATTTTGAACTCGGGAATATGAATTTAGAATATTTTACAAATTTTTATTTTTGGACTGCTATTATTTTGAATTTGATAAATTTATGATCCATTTGAAAATACTATTTTACTGGTTTGAATCTAAAAATGTGTTTACTTTGAAATATACACTGTTTTGAGACTGTTGACCCCATAGCAACATTTGGGCTTAATCATGCATTCTGAATGTTTAATTGTCACATCCCATGACTACATTATTTCACGTTTTTTCACACATCTTATATGGTTGGGCTGTCTGTGATGTCTTTATACACTGTTTGTTTACTACTGTAAACACATTAAACAATATATATTAATTGGAAATTAATATTCACAGTTGTAAAAGTTAGTTTACATCCCCTGGATTTAAATTTACAGCTAGTAGTATCGTATAGATGAGTTTGAATATATAAATGTAAACACAATATCTCGAGAATCCAATATATGACGCTTCGAGCTTCTCAAGCGTAGTTAAGTCATAGTTTGGTACTTCAACTATTTTTTATATCAAATCTGTGATGATAAAAGTAAAGGAGTGAGCAAACCATGGCTCGGTAAGAGAATTGTATGCAAATTTTGATATCACGAAAATTATATGCAGTAAAATCCTTAACTTCTTATTTGTATGCTAAGCACACTAAAAAGGAAAGGATACTATAGTCGACCGGGAAATCCAGATAGAGCATGAAAGGTATTTTCAAATACCTGTCTTATCCCGGAGAGCGACTATAGGGAGTAGGAATTTATTTTTTAATATCAACTCATTAAAATATTTACTGCATATATAAAATATCACATGTTTAATTAAGAAAATCTATTAAACCATGTGAAAAACACTTGAATCGTATTTAGAATTCTCACCATTAAAATCATTTCCTTTAAATCACATGTACACATGTTGTTCATATACATCACAAATCAGTGATAAAATATCACAATAAACAGTATATTTTTAAATTCTCATCAAAATCAATCATAACACGTGGAATAATAGTGGAGACCAGGCAACACTCTGATTATATCATGCTATAAGTCCCGTAAGGAATAATTGGGTACACGTGAGATCCCTGTAAGGACAGTATAATAAACACATGAGATCTATGGCCATAGTGTATAAGTGTCCTCGGTCGTACACTGAGCAGGTGACGCTGGGACCGCTGAAGACGGCTCAATGTTAACAGCACAACACATGAGAAGGTACACATGAACACGTGAGCATGATATGGTGCCTAACAATCTCAAAACAGTATATGTGAAATCTCGTTACCTTGATGGAATTAAGTAAAATCAATAACATCTTTCAGAAAATCCATAAAGGTATAAATCACAGTATCGTAAGGTAAAAACAGTTTATAAAATAATTTCATTGTGAAATACAATTCTCATAACTGTACCTTTTCACTGTAGTACACATATACACATGTTTCCACACTTTCCTCTTTAACATTCGAAATTTAAAGTTATTGGAAATCAAATTTCCAATATTTTCATAATTTATGAAAAAATAAAAATATTTGTTTTTCAAATTTAATAATAATTTCACCAACACATTTCGCGCTATAAAACACGTACAAAGACATTTTAGTCTCAAAACAATAATTTCACGGTGATGAAGCCTTTATGGAATTCATTACACGTGATGGAATTTATTTTATCCATAAAGGAAAACCATAAATAGAATAGTGAATACCATACTGAAAATAATTATAAATTATTCATTATTCACCATTTTACTTCACAATTCACATCTTTCACTATAAAGCATATGTAATAAATTTTCAGCAGTGAAATCTTTACCGAAATCGGTATAATAAATATTTAGTCACTACTTTTCGGTAATTTTATCGTTTATGAAAAATAATCAATTTATCACTTTTGAGGCTAAGAAAAATGCCAATAATGCACCAAAATATTTTATAATATTTTTAGAAATATTTTTAAATAAATTTCGGCAGCATAACGACTACCTGAGTCCTAGCCTCCCTGCACTTGTAAACACAGCCTCAACAACCAGAAATCCACAACTTCATTGCAATTCGAGGCAAATCAATATTCCACAATTCTTATAAAATTCATAGCATGTAAATCATACATCCGGATATCCCTACAAATTCACACATGCATCCTTTACCTGTACGATATCATTTCATTCAAACCGTACACTTTGTGTCCTTGAACCAATGATTAGGTCCTTATTCGTCTCCTTTCCCATTTCGTGGATTTAGCTTCGGAGTTGCAGAAGATAAGTCATACAAGTTCAATTCCGAATCATACATATACACTAAGCATTCTTGGAAATCCTACTCATTAAGGTAGAATTATTCTTTATAAGAATTTCCGACCTATCAACTCCTTTCTATTCATAACGGAAAATATTGAATTCCATTTAATGCATCGTTAATTTTATATGTAATCTGACTCAATTCTCTATCCAGAAGTATAAAGCCCATTTTCTAGTTCATTCTATATTGTTCCTCACATTTTTCCAAAGTTCAGCTCAATTCTGACCCATATGGCAGGATGGTTTTCTGACCTTGGTGAATTAAAATTTATATTACTAATTATAGGATATCCAAAATTATGAATCCCAAAACCATATGAATCTGAATCCAATTCCCTATTTCGAATAGCAAGTTTCACAATTTTATCATTTCGAAATTATTTTTAATAATTCTTCATATTTACCCTGTTTCCAGATGCATTCTGGCAGACTGTCTACTGACCTTTATGTATAAATTGGGCCATATCTCAAGATAGGTTTGTCCAAATTGTAAAAACTCAGAACCATATTACTCTTGACTCATTTACCTTGCTAGAAACGTAGAGCTTTCTACTAAATTCAATCTGTTATATTTTCTACAATTTTTCAAATTTTCCACAGAGCATCTCGCCTACTGCACTGAGTGCCCTGTGTTCAGCTGCCTATATCTCAGGCTATACAACTCCAAATTAGGTAATTCTGGAATTAACTTTTTCCTAACTCATGAGGCTATCTGTTACAATTTTTTCAGAATTTATTTCTTTTTAAAACCCCCAAAATGAATTTTTAAACTTGGGCTCAAATAGGATAGTTTTTCCAGCAGAATTGAAATCTACACTTAGCACTTTGTTTCTTTTCTTTCCTCAACTCTAACCTTATGAACATTTTCTATTCACTTAGTATATTTATCAAAAACCACAGTCAGCCTCTTAATACCTCCCTAGTCAAACATATAACAACACCTAAGGTCCATGTTCTAATTAGCTCAATTACATGGCTGTTCTTATTATACCATAAACTATCACGTTACACCGTCAGCCCTACAATTTCAGCATTGTTTTCTCACAATTTCACTACAGCCGAACCCCTCCAAAATGTACTCTAGCTAGTTTTTATCGAAACCACAGTCATACACATCATCTACTTATTCAATTCAATCATAAACACAAGCTAGAAGTGCATGAGACTAAGGCTGAATTTTACCTGTGCAGGGGACGTTGCTGTCCATCGACAGAGTAGCCTGTTTTAAGTGGTTTTGGCTGAGCTTTTTGGGGGGTTGGGGAGCTCTTAAGGTGTAGATTATTTCTTGTAAAAGGATCTAGGTGAATCAATGAAGGAAAGGAGGGGTTTTACAAGGCCAATGTGAGCAAGACTTTAAAGAAAAATGGAAGAATCGGCAGCAAAATGTGAAACAGAGGGAAGCAATACTGAGTCGGTGGAGAAGCTGAGAAAAATGGCTAATTTTCATCTTATTTGTCTTCTTTATTAGTGTTTTGTCCAATAACAATTTGCCATCTGATCCCTCATTTAATTTCCTTCTTTCTCTTCTTTTTATTTATTTTTCTGTCTTCATTTGGTCTGTAATACAGACCTCCATTCAGCAGCAAGCTTCCACGTGAAGCTTGCTGCGTTTTCTTCCTTTCTTTCTTTATATAAATATATATATATTATAATTATATATTTACAATTTTATATGTATAAACATATTCTTTGCATATACTATATTTTATATACATATATATATATATATCATCTTCAAAACTTTAGTTTCATTTTTTTGATTATTTTATTGCACTTATAACTAACTTTAAAATTCACCGAGATCAATCCAAAATGTATAAAAATAATTTACTATTTATTAAAATTTACATGTCTGTACATGTACAGTGTAGTAAAATCGGATCTTACATTTTCTCCATATCTTAAGAAATTCGGTCCTCCGAATTTTGTTTAAACCGATTGTTGAAATTCTCGATTTATGTACTTTAAATTCTCGATTCGACTTATCATTTCTTTCACGATGCATTTGAAAAATAGGATTCCTAATAAGGAATTTTCAAGGTTAGCAGAAATTGATATTATAACTTTATTGCCATCTCACACATATTCAGTTCTTGTATCCTTATACCAAATCTATATGTTGTAGGAAGTTTACTTTACTAATTCGAGAGTGAACATTTTCATTTTCCCCCTTTCTCCTTCTTTATCTTTAGAAGTCTATTTTATACACCATTTTATATCTCATGTAGTACCATGTCGATATTAGGTTGAAGCAAATTTATAGTAGTCCTAAGAGCTTTTGAATTTATAGCACTCAATTTCTCTGTATTCTCGAGCGTCGAAGTAGTACACTCAATTTCTCCATCAATCACTTGTAAAAAGCAGTGCCAGAACTGTATTAGAATTCCCATAGTTCGTTTAATTCTTTCTCAAGTAGAACGCGACATGGGAATCCTTATCACAAGTAATGCTTCCTGGAACTCTTCACACCATTTCACTATTTCAAAGAATCCATATATCGACTAAGGCATTAAGAAAAAGAATAAATTTAGTTACTAAGAAGTTTTGTTATTTTTCTCACTTTTGTAACATTATAGTTCTTTCGGGCTTTCAGTAATCTCAAAACAAAATTTCTCTCGATTGACTCCCTTTTTACATTGATTTGGTAGAGGCTGCAATAAACTTCAGACTTAAATGTTTAACTTCCATTTACCTTCTTAATACATATTCCACATTCAACTCATTTGTCACTTTAGTTACATTTCCCAAATAATATAATATTTCACAATTTAACTTGTTGATCCTTTTAAGTACTCCTCTCGCACATTTAATTTCCTCACATGTGATTTATATCAATGAAGCAAATGATCCAGCAAATTCTTCCATAATCCAGTTGAGTTATTCAATTAAACTCAACAAATTCCATATTTTAAATACTATCTTTGATCTCTCTCCCATTCAATATTAAATTTCAAATTTAAGCGAATTCATCGTCGCTTCGTCATTTGAGATCACATGTCTTAAATATTTACTCACCTTAGTTATCTTACTTCTAGTCTCTGAAAGTCTATAAGACTATACATATATTACTATTCATATTCTTCTGATGTTTTAACATGTATTGGTGTATCATCATCAAACACTATTACAATTTATCCAAGTATGATTTAAATACCTTATTCATTTGACTCATAAATACCAGAAGGATATTTATCTGCTCATATGCATTACAAAGAATTCATAATAACTTTACTGAGTTCTAATTATTGTCTTAAGGACACCAGTCTCTCAGTATTTAACTGACAGTACCTTGATTAACAGTTGATCCTATAAAACATTTATGCACCCTCGAGTGGTTCAATTTGACCATCAATCCTATAATAGATGCATATTTATACTTGGTGATAACACTGTCAATTAATCCTCAATTATTGTATGTTCATATATCATCATTATTCTCCAAGACCATTAACACTGTTTTCTCCCATAGATACATTAGGAGAAATAAACTCTTATTCAATAAATTTTTGTAATGAATTCTTACGCATTTCAATCTTGCTTATGGCATCCAATAATAACTTAGAAGCAATCTCCATGCCGATTATCGAGTCGATAATGAACTCGATATTCTAAATCAGTGGTGGGGTTTCATCTCAAATTATATCTAGAAATTTCCAATCACATGCCTCACACCACTTTGGACATTTCATTTCTATGTCCTTCGCATAATTAATATTTCTCACAATGCATACTCATAATTCTTAAACAATTTTAGCACACCTCCTTCTCTTATTCATTCAATTAAGAATTTTCCATAATATCACATTTAATTAAGAGAAGGTGGTGAATTAAATATAACAATTTCAACTTAACAAATTTGTAGCTAACCTATCCTTTCTTGGACTTACACCGAAATCGTATATTTTCGATAAACTTAGGTTAGCTGTCGTATTCTTTATCTCTTACTATCAGTTTACAATATCTATACACCCTTTTTCACAATTTGGTGACATGTAGAACAATATCTTGTTTCTACAAGGTATATCTTCAAATTCTCTGATTCTACAAGTATCCTATTAGTACACACACACAGAGGATACAAAAGAAAGGTCTAGAACCAGGATTAATAGTGCCAGTATTGAATTGTCGTAGGCGCATATTACATTCTCCATCACATTCAGCAGATATATCACTTTTCATATCATCAGAAACTCCCTAACCAAATACCCCACTTATTCACATCTAAATTAGGCCTTAAGAAATGCATAACAAAGCCAATTATCTAGCGACCTCCCATTATGTACACATCAGGTCGCACTTGTCATCCGAACACAGGTAGGGTTGATAAAAAGGACTGTTATACAACAATTTCTCCCTCACAATATCACCAAAAACATTCTTTACATAATCCACAACTCTATCACTTCCATGAGGTTCAATGTCCAATCCATTACTAATATTCAAGGAATTATTTTAATGTCGGGACATATTCATCATTTTTATATTTATTTCTCTCTCCTTTAAATTTCATCTAAAAAAGTGATCTTCAGGTCTATACACTAATGATATCCTCATTTCACTAAATATCATCAATTAAGGGTCTTATTTTGACTTCAGACAGAAGAAGTCCTGGTTGGCCCTTTACCGAGTTCTTCCCAGTACCTTGTCGAACAAAACCCTTCATGAGGATTATAAGATCACCCATTTACTTAGAATTCTCGGGTTACTACCCCTTTTTTATACTTTTAATCTACTAACTTTTTACACAATTCCAACACTAAATCTCGATTTTTTGTTCATTTGTTTCTTTTATATATTTAGACAATACAGTACTACAGGGGATGTTAACCATTTTCAACACTTTCAATGCTAAAGACATCCACAAACATCAGGCCAACCTTGCTCTGATACCATTTAATCTGTCAACCCGTGACTACATTATTTCACATTTTTTCACACATCTTATATGGTTAAGCTTTCTGTGATGCCTTTATACACTATTCGTTTACTACTATAAAAACATTAAACAATATATATTAATTGGAAATTAATATTCACAGTTGTAGAAGTTAGTTTACATCCCCTGGATTTAAATTTACAGCTAGTAGTACCGTATAAACGAGTCTGAATATATAAATGTAAACACAATACCTCGGGAATCCAATATATGACGCTTCGAGCTTCTCAAGCGTAATTAAGCCATGGTTTGGTACTTCAATTATTCTTTATATCAAATCTGTGATGATAAAAGTAAAGGAGTGAGCAAACCACAGCTCAGTAAGATAATTGTATGCAAATTTTGATAACACGAAAATTATATGCAGTAAAATCCTTAACTTCTTATTTGTATGCTAAGCACACTAAAAAGGAAAGGATACTATAGTCGGCCGAAAAATCCAAATAGAGCATGAAAGGTATTTTGAAATACCTGTCTTGTCCCGGAGAGCGACTATAGGGAGTAGGAATTTATTTTTTAATATCAACTAATTAAAATATTTACTGCATATATAAAATATCACATGTTTAATTAAGAAAATCTATTAAACCATGTGAAAAACACTTGAATCATATTTAGAATTCTCACCATTAAAATCATTTCCTTTAAATCACATGTATACGTGTAGCAGTAAAATACATTGTTCATATACTTCACAAATCAGTGATAAAATATCACAATAAATAGTATATTTTTAAATTCTCATCAAAATCAATCATAACACGTGGAATAATAGTGGAGACCAGGCAACACCCTGATGATATCATGCTATAAGTCCCGTAGGGAATAATAGGGTACACATGAGATCCCTGTAAGGATAGTATAATAAACACATGATATCTATGGCCATAGTCTATACGTGTCCTCGGTCGTACATTGGGCGGTGGCGCCAGGACCGCTGAAGACGGCTCAATGTTAATAGCACAACACATGAGAAGGTACACATGAACACGTGAGCATGATATGGTGCCTAACAGTCTCAAAACAGTTTATGTGAAATCTCGTTACCTTGATGGAATTAAGTAAAATCAATAACATCTTTCAGAAAATCCATAAAGGTATAAATCACAGTATCGTACGGTGAAAACAGTTTATAAAATAATTTCACTGTGAAATACAATTCTCATAACTGTACCTTTTCACCGTAGTACACATATACACATGTTTCCACACTTTCCTCTTTAACGTTCAAAATTCAAAGTTATTGGAAATCAAATTTCAAATATTTTCATAATTTATGGAAAAATAAAAATATTTATTTTTCAAATTTAATAATAATTTCACCAACACATTTCACGCTATAAAACACGTGCAAAGACATTTTAGTCTTAAAACAATAATTTCACAGTGATGAAGCCTTTATGGAATTCATTACATGTGATAGAATTTATTTTATCCATAAAGGAAAACCATAAATAGAATGGTGAATATCATAGTGAAAATAATTATAAATTATTCATTATTCACCATTTTACTTCACAATTCGCATCTTTCAGTATAAAACATATGGAATAAATTTTCAGTAGTGAAATCTTTACCGAAATCGGCATAATAAATATTTAGTCACTACTTTTCGGTAATTTCGCCGTTTATGAAAAATAATCAATTTATCACTTTTGATGCTAGGAAAAATGCCAATAATGCACCAAAATATTTTATAATATTTTTAGAAATATTTTTAAATTAATTTCGACAGCATAGTGACTGCCCGAGTCGTAGCCTCCCTGCACTTGTAAACACATCCTCACTTGTAAACACAGCCTCAACAACCAGAAATCCACAATTTCATTGCAATTCGAGGCAAATCAATATTCTACAATTCTTATAAAATTCATAGCATGTAAATCATGCATCCGGACATCCTTACAAATTCACACACGCATCCATTACCTGTACGGTGTCATTTCATTCAAACCGTACACTTTGTGTCCTTAAACCAATGATTAGGTCCTTATTTGTCTCCTTTCCTATTCGTAGATTTAGCTTCGGAGCTGCAGAAGATAATTCATACAAGTTCAATTCCGAAACATACATATACACTAAGCATTCTTGGAAATCCTACTCATTAAGGTAGAATTATTCTTTATAAGAATTTTCGACCTATCAACTCCTTTCCATTCATAACAGAAAATATTGAATTCCAATTAATGCACTGTCAATTTTATATGTAATCTGACTCAATTCCCTATCCAGAAGTATAAAGCCCATTTTCTAGTTCATTCCATATTGTTCCTCACAATTTTCCAAAGTTTAGCCCAATTCTGACCCATATGGTAGGATGGTTTTCTGACCATTGCGAATTCAAATTTATATTAATAATTATAGGAATATCCAAAATTATGAATCCTAAAACCATATGAATCTGAATCCAATTCCCTATTTCGAATAGCAAGTTTCACAATTTTATCATTTCGGAATTATTTTTAATAATTCCTCATAGTTACCCTGTTTCCAGATGCATTCCGGCAGATTGTCTACTGACCTCTATGTACAAATTGAGCCATATCTCAAGATAGGTTTGTCCAAATTGTGAAAACTCAGAACCATATTACTCTCGACTCATTTACCTTTCTAAAAACGTAAAGCTTGCCACTAAAAGTTCTATTTTCTACAATTTTTCAAAGTTTCCACAGAGCATCTGCCTATATCTTAGGCTATACAACTCCAAATTAGGTAATTCCAAAACTGACTTTTTCCTAACTCATGAGGCTATCTGTTATAATTTTTTTCAGAATTTATTTCATTCTAAAACCCCCCAACTGAATTTTCCAACTTGGGCTCAAATAGGACAGTTTTTCCAGCAGAATTGAAATCTACACTTATCACTTTGTTTCTTTTCTTTCCTCAACTCTAACCTTATGAACATTTTCTATTCACTTAGTATATTTATCAAACACCACAATCAGGCTCTTAATACCTCCCTAGTCAAACATATAACAACACCTAAGGTCCATGTTTTATTAGCTCAATTACATGGCTGTTCTTATTATACCATAAACTATCACATTACACCATCGGCTCTACAATTTCAGCATTGTTTTCTCACAATTTCACTACAGCCGAACCCCTCCAAAATGTACTCTAGCTAGTTTCTATCAAAATTGCAATCATACACATCATCTACTTGTTCAATTCAATCATAAACACAAGCTAGATGTGCATGAGACTAAGGCTGAATTTTACCTGTGCAAGGGACGTTGTTGTCCAGCGACAGAGTAGCCTATTTTAAGTGGTTTTGGCTGAGCTTTTTGGGGGGTTGGGGAGCTCTTAAGGTGTAGATTATTTCTTGTAAGAGGACCTAGATGAATTAATGAAGGAAAGGAGGGGTTTTACAAGGCCAATGTGAGCAAGAGTTAAAAGAAAAATGGAAGAATCGGCAGCAAAATGTGAAACAGAGGGAAGCAATAGTGAGTTGGTGGAGAAGCTGAGAAAAATGGCTAATTTTCATCTTGTTTGTCTTCTTTATTAGTGTTTTGTCGAATAACAATTTGTCATGTGATCCCTCATTTAATTTTCCTCTTTCTCTTCTTTTTATTTATTTTTCCGTCTTCATTTGGTCTGTTATACAGACCTCCGTGCAGCAGCAAGCTTCCACGTGAAGCTTGCTGCGTTTTCTTCCTTTATATATATATATATATATTATAATTATATATTTACAATTTTACATGTATAAACATATTCTTGGCGTATACTATATTTTGTATACATATATATATATATATATCATCTTCAAAACTTTAGTTTCATTTTTCTGATTATTTTACTGCACTTATAACCAACTTTAAAATTCACCGAGATCAATCCACAATATATAAAAATAATTTACTTATTTATTAAAATTTACATGTACGTTCATGTACAGTGCAGTAAAATCGGATCTTACATTAATTATATGCTGTTAAACTTGTCAAGTCTTTAGCCCTATAGGTATCACCTGGCAAGTGTACACTGTGGACCCTTTGACTATGTCCATATGTCATTACTAATCCCTCTGGGATTTCTGTTTCATGCATGATACTGTTGGGTGTGGCCTAGTCTCCATTATATTGCTACTGAATTGTTTTATATTCGATTACTGAGTTTGATCATATTTATGATATCTGATCGTGTGTTTTGATTCTCTGAGTGTTTGATTTCTAAATATGAATAATTGAATATCTGATTTATTGAGTGATTGATTTTTTGAAATCTGATTGACTGATTTGACATACCGATAAGTTTGATCGTTAAATCTGATTATTTTCTGATCTAAATCCCATATAGTTTTATGAATGAATTATAATATTTTCGGAATGGTGTATAAAATGTTAGATCGGAAGTTGGATCTCTGAACTATTTATTTTACTAAAAGCAATTTATTTCCAATAGTCAGATTTATTGACTAGGACACATGAGATGCTCTAAAGCATTCTCTCATACTCAGCTGGTTACCTAATCGATTATAGTATCCTTCCTTTTATCGTGCCCGAACTTTGTTTTTAGCATTACATATTATTTTAAATATGTTTTATTATGCATGCAATCATGCATAGTATCAATACTTTTATACATATTTCTTATTGGGCTTTCCTTGAGCTCACCCTCTATTTCCCTCTAGATCATTTGCAATGAGTTTTCCATGTGTGGGGGTCATTTTTGCCGTATCCCTCAGGCGGTTCACCGATCACCGTAGAGGTATACATTTTACTTTTTATATGTTCAGATTTTGTAATTACAATACTACGATATGTAAATATTGTACAGGGGATGTAAACATATTTTGTAAACTGATTGTAAATTTTCATATATGTAAATATGAATAATTTTCTAGATTCCAGGGTTTTGATTGTAAATAAATTATAAGTGTGTACTTGAAAGATAGGCCAACCAAATATAAGTTATGTGTTGTGAGTGATATCTAGATCGTGACAGCTTCCATATTACTCTTTTCTTGATGATTGAATATGAGATCTTCTATGTTTATCTGTATGATTTTTCTGCAAGTAGTATCAAGAGCGTGTTCATGTTTGATCATTAATAATTAAAAATTTTGTTTGAAATATTAGGGCTTTTACTCCTATAAAACAAAGATTAAAATAATGTAAACAATTTTATGAATTTTGTTTCATGATTCAAGTAATTTATTCTTTAAGTTTTTTAAATCTTGAATTAAATATTCAACCAAAACAATTATGTTTTGCATGTTTTAATTCTAATTGATGAATGATAATTGTTTCTTGTGACTTCAATGGTCAAAACAAAGTCACAATTTCGATAAATTTTTGGTTTTGGTTGAAAGCAATTGTGATAACCGTAAATTTTCCATTTATTGGAAATTATAAATATTGAAAATAAATAATGGAGAAAATAAATTAGTGGGAATAAATAAATAAAATTGTGAGAATCGGAATATGGTGGAAATTTCGAGAATTGAGGAAGTGATGAAATTAGAAAATTAAGTGAAGGAAATTAAATGAGGAAAAAAAAAGGGAAATTAATTTGGATAAATCAAAATCCAAATTAAATAAGGAAGATGAGATGTGAAAATAAATATGTTTATATAATTACTAATTATATAAATATATTTTGATATAAATACATATGTATTTAAATACCGTATGGTATATAGTATATATTAAATATACGATGGTATATATAAGTATATATACTATTTGATAAATTTAAATAGTACGTATGTATTATTTACAACAGTGTATGTATATATATAAGTATATACATATTTGAGGAAATGTAAATATTAAATTACATTAAAGTTTAAAGGTATATATATTGTTAATACAATATATATGGAATTATTACATTTATATAAATATTTATATAAATGTTATTTATTTTAAAGTATATAAATATACATAAATATATATACTAGATATATATTTTGTAATGTACAATATATATAATTTATATATAATATATATTGTAATATATGTGTAATATATAGTATATATATTATATGTATATAGTATAAAGTATATATTATATAAATATACTAAAAATAGTAAGTAAAATAAAAACAAAAGGGGAAAGGGGAAACATAAGAAACAGAATCGGGAAGACCCCGATTCTGCCCCCCCAGGCGCAGCCGCCCCCGTCAGCGTCCGCCGGCGAGGGAAAAGAGAGAGGAAAGGAGAAGCGTCGTCGCCAGCAAAGGAAAAGGAAGCCGACGGCAAAGCCGGCGAAGCAAAACGGAGAAGGAATCGACGCGAAACGGCGGAAAACCGAGGAAGAAACCAAAAACCAGATCTGGTGGTTGCCGACGGAATTAGCCGCTGCCACCACAGCCGAAGCATCGGCGGAAGGAGAGGAAATGGATGGAGGCCACCGGAGAGGCTGGGAACGGCGGAGGAAGGCCGACGGAGGAGGGGAAGAAACCGAAGGTAAACCGAGTAGATCCGCCGCCGTGCCGTCGATTCGTCACGAACGGAGGCCAGATCCGGCTTCGTCGTGGTGCCGGCCAGCTGTGGAGCCGCCGAACCACCGGAGAACCGGCCACCGAAGAAGAACCGGAGGTGAGGGAGGTAGACCGGTCCGGTGGGAAAAGAAAGAAAAGGAAAAAGAAAAAAGAAAAAGAAAAGAAAAAGGAAAAAGAACAAGAAAAGAAAAGAAAAGAGAAAAATAAAGAAGGAAGAAAAAGAAGAAAGAGAAAGAGAAAGGAATTCCGGGAATTTGGAGAATTCCTGAGAATTCGAAAATTACGGGAAATCCCGAGAATTACGGGAATCGGTAAGAAATCCCGAAAAGTATTAAATTATTTAAATAATTTATTTATTTAAATAATTATGGAAAAATTCTAATTTTTAGAATTTAATTTTCAGAAAATCATCCTCGATTACTGAGACGATGGAATCGGGAGAGGTGAACACAGGCCCGACCTTCGAGAGGCAGTCGCCGACCCGAAACAGGTAAGGGAGACATGTGCCGCCGTAAGGATATTCGGCCATGTTTTTAAATTGCATTTAATTTTTAAATGCTATTGATAATTATCGATTTATAATGTGGTGATTTATCGGTTTTAAATTGTGGTGAAATACCAGTTGAGAAATATAAACTGTATTTTCGGTGCAGGAGGCTAGCCAAATCGGCAGCCGTCATACTGCCGAAAAATTATCGAAAAATTACTGAAATTTACCGAAAATCACTGAAAACCAAAATAAAAGATTTGATTTCACGTGAAACGATTTTCAAGTACGAAAATCGAAAAATTAAGTAAATTTCATAAAATATGAATATAACGATATTTGATTTTTAAATATTCATGTTTTCGAGAATGGTGAAAAGGAAATCACCGAAAATTCACCCTGTAGGTAATATTTCATGTGAAACGAGATGAAAATGAAAAAGAGACTGATGTGAATATTTTATAAATATTCTTAAATATTCACTTGATTTTACATAAAACCTTTATGGTTTTAATTATGGAAACAAATAATTATGAAAATTCCATAAAGGTTAAGAAATGATGGGAAACCATGATTTCGAGACTAGAGGTCTCTACATGTGTTTCTAGAAGAAAAACATGGTTAAGGGATTTTGAATTTGGAAAGTACATAATTTATTTTTACATAAATTATGAAAATATTTTATTGAATCCCGATTTCTTTGAAAACCATGTTTTGGATAAAAAGCCCGGGAAAGTGTGCATATGTGTTTTACGGTAGAAAAAGACAGTTTTTCCCTTCTATTTTTACAGTGATGATTTTACAAACTGTCTTCAGTTTATGGAAAAATATGATTTATACCTTTATGAAATATTTTGAGAAATGTTATTTTAATTTAATTATTTCATAAAGGTGATGATTTATTACATGTGAGCCTTATGGATACTTGTGAAATATTTTAATTTACTGTGTTTCAAATCCATAAAGGCTATGGTACGGTTTATACTATTTTGAGACTTAGGCCCCGAGTTTCATGCATCACACTTATACTGTTACTGTCACGTGGCTGATAGACCTGCCAGTCATCAGCGTCCCGGATGTCACTTGGCAAGTGTACATCGAGGACACCATATAGATCATGGCCATAGATCTCACTGTTATACTGTTATTGTGTCCCTTCGGGGATAATGATTACTGGTCCATTATTGGACGATGATAGCATGATTTAATTGTAGGGTGATGCCTAGTCTCACTTACTGTTTACTATTTACTGAAAGGATTTACAAAATCCTGTTTACTGTACTATTTACTGTACTGAACCACTGTTCACTGTTTACTGTTCACTGTTTTACTGTGTACTGATGAAAGACCGTACCAAAACACTGTTTACTAAATATACTGTTTTACTGAACTGTAAAATATGGTTACTGATTCGAAAAGAGAAATAAATGTTTATTCTAAAAGAATAACATAAGAATTATTTCTAAGATAGAAATAATCGAAGAAGTAATTATCCAATGATTGGATATTTACAAATCACTGTACTGTACTGTTTTTACTGTACTGAAGAGAAGTAAACCACTATTTTTATTACTGAACTTCCACGTGTTTTAAAGTATACTGAAGTGAAAAGAAATAAGTGGTTTACTATGTGGAAAAACGAAAATTATATCGTTTTGAAAACAATGGAATCGGTATTCTCTACAGTTGCTTCTAGGTTCCGGAACAAGTCAGGTATTTTAAAATACTTGCCTTACTCTATCTGAATCCCTAACCGACTGTAGTATCCTTCCTACATGTGAGCTTAGAGCCAGTTAGGAAGATTTTAAAGAAAATGAAAAATATTTTCAGCATATAGATAGCTGAATATCAAGTGTGACATATAACTCTCTTACTGAGCCGTGGTTTGCTCACTCCCCAATTTTAACATTTCAGGTTTTGGATGATGGTGAGATCCAATATTTGTGGATTACGGCTGCACATAATGGATAATGTGACAGACCGACTAAGATATATCAGGTACGATCATTTATTTTCTGTATTTAGACATGTATACAGTACTGCATATTTGTGAATAAGAAAGGGGATGTGTATTATATTAACAATATTTTATTAAATTGTTTAACATCAAGTGTAAAGTGAAGTATCACAGACAGCCCAACCGGATAAATGGTGTAAAAATAAGGTGAAAAATGTGGTAACGGGTCGTTACAGCAATCAAGAAAATGGGCTGGGTTCTTTCATGGAATTTTCTTGAACCTTTCTTGATCCGATTCATCATCGTTCTTTGTTGTTTTTGATCAACTTTTGGATGGGTTTTGTAAAGTAAAGGCTTAATTCCATGATTATAAGTTTAATTTTAGCAAAATTCACTAGAAAAGGGATTAAAAATCAACAAGAACAGACCTGAACGAGTCTGTTCCAAGCTCCAGCCATCTCGCGTGGAACTGTTCCCCACGCACCACCATCCGGTGGCCATTCGACCACCGATTTCTCCAATCCAAATCAAAATTTTATTTTAAAATTTTTGGTGATTTGTTTTGGAATTTTTTGATACTTTAAATATTTATTATTTAATATTCATGGTAATTTCAGTGTTTTGATGCATTATGCACATATTTGTGAAATTTTATTTCATGATAAAATATTTTATGATATTTTAAGTTGATTAATAGTATTCACTCTCCTTGTTGATGTGAATAAATTTGTGTACTCTCAATGTTTTGTACATGTGCATAATTGTTGAAAATGAAGTTCAAAATAAATTAAATTAATATAAAATGCCACAAAAGTGACCTCTTTTACGTTAATTTATTTATTTTGAAAATTAAGGCTGTCATTTAGGAATTTAAAAAACTGAGTTTTTATTTCATGTTAAAATAATCAACCCAAAAGAAGGTTTTTTTTTGCCGGATTACAAACACAATAAGGTAGTAAATATGGGATAAATTTTTTTTACCATGCATGCAATATGTCGATTCAAAGGAAGGAATGTTGTTTGCAGGATTTAGTTATCAATATTTACTAATGAAGTTTAAGAGTACCGTTTACAAATTGAAATTTCTGTCCAAAGCCTAAATTTTAATGTTGTGCTTGGTATCTTATATAGCCTAAAATTATTGTATGTTAATTTTGAGCTTATTATTTATTTTTCTACTTTCAGTAAATGCTTCTTCTATATTTGTCAAATTAAATAATATTATAGTGCTTAACGGCACTAACTTCAAGAAATGGAAGGAGCACATTACCATTATGCTTCGGTGCATGGATCTAGACTATATGATTAGGCCTGACAAACCTCCCGCTCTTGCTGATAATAGTATAGCTACAGAAAGGGCACTTTATGAGAAATTGGGAGCATTTAAACCGCATGAGTTTGATGATCATGAAGCACTCAATTCTGGAAACCATCAAGGGTGCAATGCCTGAAGAAGAAAATGCTAAAAGTTTCCTACAGTAGATTACAGACAGATTCACTACAAATGAAAAGGTCGAAACAAACACCATCCTATCTAAGCTTGTTTTAATGCAGTATAATGGCAAAGGAAACATAAGAGAATACATTATGGAAATGTCAAATCTTGTTACAAGACTAAAAGCACTAAAGTTAGAGTTGTTTGAAGACATTCTTGTGCACTTGGTCTTAATATATATTTCTGCACAATTTAGTCCTTTTAAGATAAGTTATAACACTCAAAAGAAGAAATGGGATCTTAATGAGCTCATTGCTCAGTGTGTGCAAGAGAAAGATAGGTTGAAACAAGAGAAAGATAGAAAGTGCTCACTTAGCATCTTCTTCTAATAACAGTGCCGCCAACAGAAAAAGGAAAAGAAACAATACAGAAAAAGGCATGGCAAATAATGGAACTTCACAGCCTTAGGGGCAACAAAAACAAGATAAGGTAATCACTTATTTCTTTTGTCGTAAAGGTGGACATGAGAAGAAGGATTGTTCCTATGAGAACCATTTATACTATTACTGTACATGTGTTAGACGATTGAGTACTGTTCAATTCCTATGTAATTTGCAAGTTATAAGTGAAACAGTAAAGTAGACCTTACCGGCTCTACGGTGCTCGAATGGACGTGAGACTAACCAAATAGTGTACGAAGGGTATAATAAGCTAAGGTAAGAATTTCAAATTCAAAATTCCCTATTTTGACTGTTTTTGAAAAGTGTGTCAACAAATTTGAAAATGATGATTAAAGACATAACCTGGTGGCATTTTTGTAAATTGTGCCCAAACTAAAAGGAGTTTGGACCAAGTAAAAATATCATGATATTCTAAATGAAAATAAGTTCTAGCCTATGTTAATAGATTTATAGAATCAGTGGTTAAATAAAAAATTTACGCGATTGGCTCGATAGGGGTAATTTTGTAATTTTACACATTCGGTGAACCACGCGTCGATAAAACCACCATTATTCATCAAAATACATCCAATAAGAATTTTTGGTGATGAAATCCAAATTTTTGGAGTGCAATTACATAGTTATAAAAATTATGGAAGGTAAATAGCATTTTTGTCCAAAATTCTCATAACTAAGGGCATTTTGGTAATTTTGTACCTTTCTAGAAGACTCTGAATATTTCACCCAACATTAGTTGCCACTATTCACCTTCTTCAACCTTGAGCTCCCACGGCATTTGAGAAGAAAAAGAAAGAAAAGAAAATAAACCAAGTGAAACCATACCAATTAAACCTTATCTCACCAAAATCATTTCACCAAAATTGTTCCTCTCTTCATGCTCTATCAACCTATACCAATAACTTCACGAAAGAGTGAGAAATTCAAGAGAAAAGTGGGCTGGAAGCATTCGGCCAAGGTACCCATTTTTCATGCATTTTAATTCCTTGAATTTTAAAGGTAGATTTTGATGTTTTCAACCTTGCTAAGCATGAATCTAGTGATAGTTTTGGCTAAATCTCATTGAATCATGCTATATGGATGCTTGAGGATTTTGGTTAGATGAAGGACATAATGAAACCATGTTGAAACTTGCATGAAAATGGTGCCAAATTGCTTAGTGAGCATAGATAGACAAGTATGTGAGCTTAAGTTGTTGAAAAACCATAAAATGGCATAAATCTACCTTTCGGCCGTGCCTGTTTGGGCAGGCTTAGGTGCCACATTTGATGAGTTTACTATGCTAAAATAATGAAGAAATTAAGTGGAGTCCAACAGTGTGATCGGATTTAAATTCTGACTTAAAACGAAAAAGTTAGGTTTTACTATCAGTATAATTTCTATTGAGTTGATATTATTAGTGTACAATGTGGCTGCATTTAGTGGAGGATAATGGCTTAAAAATTAAAGGAAAATTTATTAAAATTATTGGTAAAATTGTTTTGCGGTCAAGAGAAGTGAAGTACAAGTTGCGCTATTGAGAAGTTCGATATCACGAGATAGGTAAAGGATGAATGTGTAGGCTGTAAAGATACTGTGTGTAAGACCCAATTTTACTGTATTGCATATGTGATATGTGATTATTTATTGAGTGAAAATTTATGTGTTAAGTGATTATAAGTGATAGTGTATGTAGGCCCCACTTATTTAATGTGTTTCGGTAGGCTTGAGACTGATAATATAATGTATAGTGGGGGTAATAAACATAAAATAATGATTTTGAGAATTAAAATCATTTAATTATATTATATTTAATTATTTTGAATTAAAATGACAGTTACGTCTTGAGGGCATTTTCGTAAATTACACCCAAACTAAAATGAATTGGGACGAAGTAAAAATATCATGATATTCTATATAAAAAGGAGAATAAGATAGTGTCAAGAGATTTATCGAAAAGGTTGTGAAGTGAGAGAAATTCTTCGGCGGGTCGCAAGGATAAAATCATAATTTCTCATTATTCGTGCACCGCGCGTTGACGAAACCACTTCCAATCATTGAGATACATTAAATATGATTATTTGGCAGTGGAATCCAAAATTTTGGAGTCCAATTATACAGTTTTTACGATTACGGAAGTTAAGGGCAAAATTGTCCGAAATTTACATAAACAAGGGCAAAATGGTAATTTCGCCCCTTTCTAGAAACATCATCACACTTCAGCCATAAGTGCCAGCCACTATTGACTCTCTCCTTCATTTGGCTTGCATGACAAAGAAGAAAGAAAATAAGAGAAAGAAAATAAAAAAAATAAAAGTAAAAAAAAAAACAACTAAAACTTGACTTTCTCACCAAACCCATTACTAGAAAAATATTCTACACAATTTCCTCTCTCCATTGACACCAATATCTCATCAAATAAAGAAAAAAACAAGGAGAAAAGGGAGCCAATGTGAGACCTGATTTTATAATTGTAAATCCTTGAAAGTGGAAATAAGTTACTTAGTGAAATTAAATAAAGATTGAATAAGGATTTTCACTTTGGATTTTGGAATTCTTGGATTTATAATTTATAATATAGTGTATAAGAGGTGAATAAATATTAAATGATGAAGTGGTGGCATAGAAATGAACAAGGAAGTAAATTTGAAATTTTGTAAATTTAATATAATTTCAATGGCATGAAAAGAAAAAAAATAAAAGAAAAGATTTTTTTAGAAGGAAATTAATTTATTGGACATGTGATCAAACTTAAGGTGGTTGGAATATATAAAAGAGATGAAAACAAGTCCAAACCGTGCAATAATTTACTGCTGTGTGCTACACGGCTAAAGGCAAATTTTGTTGCAAATTTTATGGTGTAAAATTTGATAAATAGTAGTAGCTAAAGAGGATGTTATTAATTGGATATATGGTAGAATTTTATTGGCTGATGTATATATCAAAAGAGGAAAAATGAATCAAAGAAAGTGTAACAAAAGGGGACAGTACGCCATTCATTACTACCGTGAATTGTCCAACTGGAGATTTTAAAGGAATTCAACCATAAATTCCATAGAATAAAATGCAATATAGATAATACAAAAAGGAAAAGAAATTAGAAATTACCATGTGAATAATTTTCATTGGTTGAAGATTACAAAAAGGAGAGGAAAGTTAGTCAAAACCAAACAGCAAAGTAACCCCTCCCAGCCGTTCCTTTTTGCCGCAAGTTTCTTCAGATTTTAATGCTCAATATGACATAAAATGATGAGGAAAATGGATAAGTAAAAAAGGTGGCAAACTCCTATTAGATGTTATGAATAAATGGATGGTTAAAGAGAACAAAACTCAGCAAAATCTTCATCTTCTCACCGATTCCCATGCTATCCACGAGAAGTCTATGTTGGTTGCAAATTATATCCTCTTGATACCTAACCATCTAACCCTTTCCCATCAACCTTTCCTCCATCTTCGGAATAGCTAAGAAACAAGCAATGTGAGGCTAACGTGAGGCAGAAAATTGTTCTGTGTTGGAGGTGTCATTCAGTCAAGGTAAGCTATTTGGATTCTCATGGTTTTCTTGATATTCAATGGTATATTGCAATGCTTTACAACATAATAAACATAGATATAGCATTGTTTTTAGTTAAATCCTTTTAGAATAGGAGAATAGAACAAAATGAGATTTTGTTCTAAACGAGAACAAGAAACTGGGCTAGAAATTGTATGAAGATGATGAGAAATGATCAAGATAATGTAAATAAATTGAATAGAAAGATTGGAACAATGAAATGATGAAGAATCAAAATTTGGCTATGGAAGGGAGTTTCGGTTTGGCATGAAAGCAAAGGAAAATTTTATGAATCATGCAGGAAAATAAGAGGGAAAAGTTCACGTTGACAAGAACCTACCAATTAGAAACAAGAAATTAAAGGAAGGATTGAAAGTCAAGGAAATGGCCATGATGAGGGTTTGAAAATATGCTAAATTTTGGCCTTAATGGTAGAAAATGACTATAAAAATTAAGAGAGAAAGATTGGTGAAAGTATAACTGAAAAAGAAGCTAATATGAAAAAGTTGGGTTTTAGCACCAGTATAATTTATACTGGTTATGCATATATTATAACATTAATGGCTGCAATTTTTTGAAAGTTAGTCGGTTAAATTAAAATGAAAAAATATTAAAATTTTGTGAGAAAATTATTTTGCAACCAAGAGTTACGAGTTTCTGTAAACGTAACTTGGAAGCTCAGCTTCGTAAGATAGGTAAGGGAGAAGTGTGTGACTTGTAGAGATATAATGAATACATGTTTTGTTGAGATGAATTTTATGAAAATGTTGGAAGCATGATTTGGTTTGAAACATTCATGAAATGTGGTTGAAAAGCTGGTTTATATACTGTAATTTCGGTGCAGGAGGAAAAGAATCCGCAAACGTTATGCTGCTGAAAAATTTACTAAAAATATTCTAAAATATTATAAATATTTTAGATGCTTGAACTTGAGTCAAATGACATAACTGGAAACTATTTATATAAATTTTCCATAAAATGGAAATTATGAGAGAAATATGAAAATTGAATATTCATGTTTTAAAATTTTGCATAAGTGAGAAATTAATTATGATTTAAATGATTTTAAATATTCAAAATGGATATTTATATATTTTCTCACTTTATACATGAATATTTACCGACTGATTTACTGTACTTGGAAATGGGAAAATAAATACCTTTTGGGAAATAATTATTTAAATAAATGATTTAATTTATGAAATTTCCTTAAAGGAATTTTATGAGAAAATAAATTGATTTTGAGACTTAGGCCCCGAGATTCATGCTTACTACTATTACTGTTATACTGTTACTGTTCACGTGGCTGATAGACTTGCCAAGTCATCAGCAGTACCGGAGTCATTTGACAAGTGTACCCTTAGACTACCCTTAGACTATGGCCATAGATCTAGACTGTTACTGTACTTTATCCCTTAGTGGACGATACTGTGTCCCTAGTGGATGATTATAACATGATACCATGTAGGGTGATGCCTAGTCTCAACTTACTGTTTACTGATACTGCACTGTGAATCATTGATTTATGTTTTACTGAAATTATGAACTACTGTTTATTACTATTGAACTGTGATTCACTATTTAGTGCTTTATTGAACTGGAAAAGTTCTGATTACTATTTACTGAAAGGAATCATGAGAACTTACTGTTTACTGAAATGAAATTACTGAATACTGTTTACTGTATTGTGAATTTACTGAATTACTGAACTGAAAGTGCTGTTTACTGTTTATTGAAAGAAACAAGCACCACTGTTTACTGGAGAAAAGAATTATGGAAATTATTCTAAATTAGAAATAATTATTGAACTGTTTATCTAGTGATTTGGATTTTTATATAAGCTACTGAGTTGAAAAGATATTTACTGTTTCTACAGTTTTAAAGTGACTGTTCACTTTACTATTGTTCACTATACTATCACGTGTTTTGAAAAAGATTACTAAAAAGAAATGTTAAATGGTTTATACCATTTATTACTTATGAGAAATGGAAGTTAATTTGTTTTAAAATAAAGCAAATTATTTAATTACTCCCTATAGTCGCTTTGGGTTTATGGGACAAGACAAGTATTTCAAAATACCTTCTAAGCTCCATCTGGATTTCGTGACCGACTATAGTATCCTTCCTTACAGTGTCTAGTACACTGTTAGGAAAATAAGTGTTTTTGCTGCATATAGATTTCATTATATCAAGCAGCATACGACTCATTTACTAAGCACGTGGTTCGCTCACTCCTTTATTTTCCAACATTTCAGATTAATTTCAAGGATGATTTGAGAGCTTCCTCAGATAATAGAGCTATGAATTCACACACAAAGGCAAAGTGCGTCATATTTTAAAGGTACAGTCACATTTCTTTTATATTCAAACATATGTACACAGTACTATTTTATTGTAAAATGGAAACAGGGGATGTAAAGTGTACGGAATATTGTAAGAAAATTTTTTTCGAATTAAATAAATAAATAAATATTTATCATTTATTACTGTTAATGATCAAGTGTTAAAGGCATCACAGACAGCCAGTGTTAAAGGCATCATAGACAGCCTAACCGTAAATTATGTATAAAATATGTTATTTACTGTACTATGGACTATTACAGATTTAATGGTATCAGAGCAAGGTTAGCCTGACGTCTGTCGATGCTTTTAGAACAAAAAATGTTGAAAAAGGTTAACATCCCCTGTAGTACTGTATAGTTTGAATGTATAAAGAAAATAAGTGACTGTAAATTGGGTTAAATGTTTTAATTGGTGTGGAAGTTTATGAATTAAGGATGCTAAAGAGGGATAAAAATTCTAGAATTTTACCTGAAATAGTTGATCTTATAATCGTAAATGTAGGTCTGTTCGGTAAGGAACAAAAAGGTACTTGGTGAGGGCCTCACCAGGACTTTTCTATCCGGATCGAATTAAGACCTTACAATGATGATATAGGAGTGAAAGGGGATATCATCAGTACATAGACCTTAAGATCTCCTATTTAAAGGTATCTTAAAGAGAGAGAGAAACAAACTGAGAAATGACAAATATGCCCCTATATTGAAATAAATTCTTCTGAATCTTAGTAAATCAAATTGATTTAGAATTGACTGATTTTGATAGAGTAATTAATGGTGTAAAGGATGTATTACACACAAAATAGTCTTGCTATTAACCCCATCTATACTCCGATAAGTAATACGACTCGAAGTGTATACTATGAAAAGTCTCAAGGTAGTTGGCCCTATTATGGATTCTTCAGGGCTTGAATTAATCATGGAAAGACGTGGTATATTGAATTGGAGATTATTGGATATTATGAAAAGTGATACGCTTACTGAGGGTGAATGAAAAGGTAAATGGTGCATTAATGGTTCAATATCAATGTTATCAAGTCTGGTTCTATATAATTCTTTTGTTTCTTATTACTATAAATCATATATTTATAGAACCAGAATATTTTGAAATATATGTTAAATGATTTGAAAGTTATAGGTATGTGTTTTGAGGATACATAATGGAATTATAGGATGTGGATAACGAAACATCCGAATGGTATGAGATCATGATTTAGAAGTTATCGGATGAATTTCTAAATAGATTTTTGGAGTGATGTGGATTCGAGAGATTATTGACTCGATTCACGACAGGGAGTTTATTCAAAAACTCTCACTGAAAAACATAAAAGGGTCTGAAGAGCTTAAGAAAAAATTTCTTCAGATATTAATGAATGAAGAACCCATCTGTAGTGATGTAAATGATGAAAAACACATATGATTTTGGTTTGAAAGAATAAGAATCAAGTATGATTGTGAACTAAATTCTGAATGTTCAATAGTTTTATCACTGGAAATGGACATCCATTTATTTAGGATTGATGTTTTATCTAATCCACTTAATGATGTATGTGGAGCCTTAAGATCAATTTCTGAAATGAGCCGTTATTGAATAAAAGCATACAGATAAGTGGTTATAAGATGATGTGAAGAACTCGATATAGTTCTATGAGTTACCTATGGTACTTAAAGGATAAAAGAAATATTTTATGACATATGTGAATTTAATGAATGAAATATTTCAAGCACATACGAATAAATTATAAGGGTATATAGTCATGATATGTGAATATATTTCAATTCAATTGAAAGAAATAAGCAATGCCCTTTAATAATTCCATGAACTTCTAGAAAACAGAGAAATCATTGTTAAGTTTAGTAAATATGAATTTCAACTAAACTATACACATTCAGAAACGTATGGTCTCGAGTAATAAAGAGAACCTCAAATTGTCTCAAAAGAGGTTATTGCTAATGAAGATTTACAGATAGTGACTGGGATATGAAATCTAAGGGGTTGCCCAAAAAATAAATGATCTATAAGGAGTTTGTGGAATCAACTGATTTATTGATATGATACATACCTATATCTGAGAAAATCAAATGGAAGTGGATGAATATCTGTGAGTATATGATTCAAAAATGTTAAAAGGTTTTAACGGAAGAGTATTATACCATATGGAAAAGTAACTGAAGTGATAACTGTGAAAGAATGGTAATGTAATGAGAAGATAAGTCATATGATGATTTGGGAACACGAATTTTGAGGTAGTACTCAAATCAAAGATTTCATGTGATTTCTTCTGACTATCATATAGTGATGGCTAGAATTACGATCGAGCCAGATTTAATGAATAAAAATTAGTGATACTCAGAGGAGTAAATAAATGAATAACTGCCAACCATGTAAATGGATATATATATATATATATATATATATTGGAATTGTGAAATTGTGTAAGTAATGTGGAGACAGATTTGGTATTGTGATAGTTTCAATTACAGAATTTGATTATGAAAAGATTACATCCTCAGGTACATCCTACAATTAAGTGATATTACATGTACTATAAGAATGAGGGATGCAATGATAACTCAATATGAAAAGAGTTATCAGGAAAAATTATTACCTAATGTCTCATTCACTGTAAGAGATGATTAATATTAAGGTCTGTAAGTGAAGTGTAGCCTTAGCTAGATTAATGTGAAGGTGATTATTATGAGATAATAAAGAATCCGAAAGAACCGTGATGTTATAGAAGTGATTGTAGACTGATTGACCAAATTGATTCACTTCTTCATCATCAGGTTTTTGATCTCTTGAGTGCCCTAGTCAATATATATCTGTGAAACGATGCGAATGTATGTGAAGTTCCAATGAGCGAGTACATGTGATAGGGATCCCTGATTTGCCACATGCTTTTAAAAGAATAGCAAAAGGCTTTGGGATTCCAAATTTATTGTTAGCACCGCTTTTTACTGATATAAATATACGAGCGCATTGTGTAGACGCTCAATGATATATTGAGAGCGAGTGCGCTGAATTTAAAAAGCTACTGGGATAGTTACATACGATTGATTAAAATTATTTAAATGATAGTCACCAAATTATTATCGACTTGGCACTAAATGAAATGATAAGTGATAAATAGTATGAATTATCTACTGTATGAAAAGGAAGAGAAAATTGTTAACTCCCAAAATTGATAAATAATTTTAGAGAGTATAAATTGATTATGAAAAAGGACATGTGTGATTTAAAGGAAATTTGGATTGTAAAGGTATACTGGTAGTCTCATCTTAAAGACAAGATTAACTGAAAGTTAGAAAGTATATAAGGAAGGAAAGTACCTATATGGGTTGTACTTCCTAAATTAAGTGAAATTTGGAGGACCCGCAAAGGGTATGATGCTATAAGGATAATTGTGGATAGACTGACTAAGTTTGCTCATTCCTCGGCTATGAAATCTACTGATCTAATTAGTGCCTTAGCCGATTTATATGTCAGGGAGATAGTGAGGTTACATGGTGTTCCAGTGAGCATCACATTTGATAGGGAGTCCCGCTTCACATCTCATTTCTGAGAAAGATTTCAGGAAGCTATGGGATCCCAACTGAGTTTTAGCATTGCGTTTCATCCATAGATTGACGGACAATCCGAGCGTACGATACAGACGCTCAAGGATATGTTGAAAGCTTGTGCACTTGATTTTAAAGGCTCCTGGGGCGATCATCTACCCTGGCAGAGTTTGCTTATAATAATAGCTAACAGGCGAGTATCGGCATGGCAACTTACGAGGTTTATATGGCAAACAATGAAAATCCACGATAACATGGGAAAAAGTGAGAGATCGTGAGTTATTAGCTCCCGACTTGGTCAAGCAAGTTCTCGAGATGTACGAGTGATTATGTATTTTTAATGTCTCACCCTTTAAAGGCATAATGAGATTTGGTAAGAAAGAAAAGCTAAGTCCTCAATACATTGGACCTTTCGAGATCTCAAATTACGTGAGAAGTATCCAAAGCTCTTTGGTGATAGGTCCAAGGGAAATTTGGAGGACCAGATTTCTTAAGATGGGGAGAAAATGTAAGACCCGATTTTATAATACTATACACCATAATTTTTGTAATTGTAAATCCTTGAAAGTGGAAATAAGTTACTTAGTGAAATTAAATAAAGATTGAATATGGATTTCCACTTTGGATTTTGGAATTATTGGATTTATAATTTATAATATGGTGTATAATAGGTGAATAAATATTAAATGATGAAGTGGTGGCATAGAAATGAACAAGGAAGTAAATTTGAAAATTTGTAAATTTAATATAATTTCAATGGCATGAAAAAAAATAAAAGAAATGATTTTTTTAGAAGGAAATTAATTTATTGGACATATGATCAAACTTGAGGTTGTTGGAATATATAGAAGAGATGAAAACAAGTCCAAACCGTGCAACAATTTTCTACTGTGTGCTACACGGCTAAAGGCCAAATTTTGTTGCAAATTTTATGGTGTAAAATTTGATAAATAATAGTAGCTAAAAAGGATGTTATTAATTGGATATATGGTTGAATTTTATTGGCTGATATATATATATATCAAAAGAGGAAAAATGAATCAAAGAAAGTGCAGCAAAAGGGGACAGTACGCCATTCATTACTGCCGTGAATTGTCCAGCTGGAGATTTTAAAGGAATTCAACCATAAATTCCATAGAATAAAATGCAATATAGATAATACAAAAAGCAAAAGAAATTAGAAATTACCATGTGAATAATTTTCATTGGTTGAAGATTACAAAAAGGAGAGGAAAGTTAGTCAAAACCGAACAGCAAAGTAACCACTCCCAGCCGTTCCTTTTTGCTACAAGTTTCTTCAGATTTTAATGCTCAATATGGCATAAAATGATGAGGAAAATGGATAAGTAAAAAAGGTGGCAAACTCCTATTGGATGTTATGAATAAATGGATGGTTAAAGAGAACAAAACTCAGCAAAATCTTCATCTTCTCACCGATTCCCCTGCTGTCCACGAGAAGTCTATGTTGGTTGCAAATTGCGTTTTATTTTGTACCCATTTTATTCAAGGAAAATTCAACAAAATTATATCCTCTTGATACCTAACCGTCTAACCCTTTCCCATCAACCTTTCCTCCATCTTTGGAATAGCTAAGAAATAAGCAATGTGAGGCTGACGTGAGGCAGAAAGTTGTTCTATGTTGGAGGTGTCATTCGATCAAGGTAAGCTATTTGGATTCTCATGGTTTTCTTGATATTCAATGGTATATTTCAATGCTTTACAACATAATAAACATTGATATAACATTGTTTTTAGTTAAATCCTTCTAGAATAGGAGAATAGAACAAAATGAGATTTTGTTATAAATGAGAACAAGTAAGAAACTGGGCTAGAAATTGTATGAAGATGATGAGAAATGATCAAGAGAATGTAAATAAATTGAATAGAAAGCTTGGAACTATGAAATGATGAAGAATCAAAATTTGGCTATGGAAGGGAGTTTTGGTTTGGCATGAAAGCATAGGAAAATTTTATGAATCATGCAGGAAAATAAGAGGGAAAAGTTCACGTGGACAAGAACCTACCAATTGGAAACAAGAAATTAAAGGAAGGATTGAAAGTCAAGAAATGGCCATGATGAGGGTTTGAAAATATGTTGAATTTTGGGCATAATGGTAGAAAATGACTATAAAAATTAAGAGAGAAAGATTGGTGAAATTAGAATTGAAAAAGAAGCTAATATGAAAAAATTGGGTGTTAACACCAGTATAATTTATACTGGTTATGCATATATTATAACATTAATGGCTGCAATTTTGTGTAAGTTAGTCGCTTAAATTAAAAGGAACAAATATTAAAAATTTGTGATAAAATTATTTTGCAACCGGGAGTTACGAGTTTTGGTAAATGTAACTAGGAAGCTCGGCTTTGTAAGAGAAGTAAGGGAGAAGTGTGTGAGTTGTAGAGATATAATGAATGCATGTTTTGTTGAGATGAATTTTATGAAAATGTTGGAAGCATGATTTGGTTTGAAACATGCATGAATTGTGGTTGAAAAACTGGTTTATATACTGAAATTTCGGTGAAGGAGGATAAGAATCCGCAGAAGTTATGTTGCCGAAAAATTTACTTAAAATATTTTAGATGCTTGAACTTGAGTCAAATGACATAATTAGAAACCATTTATATCAATTTTCCATAAAATGTAAATTATGAGAGAAATATGAAAATTAAATATTCATGTTTTAAAATTTTGCATAAGTGAGAAATTAATTATGATTTAAATGATTTTAAATATTAAAAATGAATAATTATATATTTTCTCACTTTATAAATGAATATTTACCGACTGATTTACTGTATTAGGAAAGGGGAAAATAAATACTTTTTTGGAAATAATTATTTAAATAAATGATTTAATTTATGAAATTTCCTTAAAGGTATTTTATGAGAAAATAAATTGATTTTGAGACTTAGGCCCTGAGATTCATGCTTACTACTATTACTGTTATACTGTTACTGTTCACGTGGCTGATAAACTCGCCAAGTCATCAACTATCCCGGAGTCACTTGGCAAGTGTAGCCGAGGACTACCCTAAGACTATGGACATAGATCTAGATTGTTACTGTACTGTGTCCCTTAGTGGATGATATTGTGTCCCTAGTGGATGATTATAGTATGATACCATGTAGGGTGATGCCTAGTCTCAACTTACTGTTTACTAATACTACACTATGAATAACTGATTTATGTTTTACTGAAACTATGAACTATTGTTTATTACTGTTGAACTGTGATTCACTGTTTAGTGCTTTATTGAACTGGAAAAGTTCTGATTACTATTTATTGAAAGGAATCATAAGAACTTACTGTTTACTGAAATGAAATTACTGAATACTGTTTATTGTACTGTGAATTTACTGAATTACTGAACTAAAAGTACTGTTTAATGTTTATTGAAAGAAATGAGCACCATTGTTTGCTGGAGAAAAGAATTATGGAAATTATTCCTAAAATAGAAATAATTATTGAACTGTTTATCTAATGATTTGGATTTTTATATAAGCTACTGAATTGAAAAGATATTTACTGTTTCTACAGTTTTAAAGTGACTGTTCACTGTACTGTTGTTCATTGTACTATCACATGTTTTGAAAAGGATTACTGAAAAGAAATGTTAAATGCTTTATACCATTTATTACTTACGAGAAATGGAAGTTAATTTGTTTTAAAATAAAACAAATTATTTAATTACTCCCTCTAATAGCTCTGGGTTTCCGAGACAAGACATGTATTTCAAAATACCTTCCAAGCTCTATCTGAATTTTTCAACCGACTATAGTATCCTTCCTTACAGTGTCTAGTACATCGTTAGGAAAACAAGTGTTTTTGCTGCATATAGATTTCATTATATCAAGCGGCATAAGACTCATTTACTGAGCATGTGGTTCACTCACTCCTTTTTTTTCAACATTTCAGATTAATTTCAAGGATGATTTGAGAGCTTCCTCAGATAATAGAGCTATGAATTCACACACAGGGGTAAAGTGCGTCATATTTTAAAGGTACAGTCACATTTCTTTTATATTCAGACATATGTACATAGTACTACTTTATTGTAAAATGGAAACAGGGGATGTAAAGTGTACAGAATATTGTAAATTTTTTTTCTTAATTAACTAAATAAATAAATATTTATCATTTATTACTATTAATGATCAAGTGTTAAAGGCATCACAGACAGCCCAACCGTAAATTATGTATAAAATATGTTATTTATTGTACTGTGGACTATTATAGCAAAGAGTTTCGTTCAAAGGTAAGAATTTCCATGATTTAATGTTTTATTGAATTTTAAAGTTATATTTTGACTAAATTAAAGGTGTAGATTATGAATCTACATTGGATTTGATATTTGTTGACTAAATAAAAATTCACCATGAGAGTGACATTCGGCCAAGCTAGGAACTCAAGGAATCCATGTAGTTCTTTGCACAAAAATGATGGAACATAAGACAATGAACATGGATTTAAGCTTGGTAGGCTTAGATTGAAGAAAAGCATTAAGACTAACATAAAAGGGGTTTCAGCCATGAGGTTTTGGACAGCCTAAGATACTGCATTTCATGGTTTTGATATGTCAAATTAATGTAGAAATTAAGAGAAGAAGACTGGTGAAATCAGATATGAAATCGTAGCTAAAACGGGAAAGTTGTGTTTTACTATTGATGTAATTTACACTAGTTAGGCATAGGCAGTATCCAATGTGGCTGCATTTAGTGAAAGTTAATAGCTCAAAAATAAGAGAATAATTAATGAAAATTATTGGTGAAATTATTTTGCAGCCTGAATAATCAGATTCGTGTGGTGACAGTGAGAAGTTCGACACCACGAGACAGGTAAGGGATGAGTGTGTAAGCCGTAAGGATATAGCGAATGCATGATTTTTATGGATATGATTTTATGAAATTATATGATACTAAATTGCGTTTGAAATCATGCAAACCTATGGTTTACGACTGGTATAAATACTGTGTTTAAGTGCACGGGGTTAGGGTAATTGCAGCTGTCATGCTGCTGAAAATTCCTCCAAAATTTTTTAAAATATCATGAAATATTTTATGAGCATGAAATGAATGTGATTTTGTATTTTGGAGCTTATTTCCAATATTTTTCCACAAATTGGAATTTTATCGAAAATTTTATTTAAATATTCACGTAATTAAATTTTATTAAAGTGAGATATCAAGTACGTTCTTTAAATTATTTCATAATTGTTTAGAACGGTTAAAAATTTTCTCATTGAAGCATGAATATTTTATTGACTATTTTTACTGTATTATTAAATGTTAATTTAAATACCTTTTGGAATTTTATTAAATTTTAATGAAAATTGTTCAAGTTGCTTAAAGGTATTTTCCATTGTAAATGGAATGTTTTGAGACCGTTAGACCCCATATCATGCTCATGTGTATTACTATACTGTATTGTTATTGTGGCTGATAGACCTGCCAAGTCATCAGCAGTCCTAGGGACACCTGGCAAGTGTACTCTAGGGACACCTATAGACTATGGCTATAGATCTTATTGTTTACTGTTACTGTTCCCTACGAGGATTATAGCATGATATATTGAGGGTGGTGCTTAGTCTCCACCTATTGTTTACTGTTACTGTTCCCTACGGGGATTATAGCATGATATATTGAGGGTGATGCTTAGTCTACACCTACTGTTTACTATTACTAAATTGTGAATCACTATTAATTGTTTTACCGAATTGAGAACTACTGTTTACTGTTACTGAACTGAAAACTACTGAACTACTATTTACTGTTACTAAACTATAGTTTATTGTTTTACTAAACTGTGAATTACTGTAAACTGTTTTACTGAACTACGTATTACTGATTACTGTTTACTGAATTGTACTGAATCATCACTGTTTTACTGAACCGTGAAGTACTGTTTACTAAACTGTACTGGATTATTACTGTTTACTGAATTGAAAACATTTTATAAAAATTATTACGGATTTTTAAAATGTTTATTTTACTGTTACTACACTGAGAAACTCAAGTGTTTACCGTACTGAACTATTTTTACACTATTTACTGAACTGTTATTGTACTAATACTGAACTGTTTACTGTTATTGCTAAGAGTACTGTATTGAACTGTTACTGAAGTGTTTTATTGAACTATTAATGTTTCATAAAGAAATATTTTATTATCTCTAAACCTATCTCATTTACTGAAATCATTATTGTTTACTGAATTGTTACTGTTTACTTAAAACTGTTACTGTTTACTGAAAAGTATTACTGTTACTAAATTGTTACAAATAAAAGTGTTACCAAATTAAAAACTATTAAAGTGAAACTGTTTACTGAAATGATTTGTTACTGTTTTACTGGAGTGTTTACTGTGTTAAATTAATTTCCATTGCTTTCTGTACTACCATAGTGCTGCTACTGCACTGTTTCTATACCGTTACTACTGTTAAATAAACGGTTTACTGTATTATTCTACTATTGTTACCGTAAGTGGTTTTCAAGTATTTACTGTAGTGTTGAATTAAATGGTTTTATTACCATTTTTTTATTAAAGTGTTATTAAAAGATTTTATATCGACAATTTATAAACTACTCCCTATAGTCGCTTTGGGTTTCCGGGACAAGACAGGTGTTTCAAAATACCTTCCATGCTCTATATGGATTTCCTGACCGACTATAGTATCCATCCTAGTGAACTGTTAGGAAAATAATGTTTTCCAGCATATAGATTTCGTTATATCTTACATACAATTCTTTTACTGAGCACATTTCACTCACCCCTTTATTTTCCAATTCCACAAGATATTAAAAGAGATTAAAAAGGGGTATACATTAGAGGATATTGACAGCATTTTGGATTACCCAGACTATGTTTTGTCAACCCGGGAGGTATTTATACTTTCTTTTATACATTCAGATGAATTGTACGGTACTACTGAAATTGTAAAATAGGAACAGGGGATGTCAGTTGTAAGAAAATGATGTTAAATTTGATATTCCAAATCTATAAAATTATTTGGAGTTACTATATATTACTGTACAAGTGTAAAGGCATCGTAGACAGTCCAATCGAAATTTGTGTGTAAAAATATGTTATTTACTGTATATTTGGACTGTTACACTGCGAATGCATTATTTCGTTGGAAATAATTTTATGAGAATATTTTGAAACCAATGACATTGCAATTGGTGAAATTGAGGTTTCTAGTTGGATTATAAATTGTGTTTTCCGTGCAGGAAGGTTAGGATTTAACTAGCCGATATTCTACTAAAATTTCTAAAAAAAATCATCTAAATATTCTTAAATAATTTTTATGCATGAAAAATGTGAGATTCAATATTTAATTTGCAATTTATTAATTAAATTGCATTGCGTTATTATTTATTGAAAAATTATATTTAAATATTCGTGTTATCAGATTTTACAGATAAAAGAGTACCAGTATATTCTTCTAGTTTAATTATAGTGAAATAGAACGTTTTCATAAATGAAAACTAAAATGTGAATATTTTATGAAATTTCAATTATAAGCTGTTTATGTGATTTTATTTATGATTTTATTATAGAAATTAAATATGATTTTATTTATGGAAATTAAATGATTTCCTTTATGAAGTTTAAAATGTGATTAAACTGTTTTGAGACTGTTAGGCCTCGTATCATGCTCATGTGTTTATTGTTACTGTACTGTTACTGTGGTTGATAGACCCGCCAAGTCATCAGCAGTCATAAGGACACCTGCCAAGTGTACTCTAAAGACACCCATAGACTATGGCCATACGTCTCACGTGTTTACTGTTACTATTATAGCATGACATACCTTGGGTGTTGCCGGGTCTCCACCTACGATTACTGTTACTGAAGTGAAACTGTTTACTATTAGTGAATGTGTTCATTGTTACTTAAACTGCTTACTGTTATTGAAAACAGTTTTATTGATACTAAAATGTTTACAAAATCATGTAAATTGTGGGAGCCACCTCTTAAGTCCTACGAGAACAAAGTGTCACGCAGTTTTAACATTTTAATATCATTATAAAAAGGGATTTCTATCACTAAGAAAAAATGTTTTATTGTTGTTATTATCGAAGTGATAGTGTTTGCCGCTATTGAAATGTTTACCATACTGTTTTATTGAATTGTTACTATTACCTTACTACTTTACTAAACTGTTGCTCGTACTCAAGCTATTTACTGTTACTGAAAAGATTTATGTACTGACTTGTTTGCTATTACTGAAAAGATTTTTGTACCGAATTGTTACTGAAAGTGCTTTACTAAACTGTTAATGTTTTGAAGTGAACGTTTTTACTGTCACTAAACCTAATACTGTTTACTAGAAACTGTTCACTCCATTATGATGTTTACTGAACCGTGATTGAATTGTTATTGTTTACTGAAACAGCTACAGTTTACTGAAATGTTACAACTGAATGTGTTTACCAAAATAATTGTTAAAGTGAAATTATTTACTGAACTATTTACTCACTGCTTTACTGAAGGGTTTACTATGTTAATATTGTTTCCACTAATTTATGTACTATCACTGTACTATTACTATTGTTCATCGAACTAATTACTATACTATTATTGTTACTATATCATGTCATGTGTATTAAATAATACTGAAGCATTTATTAAATGGTTTTCTTACCTTTTATTTATTTAGAATATATTAAATTGTTATTATATCGATAATTTAGCAATTACTCCCTATAGTCGCTTGTGGGTTTTTAGGACACGACAGGTATTTCAAAATACCTCCTATACTCCATCCGGTTGCCTGACCGATTATAGTATCCATCTTTTTACTGCCCTTAGTGTACTGTTAGGAAATTAAACGCTTTGTGCATATAGATTTCATAGTATCAAGACTTACGTACGATTCTCTTACTGAGCATGTTTCGCTCACCCCTTATTTTTCACTCAGATTATATTAAGTGGTTAATTGGTATATCGTTCTGTAGATTGGCTGTGCTATGGTTATCCCAAAGCAGTTTATAGTGGATCCTGGAGGTTTTGTGTTTACATTTGTATGTTCAGACATTTATTATACAATACTACTTGTTGTAAATTTAATTTCAGGGGATGTAAACTGATTTATACAGTTGTAAATAATAATTTTTATATATGAATAAAATATTGTGTAAGGTGTTTTACTATTTTAAGTTAATAGTGTTAAAGGCATAACAGACAGCCCAACCAACCATTGTATATGTGTGATAAGTGATAAATGTGAACATACTGTCATAACATACTGTCATAGTTCCAAGTATGCAAAATGGCTTGCCAAAAAGGGTAAACTTCTCAACTTTGTTTTCTCTTAAGTTAATTTGGTTTTAGTACCCAATCACACTTGTTGGATAGATACAACTGCAACTACTCACATAAGTGTGACTATGCAGGGTTGTCTAAGGAGTAGAAAGCAGACTGATACTAAAAAATTCATCTACGTAGGAAATGCCAAAAGTGCTCTTGTTGAGGCTATTTGTCTATTTAGATTAAAGTTAGTATTTGGTTGCCATTTAGATTTGAACAAGACTATTTATGTACTGTCATTCTCGTTCATTTGGAAATGGAAAGTTTAATCTCTTCCAGTATTCAAATCCTATTGGCATAGGTTCTTTAGTTGATAATCTATGTAAATTGGACCTTCATGCCTCACACATTAATGAATCCTCGCATAAAAGTAATTCTAGTATAAAATGCAAATTAATGAATTAGAATTCTTTCATATTATGGCACAGGCATTTAGCATATATTTCTGAGCAAATAATAAAGATGTGAGAACTCCATTTTCCTCATATCTGATATAAGTTACAGAGTGTAGGAACTTAAAAAGAAAATATTGATTGTTAAAATATTTAAATTGAGGGTTTATTCGATAAGATTCAAGGGAGTACTCAGTGTGAGCCCCACTAGGACTTTCTCTGTCCAAATCTAAGTGAGACCCTAGAATAATGATATTTGAGGTGAAATATGAATATAGCAAGAATCTGCATCTCAAATCACATCGATTGAGCATGTTTTGAAAAGTGTGCAACAATTTCGAAAATGACGGTTAGTTCATAAGCCGTCGAAATTTTCGTGAATAACAGTCAAATTGAGATGACTTTTGACCAATTATTAGTGGTGAATAATTTTTCATGTAATAAGGTTTTAGACTATGTGGACTAATAGAAGAAATTAGGCATTAAAGTAGACATTTACGCAATTTTACGGTTAGGGGTATTTTGGTAATTTCACCTAAATGACAGTCAAACTTTAACAAAAGCTTAATCAATGACTAGAACAAGTTAGATAGAGGTGTTTTATGATGAAATGAAATATTTTGAAGGTTGGATAGACTGTTTCAACAAAGTCAAACTGTGAAAGGTAAAATGGGAAGATTACTTAAGTATAAGGGTATTATGGTCTTTTCATAATAAGGCTGGTTAATTGATCAATGTTTGACCAAATTTGACTTAAATAAATAAATTAAAATTAAAATTAAAAATCTGAAATGAAAAATAATAAAAAATAATAACTATGGCATATTGGTAAATATTAGAAATTTTAAGGGGCAAATTGTCATTTTGTACATGGGTTGGAAAATATCTTAAAATAGTGGTAAAACAACCAAAAAATTCTGATTTTTTTCCATGTTCAGCCGGCTACCCCTGTAGCTTCTCTTTTTCTCTCCATTTTCCTTATGTTTCCTACTTTTCCACTTAGAGAACTCATCAATTTCTTTATCAAATCATCAAGCGCCTTTCACAAAACCTGTCCCATACCTCAAGAACACCTTAAATCCAGAATTTAAGGGGCTGAATTGAAGAATTGGAGGCTGTTTTGGCTGTTGGATGTGGCTGTACATGGAGAGGTAAGAGGAGACAGCCACTGATTTGTATTTTTCTGCTTAGTTTCAATTGTTTCATAGTAGTTTAACATGTCTATGGTTGAAATTGAAGCAAATCAAATTGTATGAGCATGTTAAGGTTTCTATCATGAGGGTTTCCAAAGGGAAAAATGTTGATCTCATGCTTAAAGTGCTGTAATGTTCCAAGAAAATAAGTGTTAAGTGTGTGTATGTGCCGATGTTGTAATTCTGTTGCTTTGTCCTGTTCCGGCCCCGTGTTTAAATATTCATTTTGGGTGTTTTATAATGCAATAAATTCTGTAAAATTTATGGTAGATAGCCTTATGAGTTAGAAGAAATTCAGTTTTGGAATCACTTGATTTGGAGTTCTGTAACTTAAGTTATGTGCAAATGAATGCAGGACACTCTGCCAAAAAAGGTGATTCAAATGGCTGATTTGAAAAATTGTAAAAAATAGACCAAGTTGAATTTGGGTACAATACATAAATTTATAGAAAGATAAATGAGTTGGGAATAATATGGTTTTGGGTTTGCACAATTTGGATAATGTTGCACTAAGATATGAAGCAATTTGTGCATAGAGGTTAGTACACAAATCCTCCAGAATGCACCTGAAGATAGGGTAATTTGAGGAATTATTAGAAACGACTCAGAAATGATAAAATTGTGAAACTTACCAATTTGATATGGAATTGAATTAAGATTCACATGGTCTCAGATTCATAATTTTTTGATATCTCTATAATTAGTAATGTAATTTTTAATGCACAAAGGTCAAGAAACCATCCTGCCAAATGGGCCAAAATTAGACTGAATTTTAGAAAATTGGTGAAAAAAACAAAAAATGAATTAGGAAGTGACCTTACACTTCTAAAAAGGGAATTAAGTTAGGTTCCATAAAAAATTGACGACACATTAATTGGAATTCGATAATTTTGGTTATGAACAGAAAGGCATTGATAGGTCAGAAAATTTTTGCAAGGAGTGAGCTACTCTTATAGTGAAATGGTGAAAACTTGGTGTGCATGGTTGGATAAGATAATAGAACTGCTAATGAGTAGGAATTATAAAAATATTTTATATATAAATTTTGAAACTAAACTTGTATAAATGATTTTGTACAGCCCTGAAGTTAGAACAGTGAAAAAGAAAGGTAGGCACATATATGCTTGCCTACAGCTTCAAGCTACAAAATGGACTATATGATTGACATGGACACTGTATAGGTAAGAGACATATATAGGATACGTAGGGATATCATATTTTGCAGTGATTTGATTTTGAAACTTTGATATCTGAACTTTGAATTTTAAAATGAATTCGATTGATCTGGATTTGAATGACTTTTGAATATGATATTTGAACTTTGAAAGTTGAAAATGAATTTGACGTTGAATATGATTTTGAATCCGATATTGGTTTTGATATTGACTGATATGAATTTAGAATTATTGAACGGTTTTGACTATGATTTAATATGTATGAATTCCTTATCTATTAGTTCAGTTCTGATTCTCTATAGATAAAGAGTAAGAGAACCGAGACAATTGAGGTGCTCTAAAGTATCCTTCCTAACTCACCCAACTTCTAACTCAATATAGAGATCATTCCATTCGAATTTCCTACATACATATCTATTGCTTCATTTTGGTATTTAAAAGAATGATTAATATTCCAATTGGTGTTTAGTTTTATAGAGAAAGAGAATTTCAGGAATGATAAGATCGTAATGATTATTACCTTTGAATGACTATGATTTGATTGGTGGATTTAAGGAATGCTTATTATTTGTGGATCTATGAGTAATGAACTGGATTGAGAAGATATGGATTTCTACTGTTTGAACTTGTAGGAGGTTCCGATTATTGAAATGCTATACTGCTAAGATTCTATTTAAATGGTTTGAATTGATGGGGAGATGATCTTCAAAAAAAGTATTTGAACAATAGGTTTAATGTTGATTGTAAGAATATGTTCTAAAGGTACTAGCTTTGATTTATGTGACTGAAACATACGTTTAAATAATACATGACTGAAATGTTGAAGGAATTTGGAAGTTATTGGATTGTATCGAATTCGATATCTGAAAATATATGCCTGATAGTAATCGAACGAATTTGATATTTGAAAGTATGTGACTGACTCTTGTACAATGATTTAATAGTTTATGAAATGTATCCAAAAATCTAAGATTGACCCTATACGATAAGGTTTGATTTAAAGATGAATAAAATCATATATTCTGTTATTTGATTTATGCATAAAGCATAGTTTTATATACATGTCATTTTTGAATATGTATGATCTCATGAGTTTTATTAAGATTTGAAACTAATGATCGATATTTGATTATTTTAACGTCTATCCGATGCCATTGCATGGATTCTGGTTCATGAAATGCATTATTTATTGTTTGAATGTTAAGTTGAAATAATGTTTTGAATTACTTGGATTTAATTGAATATATTAAATGAAATGTTTGTTTTCTAAATAATATGTTTTAAAATGAAACTTGATTCCCGAAAGCTTATATTTTGACTTCTGGGGTGGTAAATCCTTGGTTAATGTAGATCCACTCCTAGATCATGATAACAAAATGTGCGTTTATATTATTCCCTTTTTCTATTGTCGTAAATCGCCTCAGCTGTGAGGGTGTAGCTTTCTCCGACTCACTCGGAGTTGCCAGTGCCGGTGCTAGTGCTGCTGGAGCTATAGAGAGAATAGTGGAAGCAGCGGATTCTCTAAGCATCGGGCAATGCCTCACCATATGCCCCATCTGTCCACATCTAAAGCATGCCTTAGTCAGTAAGTAACAAAGACGCGAACCATGGAACCTACCACAATGTGCACATCTGGTCGCTGTACTCCTCTGAGTAGAGGTGGGCCAGTAACAGGGGCTAAAGCTACTGATCTCATAAATTGCCCATCAAAAATCTGAATGCCCGAAGACTTAGCCTTCTTAAGCTACTCCTTACTAGATCTGTCCTCAAAAGCTCTCTTAGCTTTACCTTTTCCCTTCGCCTTACCCTTATGACTAACATCTGTATGATATTGCTTAAAATCCCTCTCACATAACTATGCCTGTCGTACTACCACATCATAACTACGAATATCAAATGGGGCTAACTTAGATCTGATAGAGGGTCTCAATCTAGCCATAAACCTGTCAACGTTATGTCTCGCATCAACTCTGGTCTGAGGATCAAATCTGCTCAGTGTGGTGAATCCAGTCTCATACTCATCTACTGACATACTTCCCTGAACCAACCCCAAAAACTCCTACTGGGCCATGTCGGGGATGTACTATCACTGAAAAGCCTCAATAAATATCCCACGTCACCGCCTGATGTTGAGCAAACAAAACTGTCTGTGTCACCTTTCACCAGTGCTCCGCATCATCCATCAACTGGAACACTGCTAGACCCATTTTCTCGGTCTTTGAACACCTCATATACCTAAATAACTTCTCAACTATAGTAATCCACTGTTCTACCACCAACGGACCCCTAGTACCCTTAAACTTCGGTGGATCCAATTTCTTAAACGACCGCACTAAGTTTACATCACAGTAAGACTTCACGTCTCTAAGCGGCTAAACTGGTGGCTGTGGTGGAACGACCTATGGCTGAGGTACTGGTGGTGGAATAAGTTGAGGCACTAGTGCTACTGCTGGAGCTGCAAGAACTGTTCTCTCTCCCTGCCCTATCCGCAGCTCGATCAGCTTGATACATAGCCATAAAATTGGCTAGCATCCTCTCCATCCTTGTCATCCATGCATTAGGATTCTCTAGCTACGGTGGGTGAGCATGTCCTGGGATGGGCTCTGGTATTGGCTCAAGAGTATGGGGCTCTAGAGTCTGCTCCGCCCTACCTCTACCTCTTCCCCTAATCAATCGCGCTACCCTCCTTCCACTCATATCTGCACCACATATACAATTTATTTCACTTCCATTAGTTATTCAATTATCCATTCAGACTATACAGTATTATAGCGGATGTCTATCACTTCTCTTTTATTGTAAGACACCTACAAACATCAAACCAAATTCGCTCTGATACCAATAAAACTGTAAAAGTCCAAATGTACAGTAAAACATATACATTTTTACGTATATTTGACGGTTGGGCTGTTTGCGATGCCTTAGTTACTTAAACAGTAACAGTGATAATAGTAAACTGTAATTATTTTACAAATCGGAATATAAAATTTTACAATATTCCTTAACACTCTACATCCCCTGTATTTACTTTATAATTTAAGTAGTAATGTACAATTAATCTGAATATATAAAAGAAAATAAAATGCCTCTAAGATCGACAATATGCAAATTCGGTAACCAAAATGCTAGTTGATAATTTCGGGATAGTATGTCTCTTATCCAAATATAGTATCCTGTGGAGTGGAAAGTAAAGGTGTAGGCGAAACATGCTTAGTAAAGGAGTCGTATGCAAGACTAATATAATGAAAGTATATATTGAAAATTTTTTATTTTCCTAATGGTTCAATAGGCACAGTAGACGGATGGATACTATAGTCGGCAGGAAAATCCAAATGGAGCATGGAAGGTATTTTGAAATACATGTCTTGCCCCAGAAACCCAAAGCAACTATAGGGTATATTTCATAAATTATTGATATAAAACAATTTATTAATGATTATTCCATGTATAATAAATTGTAAATAAACCATTTGATTTAATCACTTCAGTAACACTTTCAAAATCACGTGACAGTAACAGTAGTAAACCGTTCAGTAATTTAGTTGAATTTAAACAATGGAATTAGTATACCAGTCAGTTCAGTAACAGTACGATAAAACGCTTCAGTAAACAGTGAATAAACAGTTCAGCGTAGTAAACAATATATTTTGGTATAGTTCAGTAAACAGAAATTAGTAAATCACAATTGAGTAAATAGTAGGTTTCAGTAAAGTTTAGTAATCATTTAACAGTAGGTTAAGACTAGGCAACACCCTAAATAATCATGCTATAATTATCCTCGTAGGGTAACAGTAACAATATGCAGTAAGATCTATGACCATAGTCTATAGGGTGTCCACAGAGTACACTTGCCAAGTGACCCCAGGACTGTGATGACTTGGCAGGTCAATCAGCCACAGTGACAGTACAGTAGCAGTAAGCATGAAGTTAGGGCCTAAAGTCTCAAAATCATTTTATTTCAATATAAATACCTTTAAGGAATTTAAATAGAAATTATCATTAAATTTAATAAAAACTCCAAAAAGGTATTAAATTCATATTTGACAGTATAGTGAAAATAGTTGATAAAATATTCATGTTTTGGTGAGAAAATTTATAAATTTTCATTTTCAATATAGAATCCTTTAAAGAACATTTTTCTATTCTCACTTTAATAGAATTTTATAACATGAATATTTAATTACTATTTTTCAATAAAATTCCAACTTATGGAAAATTTATGGAAATAAACTCCAAAATCCATAATTCACTTAATTCATGCATCTAAAATATTTCATGCTATTTTAGAATATTTTTGATAATTTTTTCGGTAGCATAACAACTGCAATTCCCTAACCCATTGCACTTGAGATACAGTTTATAAAACAGTCGTAATATCCCAATTTGCATGATTGCAAGGCAATTCAACATCTAAATAATTTCATAAAATTATATTCATAAAATCATGCAATTCATTATATCCATACAGCTTCCACACTTTTCCCTTACCTATCTAGTAATACCGACTTGTTCGGTAGCACCAATTGTAATCCGATAATTCTGGCTGTAAAACAATTTCACCAAAATTTTCCATTTATTTTCCTCTTATTTTTAAGCTATCAACTTTCACTAAATGCAGCCATATAGGATACGGTCTATACCAACCAGTGTAAATGACACCGGTAGTAAAACATAACTTTTCCTTTTTAGCTCTGATTTTAGATCCAATTTCACCATTCTTCTTCTCTTGATTTCTACATTAATTTAGCATATCAAATACATGAAATGCAGAAAAATGACACCTCCCAAACACTATGGCCGAAACCTCCCTTATGTTCACATGAAAGATTTTCAACAATCTTAGCCTACCAAACCTTAAATCCATGTTTATCTTCTTGTTTTCTATCATTTTCATGTAAAGAACTATATGATTTCCACAAGCCCTTATGCAAAGCGAAACCCCCAAGGTTCCCTTTTCATCATGATTTAATTGGATTTAGGCAAAACTAATGCTAGATATAAGCTTAACATAGTGAAAAACATAAGAATCTAAAATTAGTTTTTAAAGAAATGAAAAATCACCAGGGAAGCTCACCTTGGCTGAAAATTCTTCTTCCCTTTTCTCCTTGTATGATCACTTTCTCAATGGGACTTTGGTGTCGATTTGATAGAGCACAAAGAGAAGAATGCTTTTGGTAAAAATAGACTTGTTGAAAAATGATGCCTTAAGGTGGCTTTTTTTTACTTTTCTTTCTTTTTCTTTTTCTTTCCTCTCTTTTCTTTCTTTGTGCCATGCAAGCTATGGAGAAAAAGTAATTAGTGCCGGCTGCTATGTTGACTGAAGTGTAAAGGTGTTTCTAGATGGTGGCAATTTACCAAAATGCCCCTATTTAAGCAATTTTTGGACAATTTTGCTCTTAAGCTTCCGTAATCGTAAAAACCATGTAACCATGCTCCAAAATTTTAGATTCCTTCACCAAATAATCATATTTAATATATCTTGATGATTGGAAGTGGTTTCATCGATGCACGGTGCACGGATAGTGAGAAATTACGATTTTATCCCTGTGACCCGTCGGCTAATTTCTCCCATTTCAACATGTTTCAATAAATCTCTTGACACAGACTTATCTTACTTTTCATGTAGAATATCATGATATTTTTACTTTGTCCCAACTTATTTTAGTTTGGGTGTAATTTATGAAAATGCCCTTGGGATATAACCATTATTTTCCAATTTGTTTTCAAAATTCATAAAATAATTTCAAATAATATAAAATTTATTTTTGTGCCTCAAAATCATTATATATATTTATTTCACCCACTGTACACTATATTAAAATGGGGCTCACATTACAAATTCACTTAAAATTACAAATTATATTATATTTCACTAAATAATTAATTACAAATTTAGGTACAGTACAGTAGAAACAGGTCTTACATTTTCTCCCCACCTTTAGGAAATTTGGTCCTCCAAATTTCATTCTGATCGATCACTGAAACAGCTATGGATACTTTTCACGTATTAAGCTCACTAACTCCCAAGTAGCCTCCTCTTTAGTGTGATACTGCCAGAGCACTTTTACCAATGGAATAGTTTTAGCCCGCAGCACTTTATCCTTCTTATCCAAAATCTATACTGATCCCTCAACGTAACTCATGTCCTCTCTAATCTCTAGTGGCTCGTATCGAATTACGTGAGAAGGATCTAGATGGTACTTTCTCAACATCGAGACATGGAACATATTTGCAGTCCGACAAGTCTGGTGGTAGTGTTAACTTGTAGGCCACATCTCCAATGCGATCTAAGATCTTGAATGATCCAATATATCGAGGACTCAGCTTTTCTTTCTTACCGAACCTTATTATACCTTTAGACGGTGAGACCTTTAAAAACACATAATCACCCGTAGAAAATTCTTGTGGTCGGCGTCTAGTATTTGCATAACTCCTTTGCCGACTCTGAGCCGCCTTTAACCTTTCACAAATCACCAGTACATTACGGGAAGCCTATTCTACCAAATCAGGAGCTAATAATTTACGGTCTCCTTCTTCTTCCCATGCTATCAGGGATCTACATCGTTTGCCATATAATGCCTCATAAGGTGCCATGCCGATGCTCGTATGATAGCTGTTATTATAAGCAAACTCTGCTAGAGGTAGATGATCGTCCCATGAGTCTTTAAAATCCAGTGCACATGCTCTCAACATTTCCTCTAGTGTCTATATCGTGCGCTTAGACTGTCCATCAGTTTATGGATGAAAAGCGGTGCTGAAATTTAGTTAGGATCTCATAGCCTCCTAAAATCTCTCCCAAAAATGAGATGTGAACCGGGAATCCCTATCGAAGTAATGCTCGCTGGAAAACCACGCAACCTCACTATCTCTTTGACTTATAGATTGGCTAAGGCACTAACTGGGTCAGTAGATTTCATGGCTAAGAAATGAGCACACTTAGTCAATCTATCCACAATCAGCCAAATAGCATCATACCCTCTTCGGGTCCGTGGTAAACCTGTAATAAAATTCATAGTTACATGCTCCTATTTTCACATAGGAATCGATAGAGGTTGTAACATACCTGCAAGCTTCTGATGCTCAATCTTAATCTGCTGGCATGTAAGACATCTTGCAACATACTCTACGATGTCTTTCTTTATCTTGGGCCACCAATATACCCTTCGTAAATTCTGGTACATCTTAGTACTACCAGGATGTAAAGTGTACTGAAGGTATGGGCCTATGACAAAATCGATTCCTTTAATTACTGATCACTAGGAACACAGATTCTGCCCCTGAACCTCAAAATACCATCGGTGCTAATCTCAAAATTTGACTGTACTCCCATCTGTACTTGACTGGCAACCCCGATACAGTAAGTATCTCTCCTCCGAGCTTCCTTGATACGATCCATCAAATCCGGCTCTATCCTGAAATTAGCCGTAAACCCATATCTGTCAGAGGAAATCACATTCAGACTGAGGCTCGAGAACTACTCTAAAAGATTGTGCTCCCTGACTATCATAAACGATACCATGCCCACATACTTGCGGCTTAGTGCGTCTGCCACCACATTAGCTTTCCTCGGGTGATACAAAATCTCGCAGTCATAATCCTTTAACAACTCCATCCATCATTATTGTCTCATATTTAGTTCTCACTGCGAGAATAAATATTTTAGACTCTTATGGTCTGTATATACCTGAAATTTCTCCTCGTATAAATAATGCTGCCAAATCTTCAGTGCAAATACAATTACGGCTAATTCTAAATCATACGTTAAGTAGTTCTTCTCATGATCTTTCAACTACTGAGAACCATAGGTAATAACCTGACTGTTTTGCATGAGTACACATCCCAATCCCTGTGTGGACGCATCTATATACACTGAAAATCCACCAGATTCGCTAGGAAGGGCAAGTACGGGGGTAGTAGTAAGTCTCCGCTTTAACTCCTAAAAACTACACTCACACGCATCGATCCGCTCAAAATTCACATCCTTACGTGTAAGTCGTGTCAGTGGAGTAGCTAGTCTGGAAAATCCCTCTACGAACTGGCGATAGTATCCGACTAGACCTAGGAAACTACGTATCTCTGTAATAGTCTTAGGCCTTTCCCACTGTACGATGGCCTCTATCTTGGACGGATCAATAAACACCCCGTCCTTTGACACTATGTGTCCTAGAAAGATAATATGATCTAGCTAGAATTCACACTTACTGAACTTTACATACAGCTTCTGGTCTCTGAGCATCTACAGAACTATGTACAAGTGCTGCTCGTGCTTCTCCGGAGAGTTAGAATAAATCAGTATGTCATCAATAAACACTATCACAAATTTATCCAAATACGGCTTGAATACCTCATTCATCAAGTTCATAAACGTTGCAAGGGCATTCGTCAACCTGAAAGGCATCACCAGAAACTCATAATGTCCGTACCGAGTTTGAAATGTTGTCTTATGAACATCGTACTCTCGAATCTTTAACTGATGATAACCCGATCGGAGATCTATCTTGGAAAACACCTGTGCGCCCCTGAGCTGATCAAATAAATCATTAATCATAGGTAGGGGATATTTGTTCTTAATGGTAGCCTTATTCAACATCCTATAATCGATACACAATCGTAGACTACCATCCTTCTTCTGGACAAAAAACACTAGAGCACCCCATGGAGACACACTGGGACGTATGAATCCCTTATCCATTAGCTCATGAAGCTGCTTCTTAAGCTCCTCTAACACCGTTAGTGTCATCTGATATGGGGGTCTAGAAATTGGCTTTATACTGGGTACCAAATTGATAGTAAACTCCATCTTCTGGTTCGAGGGTAACCTAGGTAACTCCTTTGTAAAATACGTTCGGGAAATCCTTGACCACAGAAATCTCATGCAATTCTGGACGTTCCTTTTCTATGTCTTCCACATAAGTAATGAAACCTTCACATACATTCATACATAATCACACAATTCAGAAAATATATCATTTTAGTAAACACATAACTGCATCACTTTTATTAATTTACAACTAGTTTTACAACGTACCTTTCAGGTTGAGAGAAGGAAATAAGCTTAGTATAACAGTCCAAACTAACATGATTTATAGCTAACCAGTCCATTCCTAGGATTACATCAAAATCATACATATTTAACAAAATCAGGTCAACTGTCGTTTCCTTCTCTCCTACAGTCACTTTACAAATCCTATATACAATATCCATCATCTGAGATTCTTTAAATGAGGTATTCACTTGCAAAGTATACCCTAATGGCTCCGATTCTACAGGGGTCCTGTTAGCACATGTAGGTGACAGAAATGAATGGGTAGAACCCGGATCAAATAATGCATGTACTGGAATATCAAAAATATAAACTTTACCTTTGATCACATCAGTAGAAGCGTCGACAGTCTCCTGATCCAAGGCGTACACCCGTCCCTATGTCACAACCTTCTTCCCTTTTTTTACTGTTGTAAATTGCCTTAGCTGTGAGGTTGTAGCTTTCTCTGACTCACTCAAAGCTGTCGATGATGGTGCTGGTGCTAGTGGAGCTATAGAGGGAATAGTGGAAGCAGCAGACTCTTTGAGCATCGGGCGATCCCTCAGCATATGCCCCATCTGTCCACATCTAAAGCATGCCTTAGTCAGTAAATAACAAGGTTGTGAATCGTGCAACCTACCACAGTGTGGACATATGGTCGCTGTACTCCTCTGAGTAGAGGTGGGGCCAGTAGCAGGGGCCGAAGCTACTGATCTCGTAAATCGTCCTTCAAAAATCTGAATGCCCGAAAACTTAGCCTTCTTAGCCTGCTTCCTACTAGATCTGTCCTCAAAAGCTCTCTTAGCTTTACCTTTTCCCTTCGCCTTACCCTTAAGACTGACATCTGTATGATACTACTCAAAATCCCTCTCACATAACTGTGCCTATCGTACTACCACATCATAACTATGACTATCGAAAGGGGCTAACTTAGATCTGACAGAGGGTCTCAATCCAGCCTTAAACCTGTCAACCTTATGTCTCTTGTCAACTCTGGCCTGATGATTAAATCTGCTCAGTGTGGTGAATCTAGTCTCATACTCATCTACTGATATACTCCCCTGAACCAACCCTAGAAACTCCTGCTAGGCCGTGTCGGGGATGGACTATCATTGAAAAGCCTCAATAAATATCCCACGTCACCACCTGATGCTGAGCGAACAAATCTGTCTGTGTCGCCTTCCACCAGTGCTCCGCATCATCCATCAACTAGAACATTACTAGACCCACTTTCTCGGTCTCCGAACACCTCATATATCTAAATAACATCTCAACTATAGTAATCCACTGTTCTACCACTAACGAATCCCTAGTACCCTTAAACTTCGGTGGATCTAATTTCTTAAATGACTGTACTAAGTTTACATCACAGTAAGACTTCACATCTCTATGCGGCTGAACTGGTGGCTGTGGTGGAACGACCTATGGTTGAAGTGTATCACCTGCATGTGCTAATAAGATACTAGTAGAACTTGAACCTTTAGGGCACACTTTGCAAATTAGTGCGCCATTTAAAGAGTCTCAGATAACAGACTTGGTGTATAGAGATTGTAAGGTTATTGTAGGAGAGAAGGAGACGACAGCTAACCTTATTTTGTTAAACATGTTTGACTTTGATGTAATCCTATGGATGGATTAGTTAGCTGGGAATTTTGTTAGTTTAGACTGTTATACCAAGTTTATTACCTTCTCTCATCCTGAACGATCATTTATTTTCTGTATTTAGACTTATCTACGGTAATACTTTCTTGTGAATTAAGACAGGGGATGTAAATGATAATATGTTTTTAAATGTAATAGTTTAATGAAGATGAAAAGTAAAGTATCATAGACAGCCCAACCGTACAAGATGTATAGAAAAAGGTGAAAAAATGTGGTCACGGGTTGTGACATGAAGTGTCGGTGGTGGAATAGGCTGAGGCTCTAGTGCTGCAAGAGCTGCTCTCTTTCTCTCTGCCTTATTCGCAACTCGATCAACCTGATACATATCCATAAAATCGACTAGCATCCTCTCCATCCTCGTCATCATTGCATTAGGACTCTCCTGCTGTAGTGGGTGAGCAGGTCTTGGGACGAGCTCCGATACTGGCTCAGGAGTATGGGGCTCCGAAGTCTGCTCCGCCTTACCTCTACCTCTGCTCCTAATCAATCGTGTTACCCTCATTCCACTCATATCTACACCACATATACAATTTATTTCACTTCCGTTCGTTATTCAGTTATACATTCAAACTATACAGTACTATAACGGATGTTTATAACTTCTCTTTTATTTTAAGACACTTACAGACATCAGACCAACCTTGCTCTGATACCAATAAAACTATAACAATCCAAATGTATAGTAAATCATATACATTTTTACACATATTTTACGATTGGGCCGTCTGTAATGCCTTAGTCACTTATACAATAACAGTGATAACAGTAAACTTTAATTACTTTACAAATCAAAATATAAAATTTTACAATATTCCTTAACACTCTACATCCCTTGTATTTACTTTATAATTTAAGTAGTACTGTACAATTAATCTGAATATATAAAAGAAAATAAAATGCCTCCAAGATCGACAATATGCAAATTCAGGTAACCGAAATGCCAGCTGATAATTTCGGGATAGTATGTCTTTTATCCAAATATAGTATCCTATGGAGTGGAAAGTAAAGGGGTGAGCGAAACGTGCTCAGTAAAGGAGTCGTATGCAAGACTGATATAGCGAAAACTATATGCTAAAAAATTTTCATTTTCCTAACGGTTTAATAGGCATAATATACGAATGGATACTATAGTCGACAGGAAAATCTAGATGGAGCATGGAAGGTATTTTGAAATACCTGTCTTGTCCTAGAAACCCAGAGCAACTATAGCGAATATTTCATAAATTGTTGATATAAAACAATTTATTATCGATTATTCCATATATAATAAATTGTAAATAAACCATTTGATTTAATCACTTCAGTAGCACTTTCAAAATCACGTGACAGTAATAGTAGTAAACCGTTCAGTAATTCAGTTGAATTTAAATAGTGGAATTAGTATACCAGTCATATTTAATGTATCTTGAATATTGGAAGTGGTTTCGTCGAAGCACGGTGCACGGATAGTGAGAAATTATGATTTTACCCCCGTGACTCGTCGGTGAATTTCTCCTATTTCAACACTATTTTGATAAATCTCTTGACACTATCTTATCTTACTTTTCGTGTAGAATATCATTGTATTTTTACTTTGTCCCAACTCATTTTAGTTTGGACATAATTTACGAAAATGCCTTCAGGACATAACCGTTATTTTTTAATTTGTTTTCCAAAATTCACAAAATAAATCCAAATAATGTAAAATTTATTTTTATGCCTAAAAATCATTATATATATTTATTTCATCCACTGTACACTATATTATCAGTCTTGAATTCATCAAAACCATAAAAATTAAAGTGGGGCCCACATTACAAATTCACTTAAAATTACAAATTATATTATATTTCACTAAATAATTAATTACAAATTTAGGTACAGTACAGTAGAAACAAGTCTCACAAGAACAAACATGTACTCTAATTATGTGTACTGGGACCTATGTAAATAATTAAATATTGCATTAGCTAAATAATTTTAGTGTAATGTCAGTGTCGTAACAATTTCATCTGAAAACTCGACTGCTCGATGATTTTGAAAATATTAAAAATTGGGGAATCGCCACCAATCCTTCAAAAAAAATATTTATCTTTTTAACAAAACCTTAAATTTATTAATTTTTATTAAAAAGACAAGTTTGGGGTTTGCGAAAACAAAGTCGGGTTCGTGAGTACAATTACGCATAGAGAAGGTTTATCACCCCCGCAACCCCCGTTTAAAAACATTACCATCTTAACCAAGTGTTATCATTTAGTTTCGATAAAATGATCATAATTTAATATTTAAAAATATTTTTTATTTTATTGCAAATTTTTTAAAGCATATTTATCATTTATCAAAATCATTTTTTATTTTTAAAAAAAGTTAAATTTTACATTTCAAAAGTGAATGTGAACCTTTTTGTACTGAAAGATTAAATCAATTACCCCAATACTTTTGGTAATATTTGAAATAATATTTTCACCTAAAGATTTCTTAAGTCGCTTGTGATTTCTATACAATCTCATCATCGGAGATGAAGTTTACTTAAATTGAACTTTACTTTTTTACTTGTTTTTTTATCATTTTTGTTTTCAAAAAAATATTAATTTATCTCATAAAATTAATTATATAAAAATTTAACATCGAACTAAAATTACTTAAATATTCAAATACATTTATAGTATTTAAGAATTTTTATTCGATCCTAAGGATTACCAAATAATCATTTCTTGTGATTTCTAAAAAATCTTATTATCGGACAAGTTTCATTTATTTTATTTTTATTAAAATCAAAGCTAATGATGCAACCATACGCTACATGATCATGATATACTCACTTGATTTCACATTTATTCTTTATTTATTTATCTCTTTATTTTTATTTGTTTTGTTTATTTATTATTTTTTAAAAGAAAATTATTTATGAATTTATATATTGAAAAATGACATCAAATATTCCAATGCTTTGATAATAAATGAAGAATTTCTCTCATCTAAAGATTTTCAAAGAATTGTTACTTGCGATTTCTATGAAATCTTATCATCACAAAATTCACATTTCTTTTATTAACATCTTTTTAAGCTTTAAAATGCTATAATCATATGCAACTTTATATTTTCCTTATATATATATATATATATATATATCTATCTACAAAATTTCTACATCACATAATTTATACAAAAATCATAAAACATTACCGGTTTCCTTACATTGTTAGTATTACTACAGTTTAAAAAAAAGATCATTTGAATGTAAGAAATAATGAATAAGTTATAAAATAAAAGAGCATACCCAAGAAATTGGATCTAAACCCAAAGGCAAAATTTCAAGGTGGCCCAGCAATGGACAAAGATGGATTGGGCTGGACCCAACAGGAGCCGTGGATGGACCCAAAAGAGAATTGGGTCCGGGTAGAGTTGATAGGTTAGAAGCGGGTCAGACAAGTTAGCTGTTGGGTTAGACTCTCCCGCTTCAAAATGACACTGTTTTGCACCCAACCTAATTAACTATTTCCCTTCTTTTTTTTGTCAGATTTCAAATCTCATTTAAAAAAATCTTTTTTCTTTTAACTCTCTCTTACCCATCTTAGATGAACCGCTGTGATGGAGATCCACTTGCTCGTGATGTTCGTGATGCTAAGGATCCATTGGTCATCCAAGGAGGTCCAATTACCCGAGCTCGAGCTAAGAAGATGCAACAAGCCCTGGTCTCATTAATGCAACAAGCTCTAGCATCATTGAAGTGTCAAGGAAGCTTCTATGAAGAGTCCCAAGACATCTATTCTTGCTTGGAAGCCCAAACAACATTAGCATGGTTTACTATCTTATTTTAGCTTAACAATAAAATGGGCTAAGTGTTTGGATAGCCCACGTTTGAGTCTTGTTGTGTCTTGGACTATTTATTTTATGTAACTAGGTTTAGGCATGAATTTGGGTTTAGTCTTATTTTCTGTTGGTGTTAATTCCAGCCTACTTGTTTATGGGCTTAAGTGCTAGGTATTATTATAAATACCTTGTAAACACTATTGATGGACAGATCAGTTTTGAATTTCAGAATTTGAGTGTGCCTTTCTCTTGGGTTCCCTCTCCACTAGGCTTATCAAGGTCTTCTTCCTTGTGGCGCCTCCTTCTTCACCATCCACCATTATTATACCATAGGTTCTCAAATTCTTACTCGTAGGGTCAAGGTCCAATACCTTTGGGTTCGAGTCTCTTTAGGCTTCAGGTATAGGTTTCAAAAGTTTGTCATGTTGCGTTTTAACTCCTTCAAATTCCAAACTGCATTTTCTCTTGTTCGTGCGCATCAGTTGGTATCAGAGCTCAAGTTTCGATTTCTGGTTTGTTTGTGTGTCAATCACTTTTCTATTTTTTGTTTATTGGTTTCGATTTTTTTTCTTTTTTTCTCTCTTGTTGGTTTTGATTTCTAGTTTGTTGTTGTGTTTGAGTTGAATTCATAACCCTAGCCGCAATTCCTCAAAACCCTAACTGCACCCCTTCCTTCAAAAAGAAAAAAACCTAACCGCACCCCTAAAAAAAAACCCTAGCCGCACCCCTAAAAAAAAAAACCCTAGCCGCACCCCTAAAAAAAAAAACCCTAGCCGCACCCCTCCCTTTTTCAAGGAAACCGCAACACTCAGAGTTAAAAATAAAAAAGAAAAGAATTCAAAAAAAAGAAGAAAAGAATTCGAAAAAAAAAAAGAATTGAAAAAAATATTGTTGCGGTACTGTTCAAACAGAAAATTTTAGTTGAGTTAGGAGCTTTGCTTCACGGGCCATACCCTATCTTGGCCAAATTCTATCGTTTTCCTATAGTTTTAGGTCATTTTTCATTTTTTTTGTCCTTCTTGTGCTTTTTTTTTATTTTTCTTCTATTTTTCTTTTTTTTCTTTCTTTGAGTCACCCTAGCCACACCTTTCTATGAAAAAAAAATTCAAAAAAAAAATTTCTTGGTGACAATACTTGGTGAATTAGTTGATTCTACGAGGTTGAATCTTTGACTGAGTCTCTAGTGCGATTGTGAACCTATAGAGTTAAGGTAGAGTAAGGGAAAAAGGCATGAGTGTGTGAGAGACATTAGTAGAGAAAAGCCAAATTCCTTTAGTGAAACATGAGTGTAAACATGTGAGGATATCTTTGTTGAAAATGTCTTCTGAAGGTGACAAGTCCGACTTTAAAAAGATTGAATTCATGCTTCAGGCAATGTAACAACAATTCCAACGGATGGACGTGAAATTCAATGACATTCATGATAAGTTGAACCAACATGAAGTTCGGTTTGCAAAGATCCAGCAAAGCGATACTTCTCATCTTAAAAGTAAGGTTGTTGCCAATGACGAGTATGATGATAATGTTGGGTATGATTCGAACGACGAGCCTGGGATAGATAGACATCATAGAAGGTACCATGGGTACAGAGATCGAGTTGATAGGGCCCATGATAGAGGCAAGGAGAAGATCGATGGAAACCTTGGTAGTATAAAATTAAAGATTCCTCCTTTCCAAGGCAAGAATGATCCTGAGGCATATTTGGAATGGGAAAGGAAGATTGAAATGGTGTTTGACTGCCACCACTACTCTGAGGAAAAGAAGGTCAAACTTGCAGCAATTGAGTTCGCAAAGTATGCTATGGTTTGGTGGGATCAGTTAGTCACTAGTAGAAGAAGATATGGTGATCCTCCAGTGTCTACATGGGATGAGATAAAGCGCATCATGAGGAAGAGATTTGTTCCTACTCATTACTGTAGAGAGTTATACCAGAAGCTCCAAGGTCTTACCCAGGGCTTAAAGAGTGTTGAGGATTACTACAAAGAGATGGAAATAACCATGATCCGAGCCAATATCCAGGAGGATGTAGAAGCTACTATGGCTCGTTTTCTTCAAGGCTTAAATCGTGAGATTGCCAATGTAGTAGAGTTGCAGCATTACATGGATTTAGAGGAGATGCTACATGTGGCCATCAAAGTCGAAAGGCAACTCCAAAGGAAAGGTACATCCCGTTTCACTCCTAGTTCAGTTCCTGTTTGGAAATCTAACACCTTTCATAGGGATGATAAGCTTGTGTCTACGCCTAAGTCAGAGAGCCATGCTAAGCCCAAGCTTGAGGGCCCTCTAAAGCCCAAGACTGAACCTGCCCAAGCATCCCAGAGTAGGACAAGTGACATTAAGTGTTTCAAGTGTTTAGGTCGTGGACATATTGCCTCACAGTGTACCAATTGTAGAGTGATAATCATGCTTGGGAATGGAGATGTTGAGAGTGAAGGTTCTGAAGTCGGGGTTGAAGATGAGATGCCTGCTTTAGAAGATGTTGACGAAGAAGAAGTTGTTGAGTATGCTGCTCATGGTGAAGCACTTGTTGCTAGGCGTGCTCTTAATACCCATGTGAAGTTTGAAGATGAGGCACAGCGCGAGAACATCTTCCATATGAGATGCCATATTCGTGGCAAGGTATGTACTGTAATCATTGATGGTGGGAGTTGTACTAATGTTGCTAGCACATACCTTGTTGATAAGTTAAAGTTGCCCACTACCAAGCATCAGCACCCATATAAGTTGCAGTGGATTAATGACTGTGGTGAAGTCTACGTGGTGAAGCAAGTCTTGGTTCCTTTTCGTATTGGAAGGTATCATGATGAGGTGTTGTGTGACGTGGTGCCCATGCAAGCTAGCCACCTATTGCTGGGTAGACTGTGGCAGTATGATCGGAGAGTCATCCACGACAGTTACACTAACCGTTACTCCTTTACCATGGATGGCAAGAAGATCGCTCTTGCTCCCCTTAGCCCCAAGGAGATTTATGATGACCAATTAAGGCTAAAGGAGCAACATGACGAGCAAAGGAAGCAAGCTCAAGAAAAGAAAGAAAAGAAGGAAAATAAGGAAAGCAAAACAGTGAGCTGCTATGCCAAATCCCGAGATGTGAAGACTGCATTTCTTGCCAAGTCTCCTATCCTTTTACTCTTTTTATTGACGCAAAACTCCATGATACTTTGCCTACTGATGTTGTCTCATTGTTGCAGGAGTTTGAGGATGTATTCCCTGAGGAGATCCTAAATGGATTACCACCGATTCGTGGGATCGAGCACATGATTGACCTTGTCCCAGGAGCTACCATTCCTAACTGTCCAGCCTACAGAAGTAATCCCGAGGAGACGAAGGAGCTTCAAAGGCAAGTTGAGGAGCTCATGAGGAAAGGTTATGTGAGAGAGAGCATGAGTCCATGACCCATGCCCGTACTGCTTGTGCCAAAAAAAGATGGGACGTGGAGGATGTGCGTTGACTGCTGAGCCGTCAACAAAATCACTATAAAGTACCGCTATCCTATTCCTAGGCTCGATGACATGCTTGATGAGTCGCATGGTGCTTGCATGTTTTCTAAAATTGATTTAAAGAGCGGATATCACCAAATTCATATGAGAGAAGGTGATGAATGGATAACCACATTCAAGACTAAACATGGTCTCTACGAGTGGTTAGTTATGCCTTTTGGCTTGACTAATGCACCCAGTACATTCATGCGTTTAATGAACCATGTTTTACGTGATTTCATTGGTAAGTATGTGGTTGTCTATTTTGATGATATTTTGATATACAGTAAGAGCCAGCATGAGCATGTTGAGCATCTTCGGAATGTTCTTAATGTTTTGAGGAATGCAAGTTTGTATGCCAATTTTAAGAAATGTACATTCTGCATTGATAAGATTGTTTTTCTTGGGTATGTCTTTTCTTCACATGGCATTTCTGTTGATAATGAGAAGGTAAAGGCAATTAAAGATTGGCCTGTACCTAAGTCTGTTTCTGAGGTGCGTAGTTTCCATGGTTTAGCTAGTTTCTATCGTCGATTCGTTAGAGTTTTTAGCACTATAGCTGCACCTTTGATCGAAGTGGTCAAAAAGAATGTTGCATTTCATTGGGGTCCTGCACAAGAGCATGCTTTTAATTTGCTTAAGGATAAACTTTGTTCTGCTTCTTTGTTATCTCTGCCTGACTTTATTAAAACTTTTGAGATTGAGTGCGATGCCTCAGGTGTAGGTATTGGAGCTGTGCTTATGCAGGAAAAACGCCCAATTGCTTTCTTTAGTGAGAAGTTAAGTGGAGCAGCACTTAACTATCCCACATATGACAAGGAGATGTACGCGTTAGTGAGGGCCTTGGAGACATGGCAACATTACTTGTGGCCCAAAGAATTTGTCATCCACACTAATCATGAGTCCTTGAAGCATTTGAAAGGACAGAGTAAGCTGCATAAGCATCATGCCAAGTGGATAGAGTTCATTGAGATGTTCCCGTACGTGATCAAGTACAAACAAGGTAAAGAGAGCGTCGTAGCTGATGCGTTATCTCGTAGGTATACTTTTATCACTACTCTTGATGCTAAACTTTTAGGATTTGAGTATATCAAGGAACAGTATGCTGATGATGTTGATTTTGGTAATGTTTATAATGCATGTGCTACATTTGGCTTTGGCAAGTTCTTTAGGCACGATGGGTTCTTATTTAGAGAAAATAAATTATGTGTGCCTCGGAGTTCATTGCGCGAGCTGTTAGTTAGAGAAGCCCATAGTGGAGGATTAATGGGTCACTTCGGGGTTAGGAAAACTCTAGCTGTTTTGCAAGAACATTTCTTTTGGCCTAACATGAGGAGAGACGTAGAGAGATTATGTGATAGATGCATTTCATGTAGGCAAGCTAAATCTAGAGTTCAAAATCATGGTTTATATACTCCTCTACCCATTCCTGCTACTCCGTGGACTGATATCTCTATGGATTTTGTTTTGGGCTTGCCTAACACAAAACGCGGTCGAGATTCTATTTTTGTTGTGGTTGACAGGTTCTCTAAGATGGCTCATTTCAACGGATGATGCGAGCAATGTTGTTGACCTTTTCTTCAAAGAGATCGTACGTCTACATGGTGTACCAAGGACCATTATTTCTGATCGAGTTGCCAAGTTCCTTAGTTACTTTTGGAAGACGTTATGCGGAAAGTTGGGAACTAAATTGTTATTCTCCACCACTTGTCACCCCCAGACTGATGGACAGACTGAGGTCGTCAACCGAACCCTATCTACATTATTGAGGTCCATTATTCAGAAGAATTTGAAGAATTGGGAAGATTGCTTGCCACATGTGGAGTTTGCATATAACCGTAGTGTTCACTCCACTATGAGTTGCTCTCCATTTGAAGTTGTTTATGGCTTCAATCCTCTTACTCCCTTGGATTTGTTGCCATTACCTAGTGCTGAACAGAGTAACTTGGATGGAGAACAGAATGCTAAGTTTGTGAAGCAACTCCATGAAAGAGTACGTCAAGCTATTGAAAAGAAGACTGAGCAGTATACCACCCAAGCAAATAAGCATCGAAAGAAAGTAGTCTTTGAGCCTGGTAATTGGGTTTGGGTGCATATGAGAAAGGAGAGGTTTCCTGTTCAGCGACGAACCAAGCTGCATCCCCGAGGAGATGGACCATTCCAAGTCATAGAGAAGATCAACGATAATGCCTACAAATTGGATCTTCTTGGTGAGTATGGTGTATCTGCTACTTTTAATGTTTCTGATCTTTCTCCATTTTCTTTTGATGAAGGTATATGCGATTTGAGGACAAATCCTTTTGAGGAGAAGGGGAATGATAGAGATCCACTTGCTCGTGATGCTAATGATCCATTGGTCATCCAAGGAGGTCCAATTACCCGAGCTCGAGCTAAAAAGACGCAACAAGCCCTGGTCTCATTAATGCAACAAGCTCTAGCATCATTGAAGTGTTAAAGAAGCTTCGATGAAGAGTCCCAAGACATCTATACTTGCTTGGAAGCCCAAACGACATGAGCATGGTTTACTATCTTATTTTAGCTTAACAATAAGATGGGCTAAGTGTTTGGATAGCCCACGTTTGAGTCTTGTTGTGTCTTGGACTATTTATTTTATGTAACTAGGTTTAGGCATGAATTTGGGTTTAGTCTTATTTTCTGTTGGTGTTAATTCCAGCCCATTTGTTTATGGGCTTAAGTGCTAGGTATTATTATAAATACCTTGTAAACACTATTGATGGACAGATCAGTTTTGAATTTCAGAATTTGAGTGTGCCTTTCTCTTGGGTTCCCTCTCTACTAGGCTTATCAAGGTCTTCTTCCTTGTGGCGCCTCCTTCTTCACCATCCACCATTGTTATACCTTAGGTTCTCGAATTCTTATTCGTAGGGTCAAGGTCCAATACCTTTGGGTTCGAGTCTCTTTGGGCTTCGGGTCTAGGTTTCAGAAGTTTGTCCTGTTGCGTTTTAACTCCTTCAAATTCCAAGCTACGTTTTCTCTTGTCCGTGCGCATCACGCTGGCCACTGCCTTTCTCTGGTCACCGTCTCCTTCACGAATGGAGGTCGAAAAGCTTCCAGCTTTCCGAGGCTTCTCTACCTCTTCTTTCTGTTTCTACCCTTCTTTTCCTTCGAAAACATTTCTATTCTGGTAGATCTGAAGCTAAAACCCATGACTTCCTGACCCCAAATGGCCCTCTTCCACCACTCACCAATTCTCCAAATTCCAGTATATCGATTGTAAGTAAATCATATAGATTATACATGCTTTTACACAATATGAAACATGTTAAAACAATTAAATGTGGAAGCGACAGGATCTAACCTCCAGCCATTGTACTCTGTAACTTTGTTGTTGAAGCGATTTCTGAATTTGACAATCTACTCTATGTCGATCACAGGCCTTCCAAGTCTTCCAAGCACTCAAAACCTCACTAAATGGTGTTTTATGTTTGAGATTAACCATCACAAAATCGTGTTTTATTAGCCAAATATTAAGTTGAGATTTAGTGTGAAATTATGGATCATATCCAGAATTGGTCGACCAAACAATTATTTCCATAATTATGGAGATATACTAACATTCTCCCACTTGGTCCATATATTTCACTTATAGAAAAAACAAATCACATGAATCACGGTGACAGTTCGTCAAATTGTGAGTATTATCTTCCATGTATTACTATGTAAAAATGTTTCTAAATCAATTCATTTTTACTTAATGAATAAACCTTATGTTTATTCTCGGTCCAAACCACAAGGATATTTCTCAAATAAAAATTTAGTGTATACAAATCAAAATGAGAAACATCATATTATTAATGAGAGTTTCAATTACAATCAAAATGTGGGACCAAGTCTCATTCTCTCTACATGATTCTTAAATTTAAACGGTGGCATGCCCTTAGTCAAAGGATCAGCTAACATCAATTCAGTGCTAACGTGTTCAATGACCACTCTTTTATCTCTAACACGTTCCCTAATGTCTAAGTACTTAATGTCGATATACTTACTTCGACTTCCACTCTTATTGTTCTTAGCCATGAATACCGCAGCTGAATTGTCACAATATATCCTTAATGGCTTAGATATGGAGTCAACAACTCTAAGCCCACCAATGAAACTCTTAAGCCATACACCATGTGAGGTAGCCTCAAAACAGGAAACGAACTTGGCCTCTATAGTGGAAGTGGCAGTTAGTGTCTACTTAGCACTCTTCCATGAAACAGCTCCACCGGCAAGCATGAAGATGTAACCGGATGTTGATTTCCGGGTATCAACATAGCCAGCAAAGTCTGAGTCTGAGTAGCCAATCACCTCTAACTCATTAGTCCGTCTATACATAAGCATGTAATCCTTAGTGCCTTGAAAATATCTAAGCACCTTCTTCGCAGCTCTCCAGTGGTCCATCCCCGTGTTGCTTTGGTATCTACCCAACACCCCCATAGCAAAAGCAATATCAGGCCTGGTATAGACCTATGCATACATATTGCTTCCAACAGCTGAGGCATACGGAATGTTCTTCATCTATTCCCGCTCAAGATCATTTTTTGGACACTAGTTCAAATTGAACCTATCACCCTTCACAATAGAAGCTGGGCTTGGTGAACAAACTTTCATTCTGAATCTTTCCAAGACTTTATTGATATAGGCTTCTTGTAACAGACCTAATATACCTCTATGTCTATCTCTATGGATCTTAATGCTAATGACATAAGATGCATCGCCCATATCCTTCATATCAAAGTTCTCAGAAAGAAATTGTTTCACCTCATGTAGCATCCCCTTATCGTTGGTTGCAAGCAGAATATCATCCACATATAGCACAAGGAAACAAATCTTGCTCCCACTGACCTTCTGGTATATACATTGATCCATGATGTTCTCAACGAAACCAAATGAAGAGATGACTTCATGGAATTTTAGATACCATTGGCGGGAAGCTTGTTTCAACCCATATATGGATTTCTTCAGCATACAGACCGAATGCTCACCATTACTAGATAAAAAACCTTCAGGTTGTTTCATGTAAACCTCTTCTTCTAGATCACCATTGAGAAATGCAGTTTTCACATCCATTTGTTGCAACTCTAAGTCAAAATGTGCAACAAGCGCCATTATGATGCGGAGAGAATCTTTCTTAGATACAGGAGAGAAGGTTTCCTTGTAATCGATTCCCTCTTTTTGAGTGAATCCTTTGACTACGAGTCTTGCCATATAACGCTCAATGTTGCCTGTGAAGGAAACCGAAACAAACACGCAGCGGAAATAAAACATTCGGCCTCCACCAGGATCGATTCGGAGAGTTGCCTGATTAGGGTTTCGAGATTTTACCTAACGTTTTCCTCTGATTTTTCTTTCGTTGGTCGAGTCACAAGCAACAACTTTTCGTTCCTGCCTCTACGGTATCCACACGAACGGATCTCACGACTCTTGAACGTCTCACGATCAGAAGCCTTAAAGAGCTTTTTGATTCCTTATAACCGAACTGCTAGCTTCAATTAAAAGGAATGTTTTTTTTTTCTCTGTTTTAAAAAGTGCGGCTATGTTTTAGAAAAACATCCTTTTTATAGGCAGTAAAATTTACTGCCAAACAGAACTCTAATCCTACTTAGAATAGGATTAGATATATCCTTAATCCAATTTAGAATAGGATTAGATATATCTTTAATCGAATTCAGAATAGGATTAATTAAGCTCCTCATTGATCCGTTCTAAGTGTGCGACCCAATAGGTTCTCAAAACAATGGCAATGACAAAATTGTCATAGGCAATGAGCGGTATCTAGCAACACATCATTGCTACCCATGTAACGAGAATGTCAATGACTCGACATAACCTTACTCGTGATAGATGTTACCGTGTAGTCTAATCCCTTTATCCTATGATGTCTTGATTAGACACAAGTCATGGAATGTGTCACACTTGTATAGTCTAATCAGCGTTTCTTGATTCCTGAGTGGACTAATTAAACAAATAAAATCAATATCTCATATAGACTTATTCGAGCACGGCCATGCATTTCTTAGTCTCACTCTATCAAAGGGCCCAAGACATCACTCTTGTTATATAAGAGGGATAAATCCTATCTTGATCACTCAACATCCCTCTACATAGATTAAGGCATACCCAATTACTACCTTTATAGTCCATCCTGTTACGAATGACATCTAGCAGCATTAAAGTATGCAATTCTCTATGTTGGGATCTATGATGATCTCAAGTCAAAGGATCACATACACCATCATCACTATGAGAATCGCTTATGACACTCATATAACAATCCATGTAGCGTTCTCATGGAGGGTCGATCCAGTACATAGTTCTCTAACATGTACCTATGTGATGACTTGATATCCTATATCCATGACAATGGTCATCAGTCAACCACATACTAGTCTTATCGTATCATTGTTATCCTTGTTCACAATAATACTTGACTAGGGATGTTTTAAGAATAGTGTGTTATTACTATTCTAAGGACATTATCATATAAGATTATATTACGCAGTTATAAGACAAATATAATAATGAACTATGATAAATAAAATATCACGATACATAAAAAATGCCAAAGTCAATCATCTAATGAATGGTTCTAAGGGCATAATCCAACAGCCTGATGAGTCAGTCTTGGTCTTAAAGACCCATTTACAGCCTATAGCCTTGGCCCCATTAGGCAACTCGACAAGATCCCATACTTCATTAGATGCCATCGAATCCATCTCATCCTTCATAGCATCGAACCAAAGTTTTGATTCTTTGCTGTTCATGGCTTGTGAAAACGTCTCTAGATCATTAACGGGCCCAATATTGAAATCATACTCTTGTAGATACAAAATATAATCACTAGGAATAGCTGATTTCCTTTCCCTAGTAGACCTTCTTAATATTGGTTCAACATTCTCCGAAGGATCATGTTGTTCAACTGGTTGCTCACTCAATTCTGGTGTATCCAGAGGAGCCTCGTCTACTGACAAGTTATCAGCTACTTGTGGATCTTCAACGATTTGTTGTTTAATGTCTAGTTGTTTAATGTCTAGTTGTACTAAAGGGACATTGTTCATGATAACCAATCCTTGACTCGAGGTAAAGGGTTGATCTCTCTCAGAAACTAGGTCTTGAGATTGATCGCTCCCACTAACTAAGTCATTTCCAAGAAACTTGGTGTTCCTTGATTCCACAAATCTAGTACTATGAGATGGACAATAGAATCTGTAGCCTTTGGACCGTTCGGCATATCCGATGAAATACCCACTTATGGTCCTAGGATCCAATTTCTTTTCCTTTGGGTTGTAAACTCTTATCTCAGAAGGACATCCCCAAACACGCATATGACGCAAACTCGGTTTCCAACCTTTGAATAATTCAAAAGGCATATTTGGAACAGCCTTGGTCGGAACCCGATTCAATATATACACTGCCGTTTTAAGAGCTTCAATCCACAAAGACTTAGGCAACTTCAAGTTGCTAAGCATACCACACACCATTTCCATCAAAGTTCGGTTCCTTCTTTCTGTAACACCATTCTAATCCGGTGAACCAGGCATGGTATATTAGGCAACAATCCCATTTTCTTGAAGGAACTTCGCAAATGGTCCAAGTGCTTGTCCATCTTCAGTGTATCTACTGTAATACTCCCAACCTCTATCAGTTCTTACTATCTTTATGGGTTTTCCACATTGTTTCTCTACTTCATCCTTAAAGATTTTAAAGGCATCTAATGCTTCGTTCTTGTTATGAAGCATGTAGAGATTTATAAACCTCGAGTAATCATCAATAAAGGTGATGCAGTACTTCTGACCATATGCATCAATGTCTGGACAGCATTTGTCAGAATGAATGATTTTCTAATATGGTTGAACTCCTATTGACACCTTTCTTATACTTGTTGGTTTGCTTATCCTTAATGCGATCCACATAAGTGTTGAAATCAGTAAAATCGAAAGTACTAAGTATTCTGTCATTTACCAATCTCTTAATTTTATTTATGGAGATATGACCTAATCCCCGGTGCCATAACATGGAGGAGTCCTCATCCATATTTGTTTCAAAACAAACATATGAGAGTGGATTACCTTTCTTGACAAGCCACTGCTGAAGCTTGGCACAGTCCTTCTTCATATGTCCCTTCTTTTTACAAAACAAACACTTGGACTCTCTCTTAATGTCAGCTTGGACAGGGAATTTCCCTTTTCCCTTGTTCATGGCTCGATCCTTGGCCTTTCCTTGGCTTGCAAAAAATGCACTCTCACCCGATTCCATAAGCAGTCTTCCCTCCTCTTGAACAAACATGGTCATCAATTCATTGATGGTCCACTTATCCTTATATGTGTTGTAGGATATCTTGAATGGTCCGTATTGCTTTGGCAGAGTGTTCAATATATAGTGCACAAGAAAAGACTCAGACATCTCCACCTCTAGCTTCTTGAGTTAGGTCACTATATCTCTCATGGCCATTATGTGCTCGCGCACTCCTTTGACACTGGTGAGCCTCATTGATGAAAACTTCATTATTAGGGTGCTGGCCAACGCTTTGTCTGAAGTGACAAACTGATCATCTATGGCCTTCAGTAAGGTCCTAACGTTGGTATGCTGTTCAACAGAACCATGTATCCCAGCAGATATCTTTGTCTTAATATACATGACACTAAGGCGATTGGATCGCTCCCAATGTTCATGTAAAGCTACTTGAGCAGGAGTGCTAGTCTCAGTCAATACAGGCTCGTCTTTCCTTATAGCATAGTCTATATCCATGCACCCTAATTGGATGAAAACTCTCTCCTTATAAACCTTGTAGTTCTCTCCATCTAGTTTGGGAACTTTTAGGTAAATATTAGTCTGAGGAAACACTACTTAAAGAAAAACACATGCCTATGTATCAAGAAATTTTTTTTAGGCAAACTTAATTATGTCTACCAATGTAAACATATTTTATTAATCAATTATGAATCTCAGACATAAAACTTGCCTGTGGGCTAAAGTTCTAATTCTAATAGATTCATATCATAATGATAAAACAATCAAATTATATCATTTCCTAATCCCTGTGGGTAAATTAAGACACTAATTTGATATTTTATCCTAATCAGTTATAAAATTATAATAAAAATTCCTGTGGAATAAAATTTATTATAACCTTATAACTAATTACAATTTATGTCTAATACCATTATGTAATTTTACACATATAATTTTACTTAATTAAGGTTGCTGTGGCTAAGCCCTAATTAAATAAATTATAAATCACTTAGACATATTGGCAAAATTCTAAGTTTTATTCATATTTTAAAATTGCAATTCAAATAAGGCAATTTTAATTCTTAATAATATGAATAAACTCAATTACATGTGTTTAAAATTCAATCATAGTATAAAACAACAAAAAATTATACACAATCATAATAAGCACATATAGTATCCAAATTTAAATTCTCATAATTTTGGCAATTCAATTATGAATTTTCATGGATATTTTCACAATTCATTTATGAATTATTTATTAGGTTCTAAATTATACAAAAATTCATAAATGAAAATTCACACAATTCATGAAAATTTTAAATATTATGACAAATTTTTTTTTTCAAAATGCCAAAATACTTAATTTGTCCTAAATATTTTGGTCTAAAATAATTCCATTAAATGGCCCAATCAAAACAAAAAACAAGACCCAAAAAAATGGCCCATTTTAAAATACATAAGGGCAACCCAAAGGTAAGCTAAGCCCAACATTAATGGCCCAGTAGAAAAGTCAAAACAACCCTTTTTAGTCAAAATAGCCCATCTCTATTTAAACAATAATTGGCCCAAATAAAAAAAATTGTCAACCCAGCAAACAGCCCACTAACAACTAATAAATGGCCACTTTAAGCATAAAATACACTAGCCACGTGTGAAAACTCCCAACGTTCACAACGCCAATTATGGCCGCAATTCTCTTTTCTTTTTCTTTTTCTTTTTTTTTTAATTTGTTGGTGGAACTAAAGGTAACAAGTAGTGGCCCAAATTAATTTAATGAAAATGGCCCAAACATGGAAATAAATTCGCCCAAACCAGGCATAATAATAATAATTTTTTTTTTGAATCTGTGAACATCACCACCGGAACATCACTTCATCTTCTTCACCCGTTTTGGGTGAAACACAGAGAAAATGGTTCGTGACCCGACTCGTACGAAAAACCAATTTTTAAGCCTTGTTTTTACTCCCTTTTCATGTATTTTTCATCTACGAATGCTATGCACCAATAAATATTCAATTTTGAGCCAACAACACATGAAAACCGAATGGGTTTCAAGAGCCCCGAGACTTAAAGCTTCAAAATATGAGTTTTTATGGCTTCTTCCATGACTTTTTATTCTGTTTTTGATTGCTAAATGGCTCAAAAAACTATTGCAAATCTCATTATGGCCAGAAACATATAGAAACACAAGTAGCCAGTTTTAGCAGAATAACAAAATTACAAAGTATTTTCTTCATGCAAGACAGTGATTATTTGTATGCTCTGATGCCAAATGTAAGTAAATCATACAGATTATACATGCTTCTACACAATATGAAACATGTTAAAACAATTAAATGCGAAAGCGACAGGATCTAACCTCCAGCCATTGCACTTTGTAACTCTGCTGTTGAAGCGATTTTTGAAGTAGGTCACAAGTCTTCCAAGCACTCAAAATCTCGATAGATGGTGTTTTATGTTTGAGATTAACGTACTTGGGGACCGAAAGGAGCCCTCTTTTATTACTAACGAGAGCATACTAATTATGGCAATAAAATCACGTTTTAACCATCACAAAATCATGTTTTATTAGCCAAATATTGAGTTGAGATTCAGCGTGAAATTATGGATCATATCCGAAATTGGTCAACCAAACAATTATTTCCATAATTATTGAGATATACTAACATCAATCACCACCTCTTGGTTCCACTGTTTTTGGTTATTTTGGTTGTGGTTTGAGATGATTGCTATGTATGGGTCTTAGTAGGGGAGTGTTCGGCTTTTGATAGGGTTATGGTGATGGGGTTTTCGGGTTCAATAGCTACTGCCTGGTTGTGGTTTTCTTGCTTGGTGGTTTAGAGTAAAAGCTTGGATTTTGGGTTTTAAGTTTCGGATTTGGGATTTTTTAGGTATCGGGTTTGTAGTTTTTTTTTGTGTGATTTTGGCAATGATGGGAATGGCTCAACAGTGAGGCTGAATGCGGGTCTAGGTAATGTTTGGGTACCATAGAGAGAGGATTCTCGGTTAGTGTTTAAGGAGGCCAATTTGGGTTTGGTTTAAGGTAGTGGTGTTCGGGATGGTGTAAGATGATGAGAGATAGTGGTTTGGTGAGAACATTGGGGCTGTGTCTGTGTGGCTATTGTGGTAGGTTGCTACTTTGTGCGAGAGAAAGTTAAGCTAAGTTTGAATTGGTTTAGATAGAACTTTGGGCTGGTGAAGACTGGTGACATGGTGCTCAGCTTTGGGATTTTGATTGAGGCCGAGAAGGTTGATAGTGTAGGGGTTGAGTGGTTCTTAGCCTCTGATATCGTCTGAGTGGACTACCACCAATGCTCTGCATCCTTTACTAGCAAATAGGTTGCCAAGCCCACTTTTTCTCTTTCGAAGCAAGTTATATACTTAAAGGGTTTGTATATGATACATTGACAGTGTATAGTTTCTATACACTATCAATGCATCAGAGGTTGACACCTTATCAATCGGCAAATTAAAAAATATGATAGGTCCTTAAAAGTAAATATAAATAAATTTTTTTAATTTGCTCATAAGGGTTTATTGCTAAGGTGTCAAATTCTGGTGCATTGACAGTGTATAGAAACTATACACTATCAGTGCATCATATATAAATCCATATTTAAATAGCTTGTGACTACGTTGACCCAGCTTTCTGCTACTAATGGATCTCTATCTCCTTTAAATTTGGGCAAGTCCAGCTTCTTAAATTCTTTTAGTGAACTAACACTGCAATAAGCTATAGGACCCTGCCTCTCATGAACTGGAGTTAGTTGTGAAGGCTCCGGCTGGGCTGGTGGGGGTGGTATTGGAGGAAACGAAGGTGCTTGAGGTACGGGTACCATAAGTGGAGCTAGTGGTGCGTTCATGGCCATATTTGGAAAGTTAGCCATGAACCGATTAAATATTGTCGTCACGGTCTCCAAATTTTGCTCAACTCTCTACAATCGAGTAGTAGGACTATCTGGAGGAGGGATAGGTTTGGGAGGTGTCTCTTTCTATCTTCGTCGAGCACCCCTTCTACAGTGACTCATTTTGCCAACGCTACAACAAAATCAACGGTTTTAGTGTAACTTTAAACAATTATACCACTTACAATTATTCATACATGTATAGTACTTGGGGATGTAGGCTATTTTTAACCTAGTGATGTCGATAAACATCAGACTAATCTTGCTCTGATATCAACTCTGTAATGTTTAGTTGTTATTAAAATACGAGCTAACTTTTTACTTTTTCTATAGATTTGGTTAGGCCGTTTGTCGTGTCATTAGTCTTTCTTTCTTACATTACATTCATTATTAGAATTATTTCAGTATCAATATAATATTTCCATTCCCTTCAACGGTTCAATAATATTACCATTATCAATATAAGATCTAGTTCAACATTCTACTTACTGTACACAATATTTGACCTCATCAGTTTACATCCCCACTATATTTAAATTATAATCTAGTACTATACAAAGTCTGAAAATACAATAAAAACATTATACCTTCAAGGGTTTTCTAATGCGCCTTAAAGGAATTACTGTATCCAAAAATATAGGCTCCTTTATAAGTAAGTGGAATTAATGCAAATAGTCTATGAGGAAAACAAGAGGGTGAGTTTACGCTCAGTAAAAGGACATATGTTAAAGCGCGATACTACGCAACTATCATGCATGATCCCTACTTCGCTGTCACAGCCCGTGAGCTTATTTTTCACCTTATTCTATACATCTTATATGGTTGGGCTGTCTGCGATACTTTACTTTTCTTTTACATATTAACAATTTCATATTAAATTATAATATGAAATACATCTCGTATCTTACTTCATAAGAAAATAGTACTGTGAAAAAGTCTAAATACGAATAAATGATCATACCTCATGTCATAAGTCGAGCTGTCGAATCGTTCCCAAATGCGCAGCCGAAATCCTTTAAGTGTTAGAATTTCAATCTTCGAAAACCTGAAATGTTAAAATTAAGGGGTGAGCAAACCACGGCTCAGTAAGGGAATTATATGCATACTTGATATTCAGCTTCTTATATGCTGAAAATCTTTTTCATTTTTCCTATGGGGCTCTAAGCTCGCATGTAGGAAGGATACTACAGTCGGCTAGGGATCCGGATGGAGTAAGGTAGGTATTTTGAAATACCTATCATGTCCCGGAACCTAGAAGCAACTGTAGAGAATAATTTTCTTTTCGTTTGGAATTTTAATCCTTTTCACCTTTTTATTCCATAACATTCTCATATTCTTTTCAAAATAATGCTTATTATAAAATAAAGCTTTTAAATAAAGTAACTAATATTCATATATTCTTTGAAAAAAATATTAGTTAAATTCTCATCATTCTCATTTAAAATTCATTTCATGTTTTACTGTACAACCATAATTAGTACAGTACTTTAAATAGCAAAATCACCTATTAAATCCTTTTCGTATAACATATATATAATTTAAATCTAATATTCAGTTTAAATTTCAAAATAAGAATATTAGATTTATTTTTTCTTCTCTTTCCTTTTTGGAAAACATATCACATATTCATGTCACATATAGTCTAATATTCAATTAAAAATCATAGTAAGAATATTAGACTTATAAACTCCTTTTTTCCTTTTGAAAACATATTACATATTCATATCACATCTCATATGAAGATCATCTCGTAGTACTAAAATCAGTACTGAAATAAGCATTATGTAAAATGCTGTAAATCACTTTCATTTTACGTATCACATATCATATGAAACATTTTCATTTCACGTATCACATATCATGTAAAACATTTACATTTCACATATCACATATCATATAAAACATTTTCATATATGGAGACTTAGGCACGCACGCCCAGCCCGTCCACTGGGTCGTTACTCATATCATGTTATAGCCCTCGAAGGGTATAAAATCATCATGTCAGATCTATGGCCATAGTCTATAATTGTCCTCGACGGATCACTGATCAGATGTCGGCCGGGACTACATAACACATATCACATATTACATGTTACATATCATATATCACATATCAGCATGATAGGATGCCATCTAGTCTCAAAACCGTATTTTTCATCATCAATAAACCTTTATGGAATTTATAAAAATATATAATTTCATAATTAAAACCATAACGGTTATATAATAAATCAAGTGAATATTTAAGAAAATATTTATATAATATTCACTTTATCCATTTTTCATCTTTCATTTCATATCACGTATAATTCATATATCGAGAGAATATTTAGAAAACTTTTATAAAATATTCTGTTTATCCCGTTTTCATTTTCCATTTCATATCACATATAATTCATATATCGAAAGAATTTTCGGTGATCTCATTATCACCAATTTCGAAAATATGAATACTTTATAATGAATTTCGTTATATTCATGTTTTATGAAAAATAATCATTTTCTCGATTTTCTTGGTTGGAAATCGTTTCTTGTGAAATAAAATCATTTAGTATGATTTTATAAATTTTCTAAAAATTTTTGATAATTTTCGATATTTTTTCGGTAGTATAACGGCTACCGATTGGCTAGCCTCCTGCACGGAAAATACAGTTTATAATTTCCAGCCAATACTTCATTCCAAATTCCAACCAATCATTCATCATAATCATTTCATAAAATATTTTCATAAAATATTTCGTAATTAAAATATGCAAATTGAATATCCTTACAGTGCTGCACATGCATCCCTTACCTGTTTCGGGTCGGCGAGTGACTCTCAAAGGTCGCGCCCGTGTTCACCTCGCCCGATTCCATCTGCTTGATCATCGAGGGAATTTTCTGGAATTAAAATTCTAAAATTTAGAATTTTTCTATAATTATTTAAATAAATAAATTATTAACTCCTTTAACTTTTTACATATCATCTTTACGTTTATTCATCCATTGACTTTAATTTCTTTACTTATTAATCACATCTGTAGAGCAGCTAACCCATAACTCTCCTATAGACTGGCAATAGTATTTAGCTAGACCCAGTACATTCTGTATCTTACTCATTATCTCTTCATCATTGATAGACCCACATTGCTTTGTCATTCGAGATCATATATCTTAGAAAGTGATACTGCCTAGCCAAATCTTTATTTGCTATACTTAACATATTGTTCACTGTTTTTTAGAGTCTGCGGGTTATATCACTATGCTGCTAATTTTTCCATTTGTGCCTTATACTGTATCAGTATATCGTCAATTTATCCATAGATGGATGCCTCATTCATTAGACTTATATACATCATAAGGTATTTCATTAATCTTGTAAACCTCATTAGGAACTTGTAAAAAATTTTAATTTTATCGAGTTTTAATCATTATCATCTTGTGACTATCATTCTTCAACTTTTTATCTGATGATGCCTTTTATAAAGATTGATCTTATAAATTCCCTATACATCTCTGATTAAATCAATTTTGAGGCATCAATTTCATACAAATGATCATTTGTTCTTAATAAGAACTTATAAATTAATAGGAATTTAATACCCCATTATACTTCATCCCCAATTCACCTCATCCATATTTCCATCCTTTACATCATTTAATTCATCTTTAATCATATCATTTGTATTTCCATCAATTATCCTTATATAAGTGAATTTCATCATTAACAAATTTTTTTTAGAGTTATTTCTCAAGCTTTTCGGATTTTTTTCTATATTCTCCGATATAAGCTTAAGAATAAATTCATATTAATACCTGAGTCAACATTAGCACGATTTCTCCAATCTATACTATTCTGAAATCTTATCGGGAATCTCATCCGATGCTTTCTTTAATCATTCATCTCTCATCATTTTGGACGTTCTTCTTTGTGTTCTATCATTTCATTGTATATCCTCAAGGTAAAGACATTTAATATTTAAATCATTTTAACATCTACTCTGCCTTGATTCACGTATTTCCTCATATTTCACAGCATATCAATCATCTTAATTTATATGCTGTATCCAGTATAATTATTTGATTAACAACTTTCACAGCTAACCGATTTATTATTGAAATTTATTTTAAATTCATTTTCATCTTATAATTCAGGTTAGCTGTTGTCTTCCTCATCTCTTACCATCATTTACTGTCCTCATGCATATTCTCCATTTTTATATCACTCCATACAATACATTATTCCATAAAACATATTTCAAATTATTCATGTTCTATAATTATCTATTTGATACCTCAAAAATAGTAGGAATATGTATAACCAGAATTTACAATACTAATATAGATTTCATCATCTATACTGATTTCTTTCTCAGTCATCTCCAGTCATCATATTACTTTTCATCATATCCAACGATCCCGTAATAATATCCCATTAATACACTTTTAACTCCGACCCTTAAGAATCAATAACTGAGTCGCTCATCCTGCAACTTCCCTATAACCATTCGGGTCGTATCAGTACTCTAAATATAGTGAAATTTATAATCGGGATCGTTATACTCATTTTATGTCCTTATACCATCAATAACTCCATTACTATCAATATTCAAAATCGACTTGGTTTTATCACTATTCAAACCATAATCCCACATAAGGGCATTTTCATCATTTCAACATTTATTTCTTTCTTCTCAATATACATTTAAATAAGTGATCTTATTATCAATTTGTTGATAGTACCCCTTTCTCATACCAATATCAGCATTTTAAAAGCTTCTTCGATTTTGACAGAGAAATCCAATAAAATCCATAATTGGATTATTTTGCATGAAATACAGCTTTACATAATCAATTACTCTGTCAATTCAGTCAATTCAAACTTTTGTTGGTCTATTATGACTCCAGAAAAAATTTTAGAGTTAGGGGTATTTTGGTCATTTTTGGCCAAAAAATTTCTCTCTCTTTCAAATACCTTTAATCGGTGATCTTAAGGTCTATTTAATGATGATATTTCATTTCTCTCCTTTATATCATCACTTTCAGGTCTCAGTTCAATCCGGACAGAAAAGTACTGGTGGACCCTCATCGACTCCATTTCTGTTCCTTACGAACCGACCTTCATTTAGATTATAAGATCACCATTTCAGTTAACATTCCTAAGCTGTTTTCCCTTTTTGACATCTTTAGTTCATAATTCTCACCCCCTTCTAAACATTTAACTCAATTTACAATAATTTATTTTCCCTATGTATTTAGACTACGCAGTACTACAGGGGATATTAACCTTTTCAACACATTTTCTTTCCAAAAGTATCGACAGACATCAGGCCAACCTTGCTCCGATACCATTAAATCTATCACAGCCCATGACCCTATTTTTAACCTTTTTCTATACATCTTATTTGGTTGGGCTGTCTGCGATACTTTACTTTTCTTTTACGTATACACAATTTCATATTAAATTATAATATGAATTACATCCCCGATTTTTACTTCATAAGAAAGTAGTACTGTCGATAAGTCTAAATACAGAAAATAAATGATCATACCTTATTAATTAAATCAAGCTGTCGCATCGTTCCCAAATGCACAGCTGAAGTCCTTTAGATGTCAGACTCTTAGTCCTCGAAAACCTGAAATGTTAATATTAAGGGGTGAGCAAACCACGGCTCAGTAAGGGAATTATATGCATACTTGATATTCAACTATCTATATGCTGAAAAACTTTTTCATTTTTCCTATGGGCTCTAGGCTCGCATGTAGGAAGGATACTACAGTCGGCTAGGGATCCCGATGGAGTAAGGTAGGTATTTTGAAATACCTATCTTGTCCCGGAACCTAGAAGCAACTGCAGAGAGTAAATTTCATCTTTTGTTTTGAAATTTAAATCCTTTTTCCTTTTTATTCCATAACCTTTTCATATTCTTTTCAAAAAAATACTTTTATGCAATAAAGCATTTAAATAAAATAGCTAATATTCATATTTTCTTTGAAAAGAATATCAGTTAAATCATCATCATTTTCCTTTAAAACTCATTTCATGTTTTACTGTACAATGATAATTAGTACAATACTTTAAAATAGCTAAATAAGCTATTAAACCTTTTTCGTATAAAATATAAATCATTTAAATCTAATATTCAATTTAAAATTTAAAATAAGAATATTAGATTTATTTTCCTCCTTTTCCTTTTTGAAAACATATTACATATTCATATTACATGTCATATGAAAATCATCTCGTAGTACTAAAATTAGTACTGAAATAAGCATTTTGTAAAATACTGTAAATCATTTTCATTCCACTTATTACATATCATATAAAACATTTTCATTTCACGTATCACATATCATGTAAAACATTTACATTTAACATATAACATATCATATAAAACATTTCTCATATATGAAGACTTAAGCACGCACACCCAACCCGTCCACTAGGTCGTTACTCATATCATGCTATAGACCCCAGAAGGGTATAAATAATCATGTCAGATCTATGCCCATAGTCTATAATTGTCCTCGACAAATCACTGATCAGGTGTCGGCCGAGACTACATATCACATATCACATATTACATGTTACATATCACATATCACATATCAGCATGATAGGATGTCATCTAGTCTCAAAACCGTATTTTTCATCATCTGAAAACTTTTATGGAATTTATAAAAATAATAATTTCATAATTAAAACCATAAAGGTTATATAATAAATCAAGTGAATATTTAAGAAAATATTTATAAAATATTCACTTTATCCTTTTTTTCATCTTTCATTTCATATTACGTATAATTCATATATCGAGAGAATATTTAGAAAACTTTTATAAAATATTCTCTTTATCCCTTTTTCATTTTTCATTTCATACCACATATAATTCATATATCGAGAGAATTTTCAATGATCTCATTATTACCATTCTCAAAAACATGAATATTATAAAATCACTTTTATTTTATTCATGTTTTTATGAAAAATATTCATTTTCTCAATTTTTTTGGTTGAAAATCATTTCTCGTGAAATAAAATCATTTATTATGATTTTATAAAATTTTCTAGAAATTTTCGATAATTTTCGATAATTTTTCGACAATATAACGGCTGCCAATTTGCTAGCCTCCTGCACGGAATATACAATTTATAATTTCAACCGATACTTCACCACAATTGTCAAACCAATCATTCATCGCAATATTTTCATAAATATTTTCATAAAATATTTCATAATTAAATTCATGCAGACTGAATATCCTTACAGTGCTGCACATGCATGCCTTACCTTTTTCGGGTTGGCGACCGCCTCGTTTGTCGCGCCCGTGTTCACCTCATCCGATTCCATCGTCCCGGTCATCGAGGAAATTTTCTAGAATTTAAATTCTAAAATTTAGAATTTTCTATAATTATTTAAATAAATAAATTATTTAAATAATTTAACATTTTCCAGGATTTCTTACCGATTTCCGTAATTTCCGGGTTTCCGAATTGTCGGGATTTCCCGTAATTTCTGAAATTCTCCTTTTCCTCTCTCTTTCTTCTTTTCCTCTTTTCTTTTCTTTTTCTCTTTCTTTTCTTTCTTCCTTTTTCTTTTTCTTTTCTTTTTTTTTCCTTTTTCCTTTCTTTTTTTCGGTCAGACCGGTCTGCCTCCTTCCTTGCCGATTCCTCACCGACGGTCGGTTCTCCGCCTGTTCAGGAGCCCTTCAGCTGGCCGACGTCAACGCGAACTCACTGATGCCCTCCGTTTGCCCTGGATTGGTGGCACGACGGTGGATCTGGCGGTGTGGGCCTCGGCTTCTCCTTCTCCTTCGTTCTCCCTTCCTCCGTCGTCATTGGCCTCACCGATGGCCTCCTTCGCTTTCCCCTTACTTTCGCCGAGGTTCGGGTGGCGGTGGCAGTGCCTAGGCCTGCTGGCACCGCCGTATCTCTTTTCCTTTTCTCCTCTTGGTTCCGTCGGTTTTTACCTTCTGTTTCACCACGTTTTGCTTCTTCTTTCTGTCCTTTTCTGTCGCCGGTAACCTCCTCTTCTTCCTCCTCTGGCTCATCGGCGTTCGCCTCCCCTTCTTTACCCTCGGTCAGCCGGCGTTGGCCGATCTTTGCTTTTGTTTCTCTTCTGCTTGGAACAGAGGAGAAAATAACTAAGGGAATCGGGGTAACCCGATTCCCACATTCTGTTTTAATTTTTTTTTATTTTTTTATTTTTTTATTGTATATTATATTTATATAATATATATATATATAAACATAATATAATAACATATATATTTTATACACAAAATACATATATCAATTTTTAATTTGAATTAATATATATTTGATTTATATATATGTATTTATAGATATATATATTGTATTACAATATATATATATATATATATATACAAATTTTGATAAACATAACATTTACTTTTCTTATGTATGTATATATTTATATATATACATAAAATATCATATTTATATACATATGTATTTATTATTATTTTTTAACATATCAAAATATATTTATATAATCTAATTATATAATATATAATATATGCATTTTATTTCATTTAATTGGATTTCTTAATATCCAATTATTTTCTCCATTTTTATTCCTTATTTAATTTGGATTTTAATTTATCCAAATTAAATTTCCTCTCTTCATTATTTTCCATAATTTCAACCTTATCCTTATTTCCAATTTATCCAAATCTAAATTCCTCAATTCTCAGAATTTCCACTAATATTTCGATCTTATCATTCGATTTATTTATTTCAACTTATCTATTTTCTTAAATATTAGTTTTCAATATTAATAATTTCCAATAAATAGAAAATTTACGGTTATCACATGGTATCTAGCTAGACTCAGTACATTTCGTATCTCAATCATTATCTCTATATCATAGACAGGTTCACTGTCATCTTGTCGTCTCGAGATCATATATCTTAGTAGGAGATACTATCTAGCCAAATCTCTTAGTTACCAATCTTAACATAATTCTATAGTCTTTAAGAGTTTAAGGGTTATACCACAATGCTGCTCATTTTCCATTTATACTTTAGACTTTATCAGTATTTCATCAATTTACTCATGTATGGATGCCTCATTCTTTAGGCTTATATACCTCACAAGGCAAATCATTAACCTTTTAACCTCAATAGGAACTCGTAAAATTTACTCCATGTTCTAATCATCATCTTACGGACATTAGTCTCCAATCTTTTATCTAAGGACGCTTTATACTGAGGTTAGTCTTATTAACTCCTCATATATCTGTGATCAGATCAATAAAGCGTCTAATTTTTTTTTATGAATACTTGTTCTTCATGAGAACTTTATTAGATAGTAAACATTTACTATATCACTTTATTTCATCTACATCTCAATATCATCAGTGCTTCTCTCACTTACACTTATACAGATAACTTTCTTATCCTCAATTTACGTTATCTGTATTTCCTTCAATCACACCTTATACACGTGCATTTCATTATTCTCACATTTTCCAGAGTGAATTTCTTAAGCTTTTCCGATATAAGCTTAGAATCATATTTCATATTCAAAATCGAGTTAATGTTATCTCGATTCCTCCAATTTAAATAACTCTGAAAGTTCTATCGGAAATGAAATCTGATACTTTCTTTAATTACAAATTTCTTATTAATTCGAACATTTCATCCTCATGTCCTATCATTTACACTGTGTATTCTCAAGGTAAAGACATTTACTATTCGATTCATTTTGACTCATACTCTACCTTGATTTCATTGTTTACCCATACTTTGCAGCCTTACAAATCTCATTCCAGTAAGCTGTAGTAAGTACAACAGTTATCAACACATGTTACAGCTAACCAATTGATTACCTGAAAAGTGTCGTCAGTCACCAAAAATAAAATTTCCTAACTCTACTATGTAGATAGCGGAGCAAGGGTCGAACCCACAGAGACTGAATTTTTTAAGTTAATTATTAAATTAAAAATCTAATCTTAAGTTTTACGGAAAGAAGAAATTTTGGGGTTTTGGAGTTTTGTAAGCTATGCCTAAAAGAGAGAAAGCAAGGATTATTAAATATCAAAAACAAATATGAAAAAGCTTCAGTTACAAGGTAATTAATTATTCTTGGATTTAGATGTTGATCATTGATTACAAAATATTATTGTCAATTAAATAGTTAACCGTAGCATAACAACAAACTCTGTTACACCATCTTCCCTTACTGAGTCGTTAGTTAAAACAAGCTCTTTAACTAATCTCTAACTACTTAACCTACCTAGAACAAGCTCTCTAGATATAAGTTGTAGCAGCATTAACAACTAGAAAGATATGGGTTGACATTAGATAACAAACACATAAGCTCGGTTCATTTAATCTAAACCTCAATTCTCCTCCATCCCTAGTGATTAACTCCA